>JAAXCT010000163.1:0-600000 GCA_012490785.1 Eragrostis nindensis | reverse complement strand
ATCACCATTCCATCCTTTTAACATTCTCAACTAAAAATCTGATACATGATATCCTATCTGGATTTAGTAGCAGGTACAAAAGAAAGATTGACAACCACAAACCACGATTAAGGAAGTGAGGATGCAACTAAGCAAAGTAGCTAGTGGTTCACAAGCTGGAAAGATGGAACACTGTACCATGATGTTGGCCAGCTGGAACATTGTACCATGATGCAACTAAGCAAAGTAGCTATTGGTTCATAGGCTGGAAAGCTGGAACACTGTACTATGCAGTCATATCCAAGAAAATTAGTTAAACTCTTCGATTTATGGATGAAGTTGTCAGTTGTTACTGAGTGTGACCAAACATGCAGGTCATGATCTGTGAGTAGTGTACTGACTGCTGAGGGCATGATATGTGACCACTCAGTACATCAATTTCACAGCTAACCAGATTGAATTAATATTCATGTATTAGTATTCTTCGAGAGCATAAACGCACTAGTCTTCAATTTACAAAGCAAGTTGACTTTATATCAAGAACAAACAAATGGAACCATCACCAAGAAACATCTGTGCTCTACACAACATCTACAGAAAAAAAAAAATGCAGTGGAACACAACATCAAAAGCCAAAGAGTACAGCACAAATTTATCGCCATGTTAATCATGCCAGATTTATCGCCATGCAGTCCAAATTGAATTAAACTTTTGTTTCCTTCGATCACTGAAAGCAACAAGTTGATACATGATTAACAGAACAAACTACATGGTGCCAGCAAATAATTTTCTATAAGCAATTCGTCATCTTGTTACAACCTTATTAATTACTACCTGCATCATTGGCCTACTCACAAAGATCGTGGTCACGATTGGGCCTATTTGCATCCAACAAGGTGTTTCTGTTTTGACCTGAAGATAATCGCTTGATTAATTGTTCAGATAAGCATCTGAAACAATTATTCAGTTGCCAAGCAACATACATACCATGTCCTTGTTAGATTAAATACATTAGGATAACTGACGGTTCTCTATAAACCATTTCATCATGCTGGTTTCCTACAATCGCAACGTGGTTGTGAAACCAGAGATGTTAACATGCTACCAGCACACACGGAATTCTTCCCGAAACAAATGATACTATAGAAAACGAAGACAGGGAGAGTCAGAGCAAGAGCGGTTACCGCATGCCAACCGGCCGGTCGTGTCACCCTCCACACCTTCAGTGCCACAGTCGGAACGACAACGAAGCAAGACCATGCATTCTTTCCCAAGTGTCCCACAGCCCGTACAACAAAACCAATTGCTTCCCTGGGATATCCCATTATCGGTGAACCGCCCATCATCAGCTCATCCCCAACCTCCATGAGGAAGACGAAAGCCACACAGGCGAACATTCCAAACACGACCGTGCGACACTTCACTTCCTTGCATCCTGCTTCCAAACGGCTCGGAACAGGAGGTCCATGCCGGCGCCGCCGCACAACCAAACGAGCCAGGTGCTGAAATTGCAGGTAAAACGCACACATATGGAATTAACGGTCGTGCTTGCAGACGTGAAATTGGATCCAAAAAAGTTACAAGATTTCGAGGAACGAGCAAGCTGACCTTCACTTCGTCGGCGTCGTCGTCGTCTTTGTCCAGGCGCCAGACGAAGAGTATGGCGCCTTGGACCAACGCGGGGATGAGGTAGAAGTCACAGAAGGCGACAACCTTGGACGCCGCCACGGCGACGGCGCGGTCCTCTGTGCCTGTGACGCGCGCGACGCCCACGGCGAACGCGCCCGCGAACAGAACCCAGATCTCCGCGATGCACAGGCACAGGACGGCGTCGGCGGCGGCCGGGGCGAGGAGGCTGAGCGCGCGCGCCAGGGACGCCGCGACGCTCCGTGGCGAGGGCGCCGTCACGCCGGCGGCTGCGGCCATGGGAGCTGGGGAAGCCCTAGATCGGCGATCGCCAAGATCTTCCTCTTCTCGCTGGAAGGTGGAAGGGCAGCAGGGGAGAAAGTGGAGTGGAAGCGCAGCAGGTGGGGAAAGTGGAGTGGAGTAGCGTGCGACGATCAAGAGAAGGCCAAGAAGGGGTTTTCGCTGGTCTGTACGCGACGAACACGCGTCATTGACTTTGCGTTTACCCAGCTTCCGTCTGAATTTTGTCACCTTTTATTGAACTATATACAATCGATCGAAATAGGAAAATACGCGCTGTCACTCACTCAGCAGTAGTAGCCTAGGATTTAGTCCATAAAAAAACGCAGGATTCAGGAATTCCAATTTCCTTGATAATAAATCCTTTGCTGAAGGAAGTTGATTTATCATTCTAGGGAGTTTTTCCAATTGGTTGTTCTCAAATTGAAAATTTCCAAATTCACCCCTTAATCAAAAGTGTTCCCAATTTGAGATCCAAATAGTGATTTGACACACGGTTTGACAATCCTCAGAACTGGATGTAGACTATCAGGAAGATTCGCAGGTGCAGGTGCAGGTGCAGAGAACACGGTCATCAGCTGCCAATTGAGTGCAATGCAGCGCATCCTACCCCCTGCTCATCATCTAAAAATGAGGAAACTATATCACAAATAAATGCTTCCGATAAATCAACACGTAATTAAATAGCAAAGATCATTCTTTCAGTTTTGGTCAAAGCATCACTGATCCGAAAAAAACTGACCCACCATATCATGCAAGTTGCACAACAATTTAATACTCTCTTCGTTTTTTATTATATGACGTCGTTGACTTTTTTTGTTGAACTTTGACCACCAATATAGATTTAAATAATTATTTTTCGAATGTGAAATAAACATCATTAGATTCATCATCAAAAGCATTTTAAGATCAACTTATGCACTTAGCAATTTACCCAAATATTTTGAATAAAACAAGCAGTCAAACGTAACAAAAAAGTTAACGGCATCATATGTTAAAAAACAGAGGGAGTAAGTCATTGGATGCTAAACAAAATCAGCAGAGAGTTACAAGCGTAGGTAAGCAGTAGCAGCACCATCAACCGTGAATCCATGATAGGCAGGTGGCATAAAGTGCAAAGGGCCTATTTAGTTACAGTTTTAAAAGGGAGTTTAACCTGCATCTCCATCATCCCATTTCTTGCAGAGATGAGCATAAGAGCCACTCTGTATTCTAATATAAAGACAAGTCCGCAACGATAATAAGAGAAACAACACTAAAAGAAATAGCTCTGTCACGCCAGACACTTCTTGACATCATCTCTTAGCAAGCAAACATGAGCTTCTTCCACTTCAGTAATCGTGCACCCAGCATCCCAGAAGCTGAAACATAGAACAATATGTCAGTTTTCACTGCCAGCCAAGGGAAAGGGGTACAATTATATGTCAGCAACATATCAATTATTCATTCTGACTGCAAAGCAAGTAATTGAGTATCACATGCTATCAAACTTCCTAAACTATAAAGGCAATTAGGCAAGTACCACAGCTATCTAACTAGTGTAAACCAGGTGCGAAATGGCGACCGGAACACCTTTGATTGAAAAATGAAAATTGTGCAAACAAACTAGAGTAGAATACCCAAGCTCTCATATTTTTTTTAATGGAACTCGCCATGCCATAAGATAATCAATATGGAATGAAGTGAAAACAGTATATCAACTGAAAACAAGAAACTTAAAACATTTGTAAACACATAAAGCGATCGATGTTGACACGTAAACGCAAACAGATGAAGTATTTATGGACGAAATGACCACAAAGGAATATGATCAAACATGGAGCGAAAAAGTCCCAGATGGTTTGTTTAACACTTATTCGCTGAGTTCTTAATTTTTGTTGGAATACATAACCAAAATAATCAGTACATAAAGGAACACTAATATGAAAAATTTAACGACATCATCTTGTTAACTATACACTGAAATGCTGTCCAACTATGAAGGCACACACATGTACTTGATAAAATCATCTTGCTCGCCACTTCAAATAAACGATGGGAGTGGGAGCGGTTCTTCATTCCAGAAGAATTAAACCAGATTACATTTGAAGTTAGAACCAGATGCCACATGGAACCATGATTTGCAAGATGAATACATGATACTACACATGGAACCTCTGAACAAAGGCATGCAACCTAGCACACATATAAAGTGCACGTCTTTGTATGCAATCAAAACAAAATATGGATTGTACGGTTGATGGTAATCATCCATCTCCTTCCACTACAGAACCACCTTGCCCATGCCAAAATCACCTATTCAAATAACTAGTGCATCTTCACGAATGGTGTATATGATATACCAGCAGGACTTATTGCTGGTAGCTTCAACATACATACCACACTTTTGAGTGACTCATTGATGCAGCAAAGCAAAACAATCACAAGGCATCAAAATAGTACTACCTCAGATATCATACTAAGATGTTGATCAATTCAGAAGTATAATCAGAGCAATGGCAATAGAACTACCAGCAATCTCTCCCTAGAGTTTGATGTAAATAAGCTTCTATAAAATACTATGCAACAGTTCTTATATTTTTGTGAATGGCATCGAGCTTCCTAGTACAACCAGAAACAACTCTATATGTCTGTTGTGGGGAAAACTGGTCCTTTTTAGATATTGGAATAGAAATTGTAAATACCAGAAAACCAATTTCCTACACTGAAGGTGCAAAGCATAACTTTCAAAGAAAGTTGAGGACTTGATCAACATCTAGCCATTACTTCATTTAGACTAGCAACAGGATAGATTTAAAATGAATGTAACTTCTTTTGTGACAAACTGAATGACTATCCTTCCGTATATTGTGAGGGCGGCCCTATATAAAAAAACAATTGTCAACAAGTTTGCTTATCAACTCTTGTTAGTACGATCAGTTACTATCAAGTGAAATGAGTGACAAAGGAAGAATGTGAGACGAAATCTCCGAACATGACAACATATGTGCTCAAATGCACTTGTACTAATCCATAAGAATTCAGTGAAACACATCAAGAAGACAAATACAATGCAGCAGAGTACAACGCACATCCAAGTAGATAACTCATAACTAGCTAAAGACTAAAGGCAGAGCCCATTTACCACCACGCTAATTTTCCTAGATACAAAATTGAGTTTTTTTAATTCCTTCTGTTCACTGCAACATGGAGCAAAACATCACGATAATAAACAATAAACATGACATGGTACCAGGGGCAGATGCAGAGGATATCATATACCCCTGGTGGGCATTTCCATGACTACAGATATGCAGATGAAGATTTTCATGTAAACAAATTCTACTAGCAGGTCAGAGACTCGCAAGCTTCACCATTAGCTGTGTCACAAAGATCCAGGACTAGCGGATACTAATCAAATTTTGATTTTTTTTTTTTCAACTAAGGGTGCTGTGTGCACTTATGTGATCACCAAGCAAACTGGCGAGTAGTGACCGCTACCTGAGTTATGATAAGTAAAGGTACAGCATTTCATTATATGCCAAACAATCTCAACAGGTTCCTACAATTCTAAAGTGATAGTGAAACCGGTGGAATTATTTGTAAGGTGGGGTTCTGTCAACTTGCTACAGATGTACATGGAACACATCACAGACACATAAGATTTCCACATATGAACACATGAAGAGTCGGAGCAAAGGGAGGATACCTCAACTGCGCTGCTGCATCACTGACGAGGCCGAATCGCCCTCCAGAGCCTCCACACCCTCAGTGCCACAATGGGGAGGATTATGAAAAAATACAACGCGTGCAGACCCAAGAACCCCAAGTAACTGATCAGAGTACCAATCCATCATGGGCAAGACGAAAGCCCAAGAAACGAGAAACCCAATCATGACAGGGTCACACAGCAGCTCCTGCGCAACTGATGCGAAACTCCTCGCCTTCTCCTGATTTATGCCCAGCCAAAAGCAAATCGAGTGAGAGGGCGCAGTATAACTAGCAGATTCGGCACATAAACGATGTGAATTTCGCTGTACCTCCTTCAGCTCGGTTTTGGAGCTCAAGCTGCTCAACCCGACGACGAGCAGCAGCAGGGCGATGGCGACGGGGGAGACGAGCGTGAAGGACTTGCCGGCGACGCTCATGACCTGGAGCGCCACATCGACCGCGCGGCAGTCGTCGCCGTCGCAGGCGAGGCTCCCGACGGCCGTAGCGACGCCGGCCCCGAAGTGGACCCACAGGCTTGCGAGGAACGTGCAAATGACGGCGTCGGCGGCCACCACGGCGAAGCCGCTGCGCGCCAGGATGCGCCGCGCCGGCACTGGTGCGAGAGGGGGAAGCGTCGCGTCGGCGGCAGCCATGGGGGCGGGGGATTGGGAAAACCCTAAGCTTCTCGAAGCTTCGCGAAGTGGAGGCAGAGGGGGGCTGTGCTGTGTGGACTGTGGAGTGGGTTGGGGGTTGGAAATGGAACAGAGTGCTAGCGACAAATAACAAGTGTGGTCGGAATGATTGGAGGAGATAATATGCTAGGCGCATCCGAAAAATGTACACAGCATGTAGAGCTAGAAAAAAAATACTGCCATTCTCAAAAAAAAAAATACTGCCAGTATATTTATCCTCCTTCCATTTTGCTTTTGATGTTGTTAGTTAGGTTTCTCTATACGACATCACAAGAAAAGCAAGGGATTATAAATTGTTGATGATTACCATCCAATCTTATGATTTCGTGACAAGTCGTTTGTTTCCTGGCATTTGTTGAGCTAGAATCACAATTTCTAACCCCTCCAATCTCTGCATGGATACGGTCTGACTGCACCCTGCACTAATAATGTCAGTAACGCCACCGGTAGTGACAATTACTTCAACCGATCATAGAAACCCATTATCAATAAATCTAAGCAATGTTTTTTTTTCCTCCCACTATATCATCCCTCTCCGATGTCTTAATCATTTTCAGAGAGCGATGGACAGAATAAATCAGAGTGATAGTTGTTTTATTTGGAGACGATACAGACGTCCGTGACGGCTTTGAAAATCTCAAGATCAAGCCGGCCTACTCTTTCAAAATCACTTGTAAGAGCAGGGTGTGCGTGCATCTTTGTTTTATTTTTGCGAAAAGGAAATTAAGTATATTACATCCTATGATTACATAATCAACCCAGACAATACCGTTGATGGGAGACAAAAAACTTTGAAAGTGTCACAAATTCCATCATGATCGCGTCCCGCTCCCCTGTTTCCTGGCAGCACACGCCCCTTCGCAATCGATCCCTGACGGCGTGTCTTGCCTGTTCCTCAACACCCAACAGAAACCACCTGTGAGTGATGTCCAGTTCTTGAAGAAGCTGATTGAAGACTGGACGAGATAAATTGCAGGCTCAAAATACTACATAATGCCATCATAGGTACCAAGATAATTTTAGCAAAGTCTATCAATACAGAAAGCTTGTTAAAGTTGGAACCTGAAAGCCTAATCGTTCATAAAAGAATCCATTATGCAAGTTTCAGTAATCTGACGATGCCACTGTACAGGTGCAAGTTATAAACTGCTTGTTCAAGATCAACACTGGACGGTCACATTTACACGGTCATAGACGCTTGAACAAATCACTATGTTTTCTCTGAACATTTCAGAGATGCTCAATTTCAGTTTAATCCAGTTCAGAGACCTTAATCCTGAACTATCTGAAATCGATCGCCACCTAATGACATCTCTGAAATTGCTCAGGTATAACCCAATTACAGCTCAGGCGTCTCCGAAATGGAGTTCAGACATTGCTTTCATCCTGCAGAAACAGAACAGTATAAGAGAACGTTTAAAAATAAGCAGATTAAGCGATATCAAGTTTGGCAAAGAAGCAACAACAGACAGTAACTGCGAACATCCCAAAAGCGTGAACACCATATTTCGAGCAGGTTATTACATCCAGAGCAGCACATCGTCTCAATACTAGGATGTTATTGTGATAAAGAGCACATTCTGTCGTATCGCTCTACTTCGATAAGCTATACACGCCAGGGCCAAGCAGCACAAAAAGACCATATAGTTTCAAAATCTAAGAAGTAAACGGAATATTGTTATGCTAGCAAGGACATAATGACAAAAAGGTTCACAGAAGAAGGAGATTAACGATAAAACGAAAGGCAGCATTACAAGTATGAGTAATTATTACGTAAGGCGTTACAAGTATGAGAAATTATTACTTAACACATACGCTAAGCAATTCCATTGCCATCAGAAATTTGCTTAAATAGGTACATTCATACAGAATCCACGACATGTTATCATATGCCACATAGGACTCGCATACAAGTTTAGGTCTTTGATACCATAAACAGAGTCTGCCTGGACTCTCAACAACCAAGATCCCATGCAAATCAGACAAGCTTACTCGATGGCAAGCCCAACAGACTAGGCGGAAGAACTGGAGCAACAAGGAGTGCGAGGCCCATACCAACACCAACAGACCCAGACACACACAACACGTTGATATTCACAATTCTTTTTGCCTCCTTTTCTGCTTCCTTTCTATCAAAAAGAAAAAAAAATGCACAAGTTAGGATGATTCCATTTGACTGGAATCACATAAAACTTAATAACTCATAGTGCCTTTACCTCATGTCAGCAAAGGACTTCTCAATTGCAGCTATTTCTTTAGCTGCCTCCTGTTCTGCAATCTTTTTTACTTCCAAGAATGCCTGCGTCGCTTCAAGATCAATAGCTGCCTCCTGTTCTGCAATCCTTTTTAAGACTGCCTGCTTCGCTTCAAGATCAATTTTCTTAGCCTCGGCATCAATGCTGTATCCAGCCTAGGATCAAAGGAACACAGCTTAGATTACAATGCATGAGTAATAAGAACTAGTCATGCTGATTGGAAACAGAGGAACATCAAAGTGACAAAAAAGTTATCTGTTCAGAAGCAGTTCCCAACATTCAAGAGTAGCTTCTTGGAGCATTTAAAAGGCGGAGGTTGGGTTGCAGACACTGCAGGTGCTGATGAAAACGTGGCTACAGTTGGCTAAAACTATACATGAAAATCTGTTGACCTTGTTACACCGAAAGTGTTTTCAGCTCCGAACTTGCTGTCAAAGTACAGTTTACCATCTTATCCATGAATTCTTTGCACTACGCACACTAGTTTTAAATTGAAAGAAATTGACACATTGTATGTTCAACTGGAAGGATCTTAGATATTCCTCGCAATTTATTTAAAGAAAATGACGAAGACTCCAGAAGCAGGGTGCGTGTGCTAGAAAAAAGGATCAAAATGTTTTCAACCATGTACCGCGATAAAAGACTCCTTTTAACTAGGGGCTGGACAAATTAAGAGTTCCTACACAGTGGTGTTTGATGATCCAGGACAAATTAGTTTACCGCGCCAAATACTGATGAGTCCCTCGACCGCCAAAAGGTAATCAGTTTGGTATGCATATAGTTATTATTGTTTCTATAAGAAAAGCCATGGTTAAAGGGATGCAAAAAGGATCAGGATAACCCAAGTTTTTAGGATCCTGATTTCCAACACTATTCGCTGAAAAAGAATCATTTTTTTTGGATAGTTATTATAACAATTCAGTCCAGTGTGCGGAAAATATCAGACTCCCCGTTGGTAGATATCCTATAGCATAAGCGTCTTGGAAATGTAAGTGTAAATTGGCGAACCTCTTAGTTAAATAGAATGGAACTAATTTTCACCCCTATGCAGTGGTATTTTTATTTTAGGGTCAATTTAATTGGGCAACGGAAGGGGAAACCGTAAAACAACCCTAGTCATGGTCAAGGTAAATTTTAAGTAGTATTTTGAGGCAATCCGTAATAAAATAAAATAAAAATAAAAATCAGTGCGTCAAACTCGCGGGTGTTAGACATCATAGCCTCGCATATATTGTTAAATTATAGATCAGCAGTTCAGGAATTCGTCCTGGCATAACCAATCTCCAAGGGTGATGATACGACGACAAGAATCAGTCAACCAACCAAGCAATCGAACCACGGAGCGGAAGATGGGGAACGCACCAGAGAGGAGCGCGAGGCGAGAGGTCCAGAACCAGTCGACAGCGACACGCGGGGCCCCAGAGCCCGCCGAAGAGCGAGCGGGGATTCCGACCCTCCATGGCTCAGATCGATCGGATCCGGAGGAGTAGCGGCTAGGGCTTTCCGTTGCTTCCTCTGGCGGCTTCCTTCTGGCGAGAGTCATGGGCCGTTTTAGCTTCTCATGACATACCCAACGATCCAGAGAATCATGCGGCCGTTTCAGCCCAAACGCAAACATTCTCGCCCCTTTTTTTAAGGCCGTTTTAGCTGGGTTTTGGTTTAAAAAAGAAAAGAAAGGGCTGGGTACGGTGGGCCCTTCTAACTTATCAAGTTTCTTAGGGCCTCATTTGATACGCAGATACTTTTAAACAAAAATTGTTCTCAAAAAAAAATTTTAAACAAAAATAATACGCAGATCGAGATTCGGCAGACTATTTGATCAACGCGTTAGATTAAGCGGGTGGGAAGAGAAAGAGGAGACAGAAGTTGACACTTTTGGATTTAGCGGACGAGAGCTCTTGCCAGCATATCAGGCAATCACTACGGTGAACACAGTGGCAACACAGTGGCAACGGGAAAACAACATATTTTTGGAACGACTGGTGGCTTCAAGCGGATGCCTCGCCGAGCTGTTCTCGGCGCTCGCCAGCCATGCGCCCAATCCGGCAGCCAGCGTACATCGGGTCTTCACCGACGACCGCCGCGCCCACCTGGTGCTGCGCTTCACACAGGTGGCTGAGGCAGAACTAGAGAAAGTGGAAGAGCTGATTTCTTACATTGTGCTGAGCGACACCATGGATGAGCGGCGCAACAAGCCGCTGGACCAACATGGTCAGCTGAAAACGTCCAGGGTTTACAAGCTAGTGAAGTCCACGAACACTCCGGACTGTGATTTTGCAAAGTTTGTGTGGCAGAACATAGCACCACCCAAGGTGCAGTTCTTCACGTGGCTGGTTGTGCAGGAGGGAGTGCAATGCCGGGCGAACCTACACGCGAAGCACATCATCGATGAAGACAAATGCGAGATCTGCCGAACAGAAGTAGAAGACACACTCCACAGATTCTTTGGCTGCTCGTTTGGGCGATCCTTATGGGACGCCATGAGCGTCGAGCTGACGCCTGACATATCAGCGCGTGCACCGTGGCACCTGCGGTGGCCGATGTGTCCACGCCAACGCAAGGGACACACTGACACTCCTTTGCTTGTGGCAACTCAGGAAGCACAGGAATGAAGTGGTGTTCAGAGAAGCGGACCCTCGTTCTGGTGTTCTTTGTTTAACCCAATGTAGTAAACTCTACTTCCCTCGCCCCGGCCCGTCAAAGGCTACCATTGCATGCAATGAAATTGAGGTGGGAAGTTTTCCTCCCTCCGTTGACTTCCAAAAAAAAAAGTTAATTTACCATTCTAGGAGTTTTTTCCCTATTGGTTGTTCTCAGATAGAAAAATTGCAATTCACAGTCCATTCGCCATAATCACAAGTGTTCCCAATTTGAGATCCAAATAGTGATTTGACACACGGTTTGACAATTCTCAGAACAGGATGTAGAAATATCAGGAAGATTCACAGGTGCAGGTGCAGAACACGATCATCAGCTAGCAATTGAGTGCAATGCAGTGCATCCTACCCCTGCGCATCATCGAAAAATGAGGAAACTATATCAGGAGTGAATGTTTCCGATAAATCAACACGTAACTAATAGCAGAGATCAATCTTTCAGTTTTGGTCAAAGCATCGCAAGATCCGAAAAAACTGACCCAGCATATCATGCAAGTCATACAACAATATTAAGTCATTGGATGCTAAACAACACCAGCAGAGAGTTGCAAGCGTAGGTAAGCAGTAGCAGCACCATCAACCGTGAATCCATGATAGGCAAGTGGCATAAAGCGCAAAGAGCCTATTTACAGCTGCAGTTTTAAAAGGGAGTTTAACCTGCATCTCCATCATCCCATTTCTCGCAGAGATGAGCATAAGAGCCACTCTATTCTAATATAGACACAAGTCCGCAGTGATAATAAGAGAAACAACACTAAAAGAAATAGCTCCGTCACTCCAGACATTTCTTGACATCATCTCTTAGCAAGCAAACATGAGCTTCTTCCACTTCAGTAATCGTGCACCCAGCATCCCAGAAGCTGAAACATAGAACAATATGTCAGTTTTCACTGCCAGCCAAGGGGAAGGGGTACAATTATGTCAGCAGCATATCAATTATTCATTTTTAACTGCAAATCAAGTAATTGAGTATCACATACTATCAAACTTCCTATACTATAAAGGCAATCAGACAGGCCCCACAGCTATCTAACTAGTTTAAACCAGGTGAGAAAAGTTCAAAATTTCAATGGTCGGTGCAAAATGGTGACCCGAACACTTTTGATTGAAAAATCAAAGTCGTGCAAAAATATTTTTTCTAATGAACTTAGTATTTATGGAGCAAATGACCATAAAGAAATATAATCAAACATGGAGGGAGCGAGTCTCAGATGGTTTGTTTAATTCTTTTTTTTTTTTGGATTACATAACCAAAATAATCAGGACATAAAGGAACACTAATTTTAAAAATGTAACAACATCGTCTTGTTGATTATACACTTAAATACTGTCCAGCTATGAAGGCACACACATGTACTTGATAAAATCATCTTCTTTTTCTCGAAACGCAGGAGAGCTGCTCTTCATCATTATATTAAGAAGAAAATGGGACAAGAGCCCAGTACAATTGATAAAATCATCTTGTTGACCACTTAAAATAAAATGATGGGAGTGGGAGCGGTGCTTCATGCCAGAAGAATTAAACCAGATTACATTTGAAGTTAGAAACACATGCCACATGGAACCATGATTTGCAACAAGAATACATGCTACTGTTCACGGAACCTTCAACCAATGAGGCATGCAACCTAGCGGCTAGCGCACATAAAGAGCGCACATCTTTGTATGCAATCAAAACAAATTATGGATTGTACAGTTGATGGTAATTATCCATCTGCTTTCCACTACAGAACCACCCTGTCCAGACCCAAATCACCTATTCAAATAACTAGTGCATCTTCGCGAATGGTGCATATGATAGCCCAGCAGGAATTATTGCTGGTAGCTTCAACACACATAGAACAACCACATACCACGCTTTTGAGGACCCATTGATGCAACAAAGAAAAACAATCACAAGGCATCAATAAATAGTACTACCTCAGATATCATATTAGGATGTCAATGAATACAGAAGTACAATCAGAGCATTGGCAATAGAACTACTGGTAATCTTTCCCTAGTGTTTCATATAAGCTTCTATAAACTACTATGCAACAGTTCTTAGATGTTTTGTGAATAGCCTCGAGCTTCCTAGTACAACCAGAAACAACTCTAATGTATATCTGTTGTGGGGAACACTTGTCCTTTGTAGATATTGGAAAAGAAATTGAAACACCAAAAATCCAGTTTCATACATTAAAGGTGCAAAGTATACAAGTTGAAGGATTGATCAACATTAGCCATTACTTCACTCAGACTAGCAACCAGATAGATTTACAATGAATGTAACTTCTTTTGTGACAAACTGAATGACTACCCTTCCATATATTGCGAGGGTAGCACTATATAAAATAAACAACTGTCAATAAGGTTGCTTACCAACTCTTGTTAGTACGATCAGTTACTATCGACTGAAATGAGCGACAATGCAAGAATGTGAGACGAAACCTCCGAATATGACAACATATGTGCTCAAATGTACTTGTACTAATCCATATGAATTCAGTTAAACACATCAAGGAAACAAATACAATGCAACAGAGTAAAGCACACATCCAAGTAGATAACTAGCTAAAGACTAAAGGCAGAGCCCATTTACCACCACCTTAATTTGCTTAGATACAAAATTGAAATTTTAATTCTTTCTGTTCACTGCAACATGGAGCAAAGCATCAAGATAAAAAATAATAAACAGGACGTAACAGGGGCAGATGCAGGGGATATACCCCCAATGGGCATACTCCATGACACAAAGATCCAGGAGTAGCGGATACTAATACATTTTGATTTTCAACTACAGGTGATTTGTGCACCCAGTTACGATAAATAATTGTACACCATTTCATAATATGCTAACAATCTTAACAGGTTTCAACAATATAAAGTGCTAGTGAAACCAGTGGAATTGTTGGCAAGGTGGGGTTCTGTCAACTTCCTGCGGATGTACATGGAACACATCACAACAGATACATAAGATTTCCAGCACATGAACAGAACACATGACGAGTCGGGGCAAAGGAAGGATACCTCAAACTGTGCTACTGCTGCATCACAGCTAGAGGAAGCCGAATCTCCCTACGGAGCCTCCACGCCCTCAGTGCCACAATGGGTTGGATAAAAAAGAAATTCAACGCGTTCAGAGCCAAGAATCCCAAGTCAAAGATCAGAGTACCAATCCTGTCCTTCCGAGACCCCTCCGCAGGTGAGTAGTACTCCAGCAGCACACCAGCCACCATGAGCAAGACGAAAGCCCAAGAAACAAGAAACCCAATCATGACAGGGTCGCACTCACGCAGCAGCTCCCACACAACTGATGCGATACTCGGAGCAGGCGCCTTCCCCTAATTACGCCCAGCCAAAAGAAAATGGATTTAGAGGGCGCAGTATAACTAGCAGATCCGGCACATGAAAAAAATGGAATTTCGCTGTACCTCCTCCAGCTTGCTGTCGGAGATCAAGCTGCTCAACCCGAGGACGAGAAGCAGCAGCAGGCCGATGGCGACGGGGGAGATGACCGCGAAGCAGATCCCGGTGACGGTCATGACCTGGAGCGCCACGTTGGCCGCGCGGCAGTCGTCGCCGCAGGCGAGGCTCCCGACGCCCGCGGCGACGCCGGCCCCGAAGTGGACCCACAGGCTAGCGAGGAACAAGCAAATGACGGCGTCGGCCGCCGCCACGGCGAAGCGGCTGCGCGCCAGCCGCGCCAGGATGCGCAGCGGCAGCGCTGGTGCCGGAGGGGGAAGCGTCGCGTCGGCGGCGGCCATGGGGGCGAGGGAATGAGAAAACCCTAAGCTTCTCGAAGCTTCGCGAAATGGAGGGGAGGCAGAGTGGCTGGCTGTGCTGTGTGAACTGGAGTGGGGTGGGGGGGTGGAAGTTTTTTTTTTTTTTAACCTCTCACAATGAGTATAAAATAATCTGTTCGTGCACGTACAGAAGGAACTCCGACAACACACGTACGCACACAAACCACACAAACACCCTATCTACACACAGCCAAAGAAACGTGTCCACGAGAGATCATCGGACCTTAACGGATCCGATGCGCGACGAGGGACGTCGCACTCCCTTTGTGCCACCACACGAGTGAGAGGTACCTGCAGAAAACACGGCCAGCGAGCCCAAACAGGAAACGCCGACGAACTCCCCTACGGGCCACGGCAGCCCAAACTCCACCTCACGACAGCGACGGGGAGGCTTCGCCGCCGAGACGGAGAGAGCCGGGAGAATTATTCCAATACGCACCGAGTCTCCGCAACACGGCACCCCAGGACAGAAACAACCACGGTCGCCGTCGTCGCCGCGTCGACGGGTCAAGCAGCCACACGTCGCGACGATGTCGGCAACGTCGGCACAAAATACCTCAATCCACATCTTCGACAAACAGGGAAGCCGCGAAGAAAAAATCCCCGGCGTCGTTACCGAAGATACCGCAGCAGAGGTGAAGAGTCTCCACCACGCGCCTGAAGTCGCCGCCCGCCATGCCCGCGACAAGACCGCCACGCCGAGGCAGCATCAGGGCCGCCCGGACCCACGCCAGGGCCGACACCAAGCCAGCAGCGCCCGCTCCCGCGCCGCTCCAGGACAGAGGCGCGACCGACCGACAGGCGCTCCCACGGCAGAGCCGCGCTTGCGCCAGGGCCTCAGCGCCCCGCCGCAAGGCGCCACTCCACCAGGACGCCGGCCGCACCCGAGTCAGGGCCCAGCCGCAGCTCGACGAAGACCACCATGCCCAAGGTCGGCAGATGGAGAAGCAAAACCTAAACCTACTCAAACCTAAGCTAGTAGGTAGTATATGTACACCGGACGCCGATTCAACCGCACCCATTCACCTCAACGCGGAGGCGCGGACGACGCGGAATCGCGCCGGAAAACGAGATCGCCTCCGGCTCGCCTTGACTACTGTAGCGTGGGAAAGAAACGAAGAGACCAGAAGAACTCGGGTGGAAGTGATCAGAGTAGCGACACAATAAGAAGTGTGGTCGAATCCGCGTCGGAGTAGTATATACTCCTACATTGCATGTTGAGCTAGCAAAAAATATTATACTTATCCTCCTATATGTTGTTGAGCGCAATAGACCTCAAAACAAAGTTCTACTTTCGTTTTCTAGGCCAGCGTGTAAAAATAAGGCTTAAAATTGCTTTCAACTCGACCAGTAACTGACCCAAGACCCTATTTGTGTGAGACATAGTAAAAAAATAGTAGGACCTATGAATGAGAGGAGGATGCAAGACCCTAAGGGGGCCTTTGGAACGCGGGATTTTTTCTCATTCCTGCGTTTTTTGAACAGTCAACTGATTCCTGTGAAATTCCTGTACAATTCCTGTGAAAATCCTACGTCCAAAGGGGGCCAAGAATAGAAGCTTTAAAAGGTAGGTTTAGAGAGCATATAAATAAGACTCAAATAGGAGTTCTGCTGGGATGATTTTTGACTCAAATACCTAAATAATATAAATAAAGGCTCAAATAGAGGTCTTGCTGGAGATGCTCTGGCCTTTTCTTAACGACGTCAAAAGAAAAGCAAGGGTGTGTTGATGATTACCATCCCAATTTATGAGGTTGTGACTAGCAAATCTGTTGTCTGTTGAGCTGTCAGTGATGCCATCGGTAGTGACAATTATATTTCAACCATTATATAGATCCATTTTCAATAGGGATTCTAAGCAATGGTTTTTTTTTTCCTCCCGCTCTATGTCATCCGTCTCCAACAAGCGCCGTAGTTTTTTTTCTAAAGAGGCCAACAAGCGCCATAGTTTCTAGAAGCCTTCTATTGTACCATCCAAATTATGAAGCAGAATCGTTTAGACATGGTAGAGTGTAGTACAGTGTAATGGCAAGCGAGGAATCATGGTTGGAGTTTTATGACGATGCTGGGGGATTAGTTATTCCTACCATGCCTTAATCATTTTCGGAGGACAGAATAATTCAGAGCGGATAGCTATTCAGTGGGAGGCGAATTTTCTGTCGACAATAAGACGGCGGTGATGACTTTATAAATCTCAAGATCAAGCCGGCGTCTTTTGAGGCACTTATTTGTGAGTTCTTGCGTTCATACTGAGTTACTCGCAAAAAAAAAAATGCACATCATGATTCTCCCTGCTTCGGTGCAAGAATGCACAGAATGCACACAATTAAACCATCAACTTCTGGTCATATACATACATGAAAGTATACAGTAGGCTGTAGACACGTACCATACCAGAAAGCACCACTTTTATAGTAACGCATTATACAAGAAAAGAAATGCCTATGACCTTTTTGCGGTGGTTAAAAGAAATGAAATTAACCGTTACTTCTTGTATCCCATTATACTAGATACTGATACTTCATTATCTTGACCGGTATGTTGCTGCGAGTCGTATACCGATATAGGATTAACAAAAACCTAGACCATATTATTCAACATAGGACATTTTCCAGTTCATAGTTCATTCTCCAAAATTGAAGTTGTTCCAAATTTGATAATCAAAGACAGTGTTACCACTTGAATTCAAAGTTTTCAGAACTGGATGTAGAAATGTCAGGACGATGATTCACAGGTGAAGGTTGCATCACAACATCCATGCATTGCATCCTACCATGCCCATATAATCTAAAATTAGATAGTTAATGAACGCTTCAAATAAATCAATATGTAATTACTAGCAAGAGCAATCTTTCAGTTTTGATCAAAGCATTACTTGATCCAAAATTGGTTGATCCACCAAAATGCAAGTCACAGAACACTGTTAAATCGCATCAGCAGAGTTACAAAAGCACAGGTAGCAGCACCATCAACCGTGAATCCGTGATAGGCAAGTGACACAAAGTGCCAAGGGCCTATTTACAGCAGAAAGGCTCCACTTTGTGAAGGGATATTCACCTGAATCCCCATGATACCTACTCCATTCTAAAATTACGAGAACTCCGCAATGATAAAGGAAACAACACAAAAAGAAATAGCTCCTGTCACTCCAGATATTTCTTGTAATCACCTTTTAGCAAGCAAACATGAACTTCTTTCACTTAGTAATTGTGCAACCCAGAAGCTGAAACATAAAACAATATATCAGTTTTCAATGCCAAATAAGGGGTACAATTTATGTCAGCAACATATCAATCATGTAACTGCAAAGCAAGTAATTGAGTATCACATACTATCAAACTTCCTATAACTAGAAAGGTAATCAGGCAGGTCCCACAGCTATCAGATTAGTTTAAAGCAATTGAGGAAGGTTAACAACAATTCACTGGAAGGTTAACCAAAATTTCACTGGTGACCCGGATAAAAACACGCAAACAAACTATGGTGGACAAGCTGTCTGAGCTCTCATATTTTTCTAATTGAACTTCTTGCCACATCATAAGATAATCAATATGTAACGAACTGAAAACAGTACATAACGAAAACAAGAAACACAAAGCATTGTAAACACATAAAAATGATCAATGCTTACATGTAAATGCAAATGGATGAAATATTTATGAAGAGCAAATGGCCACAAAGAACTATATATACGGGTGGAGAGTAAACATCTAAGACAATTTATTCAACATTTTATTTCTGAGTTCTTAATTTTTTAGAAGACATGACCACAAAATAATCAGTACATAAATAAACACAAATACTGAAAAGTTAACGACATAGTCTAGATCATTATAAACTGAACTTCTGCATCATATGAAGGAACACACATGTAGTTAATAACATCATCTTGCTGACCAATTCAAACAAAATGATGAAATTCTGTCATGATAGAGTCGGTACAGTGTTTCATGCTGAACCATAAAATCAGATTCATTTGAAGTTTGCACCACATGGAACCATAACTTGCAATACGATACAACCCATTGAACCTCAGAGAAATGGGGGTATGCGATGCATCACATACAAAGACTGCACATCTCTGTATGCAATGAAAACAAATTGTGGATTCTAGAGCTGATGCTCACAATCACCCAGCTCCATTCACTATAATACAACCATGCCCAGACCAATATCACCTTCAAAATATTTGTAAGGTTGATGATAACACAAACAAGCAGTGGACTGAAGAACAATATAGTAAGGTGACAGTCTAATCAACACTCTCTCCCCTAACATCTTAGCAGCCATATTGAGACCACTAATCACTATTCCATCACTTTGCATTCTCAACTAAAAATCTGATACATGATATCCTATCTGGATTTAGTCAAGCATGTACAACACAAAGATGGACAACCACGTGCCACGACCGATGATTTAAGGATGCAACTAAGCAAATCACTCCCTAGGAACTGGGGTGCCAAAATAATAAAATATTATTAACGCACAGATTGGTTAAGAAGTTAAATTTGGAAGCAAACAAACACGCGAATTTGGAAGTAGCAGCTTATAAGCTGAAGCCTGCACCTTAATTTAGGCAAGCTGTTTGCCACAATGCAGTCGTATGATCGTATCCAAGAAAATTAGTGAAACTCTCCCATTTGGGGATGAAGCTGTCAGTTATTGCTGAAAATCAAATCTCATACATTCAGCTGCATAGTGTGCTGACTGATGAGGGCATGATCTGTGACCACTCGCCACTTCAATTTCGCAACTAATAAGATTGATTTAGTGTTTAGTTTTCTTGGATAACATGGACCCCAAGTCTTCATTACAATGCAAGTTAATTTATATCAAGAACGGTCAAATGGAACTATCACCATGAAACATCTGTGCTCAAAAGCATTTCCGCAAAAAAAAAAAAAAAAAAAAAAAGCAGTGGAATCCAGCATCATAAGTCAAGGACCACAGTACAGATTTATCACATGTTAGTTTTTACTCAGCAAATTGAGTTGAACTTTTGTCTACTGTTATCACTGAAACATACAAGCAATGAGTTGACACATGATCTTTCTGTTCTGAAAGTTGAACTACAGACAATTTGAGCCAGTCTTGATTATGATTCAATAAGAAAACAAATGTGACATTGACATCGGAAGTCAAGGACATTGAACACATCACACATACATAAGATTTCCAGCACATGAACAGAAGGAAAGTCAGAGCAAAGGGTCAGGATACCTCAACTGCACTGCTGCATCACTCACGAGGCCGAATCTGCCTCCAGAGCCTCCACACCCTCAGTGCCGCAATGGGGTGGATTAAGAAGAAATACAACACGTGCATACCCAAGAATCCCAAGTCACTGATCAGAGTACCAATCCTGTCCTTTCGAGATCCCTTCACATGTGAGTACCTCTTCAGAATCTCACCAACCAGCATGAGCAAGACGAAAGCCCCAGAAACGAGGAATCCAATCATGACAGGGTCACACAGCACCTCCGAGTAGGCGCCGCCTTCTCCTAATTAATGCCCAGCCAAAAGCAAACGGATTGAGAAGGGCGCGGATTTGGCATCAAAAGGTGTTAATTTCGCCGTACCTCCTCCAGCCGGGGAGAGTCGGAGACCGCCACGCGGACGAGCAGCAGCAGCAGCGCGACGGGGGAGACGAGCGCGCCAGAGATCCCGGCGACCCTCATGACCTGGAGCGCCGCGTCGACCGCCCTCACCGCAGGCGAGGCTCCCGGCGTCCGCGGTGACGGCGGCCCCGAGGAGGAGCCACATGCTTGCGAGGAACGAGAAAATGACGGCGTCGGCGGCCGCCGCGGCGAGGCGGCTGCGCGCCAGCCGAGCGAGGATGCGCTGCACCGGTGCTGGCGCGGGAGCGGGAAGCGTCGCGTCGGCGGCGGCCATGGGGTGGGGGATTGGAAAACCCTAGGCTTCTCGAAGCTTCTCGAAGGGGAGGGGAGGCAGAGTGGCTGTGCTGGGAACAGAGAGTAGGACAAAAAACAAGTGTGGTCGGAAGGTCGGGGTGAGGATCTCTGCAGTAATGCTGCTGCATTAACAGTCACTGACAAGCGGGTCCGCCCAACCTGTCAGTGACTGTGCATTACTGCAAGGATCCCTGTCCGGTCGGCATGTCTCGGATTGTGACCGGGTTAATCCGTTTCGCTAATCGTTTGGAGGAGATTGCTAGTCGTACCCGAAGTTGTACGTAGCATGTGAGCTAGTAGCAAAAAAATACCATCCCTCTTAGTCTGATTCTCTTTCATTGTCGTTAGAACAAACAAACTAGTTAGAATTTGAACTAACAAGACTGTCATAAAGACAAGGAAAAAAAAATGAGAGGACAATATTAATTGCTGATGATGACTATCCAAGTTTATGCTGCCGATACTGTATGAGAGTCATAGTTTCAAGCACAACAAGAATAACTGATGAGAGCCCAACCCTCTTCTCTAGTAATACCATGATTCCGTTGGTGGTGACAATTAATTCAAATGATAGGTATCTATGCTTACCAATAAATCTAAACATGTACTATTGTTTTCAATTTTTCACCTCAATCTTCATGTCAACCCTGAGCCATTCTATGGTGCTACCGCACCTGGCCTAGGTTCAAAAGCTTCTCTCCTAGGTGAATCTAGGCACTGGACAAGCGACAAACACATGAATGGGCGTTTTAGAGCAAGCCCAATAGGTGAGACAAGCATTTGTCTAATAGACAAGCAAATAGATTAAAAATATAACCAACTTGTCTCCAAATTTATTGCTGGGCCCATGCGCAGTAGCACAGCCTCACCATGCGATCGGCGCTTCAGGCTCAGACAAGGTACCTTCTCTCTCCTTGCTTTTACCTGCAAAATTGACACGAGTTGGCTATACGCCAACCATTGGGCCTGCTTTATGATGGTGTTTGGGGATTAGTTTTTATGGGTGCCTTAATCTATCAGGGAGAGAATAACGCACAAAACTAAATCAATATCTTCTGGCCAAATATACATAATAGTATATAGTAGGCTTGTACTCCTATCTGAAGGCAGGCACCACTTTAATATTATTACATTAATTTCCAAAACCAAAAATATGCATTGGAAAATATAAATAGATATTGCTTTGTGGCCTATTATGAAAAAATGTAGCATTCCTTCTTCCCTTATACTAGATATTGCTAGTGCTTCATTATCTTGGATGGTATGTTTCTATGAGGCGCATACCAATCTATAATAAAGAAAAAATAACTTAGACCGTTCTGTTCAAATATGAGACTTGAATGGAACTTGAAAGTACAAAAAACAGAGTACTCAGTACTGTTTCAGAAGGTTCCACATCTACAACTGATGAAAAAATCGCAGTGCACATCAAACTCCAGGAACTTGAAAGAACGTTAAGAATAAATCATCGTACAGCTTGAATGAAGCAAATTAAGCAATACTATCAAGTTTGGCAAAGAAAACAACAGCAGACATTAACTGTGCAGTCCTAAAAGCTTGAACACAACATTTCAAGCAGGTTATTACATCCAGTGCAGCACATCGTCTCGTACTAGAATGTTACTGTGATAGCGTGCAAATTGTCATATCGCTCTACTTCGGCAAGGTACAGACGCCAGGGCCATGCAGCACAAACAGAGCATAGTTTCAAATGTAGAAGTAAACGGAATATGTTATGCTAGCAGGGACACATAATGACAAACAGGGTTCGCAGATGAAGAATTAAGAAGCAACAATTATTCATCAAGGGACGGTGCTAGTGCTACTTGCCCATCTTCACAGCACATTCTCTTCTTCAACAGTACATCTGTCATGAAAAAGGCCAAAATAATAAGTAAAATAAATGCATATAAAGCCCGATGTATATAATGTGCATTGGTCAAGAAATAATTTTAGAATTGTGGATATGCTTTATATGTGGTCAATGCAGCCTAATATCATACAAGTTGACTCCTCATCCTGTTTGCTTAGCATTAATTTCAACAGGAAATAAATGCATGGAAAACACTGCATAAATGCAGTAAAATGGACACCAACAAAAGGGTAATTGGTTGATTTGACATGTAAATGCTACAAGCTAGGATACCTTGATTGTTGTGCGGCCGCGTCAGCGTCTGTATTTGATCGCCCTCCACATCATCTGAGTCAAAGTGGGAGTAACGAGGAAGCAATACATGGCGTCTGCACCCACAGCCCCCACGTCAGTGATGATAGATCCTTTGCCAAGAAACATGAGCACGATGAATGGCACAGAGCCGAGCACTCCAAGCCAGATACGGTTGTCCGGGATATCCGCTGCCAAATCCTACAACAAAATGCAAACTGCTAATTAAGAGCACGGACGAGTGCAAGTAGGAGTAGCATGCATGCTCTGGAACAAGAATCATGCAGGGCAACGCGTTCGCACATGTACTACTAGTACTACTATGAACTAAACCTGCACAAACTGATAGATCAAAAGGCATCTTTTTTAGATAATAATAGGAAAATAGAGTACCCGGCTTTGATCGCAGAAGAGGCTACGGCCAGCCATTACGGGTGATCAATCAAAAGGCATAATTTGTGGACGTACTACCTTCTCTATGAAGGCGGTCGCCGTGCGGTGATGTAGACATTTACGGAGAAGGCGCAGATGTAGGTGAAGGGGAGGACGAGACGGCGGACCTCGGACGCCACGGCCACCATGCGGCAGTCCCTTCCGCAGGCGAGGCGCCCGATGTCCCTGGCGCTCGTGGCCACGGAGATGCGCCATAGAACTGCGAGAGACAGCAACATGTAGGCGTCGGCAGCCAGGGCAAGGGCTGTGCGAGCCAGCGACGCCGCCGGCTTCGGAGACGAGGGAGTCTTTGCGACAGCCATGGGAGCGGCGGCGTGCTTACTGCTTAGGCTGTGGGGTGGGTGGGATTTGTGACCAGCGGTGTTAGAGGAAATAGAGAAGTGATTTAACGAACTTTGTTAATTCGCTTCACCCGACAGTCCTGCCAAAAACACAACATGCTTTTTCTCGCGACCCCTTGGACTGAGTCAGCCTGTGATCACTGAGTCGAACGATTTTGCAGTTCGACTCGGTGCTAAATTTGCATGTCGGCTTCAGGCTCTCTTCGTTAAATTCTGATGCGCGTGTTTAGTCGTTGTCTTTCCTGCACTTAGTCATAGGAGAGCACGAGTCTACGTTCAGTGTGTGTATGCGACGTGCCGTAGTTGGAGCGCATAACGTGCGCGGCGCGGGCGCGCACGTCCGAGGTAGTGCCAATCACGATGGAACCGGATCGTGGCTAGCTAGACCTCACGGCATAGTAGTATTCGTTTTGGTGTAAGTATGAGTTTCCATTGTATATATTATGGTTTTATTTTCTCATATTTGCACTAGTAATAAATAATCCGGATCTAATAGATTTATGCAAATCTGATTATTTCAGAAAAAATGAGGGGAATTGTTGGGTTCGTTGGCCAAAACCGTCTTTGGGTAGTCAGGCCCTACTCTGGTTCTAGTTCTTTGCAGTAGCCCTTCGAGTTCTAACCGACTTGTCATATTGAATTGCTCGCCGACAATGTTCTCCTTGTATTATAAGTTGTTTCCCAAATACTTCCTCTGTCCCAACCAAAATATAGTGCCTATCTAGCTTTGTCCTAAGTCAAAAAATTTAAACTTTGACCAACTAACTGATTTTGGGTCTTGCATCCAACTAACTGATTTGTTAATCAAATTGATTACAAAATTGCATTATGACAACACGAAAATATAGTTCACATGTCATATATTCATGGTTATTTTTAAAAGAGATGGAGTTTTGTGAAATAATATACCATAAAACATGCGGTTAAGTGATACAAGCTAAAATACATGTGATTTTGAGGGGCTAGACTTTATTTTTGTTTTAGTACGGGCAAAATGGGGGATTAACAGGCAAAGGGAGTCCGAATCGGGTTGGGATTTTATTTTTGTTGATAGGCACACCAGTGGAGTGCACACAGCCTATGCTCAATGATTTGCTTGTACGTACTGCTTCAGTATTAAGAGAAGCAGTCTAATTCTTTTCAATTTTGACTATAGACATACATAAAAATGACTAGAACTGTTTACAAAATTTGAATCAATCGATTTCTCCATAAAATTTTGAGTTTCTTTTAGACAAACGATCCTCATTTCTCAGGCAGCTACATGACCTACCGGGGTGCTTCATATTGCCACTTACCCCATGTCATATTCCTATAAACCTGCTTAGCACATTCATATGCAGACCAGTTACAATCTCTAGTAAAAGAAAATTTTGAAACCAATAAAATTCCTACTAAGCCCTTCCATTTCATTGCAAATCAAAGAAACCTCCGAGTGCTGTTAGTAAGATGTGACCAAAGGTAGTAAGGCCCTTTTTGTTTGCGACCCAGATTATATAATCCAACTTATATAAGCTATAAGCTGGGAGAGATCAGCTTATTGAGTTATGATAATATGATATGTGAATTCTTATAACCTTGCTAAATTCTGATACCTGTTTGTTTGAGCTTATAGATTATATAAGTTGGATTATAATCTTGGTGGGAAACATACATGACCTAGATTATGTAATCCACCTTAATCTAAGGTCATAGATTATATAAACTTTTGTCATATTTATGAATATAATCTTCTATTTTTTTCTAACCTTTGAGCAACTAAATTGAAATTCTATGATCATGGTGATCGGTGTATTGCCAAAATAACATCATTCATTTGTGTAAGAAGTTCAAAGCAATCCTCTCTGCAATAAAAGCAATGAAGCATTTTCAATTTGTTTTCTTCTTTTCAATTTTCCATGAAAATCAAAGGGTGTCTTTTGAAATGAAATATCTACATAGTGCATCAACTAATAACCTTTGAAGTGTGCATAATGGAAAAATATTGTCTAATGTCATATTTGAGAGTAATTAATTACACATTTCTCATTTTATCATTTATTTATCTTATTGTTTTTTCCATTCATGGATTACACTGCAACTATGGTTAAATGGTTAAAAACATAGTACTGGCGCTATATATCGTGTGGATAAATATTTTCGTGGGAGACAAAAGACCCAATAAGTGTTTAAAAAACAAAACCTTATAATATGTCATGGATAAATTTGTCGCAAGTGCATGGGTACTAGTAGGACTAAAAAGACAGACTCTTCTTCAGAGAAGACATTTTGGCTGGGACTGGAAACTCGAAATTAGTGATTAGATGGTGTTATCTGTACGGTTCCACAGGTACAAGGTCAAACTCTGAACTTTCCTCATAGATGGGCTGGGCATTACTACACAAACAGGTTCACAACATCCAGAAATATTTAGAAACCAATAAAACTTTAGAATGCACTGTTGTAAATAAGAATTTTTGGAAACCAATAAAACCTAAGAGATCAGACCAGAAATATTTAAGACATTCTACTACTGCAAGAATGAAGCAACGCCATTGTCTGATTTCACAAAGCAAAAGCAGCACAGGTTTCTACCAGTACCACACATAAACCAGTACCACACATAAATCAAAGGCAAGCAGAGAATACCAGAACAGAAAAACTCAGGTATGCATGTGTTCTAGCATACCCAGTAGGATATTACGTCCACAGAAGCATCGTAGTATATTACAGACACAGAAAGCATAGTTATGTCATGTCCGTCACTTTGCCCAGGTATCTAGCAGCATAGACACACCATGACTAACATTTACTAGTTCATGGCATAAACAAATATTTTATGTTACTAGGGGATCCATAATTACAGTACAAACTTCATATATAGATGGAAGATTTGGAAGCAGCAACGTTTCCCCATTCAAGATTTAATCTTCTACTAGGATCACCCATATATCAGCAAAGAGTCAGTACTTCAGGGTCCTCGCCCATAATCATAAAACTTCTACTCTTGAAGGATTTTCCTGTTATCAGAAGTTCAGAACCCAAATCTTGGATTAGCTTCATAACGAAATTGTTGTGCAGACAATGCTTGTCCACATTAATCAACCATTGTTCTAGATCTCCACAAGGGTAAGACAGTGCCATCCACAACAGAATATAACACCGTTATCATCCATTCAACTTAAACCTTTTCAGGTTTCATTTTAATTGAGACTAACAGCTGAAGATATTAGATATGGCATGTGCGATTTAGCGTAACGCTTATGATTCTTTCCTTCAACATAATAGCCATTTTGTGGAATTATATGACCGTACCGAACATGGTATCCAGAGTGCAATTCCTACATGTACATCATATCAGAGCTTAAGTGAGAAAGTTTTGCTGCCCTGAAGTGTAAGTATGTCAAAAGGTTGCTAATTCAAATCAGATAGCAGAGTGAAAAAACAACATAATGAAAACGATGGATGCAAAACTCTTTTGGTCCTCTAGATAGCTTAAAATGGTGAGGTGCCAAAAGAGCACTGATCCCAATCTGTACTGGTAGAATACTAGCTGAATACAAAATAGAAACAGGACATCCACCATTACTAGAGTGTAAAATATGATCTAACCTCCTCGCACAAAGTGTCACTCTAACTTTTCACACAGCAGTACTAGCAACAAAATATTAAAGAGAACCTTATACTGATACCTTCATAAAAAAATGCAATTTTTGACTTGTATAACATACAAGGTCGTAATCTAGAGAGCATATTCCTCAAAAAATAAAAATCTAGGAAGTATGAGTGCTCCTAAGTGCAAATTAGTTGCAAAAGATTGGTACCTCAAAACAGACAGTGGACTAAAACAAGAACAACATGAACCAGCACTTCCTCAGTCCCTCTATGTAATTAATATCCATGCTGAGATGATAAATCATAGTTTCATCACTTTTACATTCTCTATAAAAGCCTGATACATGACATGATAAATGGACATTAAGTCATGCCCCTCATTGTTAGTTTGCTGAGGTATGTGTTCCAGCAGCACAAGCATTAGGTAAATAATTTTATTCTAGCAGCAGATCCAAAATCACACATAAAGTTTGTAACAGAAGAAACTTAGGAAGACACAATTCTGTGACGACAACCACCACTACCCCTTAATTTGATGACTTTTACCTTCTAAGGATCAGCCATATTCATCAGCAAATAGTCAGTACTTGTGGCTCCTTGCCCATCTGTACATCACTTTCTCCTCCTGAAGGCTTTTCCTGTTTACCAAAGACACGACACGAATTACATTGGCTGCATAAAAGCTGGATGCATATATAGATATTTATTGACATTAGACAACCAGTATTTTAGATTCGGGATTCAATCTAAAGCATGGCAATGCCACCAATTCTGAGCAATGCAGTCTACTATCTTCCGGTATAGTTACAAAAATTGTATCTTTATCATACTCTCGACAAAATACTTTTCAGGTGCAGTTTTAATAAACACGAACAGGTGAAAATATGAACAGCTACAGTATCCGAGAAATTGAGTTAAGTGGAAGGACAATGCCTATGGTTGGCATGCAAGTTTGATGTGCTATGGAGTCAAAACAGAGCACGAGGGTTCGTCCTCTAACCTACTACAACAAGATGTAGCGTATGACTGAAATGGTGAAGCACCAAAGGACTTTGCTCCAAATCTGCATGTAGCGTATGACTAACCTACTACAACAAGATGTAGCCATACAGGAAATTCACCATAACACTCAGGATCGAGCCTTCAGTGAACAAGCTTACTAGCACTATTGTGCCACTCAGCAGGACTAACAAGAAGATGTTATACAGAACTATAGGCCTGATGGTACCCAGCACAGCATAAAAAGTGCAATTCCTTCACATAAGATTTTAATCTAGAAAGGTTGAGGGCTCCTGAAGTGCAAATTACTTGTAAAAGGTTCTCAAGTCAAAACATAGAGTGGACTGCAGAACAACTGATTGTAACACCGTGCTGCTTTATCTTCTGCCTGTCCTATTTGTAATAACTTAACCATGTTGAGGCCACAATCTGATATATGAGGCTATCCCGAATTAACCAGTAGCTACAATGGAAGTATAAAACTGCATATTGTGATTGATGAGTACTGGAGTCTGGGTACAACTAAGAGAAACACCCCCTGGGGTATCAAAATATTAGCCCATTGATCAAAGTAATTAAAATATTTAAGAGTAGTAGAATTTGCAATGAGTACGGTAACCAAGCAGTTTTCCGCCATGTCAATCTAGTGACATATCTAATTTTACTTGCATTTCCTCTGTTCACTGAAAAGTAGAAGAGGAATGTTTGTTGGAAATCTAGAAGAAACATTCCAATTAAAGGTTTTTACGAACAAAGTTCCAGCGGCAGCTCAAATTCTTGTTTAAACTTCACTATCTGCACCAGTCACCTACTAACAAAGATCAAGAGAGAGAGAGGGGGAGAGAGAGAGAGAGAGAGAGAGAGAGAGAGAGACCTCAAATTTGCTGCCCCATCGCCAACCAGTACGCCTCATCCTCCACAACCTCAGTGCCATAGTGGGAATGACAATGAGGCACATGAAAGTGCTTATGCCCAAGAGCCCCAGACCCATAATCGCAAGGCTTATTCGCTCCACAAGGGACCCCTTGGGCGAGAACGCATTCACCATACCCCCAACCATAAAGAGAACTAAGAAAGTCCAAACAGTTAATAGTACATAGACGATGAGAGTGCCATCCCGATCTTCCTTCATTTCTGGTGCGGTACTCCTCAGATTAGCAGGAGCCTGGTGTAAATTAAAGAAGAAATGTTCGCAAGGAACACACGGATAAGCACGATGACTATGAGTGAAGTACATGCTCCGGAACTAGATCACATATGCAATATACACACGAGATCTACGAATTCACAGTACCTTCTTTTCCTCGATCAGCAGACACATGGCGACCCCGGAGACCGATTGGAAAATGGTGGCGATAATGGTGACTACCCCCGCCACGTGGACTACGGGCCAGTCCCCGTTGCCGGCGAGGTACCCGAAGATCTCGGCGGGCCCCGCCGCGAAGGCAAGCCAGAAGCTCGCGTACAACAAGCACACGACGGCGTCGGTGACGGCAAGGGTGAGGCGGCCGCGCGTCACCGCAGCTTCTTCCGCCGGCGGCGAGGACACCAAACCTTGGGCGATGGCCATGGGTTCTCGATCGAAGCTTGAAGCTTCACTCTCGCAGAGTAGTATAGCTGGGGAAGAAGTGAGGAGAAGGGGAATTTGGTGAAGCGTGAAAAGGAAGCCGAGAGGCAGAGAGAGGCCAGCCACAACTACAAGTTCATGATTTGGCTTTTATTGTCGCCCAACTTTCTCATGACAAGTGGCAGCTCCATTAACTGAGTGAGTGCAGCTTCTTTACTCGCCTCACTCTCTGTACGAACTATCATATCACCAATTCATACTAGTGCCTTCCCTTCCCTTCCTACTAGCTAGCTTCAATAATAATATTTGAATTACCATTCTAAGCTATCACTTCTAAACATATAATGCCAGCCATGCATGTGCCCTCTGCCTCTCGTGTCGCTAGCACATCATGTCATTGATTTACTTCATATACCTTCCTTTGCCTCAAAGGAATTGAGTGTGACCTTTCCACATCAACTTTTTATACCACTATGTATCTCCCCTCGATCATATGCATCGCCATATATCTTCCAAACACATTTCTCTTCTTCTACTATTGTGATAAACCGTGTCGAACAAATGCGTGTTTCGCTTCCCCACGAAGTGTGTCCTGCCTACTCAAGTTCTCCGACCCCTGCTAAAGAACAATAACATACCAATGGACAAAACCTTCTTAGTTATCCGTGAAGATTTATATTCATTAAGGAGTAGTTAAATGCATTCTTGATTTGAAGCTTGCTTTTTTTCAAGTTTAGTTCCTTTGAGGCGGAATTTGTTTAGGACTTTTGGGTGATGGAGTTAGATTTTACATAAACCAAAATAGGGTAGACATGCATGGAGATGCTTACACAGTGATAGTTGTCTAGCATTTCGGAGTATTCCAAACCACATGGTGACCTCTTCACTGAATTAGCACTTTGAAGCAGGAATGGAATCTCTTTTGTTTTTGTTTGAGCTTAGGGGGAATGCACCTGAAGTCACGTGAAACAAAAGTTCTTTGCGGCTAATCATAAACCAGCATGCATGTAGGCATGTAATCAGTTTGATGTCTGTTATCGATTTTTCTCTGTCAGCAAAAGGACAATAGGACATGTGAGAACAAACCTTGCGCATGTAATTAGTTGTAATTTTGAGCTTTCCCGGAATATATCCCTTCTCTTAGGGTTTGTCAGGGACGGCGTCGGCGGCGACCAGAGCTAGGCAGCTGCGAACCGTCGGCACCGCGACACCCGCCGGCGGCAAGGACACCATCCCATCAGCGATGGCCATGGCTTCTAGATCGAAGCTTCACTCACCAGCTCAGGCAGGGTGGTGGTAGCTGGGTACTCGTTGCCTCGTGGGTGTGGAAGAAGTGGAGAAAGGGGCGTTTCATGAAGCATAAATGAGAACCGTAAGCTATAATGCCTATGTCTGTCTAGTCATATTCGCATCGCATCGCCTATGTCCATACCATTCTTAACTTCGACAACAATTTAATTATTATCACCTATCCACATCTTATTTCTTCCTTCTATACGCATAACTCAACCATGTGAGGTAACCATTCGCCTACCCTAGTTTCATTGGGGCACTGTACTAACAGCTCACTTATGTACCATATGCGTCTTCCGTAATAATTCAATATGACCTCTTGTCTTATATATTGTATTCTCACTCCATCATGAAGTCATAGCCATGAACCTTTGTCCCTCATATCGCTATTACATTGTACATCACCAACTCATTTTCACACCATCCTTAGCTTAATTCAGTGTGGCCTATAGGCATCTCATGACTACATAAAGTTCTAGATTAAGATAATTATAAAGTAGCACATATGTAAATCCAGTGCCTTTTCATTTCGAGAGTACTTCCAGCTCCTGGCCCATCTTCACAGAGATTATAGTCAGTAATTCCAGCACCTCGCCCATCTTCACTGAACTTGCTTCTCTTCAAGGATTTTTCTGTTGAAAAAAGTCAAAATGGCAATGAAATTAGCCACATACAAATCGATCTGGCCATATAGATGTTTATTGACATTACTCAACCAATACATTGAGATTGCTTTATGTCTGCCAATCTAAAGCCAAGCAGTGCCACCCATATTGCGTAATGCAGCTTAGTATCTATCCTCTTGAGTAGTTTCAGAATTTGTCATTGTCATCCTTTCAGCATAATTTTTTCAGGCATGAAGATATGAACACCTATAGTGTCTGAGACATAACTAACAATGGATGGCGACAGATATAACGTTGACACAAGTCACAACTAACAATGGATGACAGCAGATATAACGTTGATTGTTATGTTGGTATACATGTCCGATGCACTACAACGTCGACAAAGAACTGTTTTCCATCAGATTAACCCTCGGAATGGGTGCAAAGTCATGTTTTCATCTTCCAGTTCGCATCTGGTCCTCCACCAAGATCACCAACATGGGACATAATATTGACGGTAAAAAAAATGCGAAACAAGAGGATAGTAAAAATGATAGAACATAATAGGCCAAGGACTAAGGTAATTTAGTCACTATGTCAGTTTAATCTAGAAATGGATTGAACTTGTGTTCCAGTTGATCACTGAAACATACAAGCAACAAATTAAAACATGATTAGTACAAGCTACAAGGTAGCTATAATCAAGTTTCTACTGGTTCAAAGTCTTTTTACATCGTCACTCGCTGCAGATTTGTCCTAGTAACAAAGATAACTGAGCCAAACAATATAACTTGTTCAGATAGGCATCTGAAATAATTGACCAGTTGGCAATGCAGATGCAAATCCTTGTTATGCCCAATTAGGAACTAATAGTTCAATGTAAACCATTTCTTCATGTTGACGATGCCAACAGGTTCCTACAGCTAAAACATGATTGAAAAACCAGAGGACAATATTTCCTTGGTGTTGATGATAACAGGCTACGAGTGCATACGATCGAGATGCTTCCCAGTTCCCAAATACAAATGAGATTCCAGTAAATCAATTCAGGGAGAGTCAGAACAGAGTGGAATAGTGGATACCTCAACGGTACTGCCGCTTTTCCAACCGGGGCGTGTCACCCTCCACAACTTCAGTGCCGCAATTGGAACGATAATGAAGCCCCACAGTGTGTTCTTGCCCAACATCGCCACAGCAACCATCAAAGAAGCGAGTGCTTCATTGCGCGATCCCTCGACGGGCGAGCCTCCCCTCAGCACATCCCAGGCACCCATCACATCCCCGGCAGCAAAGAGCAAGAAGAATGGCACAGTTGCATATAATCCAGGCATGAGTATGCTAGACAATTCATCAAGTGCTGCTCTCAAACGCCTCGACATAGGTCCCTGGTGCACAACCAAACGCAAATGGTTCAAGAACAAAGCAAAGATGGGCATGCATCAATATGCGCGGCGGGCATGCTCTGGAGCCGGAATTGTGAAAAGTGCAGTAACACACATGCTTAATTAACACCTACTTATCAGATCAACAGACTTGTAGAAGGTAAATTGGATCGAAAAGCTACTAAAGCTCGTTGTGGACCTTCTCTTCGTCGGGGTCGTATTTGTCCACGCGTTTGCCGAACACGTTCATGGCGATGACGAAGGCGTGGATGAGGTAGAAGTCGCAGAACGAAACGACCTTGGACACCGCTTCGAACATGAGGCAATCCTCGGTGCCGGCGATGCGACCGATGCCCACGGCCACCGAGCCCGCAAACCAGAGCCACACATTCGCGACGCACAGGCACATGACGGCGTCGGCGGCGGCCGAGGCGAAGCGGCGGGCCGCGCACGCCAGGGACGCCGCGATGCTCCGCGGCGCCAGCCCCAGCGGCGAGGGCGCCATCCCTGCGGCGGAGGCGGCGGCGGCCATGGCAGCGGGGGGAATCGAAACCCTAGGTCCTCGAAGCTCGAAGTGGGAGGTGGAGTGGGTGGGGAGAGTGAAGCAGAGCAGCGACGAACGAGAGAGCAGTCGTGGACTGGTGGTTGAGTTGAGACTTGAGACAAGGTACTTAAGCCTTAAGCAACGGGTCTGGACGAGCAAACGGCTAGTCGCACCAATAGACTGCGGACACGTGGAGTTGAGATAGCGACATGGCCTTCACTTTGTGTGTCCAGCTTGCGTCCTGATTTTATCTCCTTGACTTTGTGTATCCAGCTCCCGTCTTGATTTTATCATCAATAGATTGGGAAAAGACGCCAATTGACGGGGACGACGGGAAGATGATTTAGAATGACAGTGAGTGACAGGTTTGCAAATACCAACCATCATTCCATCAATAACCCATCATTCCATCAATAACCCCAGTCGATAAGGCGACATGGATGCCTTGATCATTCTTCTTACATCATGATTCTCTTTTGATTCATTGCAACAATGCACAGGATTAAACTTCAATTTCTGGCCAATTAAATACATGAAAACATACACCAGTAGGCAGCAGGCTTGTACCCTAAAGCACCACTTGAGTATTATAGCATTTACAATAAAGTCTGCAAGACTGCAACATAAATCAGAAATTGAAACTGCCATGTTCTACCCTATTATGATCTTTCGCCGTGGTTAAAAAATGAAATTCAACGTTCCTTCATGCATCACATACCCTTGCCAGCATATTGCTGTGAGCCTCATGCCAATATAGGACTGAGAAAGAACCAGAAGGTTTGTTCAAGCAGGTCATTTTGAACGGGACACGAAAGCAAGTTAATGGAGAATGGAGCAATATATCTTGTTTCAGTAGGTTTTCCTGACCGCAGAGCTCATGAAAACTCTCAGGTCAAAACTACGTTCCTGACAGTTGGTCGCCACTAAACAATCAACTTAAGATATCATTCAACACAGGTACATGGCGAAAAGAACATTTGACACACCTATGACAACATATGAGAGAGCAGGACCAATAAGACATACTACGGCATGAACGAAGCCAACTCTCAGGTTTACCATGCACAAATAAAAACCAAGATCAGAACACTTCTAGTAGGTTATTACGTCCCAGTGCTAGAATGCTACTGTGATAAAGAGCAATTAATTCATACTCCACAATGTCATTTTGCTACCATACATGTTCCAGGTTTCTGTCAGCATAAACACATCATAGTTTAAAATTCCTAGAATTCATAGCATAGGAGAATAATTTATCCTAGCAGAAGATCCATAACGACAACATAAAGTTCACAGATGAAGAAAATTAGGAAGCAGAAAATATCCATCAGCGAAGTGTTGGTACTTGTTGCTCCTTGCCCCATCATCATCGCAGCACTTTTTCCTCTTCAAGGGCTTTCTGTTAAAGAAATGACAAAATAATAAGTAAAATAGATGCATAAGGAGCTAGATGTACAGTTGTACATTGATCAATGAATATTTTTAGACTTGTGGAACTGCTTTATGTGTCAAAAATCAAAACAGGGCAGTGCACGCAATGCAGTCAAGTATCTTTTCAAAGAATTACAAGCTGTCTTTCTATCCTTTCAACATAAACTTTTAATGGTGAGGTTTTTAAATAACACCCACAGCTGAACACTATAGTGTCCCACGAACAGAGGCAACAACGGAAAACAACAGATACAACATTGGTTGGCACACAACTCCAATGTTCTATGAACACATCAACACAGAGAACTGTTCTCCACCAGAATCACACCCGGCTCAGGGACAGATGCAATGCCTTGTTTCGGCCCTCCAGACAGCTTAAAGGTTAGAGTGCCAAAGAACAATGCCCTTAATCTTTAAGGGAAGTGTGCAACTAGCCAACTGAAAGTACATACAGAATCGCCAACGGTAACTAGTATAATGCTTATGATCGAGTCTCTTTCCTTAAACAAGGGTAACTAGCACTACTGTCACAGGGCAGGACTAGCAAGAGTGTATATTGGGTGCAAATTTTGACCGGCCTGATGGTAAACCATGTGGCATAAATAATGCAATCTGACACACACAACTTATAAGCCTCAGACTATTTGCATGATTTCTGACTTAAAACAGATAGTAGTTTGAAGAAAAAATTATGGCAAGAATCAACACTCTCTCCCAAGTAAAACGATTTAACCATGTTAACACTTAACACCAAAAATCACCAAAACCTGGTACATTAATACATTATAGCCAATCAGAATTTAGTATCAACAGCTACTACAGACCAATTGATAATAAGAAATGCCACTAAGCAAAGCACACGACCAGGGGCACCAAAAATACTAGTACCTGAACTAAATAGGAAGTTTCAAAGTATTATTACAGCCTTACCAGCTGCATAACTGGCTCAGTCACAAAGATCAAGGGTACAGCTGAGACTATTTGAATACACAAAGTCTTTTGGTTTTAAACTATAGAGAGAAATCATATGATTACTCTTTTTTGAGGGAAAATCCTAGGATGACTTGGTCAGATAGGCATATCAATTAATCGGGCACTTGCTCGAAGTCTAGAAACCAACCCTGGTGGCATCCCCTGCTTGGGTCTAATAAGGATAGCTGTTGCCAGCATCGGATGTCAACAGTGCCATGATGCCTTCAGGTTTCAACAGATACAGCATGACTTTGAAACTAGAGGAAAATTCTGCTCCGCAACACTATTTACATGTTCCCTTTGAAAAGAACTATTTACATGCTATCAATTCTAGCAGTAAGTTATGCTGGCAGAAATAAGACCAAGGGTCAAATCCCTGAAATACAATGCGATCTCTGACTTTAGCAAAATATGTTCTGAAAGTCACATCTCAAAATCAATGGCATACTTGCATAGTACCACCACACACATGTGGGAAATTAGCTAAGGGCTAAAGATGGCCAAGTTTACCACCACGATTTTGATTCACAGAACGCAAACGCACAATTGACACACAGTTGCAAAAAGACATGAAGCTAATGCATATTACACCCGATGGCTGGCCCTAAAATTTTTAGTACTTCTCATTGGGTATAATGAAGAAATTCTCACGAGTTTTGAATTAGTGGCACTTGCTAACACTCTAACAGCTCTGAGACAGCAGTAAACACGTCGAATCTCCACCACTAACTAGTTCAATGCCTATGATCAAACATCTTTCCTTGAACAAGGATCACTAGCATTAAAGGTGGAATGCCAAAAAACAATCCTCTTATTAACCTGTAGAGGAATTGTGCAGCTAGCCGGCTACGTGTAGGTACCGAATCTACACCACTAACTAGTTCAATGCTTATGATCCAACACATAGGTTCTAACAGCAGCCAGTCTCAAATTAAGAGCATTGCAATGATAAGCTTAAATATTGAAGGCGCTAAGAATTTTTAAGCACATTTAGCCTATTTTTAGAAATTTTTGGCATGTGAATGCCATGAACCATAGCCAGCTCCGCCAGTGCTTTGTTGTGCATATACTGCACCAAACAAAGAAGCCTGAACAGCGAATCTGGCTTCCGAATAAATAGAAAATGTGAAATTCAACCGATGTGATTCCATTTTGAGTAAAAATGACATGGCGATTATAGCAGCACAATCTAGCAGCAACTGAAACAGCGGTGTGCTGATGTAACAGCAGCAGCAACCAAATTGGTGCGCATGACCACTACGAAGTACCCCAATTAATGGACAAGCATTGGAACGAAACAAATGGTACACAATAATAGGAGCCAGCTCTGTTGACGAGGATTCTATTTCGAGTAAAAATGGCACACTTTTTTTTTTCTCGAACACGTAAAAATGGCACACTACCAATCATAGCAGCTGCAGCAACTGAAAAGGCACCCTGATATGGAAGCAGAACCAAGCAAATTGGTGCACGTGAGAATGAAGGACTACCCCAATTTATGAACAACCACTCAAACAAATAGAACACACAATAGATTTTGGAGCTTCCCTTCGATCTGGACTAGGACCGAAATATAAAATCAACCTGACGGGCGTTCACGAACCAAATGGGATAGTTTTAGATCATGATAATATTTAACTAATTGCAGCAATGTATGTGATCAGTATGATTATTCTCATGTATGTTATTTACAATTTGCTTGGGATAAAAAGGCTTTGTTGTTGTTGTTGTATGTTATTTACAATTTATTCATCTCATCAGCTATTTTAATGAAATATATGAAATGTCTATGGGGAATGGTTAATAGCAAGACTTAAAATTGCAAATCCCTCAAGCAAGGATATTATTACAAAGGAAAATACAGATGACGCAAATTAAACCAAAAAACAAGAGTAAAGAAAACCACAATCAGAGGTTAGAAACTATGAAAATGACTTGCTATCAAAACGGGACATCGACTCTGTTTTCGTTGAAACCCATGAAAGAACTGATTACTCTAGGCAAATATGTATATGCACATTGAGTCTGAGAAGGGCACCAGCCGTAATTTCTCAATGAAAGGTCAAGTAGGTAATCACTTATTTCCACAAATCGTTTTGCTGATTGCAGGGATGTTATTCAGGTATTGCATATGTAAATGAGCGAGCGAAAATTAAAAGGAAACAAGTACATACCTAATGAATCACATTGCACGTTTCACTATTCGAGGTGTCAGGCAATTTGGAAGGAATGCTGCTTCTTTTCTTATGGCCGCCTCAGCAGCCTCCACCTCCCCAGAACTTGCTCCCTGAGAATTAATATGAATCGAGAGTTCCTTGAGGAAGGAAAGATGGCTGATGCCGAAACCAGCACTGTGTACGGAAGTCATCATTTTAGCATCAAATGTCAAGCTAAGCATCTCCAAACGTGGTGCAGCTCCTGCTTCAAATCTGAGGACCGGCACACCAAACAAGATCATGAGGCAAAAATAGAACATCTTTAGATTTTGGAATCCATTGCGGCTAACAGTGTGCGTTTCCTTCATGGTTTCTGTTGCATCAATATGGAGATACATCAACGCAGGTAAGCCTTCAAGGATCTGCATGTCTTCTACTCCCAGTTTTTCCACAAAAATTTGTAAGGTGGTGAGTTCGGAAAGGTTTATCCATTGTGGCAGGCGAGTGAAGAAGGGAACTAAGGAATTAATCACTAGTGACTGCATGTGGCTTGGAGGGCACCACGAATTCAAGAAATCCAGAGAACAACATTCTCCCTCAATCTCTAGTATCTGGATGTCACCCAGTTTACATAAAGATGATACACAAGACGCCTTGAAGTTTTGTTCATTATCAAGTGCGCCATCCGCGCGCCACATAAACCTCAGAACCTTCAATTTGGTTAGGCTGCCTAACTGTTGAACTATTTCTGTCGAGTTATTGCTGGTACTGAACACTGATAGCTCCTCTAGAGAACCCATCTTTTCAATAACACTTGGGAATCTTGTTGTTTGAGGCACCAATAAGCAAACTAAATGGTCTAGCTGAGAAATAGATGCCGGCAGATCTGTAATTCCCGTGGCTCCGAGGTCAAGTGTTCGCAACAGCTTTAGCTGTCCAATTTCAGCTGGAATCTTTGTAATGTTTGCCCCTCTTAGACATATAAACCTCAACTGTTTTAAACTTCCTATCTTCTGGATGTAAGCTGTATCCAAGTCTGAGCAATTCTCCATATCAAAAACTCGTAAACAATGGAAATTCAGGAGAGGTGGCATATTCTTGGCACCACCAAAAACACTGAGTGATCTTACATGGGACAGGTCTTTTTTCCCTTTCCAGATAGTATGATCTTCGATGTTCGCTTGAAGGGACAGACGCCGAATTTTGTTAGACAGAGGTCTGAGCTTACGGCCATCAACTAGTGTAGTAAAATTTTCTTTCTCTGATAAAGTCACCGTAAGGTCAAGCATCAAATCATGAACACGGCAATCTACTGCTTTACCTTTGTAATCGATATACACTGGCTGTACCATGTTTCTGTTTATGAGCTCATTAATGTAATTCTGTGCCGTCTCTTCCAAAGATTGTCCTCGTTGTTCAGCAACAAAGCCTTCGGCTATCCACCTTCGCTTCAACCGTGTTGTATCAATTTTAAAGTCTTCTGGAAATGTACTTAGATCCAAGAAACAGAGCTTTAAATAACTAGGTAAATCATAATAACTGAGAAGCAATATTCTTTGCACCATTTCGATTTCATGATCTTGTTTAACAGCAGCACCTAAAGAGCTAAGAACCCTTTCCCATACCTCTTTCGATGGTGTTTTCCTGGCCAACAAGCTACCAATATTAACAACAGCAAGAGGCAGACCTCCACATTTTTTGAGAATCTTGTCACAAATTTCTTCCAGAGCAACAGGGCACCCTTCGTTTTGAAATACCCTGAGGCTGAATAGCTTCCTTGCGTTAACTTCGTCAAGAGAATCCATATGGTGCTGTTTGTCCCAGGCATGGGAGCTACAAAACTGAGCAACATCTTCAATCCGAGTCGTGGTTATTATTCTGCTTGCTTTGTTGTTTTGGGGAAAGGCACACTGGATCAGGTGCCATGCTTGTTTGCTCCAGATATCATCAATAACAATCAAGAACCTACAAATTTGGTAGATATACAGCAAAACATTAGTGATCTTTCAGTAACCACAACAATGAAAACTTAATTTGGATCGCAGGAGTAGTAGAAAGTAAGCAGTACCTTTTTGTTTCAAGGCACTCTCTAATTGCATATACAGTTTCTGTATATCCTAGATCCTCATCTTCTAACCTCTCCCCGATATTGACCTGCTGTGACCGAATTTGCAGCAGAATGAGCCTCAGCATGCTGGGGATGTTGGCCTGTCTGGATGCAGACACGAAAGCCGTGTACTCGAACTGACTTTTCACTTTGTTGAACACCAGATTGGCAAGAGTAGTTTTCCCAAGCCCTCCGAATCCAGCAATAGATAACACCCCACACTGTTGATGAAAACAATCACTGTTGTTGATCCATGTGACAAGCTCATCTAGTTGGTTTTCGAGACCAATAATCCTTCCTGGCTCCTCAAACAGCGCAGGGAGCCTAGGATCAATGTATATGCTCTTGGGAAAGGTGGAGGGATCAATTTTGTACCTTTTTCGTCGATCACTGACATCTAAAACACGTTGTTTTAACTCCTTGACTCCATTTGCAAACTGGTATTGCGACATCAGATCTCTGAACTTGTTTATTATTGACTCCATGAATCCATCATTGGAGCCAATCCTGCTTGGGTGGAGCATGAACGTATCAATTATGTCCTCAGCATCATAGGCTAATTCCCGCAGCTGGGACATCCAATCAGATCCTTGTGCATTGGCTTCCTCTTGCTCAGACATGGTCTCTAGCCCTGTCTTAATGCTGTTAAGCTCATTCAGCATGAAGGATACATCTTTGTGATAGTTTCTGAGGTTATAGTAATTATCCTCCAGTATGGCAGACAACTTGCCTAATATGGGGTCCAATACTCCCATGAGGAGTCCAGCTGTCCCTCCAAGCATCTTCAATGGCACTGAAGATAACCAGCAAAACTATGCATTAGCTAAATGCTTAGCTGATCATAAGATGGAACTGAGATCAAGCTAGGCACAAGTCAATATACTAAAACACAAGGCAATTGAGATGACCAATTATGTGCTAACTAAATATAGATACTTGCTCACTGTACCAGCAGAAAGAAAGACATGCCAAGCTGCTTCCCTAACTACATATGCTTGCAAGGATTAGTTGTTCCATTGAATAGACTATCGCTTCTGTAGTGCAAGGCCAGCAAGCAGTAAATACTTAAACATGGGGGCAACACATAGTCACTGAGAATCAATTGCTTGTAAGGAAATGGAGCAGAGATGCTGCAGAAGCAAAGTTTAGCTAAAGAACCACATATAAATATGAGTGAAACAGGTAAGCAAGCAGATAGGAAAACACACAGCTCACGAGTCACGATGCAAGTTGTCGTCATTGTTGATGATGTTCTGAATTACTGATAGTGAAAGAGGGGAAACAAAAACGCCTTAAGCAGCAGAAGCAAGTAATGAATGCTTAACTAGCTGAGACATGCACAAGCGATGAACAAATTTCTTACCAGTGCAACCAAATACCTTTGTCGTAGTTGATCTCCTTCCTGGAACCAAAAATCCTGAGATTGTGGGTAGCTTCAAGCTGTTGGAGCTGAGCACGAGAGCTTCTTGACAATTGCTTCACTCGTCATCGTTTCTTCAGGCTGTTGATGTTTCTTCTCACTGTTGATATTTCTTCAGACTGTTGACGTTTCTTCAGATTGCACATGACGCACTACAGATCCAACGCAAGCTGCAATTTCGCATTTCTTCAGACAAGAGCAAACAAACAGAATTCTTGATATTGGAGGGCCAGGACATGGAGGCTGCAAATCTTCAGACCAGCAGAAGTATTGTTGCACAAGCAGTGAAGAGGGCAGCTGAACTGCAAAGCTGAGGGGAATATCACGAGTCGAATACTCAATGAAGGAGTTCAGTCAAAAGAAAACTGAAGGGCGAAATACCGGGAACCCAGCCAACAAATTCAAGATGTGATCTTGCTACTCAGCTGCACAAGAATGTGCTACTCCTAGTACCTGCACACGAATCGAACAAGAAAGAAACAAAAACAAGTGAGCTGTAGGACAGGAAAGCTAAGCAATCCAGATGAGCAATTATGTGCTAGTGAGAAATAAAGATACTAGCTCACAGTACCAGCAGAAATAAAAACATGCAAAGCTGCTTCCCTAACTACATAAGCTTGATTACCAAAACATGGACAAACCAAGTGGTATATTGGCATTTAAATAACCATCTTGAATGCTTTCGGTTGATCACAATTGCCAGACTATTAAATATCGCCAAACATTAATTAAATATCCATACACAGTACACGGCAAGAAAACGAACAGAAACAACTACTATTCTCAATTACTGATAGTGAAAAAGGGGAAACAACAGCAGCAAGTACTGACAGCACTGCACATGCAATAAACGAATTTCTTACCACTGCACCTAAAATGCCTGGAACCAAAGATTCTGAAGTTGTGGGTAGCTTCAAGCTGTTGGAGCTGAGCTCCATTGCTTTTTGCCGGTAGCTTCAGATTGTTGATGTTTCTTTAGACTTCACATGAGGCACTTCAGAGTCAAATCCATGCTGAACTTTTGCATTTCTTCATACCAGAGCAAACAGACACTCAATTCTTTATTGGAGCCGAAGGCGAGGACATGGAGGCTCCAAATCTTCAGACTGGGGGGAGCAGAGTTAAACCGAGCTAAACTGCAGAGTTGGGAATCAAAGTCAAATACACAATGAAAGAGCTCAGTCAAGCAAACAGCCGTAGGAAAACCCTGGGTACTCAGCCAATAAATTTAAGACCTGCTCTTGCTAAATCCTGAGATCAACTGGTCTGAAGAACAGAGATGAAGTACTCTGCTAAGAACGTGCTACTCCTAGTACCTGCACACGAATTACAAGAGGAAAACTAAAACAAGTGAGCTACACTTTGCCAAAATCACATCGAGTGTGGTGCAAAACCTCTTTTGTGCACTAGTAACTGCACCCGAATCAAACAAGAGGACGACCAAAACAACTGAGCTGTAGGACAGGAAAGTTGAAGGCAAGAAAAGCTGAGCAGAAATGAAAACAGAGCAGATCAGGGAGACACCAATGGAAAGCTGCGTGAAAGCCCAGCCAATGACCTCAATGAATCCCAAAAATCCGAGACTCCAGCAGTCCGAGATGCAAGAGCAGAGGACCAGAAGCAAGAACAGCAGTCTGCCGCCCTCGACCCAAAAAAGAACATCATGCTATCAAACGAGCTCAACAAATACCAAAATCAAAGCTAGATCTGTAAATGAAGGAGCTGTTCCAACAAAAATATCGACAAGATCTGTAGAATTCTAATAGATCCATCATAAATTCCCTAGGAGGCCGAAAATAACCAATAAAATGAGATGCAGGTGGGAGACAAAGGGATGCACAAGGATCTCCTACCCTGCGGAGCACAGCGAGCGTACGATGGCAGGCAGGAGAGCCCTCTTCTCTCTTCCTCTCTTTCCTCTCCTCGCTCAAACACCACTTTCCTCTCCTCGGCGACGTCCTCGCTCGAACACTCCTCACTCACTAACCTCCAGCAATGTTACACTATAATATTTAATATTATAGAATACCTATATGACACTACGGGACTGTTTGTTTGGGCTTCCGCTGTGCCGGCTCCAATTGTGGCTTCTCTGAAAAACAGCTGTGCTAGCTGTGGTGATGGCTGCGTCTGAAAATGATTGGTAGAACAGTTTCTCCTACAGCTTCACCTGCAACTCTTTCTGCAGCTTCACATGCAGCTCCAGGGATGAAAGAGACAATTGTCCAAAGTGGCCTTAGACATATGGTTTTATTGTATACATACATTTCTTATGTTACTAGCATTATACTGGTGAGCTTTCCACGTCGTGAAACAAACCATTTTCCACGGGAAGCTAGATGAAATTCCGTCTTCTTTTTCTTTCGCATATGATTAATTATCCTGTCGTGTCATGTCATGTGGTGCATCGTTTTAACAAGTTTAACTTTCCTCTTTGTTTCAATTATATCATATATTTATTGTTATATTTAGTTTGAGAATGGCGCAGCGAAGCGAGCCACCCAGATAGTAGATTGATACAAGAAAGCATTCACTAACACATAACATGGGATGTAAAAGCTTTGGTCACGCAAAGCACACATGTCTAGTGATGCACATCGTAAAAGCTTTGCTTGCATGCATGAAATGCACACGTTGATGACATGGGAGGATATGAAAGCTTTGCTTGCAAGAACTGCCCACGTCGTGAGATGTGAGCAGGCTATAAAAATTACTCCGTCGCTGAAGTCATTAAAAAAAAAAAAGGAGGAGGACTCTGGAACTCTCTCGCAGCAACTGTAGCTTTCCTGTAGCTCTTTCTTCCTCGATCCTTTTTCCATCCAATCTGCATCTCCAGCTTGCTCAATCCTAGTCCTTCCTTCACCAGGAGCTAAAGCATCCTCCGATCCTTGGTTTTTGTTGTGCTGGTTTGCATTCTAGGAGGTTTTCCTTGGATCTGAGAGAGACAAAATGTGAAGTATTTTGGTAGCTCCGGTCGGCGGTGTCCATGCAGGTACCTGCTGGTTGTAGTGGTCGCCACTAGCCCCCTGCTGTAAGATGCTTTGCTTGCTGTAGCTCCCTCTTCTCTTCCATCCTGGCACCATCTCATCTCATTCCTGAGTCTTAATCGCTCTCCTCCTATTTACTGCTTCTCATTTCTGTTCAGTGTTCTTCTTTTAGCGTTTTCCTATATGGACGTAGGCGAGATGCCTTTTTATCTTTCCCCTTCCTCAAATCTTCTCCAATAAAAGTCCACCTCGATTTATGAACATCATAAGCTGGAATTGCCGTGGTTTAGGGCGTCCGGAAACAATTCAGGAGTTAATCTGCTTAGTTCGGACACATAGCCCCAAAATTGTTTTTGTTTCAGAGACAAGGCAAAGCAAACAAAGGGTCTGGAACCTTAGATGGCGTCTGGGTATGAAAAACTGTTTTATGGTGAAACCGGAAGGATCAGGAGGTGGTTTAGCTTTATATTGGGATGACAGCATTGATGTGAAACTGTTATCCTACAGCAATCGACACATTGATACTCTGATAAGAGAACATCCGGAAAGTGTTCAATGGAGAGGCACATTTATTTATGGTGAACCTCGAATGCAAGACCGGCATCTTATGTGGGAATTACTACGGCGAATTGCATCTCGCTCAGGAGCACCATGGATGATGATTGGTGACTTTAATGAGGCGATCTGGTCTTTTGAGCATTTTTCGTCTTCTCGCCGGTCTGAGCGAAAAATGATGGACTTCAGGGAAATACTCTCTCACTGTGATTTGCATGATATTGGTTTTGTTGGGCTGCCATGGACATTTGATAATAAACAATCAGGCGAAAGGAATGTAAAAGTGACACTTGATAGAGTTGTGGCCTCTCCAACATGGTCAACTATTTTTTCTGATGCAAGATTGATACATTTGGTGTCGTCAAGATCAGATCATTGTCCTTTACTATTGAAAGTGGAAAAGGAAGCTCAGGTCCCAAAGAAGATGAGGTGTTTACGCTATGAAGTCATGTGGGAACGTGAAGATTCACTGCCATCAGCGATAAAGGATGCTTGGACAGATGGATCACCTGTACGAAATCTAAGGGATGTATATTTTCGTTTGCGAGATGTGATGCGCTCCTTGCAGCGGTGGAGTAAGAATCATTTTGGGCCAATCACCAAGGAGCTTGATTATTTGCGAAACCAGATTACTCATCTGAGTGAAATGGACCCAATTGGTAATGAGCAAGCCATCAAAAATCTTATGTTCAGAATGGATGAACTACTATACAGGGAGGAGATGATGTGGATGCAACGCTCTCGGGTGTCATGGCTCAAAGAAGGTGATAGAAATGCAAGGTTCTTCCACCAGAAAGCAGCTTGGCGTGCAAAAAAGAATAAAATAAAGAAATTGAAGAAATCAGATGGCCGATTCACTGAAAATCAGCAGGAAATGCAGGAGATGACTTCTAATTTCTTTAAAGAGCTGTACACAAGGGATGATAATGTTGAACCTGCTGGACTACTTGATATTATTCAACCAAAAGTTTCTAATGAAATGAATGCTGTACTATGTAAACCTTTTACTGATGAGGAGATTTCTAATGCTTTGTTTCAGATTGGCCCGATCAAAGCACCGGGGCCTGATGGATTTCCTGCCCGCTTTTTTCAGAGAAACTGGGAGGTAATTAGAGAGGATATATTACGGGCTGTGAGGAATTTTTTTCAGGATGGTATTATGCCAGAAGGTGTAAATGATACTTCAATTGTTCTCATTCCAAAGAAAAATCAACCAGTTGAGCTTAAAGATTTTCGGCCTATCAGTTTGTGCAATGTGATTTACAAGATTGTGTCTAAATGCATGGTGAATCATTTACGACCTTTTCTTCATGATATCATTTCGCCAACCCAAAGTGCTTTTATACCAGGAAGGATGATCACTGATAACGCTCTAATCGCTTTTGAGTGCCTGCATGCTATAAAGAAGGGTCGTGATGTTAATCGAACTTTCTGTGCTTACAAGTTAGATCTTTCTAAAGCCTATGACCGTGTTGACTGGTCTTTCTTGAAGGGTGTTCTTCTGAAGCTGGGCTTCCATCAAACATTTGTGCAGTGGATTATGACTTGTGTAACCACCGTGCGTTACACCATTCGCTTCAATGGTACACTTTTAAACTCTTTTGAACCATCGCGAGGTCTTCGCCAAGGTGATCCTCTCTCACCATACCTCTTCCTGTTTGTGGCTGATGGTTTATCAAATATTTTAAATAAGAAAGTACAGGATGGGGAGCTCCATGCTTTCAAAGTATGTCGCCGAGCTCCAGGTATTTCACATCTTCTTTTTGCAGATGACACTATGTTATTTTTCAAAGCTGATATGCAGCAAGCTATGGTTGTCAAGAATGTCCTCGATCTCTATGGGAAAAGCACAGGGCCACTCATAAATCCTAACAAATGCTCTATTCTCTTTGGTGATTGCTGTTCAGAAGAAACACGGAAAGAAGTCAGAGATGTTTTACAAATAACACAGACTGTTTTTGAGGAAAAATACCTAGGCCTTCCAACACCAGAGGGGAGAATGAAGGCAGAAAAGTTTCAGACCATAAAGGAACGTTTTGCCAGGCGCCTAACGGATTGGTCAGAGAAGTATTTATCTTCCGGAGGTAAGGAAATTTTGATCAAATCAGTAGCACAAGCCTTACCCACCTATGTCATGGGTGTTTTTAAGATCCCAACTGGGCTATGTGAGGATTATGTGCAAATGATTAGGAATTTTTGGTAGGGCGATGAAGAAAATCATAGAAAAGTTCATTGGATTGCATGGGAGAAGATGATAGTACCTAAGTATTATGGTGGCATGGGGTTCCGAGACATGCGTGCTTTCAACCAAGCTTTACTAGCACGACAAGCATGGCGATTGATTCAGTTCCCAAATAGCTTATGTGCCCAACTTTTGAAGGCCAAATACTATCCTAATGGTGAGTTAATTGATACTGTATTCCCGGCTGATTCCTCCCTGTCATGGAAAGGTATTGAATATGGCCTTGAACTGCTAAAGAAGGGACTTATTTGGCGCATAGGATCAGGGAGCAAAGTTCAAATATGGAGAGATCAATGGATTCCTCGTGAACCGTCTCTGAAGGTTATCTCAGATCGAGGTAGATGCCGACTACGATGGGTGTCTCAACTTTTAAGGGAAGATGTCAGAGACTGGGATTCTCAACTCATAAGGAATATATTTCAAGCTCATGATGCAGAAGAAATTCTTAAGATTCATCTACCATCCCAAGCTGCTGATGATTTTCTTGCATGGCATTATGAGCGTGCTGGTATATTCACTGTTCGCAGTGCATATAAATTGGCATTGAAGGATAAGTTGGGATCTTTGGCGCCTGAATCATCTAGTAAGGCTCCAGATGGGCAAAGAAAATTATGGTCGGTAATTTGGGCGACAGAGGTGCCACAGAAAGTTCGAGTGTTTGCATGGCGTTTGGCACGAGAAGGTCTTCCCACACTGCTTAATAAATTTAAAAGGACACTGGAAGAAAAAAGCACTTGTCAAATTTGTGGAATGGCAGAGGAGAGTGGTTACCATGCTACTGTTGTCTGTACCAAGGCAAGAGCTTTGCGAGCAGAGCTTAGGAAAATCTGGGCTCTTCCTCCAGAAGAGGATTTTGAATATTCAGGACCAGAGTGGTTGTTAATTCTTCTAGATTCAGTCACAAAAGAAACAAAGTCACACATTCTTCTAATGCTATGGAGAGCTTGGCACTTGAGAAATGATATAATACATGCGAAGGGAGAAGAATCCATAGTCAGATCAGTACCATTTCTTGAATGTTACAGTAATTCTCTATGTCCTAATCGACAAAAATTTGACATGAAGATGAAAAATAAAGAGTCTAATTCAAGACAGAACATGGTGGACTGCTCCAACATTAGCAAGCATATGACCACAGTAAAATGCTGCAAATGGCAGCCACCTCCAAATGGTTGGGTTAAACTTAATGTTGATGGCTCTTTTCAGGCGGAAACAGGGGAAGCTAGTATTGGCGTGGTTGTGCGTGATCAAGATGGACGGCATCTTCTCTCGGCATGTCGTGTTCTTTGGAAGTGTGCAGACCCTGAAGAGGCGGAAGCCCTAGCATGTTTAGAGGGCCTGAAGCTTGTCGCAGATTGGATTCAACAACCTACAATTCTGGAATCGGATTGCCTTTCAGTGGTGAATTATGTTTCATCTGCAACCGAGGAAAGATCAAAATGGAGTTCTATCTTCAGAGAGATAAGAACTTTTCTACATCTTCTACCAGATGTTAAGATAGTTAAAGTGAAGAGAGTGTGTAACAGGGTGGCTCATGTATTAGCTCAGTTAGCTAGAAGAAATATGACCTGCGCTGTTTGGCGGTTGCAGGCTCCATCTTGTATTAGGGAGTCACTCTTGTCTGACTGTAATGACTCTTCTTAATTAATATAACTCTCTCTTTACCCGCAAAAAAAGAAGTCATAAAAATCAGTATGTAAGAACTGCCCACGTCGTGAGATGGGAGGATGTGAGCAGGCTATAAAAATGCACACGTTGATGACATGGGAGTAGCTTTCATGAAGTGTGCGCGTCCGTGAGCAGGTTGTAAAAGCTTTGCTTGTACAAGATGTATGCATTCAATGACATGGACAGACCGTCGCTGCTTTGCTTGCATGAAGTGTATGTGTCAAATGAAGTGGCACATTGTAAAACCTTCGCTTGACACATGCACTTTTGTTTGCGTGAATTGTAAGTGTTTAGTGATATGAACCCACGCAGTAAGGGCACGTGTACAATGATATAGGTAGGCCGTAAAACATTTGCTTGTGTGAAGTGGACTCACGCAGTAACGTGGACAAGTCGTAAAATCTTTGCTTGTAAATCAACACGTCTGATGATGTGGGTGGGCATGCTGGTAAAATGTTGCTTGCGTGAATTCAAACGTTCGATCATGTGGGCAGGACGTAAAAGCTTCACTAACGTGAAGCGCACATGTCGAAATGGGCATGTCATAAAAACTTCATTTGCGTGAAGTGCACGCATATTATGACTTGGGCATGATATAAAACACTAGCAGAAACCCCGCGCGTTGCTGCGGGCGGCATACCAAAACCACTCAAATTTGTTTCATACATCCGACATCACAGAAGTTTGAATTCCTTAATATTGTGTATAAGATGAACGTAACTTGAATGGAATGTCAGTTTCTTTTCATAATAGTTAGGAAGGGTCAGAGGCTTAATTTTTACCCAAATGTTTTCTAAACTGCACAGCAGAGCATGACCCTGCAACTTCAAATTTATTGATGCCCAAACATACCCTCTGGAGAAAGCACCAGTCTTTACTCAGGTTGGCGTTCAGCAGAACACTATTATGCGTTGTTAAACTTGATCATTCCTAATTCTTGTATTTGGAAGCAAATCTGGAAGCAGCCATTCTTTGCGGATATCTGCATTATGGCGTTCCTCCAGTTATAAGAGGGCAAAATCAAGGTAGGTAAGGAAACAAAACAAAGGAAAAGGTGAAAACTATATGCTGCAGAATTCAATTAACGTGACTAAATATGACCCTTGAGATTTTAGAATATGATGTCAGTCTAAAACAGCTTCAAAACATAGAATAAACTTCTTGGAGCAGGCAGAATGACGTAGCAAGTGATAAAATGTGTAGAACTGAATGGAATAAGAAGCACGAGTAAAAGTACAATTCAATTGCGATGTGTAGAATGCACAAATCAATGGCAATATCGTACTGGCTGAACATGAAGCATACCATTGTTGTTGGCAGAGCTCACATGACAGCTGGATGATAATTGTGCAATGAATCTCGGTGGGAAAGTCATTGGTACTCTCCAATAGAGTGTATCGAAAAGTGAACACCATCAAAAAGTGTGTCCTGTATGTCGTATCTGTTTGTTGTAGACCTAACAATGAATGAACAAATTAGTAAAATAAGAATAAAACTCTATTATGTAAAAACACAAATATAATGCAGAACTTCCGAGTAAGAAAGAGGTTACCTGTCCTGTTCATGCATCATGGCCCTATACTCATATACTACATTATTATAAAGAGAATCATCAATAACTTACAAATATAGCTCACCATGCATCAAACATCAACAGTTGCAACGTGGAATCTTAAACATATAGTACCATTTTTCAGTGTCATTTTGCCATGTGTGGTGCTAGCCACCCTAGCAAGCTCCTTAAAACAATGTATATCATTCCACTGTAGCAGACTCCATCCCAGCCCAGGCTGGGGCACCTAAGATGTTATGCATTGCTAAATATGTTGCCTGTTCAAGTGGAACTGCAAAATAAAAGGAAAGAAGACAAAAAAAAAACAGCATAATAAAAAAGTGTAAAAACTTTCATTATCCAATACAGCAGCTTTGTGGCTTGCTTTTGCAGCTATCTGTTGGTCGATGGATCTGGCTAATACACCTATTTATATGCTGATACTGAACATTTCTTCTGTTTGGTAAGGTCGGATTAAGTCGCTACATAGACGTTTGCTCATAATCTATATGATCCATGACTCATCAGACGAACAATCTATAAGCAACCATGACATGCTCTTAGGCAAGTTAAATTAATTCATTTTATAGTAATGTTAACAATCAGAAAAATTCAGAAAGCGACAGTATTTAAGTTAACATTCTTTGTTTATTCGAGAACAGACATGTTACAAAATAAAGTGTACCCTAAGTCACACGGAACGTGGAACGTGGCCAGGTTCCTCGATCCGGGAACTTCGTTCCAAAACGAGGAACGGGAACGAAGCGGTACGGCGTCTGGGACTACAGATGGGACGGACGGTGGGACGACGTCCTGGTCGTCGTCGGGACGCCGTCACGATCGCCGCCTGCTGCTCCCGCCGCCGCAGAATCTGTCGCCGCCAGAGACGCCAATGGGTGAGGGCGTGGCAGTGTGGTCTCGCGCTGGATGGATCGAGGCGTGATTGCAGCCGCCTCTTCCCGTTGCAGTTGTTGCTCCCCACAACAACAACCCAAATCGACACCACAAACGGAGCTGCGGTGACTAGAGGATCCGATTCCACCTACTCCTGGCCCCCATTCCCCCCTCTCCCCGTCCCTATGCTAGCTAGGTCAAGCTCCAAAGCTCAACAATGGCGGATGCGAATACAGGAGCACGAACGCCGCCTCTCTCTCTCCCCTCCCCGTTCTATTTCTCTGCTGGGCTACCCAATAACTAATGAGGCTTTGGGCCTATATGCCCATCACGCAGCCCAGAATGTCCAGAGGCTCGTCAGCCTTGGACCCAGCCTGCCCGTGAGAGATACTCCCTACTGGAACACGTTCCTGGTTACCTTTTTTTTTTTCTTTTTTTGGCAAGGAATTCCTGGTTACCAACCATAACGTCCCGGAACAACGTCCTAAAGATGCCTGGGACGCGTCCCACTTCGTAAGTTCTCGTTCCGAAGATGTATACCCCCCTCGTACCATGTTTTCTGCCAGCCACGTTCCACGTCCCGCGTACCCGTTCCTTGTCCCAACAGTTCCGGGAACCTTGTGACTTAGAGTGTACCTGCAGCTGATAGAAATTAGAATTATTTTTCTATCATCATATTACAGGCAAAGCTTTTCTCCCTGCATTACTTGATCTTATACCCACCATTGTGGTTTTAAATTCAAATAAAATGTGAGATTGATATGCAGCAAAAATTAAACCCACTTCAAATTGAAAAAAAAAATAGTACTAATGTTGTATCAGCAATCTATATCACGTAACAGGTCCTGACAAGGAGACACACCTTATTCACTTTTGTACTAAATAAAAATGGCTAATGGCGAGTAGGACATCAGACACTAAAAAAAAAAAATTGTACTAATGTTGTATCAGCAATCTATATCACCTAACAGGTCCTGGCAAGGAGACACACCTTATTCACTTGTATACTAAATAAAAATGGCTAATGGCTAGTAGGACATCAGACACTACACGTCAGAAACCATAAGTAATGACCGTTTATCTTCATGACCCAATCTCGTGCAATTTGTTTTATTGTCAATCCTAAAAAGGCATTAGGGAAAGCAAATGAGCACATGAGTTTCAGCTGTTTTCCGATTGTAGCAAGTTAACTAAACAAATGGAGCACGTAAGAAAGAAATAGCTAAGTCTACAACGTTATTTATTTCAAGCTATGCTAGATCTTACCAGAGAAACACTATGTAAGAAACTCAATTTGGAGACGCGGGTCAACAGTAATAGCAGACGAAATTTTTTTCGTCTCCAAAATCACGTCTGTGATTAGGGCTAATCGCAGACGCGGAAATGCGCGTCTGCAAAGATCCTCAGATAGCAGACGCGTCTTGCTCAGACGCGTCTCCAATCTGCCTCTCTTCGGAGACACGTTATTACAAAACGCGTCTGCTATGATAGGTTTTGCAGACGCGTTTTGTCAAAACGCGTCTCGGAAGAGAGGTCAGTGGAGACGCGTTTTGTCAAAACGCGTCTCCAATGATAAAATTAAAAATAAAAAAAAGTCCATTATTTATGTACAGAATGGCTGTATCCATTACATACATCACAATTGCACATGTTTCGTGTGTGCTCACACTAACTTGATTACATATACATATCCATATCAATTCTAAAGCCTTAATACAAATTTTCCTAGGACATGAATAGGAAGCATGCAAACAAAAAAGAAAGAGAAGAGGCACCGGCAGTTATTACATACACTTTGCATCAGGATAATACTCAATTCTAGTCTTAGTTGATTCTCAGGCAAGATAAACCACCTACTGATACTCAATTCTGTGATAATGAGAAGATAGTTACCGGTCATACCAAAGTCTATGCTACTGCTGTAGGGACTGCAGACTGACCTGCTGTAGGGACTGCACTTGCATGAGAAAAAATCTGCAGCCTGTCTTCAAGTAAGCTCTACTACAGACTGCACATTTTCATCAATCATTTCATTGTTTCAGTAAACAATCATAGAAGATTCAGTAAACCAGATCTTGTAGTTTATTGAGCAGCAGTAAACTAGAGTAAACTAGAAATTTCATATTGCAGTTAACTGAACCAAGGAAACCAGATCAGTTGAAGTGATGTGCATATTAACTACGAGGCGAAAACTCAAGCAAAAGTTGAGCTCCACCAAATCAAAAAGGGCAGAATAGGTTCAAATTTAACTGTAGTTAGGATTATCAACTAATCAACTTGAAATCACTAACTTGTTTGCATAATGTTAGAAATTATATAATCAGGAATCAAATATAAATATCAGGAACCTGCTACTAAAGGTATCATTGTCTGATGCACCATGCTTGCAATGTGATTTAGATAACAGAAAAGAGAATTCCTACCAGGTAGAGCAAAAACAAACAGAGGTTCTGAACTGCAGAGGAAAAATTCTTGCTACTACAAAGTCAAGCATGCAGGGAATGAACAAGCATGTAAAGCTCCTAGGACTCTACCGAGTATGTTTGTAGAGCCAGCAGATAAATCTTACCTACTGTGGTCCAGCTCTTTCCATGTGCACAGAAAAACTTTTGGTAAACTTGTAGCTAGAGCATAAATCACTAACCATATCAGGCATAAGTCACCAAACATGTCAGGCATAAGTCACTAAACATGTCAGGCATATTGAAAGTCTACTAGCAGACTTACTACGATTTGCTTAGAGTAGACAATAAGTCAGCAGAGAGCTAGCACCACAAGTTCAAAGGCCTGCAGATTAAAAAAAGAACTGGCATGAACAGGTTCACAAAGATTCCAATGATCTCCACTACACTTACAAACTATTCCCACAACAAACTAACCTTACCAAGAAGAGGAAGAGCACTCTCATTCTTGCATCTTCTCCATAAGGCTTAGGTAGGAACATCACTTGAGGCATCTGCTTGCAGCCTGTAGAATTATAGAAGCATGCCTAGGTTCAGGAAAAATAAATAGTGTAGAATACCCAACGGTTCCAGTCTAGTGATTCTGCTCGGCTATGATGTAGAGCTTGCATACTGACAGTGAAATTACAACAACCATTCCTAATACTGCTTGCTTATTAGAAATGAGCAGAGGATTAGTTTTACTCATGGCTGACTAAACTCAGATAGAACTATTTTATTCATGCACTCGTATGCACGTTAGAACAAAACAAAAGCTAGGACTGCAGCTCATAGACAACACATACTTTGTTTTCACTGAAACATATAATAGTGGGAGCTCGGCAAGCAATACTGCTAGCTAAGTGATAGAAGAAAAGCATGCATGTATCAGGCAAGTTATTAACAACAATAGTATATGTCTGACCACAAACTACTGTGTGATTAAGTAGCTGTTTCACTAGAGTAGCTGTTTCAAACATCAGTTTCAAGTATTCAGTAACTAACTTCAGTAATACAGTCAAGTAGCAGAGAAGATCATCTCCTCATTAGAATATTCTATCGAATGTTCAGAAACTAACCTCATATGAATATTCTACGCAAGGATAATTAGGGAGCCTAGTACACTGCCTGACGTATATCTTCAGACCTGAAAATAACAGAACAATACAAAGCCAGTTTACAAAGTAAACAATTTGCAAAGCACACAATAGGGAGCAGTGAGCACACATCCAGGAATCCATGATCAACGCATAACACAAAGCATATAGTCGTTGTCCATTATCAGTAGAGGCACCAAGGCACAAGCAATCAGGCAGTAAGCACGCACATATAGAAGAGTAGAAGAGCAAGGCAGCAACCAGCAACGCACCGCACGCGCACGAGCAGAGGAGACTGCCGGAGAAGAGTTGAGCGGGTGGCACAGCTGTGCAAGTCCAGGTCGCCGCCCCCGACCTTCAGGTCCAAGCAGCCGCCCTCAAGCTCCAAGTTCAGGTCGCCCGCACCAGATCCAGATCCAGAGGGAGAGGATGCCGCGCTCAGGAGGGAGGACGCGGCGAGGAGCGGGAAGGGGTCGGCGGATAACTGCGGCGGCCGACTGACGACGGCGGAGGCGGTCTGGATCTGGTTTGCCCGAGTCAGACACAGCAGGCTCACTGGATCTAGCTGCGTTAGCTAGGTGAACAGGGAGAGGGCAAAGAGGAGGAACAGGGAGGATGCGCCGTTGAGGCCGCTGTCACCCGAGGTTGGTGTGTAGGACGACCGGCAGCTCGCCCCGCCGCCCGCCTGCTCGCCGACCATGAAGCGACCTCGTCGATCCGGAGGAGGCCAAACCCTAACCCTAGGGTCTTCGCGGCCGACGCTACTCCGACGAGGGGGGCGTGGCGGCTTGGGTCGACGAGGAGCAGGTGCGAGGTCGGGGCGAGGAGGAGGCGCAGCTGCTCCGGCGAGGTGGGTGCGGCCGCTCGGGTAGACGAGGAGGCGCGAGGTCGTGGCGAGGTGGGGGGCGCGGCTGCTCCGGCGAGGTGGGGGCGCGGTGGCTCGGGTCGACGAGGAGGCGCGCGGCGTCTACGGCGAGGGCGAGGTGGGGGCGCAGCTCCGGTCGTCGATCGACGAGGAGCAAGCAGGGCGAGGTGGGCGTAGAGCGGAAGGGAAGGGAGGGGAGGGGGTGCGGTGCTGCGTTGGGAGCGAGGACGAATGGGTGGGTCACGGGCTGGGTTGGGGCGGCTGGGTGTTCGGACGCGAGGCCAACGCCGAGTAAGGTGAAACGAATGAAAAATTCGGGTCCGGGTGATCTGGTTCGGCGACGCGTTTTAGTGCGGCCGCGTCTGCTGTATACTTGCTTATGGTAGCAGACGCGTTTTGTACAGACGCGTTTTCTAGGTGGGCATATTGCAGACGCGTTTTGTTCAGACACGTCTCCGATCTGGGTCACGAAATCAGGAACATATATATTGCAGACTCGTATTATTAATACGCGTCTCCTATACGATATCACAGACGCGTTTTAAAAACGCGTCTCCAAGTGCCAGTGTCTAGTTTCTGCGTTTTTTACATAGTGAAATTGAAGTCAATCGCCCCCTTTTCTCTATTTTTTGCTTCCTCCATCGCTTCTTCTTCTTCTTTCTTCCTTCATACTCTTCTCTTTCCACATGCTTCCTGGCACCTGCACAGCCAAAAATCAGCAGCATGGCAACAGACACCTTGAAGGAGGTGACGGCCATCAACGGGCAAGTTAGCAGAGTATCATTCGCAGCTCAAATCCGTAAATCAGAAACCAAGAAAAAGGAGGAGGACAGTGGGTTACAGTTTTGAAGTGCAGGGAGCAATCCTCGGTGCTTCAGGCTGCCACGACCTCGCGGTAGTTCATCGCCTGATGATCGTGACGGACTGGGTGGCAGCCATGGAGGAAGGAGGTGCAGCGGGGCTACCATAATGGAAGATTTGGGGGCAGATTGCACATAAGGACGGAGGCCCTGCCCTGGGTCGCCGTCGATTAGAGCGAGGAGACCTGGAGACGGCCGCTGGGAGGAGGCGCCGGCCGGGAGCCAGCCAGCGGTGCAGAGGAGAGGAGGCAGGAGAATCGGGGATGGATCGGGAGGAGCCGGAGGCGAGCGGATGAGGACGACGCTCTGGAGCCTTCTCGACGCTTGCCAGTGTGACTGAGAACCGATGGATGCCGCGAGATTAGGATCGGACGGTTGTTGAGCGCCTGCTACAGAATTGCTACAGGGTAACAGTGCTCGTTGGGAACAGTAGTGGGTGGGTCCCGCCGGGAAAAACTAAGATCTTATTATTATGATATATTTTATGACTTAAAATGAGAATATAAATAAATAAATAATGAGGAAATTTTGTGCCGCGTGAACAAATACAGAACTCGATACATTGTATTTAACTATACAAGAGATGATCACGTGAGTTGGAGCTAGTCTGGCCACCATAAAATATCAACTAGCACAAGATCTATCAAAGAAGCAAAAATGTATACGGTGTTTCATTCTCTGATTTCCATTGGATGGTGATAGAGTTTCATGCATCCAACAAGAAGCGATGTTCATCACTTTACTGAGGGAAGAAGAGATTAAATGGTACGAACGCGTCAAGATCACTACTTTATTGGAAGGTGATAACAACACCAAATTTTTCCATCTAGTGGCTAACGACAGGCACCGCAAGCAACACATTTTTAAGTTAGAACAAGAAAATGGTGTAATTGTTGGTGATGAGGAATTGAAGTCCTATATAACAAGCTATTATAAAAGCTTGTTTGGACCCCCTGATATGAGCAACATATCTCTCAGGGAAGACCATGTACACGATATTAACCAGGTAACATCGCTGAAAAATGAGATCCTAACTGCTCCCTTTACTGAGAAGGAGGTTAAGGAGGCAGTGTTCCAAATGGAACATAATAAGTCTCCTGGGCCGGATGGATTTCCTGCTGAGTTTTACCAGGTTTTTTGGGAAGTCATTAAAGGGGACTTACTCGCTCTTTTTAAAGACTTTCACGAAGAAAAGCTTCCGCTTTACGGTTTAAATTTTGGTATAATTACCCTTTTACCAAAAAAAAAATGATGCGAAGCAAATTCAACAATATCGACCTATCTGTGTGCTGAATGTCAGCTTTAAAATTTTTACTAAAGTTGGCACAAACAGAATTAACGCAGTGGCAGAGTCGGTAGTCCAACCTTCACAAACGGCATTTATTCCGGGGAGAAACATTATAGAGGGAGTGGTAGTCCTGCACGAGACTATTCATGAACTTCATACTAAAAAGCTGAATGGAGTCCTGTTTAAAATTGACTTTGAAAAGGCTTATGACAAAGTCAAATGGACCTTTCTCCAGCAAGCCCTTCGCATGAAAGGGTTCTCTCAGAAATGGTGTCGTTGGATATGATGATATTACAATACTTTTGAAAGTTAATGATGATATTGGCCGTTACTTCCAAACGAAGAAGGGTCTGCGTCAAGGAGACCCAATGTCCCCTATTTTGTTCAACATAGTCGCCGATATGCTGGCGGTGCTCATTAAAAGAGCAAAAGATGATGGACAAATTAGTGGCATTATACCCCATCTTGTGGATGATGGTTTGTCTATTTTACAATATGCAGACGATACCATTTTGTTTATGGACCATGATTTAGAAAAGGCAAAGAACATGAAACTGTTACTTACCGCCTTTGAACAATTATTGGGTCTAAAAATAAATTTCCACAAGAGTGAACTATTTTGTTATGGCGAGGCTGCTGCATTTGAAGATGACTATATGGAGTTATTTAGTTGCAATGTGGGGGAATTCCCATTTCGATATCTGGGTATCCCGATGCACCATAGAAAACTCTCTAATAGTGATTGGAAAATGATAGAGGAAAGATTCAAAAGGAAATTAAACTGCTGGAAGGCCAAACACCTCTCTTATGGAGGACGTTTAACTCTGTTGAACTCGGTTCTCAGCAGTCTTCCAATGTTCATGATGTCTTTCTTTAAAATCCCGAAAGGGGTCCTCACCAAACTGAATTTCTATAGGTCCAGATTTTACTAGATGATTCTCAACTCATAAGGAATATATTTCAAGCTCATGATGCAGAAGAAATTCTTAAGATTCATCTACCATCCCAAGCTGCTGATGATTTTCTTGCATGGCATTATGAGCGTGCTGGTATATTCACTGTTCGCAGTGCATATAAATTGGCATTGAAGGATAAGTTGGGATCTTTGGCGCCTGAATCATCTAGTAAGGCTCCAGATGGGCAAAGAAAATTATGGTCGGTAATTTGGGCGATAGAGGTGCCACAGAAAGTTCGAGTGTTTGCATGGCGTTTGGCACGAGAAGGTCTTCCCACACTGCTTAATAAATTTAAAAGGACACTGGAAGAAAAAAGCACTTGTCAAATTTGTGGAATGGCAGAGGAGAGTGGTTACCATGCTACTGTTGTCTGTACCAAGGCAAGAGCTTTGCGAGCAGAGCTTAGGAAAATCTGGGCTCTACCTCCAGAAGAGGATTTTGAATATTCAGGACCAGAGTGGTTGTTAATTCTTCTAGATTCAGTCACAAAAGAAACAAAGTCACACATTCTTCTAATGCTATGGAGAGCTTGGCACTTGAGAAATGATATAATACATGCGAAGGGAGAAGAATCCATAGTCAGATCAGTACCATTTCTTGAAAGTTACAGTAATTCTCTATGTCCTAATCGACAAAAATTTGACATGAAGATGAAAAATAAAGAGTCTAATTCAAGACAGAACATGGTGGACTGCTCCAACATTAGCAAGCATATGACCACAGTAAAATGCTGCAAATGGCAGCCACCTCCAAATGGTTGGGTTAAACTTAATGTTGATGGCTCTTTTCAGGCGGAAACAGGGGAAGCTAGTATTGGCGTGGTTGTGCGTGATCAAGATGGACGGCATCTTCTCTCGGCATGTCGTGTTCTTTGGAAGTGTGCAGACCCTGAAGAGGCGGAAGCCCTAGCATGTTTAGAGGGCCTGAAGCTTGTCGCAGATTGGATTCAACAACCTACAATTCTGGAATCGGATTGCCTTTCAGTGGTGAATTATGTTTCATCTGCAACCGAGGAAAGATCAAAATGGAGTTCTATCTTCAGAGAGATAAGAACTTTTCTACATCTTCTACCAGATGTTAAGATAGTTAAAGTGAAGAGAGTGTGTAACAGGGTGGCTCATGTATTAGCTCAGTTAGCTAGAAGAAATATGACCTGCGCTGTTTGGCGGTTGCAGGCTCCATCTTGTATTAGGGAGTCACTCTTGTCTGACTGTAATGACTCTTCTTAATTAATATAACTCTCTCTTTACCCGCAAAAAAAGAAGTCATAAAAATCAGTATGTAAGAACTGCCAACGTCGTGAGATGGGAGGATGTGAGCAGGCTATAAAAATGCACACGTTGATGACATGGGAGTAGCTTTCATGAAGTGTGCGCGTCCGTGAGCAGGTTGTAAAAGCTTTGCTTGTACAAGATGTATGCATTCAATGACATGGACAGACCGTCGCTGCTTTGCTTGCATGAAGTGTATGTGTCAAATGAAGTGGCACATTGTAAAACCTTCGCTTGACACATGCACTTTTGTTTGCGTGAATTGTAAGTGTTTAGTGATATGAACCCACGCAGTAAGTGCACGTGTACAATGATATAGGTAGGCCGTAAAACCTTTGCTTGTGTGAAGTGGACTCACGCAGTAACGTGGACAAGTCGTAAAATCTTTGCTTGTAAATCAACACGTCTGATGATGTGGGTGGGCATGCTGGTAAAATGTTGCTTGCGTGAATTCAAACGTTCGATCATGTGGGCAGGACGTAAAAGCTTCACTAACGTGAAGCGCACATGTCGAAATGGGCATGTCATAAAAACTTCATTTGCGTGAAGTGCACGCATATTATGACTTGGGCATGATATAAAACACTAGCAGAAACCCCGCGCGTTGCTGCGGGCGGCATACCAAAACCACTCAAATTTGTTTCATACATCCGACATCACAGAAGTTTGAATTCCTTAATATTGTGTATAAGATGAACGTAACTTGAATGGAATGTCAGTTTCTTTTCATAATAGTTAGGAAGGGTCAGAGGCTTAATTTTTACCCAAATGTTTTCTAAACTGCACAGCAGAGCATGACCCTGCAACTTCAACTTTATTGATGCCCAAACATACCCTCTGGAGAAAGCACCAGTCTTTACTCAGGTTGGCGTTCAGCAGAACACTATTATGCGTTGTTAAACTTGATCATTCCTAATTCTTGTATTTGGAAGCAAATCTGGAAGCAGCCATTCTTCGCGGATATCTGCATTATGGCGTTCCTCCAGTTATAAGAGGGCAAAATCAAGGTAGGTAAGGAAACAAAACAAAGGAAAAGGTGAAAACTATATGCTGCAGAATTCAATTAACGTGACTAAATATGACCCTTGAGATTTTAGAATATGATGTCAGTCTAAAACAGCTTCAAAACATAGAATAAACTTCTTGGAGCAGGCAGAATGACGTAGCAAGTGATAAAATGTGTAGAACTGAGTGGAATAAGAAGCACGAGTAAAAGTACAATTCAATTGCGATGTGTAGAATGCACAAATCAATGGCAATATCGTACTGGCTGAACATGAAGCATACCATTGTTGTTGGCAGAGGTCACATGACAGCTGGATGATAATTGTGCAATGAATCTCGGTGGGAAAGTCATTGGTACTCTCCAATAGAGTGTATCGAAAAGTGAACGCCATCAAAAAGTGTCCCCTGTATGTCGTATCTGTTTGTTGTAGACCTAACAATGAATGAACAAATTAGTAAAATAAGAATAAAACTCTATTATGTAAAAACACAAATATAAATGCAGAACTTCCGAGTAAGAAAGAGGTTACCTGTCCTGTTCATGCATCATGGCCCTATACTCATATACTACATTATTATAAAGAGAATCATCAATAACTTAAAATATAGCTCACCATGCATCAAACATCAACAGTTGCAACGTGGAATCTTAAACATATAGTACCATTTTTCAGTGTCATTTTGCCATGTGTGGTGCTAGCCACCCTAGCAAGCTCCTTAAAACAATGTATATCATTCCACTGTAGCAGACTCCATCCCAGCCCAGGCTGGGGCACCTAAGATGTTATGCATTGCTAAATATGTTGCCTGTTCAAGTGGAACTGCAAAATAAAAGGAAAGAAGACCAAAAAAACAGCATAATAAAAAAGTGTAAAAACTTTCATTATCCAATACAGCAGCTTTGTGGCTTGCTTTTGCAGCTATCTGTTGGTCGATGGATCTGGCTAATACACCTATTTATATGCTGATACTGAACATTTCTTCTGTTTGGTAAGGTCGGATTAAGTCGCTACATAGACGTTTGCTCATAATCTATATGATCCATGACTCATCAGACGAACAATCTATAAGCAACCATGATATGCTCTTAGGCAAGTTAAATTAATTCATTTTATAGTAATGTTAACAATCAGAAAAATTCAGAAAGCGACAGTATTTTAAGTTAACATTCTTTGTTTATTCGAGAACAGACATGTTACAAAATAAAGTGTACCCTAAGTCACACGGAACGTGGAACGTGGCCAGGTTCCTCGATCCGGGAACTTCGTTCCAAAACGAGGAACGGGAACGAAGCGGTACGGCGTCTGGGACTACAGATGGGACGGACGGTGGGACGACGTCCTGGTCGTCGTCGGGACGCCGTCACGATCGCCGCCTGCTGCTCCCGCCGCCGCAGAATCTGTCGCCGCCAGAGACGCCAATGGGTGAGGGCGTGGCAGTGTGGTCTCGCGCTGGATGGATCGAGGCGTGATTGCAGCCGCCTCTTCCCGTTGCAGTTGTTGCTCCCCACAACAACAACCCAAATCGACACCACAAACGGAGCTGCGGTGACTAGAGGATCCGATTCCACCTACTCCTGGCCCCCATTCCCCCCTCTCCCCGTCCCTATGCTAGCTAGGTCAAGCTCCAAAGCTCAACAATGGCGGATGCGAATACAGGAGCACGAACGCCGCCTCTCTCTCTCCCCTCCCCGTTCTATTTCTCTGCTGGGCTACCCAATAACTAATGAGGCTTTGGGCCTATATGCCCATCACGCAGCCCAGAATGTCCAGAGGCTCGTCAGCCTTGGACCCAGCCTGCCCGTGAGAGATACTCCCTACTGGAACACGTTCCTGGTTATCTTTTTTTTTTCTTTTTTTGGCAAGGAATTCCTGGTTACCAACCATAACGTCCCGGAACAACGTCCTAAAGATGCCTGGGACGCGTCCCACTTCGTAAGTTCTCGTTCCGAAGATGTATACCCCCCTCGTACCATGTTTTCTGCCAGCCACGTTCCACGTCCCGCGTACCCGTTCCTTGTCCCAACAGTTCCGGGAACCTTGTGACTTAGAGTGTACCTGCAGCTGATAGAAATTAGAATTATTTTTCTATCATCATATTACAGCCAAAGCTTTTCTCCCTGCATTACTTGATCTTATACCCACCATTGTGGTTTTAAATTCAAATAAAATGTGAGATTGATATGCAGCAAAAATTAAACCCACTTCAAATTGAAAAAAAAAATAGTACTAATGTTGTATCAGCAATCTATATCACGTAACAGGTCCTGACAAGGAGACACACCTTATTCACTTTTGTACTAAATAAAAATGGCTAATGGCGAGTAGGACATCAGACACTAAAAAAAAAAATTGTACTAATGTTGTATCAGCAATCTATATCACCTAACAGGTCCTGGCAAGGAGACACACCTTATTCACTTGTATACTAAATAAAAATAGCTAATGGCTAGTAGGACATCAGACACTACACGTCAGAAACCATAAGTAATGACCGTTTATCTTCATGACCCAATCTCGTGCAATTTGTTTTATTGTCAATCCTAAAAAGGCATTAGGGAAAGCAAATGAGCACATGAGTTTCAGCTGTTTTCCGATTGTAGCAAGTTAACTAAACAAATGGAGCACGTAAGAAAGAAATAGCTAAGTCTACAACGTTATTTATTTCAAGCTATGCTAGATCTTACCAGAGAAACACTATGTAAGAAACTCAAATTGGAGACGCGGGTCAACAGTAATAGCAGACGAAATTTTTTTCGTCTCCAAAATCACGTCTGTGATTAGGGCTAATCGCAGACGCGGAAATGCGCGTCTGCAAAGATCCTCAGATAGCAGACGCGTCTTGCTCAGACGCGTCTATAATCTGCCTCTCTTCGGAGACACGTTATTACAAAACGCGTCTGCTATGATAGGTTTTGCAGACGCGTTTGTCAAAACGCGTCTCGGAAGAGAGGTCAGTGGAGACGCGTTTTGTCAAAACGCGTCTCCAATGATAAAATTAAAAATAAAAAAAAGTCCATTATTTATGTACAGAATGGCTGTATCCATTACATACATCACAATTGCACATGTTTCGTGTGTGCTCACACTAACTTGATTACATATACATATCCAAATCAATTCTAAAGCCTTAATACAAATTTTCCTAGGACATGAATAGGAAGCATGCAAACAAAAAAGAAAGAGAAGAGGCACCGGCAGTTATTACATACACTTTGCATCAGGATAATACTCAATTCTAGTCTTAGTTGATTCTCAGGCAAGATAAACCACCTACTGATACTCAATTCTGTGATAATGAGAAGATAGTTACCGGTCATACCAAAGTCTATGCTACTGCTGTAGGGACTGCAGACTGACCTGCTGTAGGGACTGCACTTGCATGAGAAAAAATCTGCAGCCTGTCTTCAAGTAAGCTCTACTACAGACTGCACATTTTCATCAATCATTTCATTGTTTCAGTAAACAATCATAGAAGATTCAGTAAACCAGATCTTGTAGTTTATTGAGCAGCAGTAAACTAGAGTAAACTAGAAATTTCATATTGCAGTTAACTGAACCAAGGAAACCAGATCAGTTGAAGTGATGTGCATATTAACTACGAGGCGAAAACTCAAGCAAAAGTTGAGCTCCACCAAATCAAAAAGGGCAGAATAGGTTCAAATTTAACTGTAGTTAGGATTATCAACTAATCAACTTGAAATCACTAACTTGTTTGCATAATGTTAGAAATTATATAATCAGGAATCAAATATAAATATCAGGAACCTGCTACTAAAGGTATCATTGTCTGATGCACCATGCTTGCAATGTGATTTAGATAACAGAAAAGAGAATTCCTACCAGGTAGAGCAAAAACAAACAGAGGTTCTGAACTGCAGAGGAAAAATTCTTGCTACTACAAAGTCAAGCATGCAGGGAATGAACAAGCATGTAAAGCTCCTAGGACTCTACCGAGTATGTTTGTAGAGCCAGCAGATAAATCTTACCTACTGTGGTCCAGCTCTTTCCATGTGCACAGAAAAACTTTTGGTAAACTTGTAGCTAGAGCATAAATCACTAACCATATCAGGCATAAGTCACCAAACATGTCAGGCATAAGTCACTAAACATGTCAGGCATATTGAAAGTCTACTAGCAGACTTACTACGATTTGCTTAGAGTAGACAATAAGTCAGCAGAGAGCTAGCACCACAAGTTCAAAGGCCTGCAGATTAAAAAAAGAACTGGCATGAACAGGTTCACAAAGATTCCAATGATCTCCACTACACTTACAAACTATTCCCACAACAAACTAACCTTACCAAGAAGAGGAAGAGCACTCTCATTCTTGCATCTTCTCCATAAGGCTTAGGTAGGAACATCACTTGAGGCATCTGCTTGCAGCCTGTAGAATTATAGAAGCATGCCTAGGTTCAGGAAAAATAAATAGTGTAGAATACCCAACGGTTCCAGTCTAGTGATTCTGCTCGGCTATGATGTAGAGCTTGCATACTGACAGTGAAATTACAACAACCATTCCTAATACTGCTTGCTTATTAGAAATGAGCAGAGGATTAGTTTTACTCATGGCTGACTAAACTCAGATAGAACTATTTTATTCATGCACTCGTATGCACGTTAGAACAAAACAAAAGCTAGGACTGCAGCTCATAGACAACACATACTTTGTTTTCACTGAAACATATAATAGTGGGAGCTCGGCAAGCAATACTGCTAGCTAAGTGATAGAAGAAAAGCATGCATTTATCAGGCAAGTTATTAACAACAATAGTATATGTCTGACCACAAACTACTGTGTGATTAAGTAGCTGTTTCACTAGAGTAGCTGTTTCAAACATCAGTTTCAAGTATTCAGTAACTAACTTCAGTAATACAGTCAAGTAGCAGAGAAGATCATCTCCTCATTAGAATATTCTATCGAATGTTCAGAAACTAACCTCATATGAATATTCTACGCAAGGATAATTAGGGAGCCTAGTACACTGCCTGACGTATATCTTCAGACCTGAAAATAACAGAACAATACAAAGCCAGTTTACAAAGTAAACAATTTGCAAAGCACACAATAGGGAGCAGTGACCACACATCCAGGAATCCATGATCAACGCATAACACAAAGCATATAGTCGTTGTCCATTATCAGTAGAGGCACCAAGGCACAAGCAATCAGGCAGTAAGCACGCACATATAGAAGAGTAGAAGAGCAAGGCAGCAACCAGCAACGCACCGCACGCGCACGAGCAGAGGAGACTGCCGGAGAAGAGTTGAGCGGGTGGCACAGCTGTGCAAGTCCAGGTCGCCGCCCCCGACCTTCAGGTCCAAGCAGCCGCCCTCAAGCTCCAAGTTCAGGTCGCCCGCACCAGATCCAGATCCAGAGGGAGAGGATGCCGCGCTCAGGAGGGAGGACGCGGCGAGGAGCGGGAAGGGGTCGGCGGATCAACTGCGGCGGCCGACTGACGACGGCGGAGGCGGTCTGGATCTGGTTTGCCCGAGTCAGACACAGCAGGGTCACTGGATCTAGCTGCGTTAGCTAGGTGAACAGGGAGAGGGCAAAGAGGAGGAACAGGGAGGATGCGCCGTTGAGGCCGCTGTCACCCGAGGTTGGTGTGTAGGACGACCGGCAGCTCGCCCCGCCGCCCGCCTGCTCGCCGACCATGAAGCGACCTCGTCGATCCGGAGGAGGCCAAACCCTAACCCTAGGGTCTTCGCGGCCGACGCTACTCCGACGAGGGGGGCGTGGCGGCTTGGGTCGACGAGGAGCATGTGCGAGGTCGGGGCGAGGAGGAGGCGCAGCTGCTCCGGCGAGGTGGGTGCGGCCGCTCGGGTAGACGAGGAGGCGCGAGGTCGTGGCGAGGTGGGGGCGCGGCTGCTCCGGCGAGGTGGGGGCGCGGTGGCTCGGGTCGACGAGGAGGCGCGCGGCGTCTACGGCGAGGGCGAGGTGGGGGCGCAGCTCCGGTCGTCGATCGACGAGGAGCAAGCAGGGCGAGGTGGGCGTAGAGCGGAAGGGAAGGGAGGGGAGGGGGTGCGGTGCTGCGTTGGGAGCGAGGACGAATGGGTGGGTCACGGGCTGGGTTGGGGCGGCTGGGTGTTCGGACGCGAGGCCAACGCCGAGTAAGGTGAAACGAATGAAAAATTCGGGTCCGGGTGATCTGGTTCGGCGACGCGTTTTAGTGCGGCCGCGTCTGCTGTATACTTGCTTATGGTAGCAGACGCGTCTTCTAGGTGGGCATATTGCAGACGCGTTTTGTTCAGACACGTCTCCGATCTAGGTCACGAAATCAGGAACATATATATTGCAGACTCGTATTATTAATACGCGTCTCCTATACGATATCACAGACGCGTTTTAAAAACACGTCTCCAAGTGCCAGTGTCTAGTTTCTGCGTTTTTTACATAGTGAAATTGAAGTCAATCGCCCCCTTTTCTCTATTTTTTGCTTCCTCCATCGCTTCTTCTTCTTCTTTCTTCCTTCATACTCTTCTCTTTCCACATGCTTCCTGGCACCTGCACAGCAAAAAATCAGCAGCATGGCAACAGACACCTTGAAGGAGGTGACGGCCATCAACGGGCAAGTTAGCAGAGTATCATTCGCAGCTCAAATCCGTAAATCAGAAACCAAGAAAAAGGAGGAGGACAGTGGGTTACAGTTTGAAGTGCAGGGAGCAATCCGCGGTGCTTCAGGCTGCCACGACCTCGCGGTAGTTCATCGCCTGATGATCGTGACGGACTGGGTGGCAGCCATGGAGGAAGGAGGTGCAGCGGGGCTACCATAATGGAAGATTTGGGGGCAGATTGCACATAAGGACGGAGGCCCTGTCCTGGGTCGCCGTCGATTAGAGCGAGGAGACCTGGAGACGGCCCCTGGGAGGAGGCGCCGGCCGGGAGCCAGCCAGCGGTGCAGAGGAGAGGAGGCAGGAGAATCGGGGATGGATCGGGAGGAGCCGGAGGCGAGCGGATGAGGACGACGCTCTGGAGCCTTCTCGACGCTTGCCAGTGTGACTGAGAACCGATGGATGCCGCGAGATTAGGATCGGACGGTTGTTGAGCGCCTGCTACAGAATTGCTACAGGGTAACAGTGCTCGTTGGGAACAGTAGTGGGTGGGTCCCGCCGGGAAAAACTAAGATCTTATTATTATGATATATTTTATGACTTAAAATGAGAATATAAATAAATAAATAATGAGGAAATTTTGTGCCGCGTGAACAAATACAGAACTCGATACATTGTATTTAACTATACAAGAGATGATCACGTGAGTTGGAGCTAGTCTGGCCACCATAAAATATCAACTAGCACAAGATCTATCAAAGAAGCAAAAATGTATACGGTGTTTCATTCTCTGATTTCCATTGGATGGTGATAGAGTTTCATGCATCCAACAAGAAGCGATGTTCATCACTTTACTGAGGGAAGAAGAGATTAAATGGTACGAACGCGTCAAGATCACTACTTTATTGGAAGGTGATAACAACACCAAATTTTCCATCTAGTGGCTAACGACAGGCACCGCAAGCAACACATTTTTAAGTTAGAACAAGAAAATGGTGTAATTGTTGGTGATGAGGAATTGAAGTCCTATATAACAAGCTATTATAAAAGCTTGTTTGGACCCCCTGATATGAGCAACATATCTCTCAGGGAAGACCATGTACACGATATTAACCAGGTAACATCGCTGAAAAATGAGATCCTAACTGCTCCCTTTACTGAGAAGGAGGTTAAGGAGGCAGTGTTCCAAATGGAACATAATAAGTCTCCTGGGCCGGATGGATTTCCTGCTGAGTTTTACCAGGTTTTTTGGGAAGTCATTAAAGGGGACTTACTCGCTCTTTTTAAAGACTTTCACGAAGAAAAGCTTCCGCTTTACGGTTTAAATTTTGGTATAATTACCCTTTTACCAAAAAAAAAATGATGCGAAGCAAATTCAACAATATCGACCTATCTGTGTGCTGAATGTCAGCTTTAAAATTTTTACTAAAGTTGGCACAAACAGAATTAACGCAGTGGCAGAGTCGGTAGTCCAACCTTCACAAACGGCATTTATTCCGGGGAGAAACATTATGGAGGGAGTGGTAGTCCTGCACGAGACTATTCATGAACTTCATACTAAAAAGCTGAATGGAGTCCTGTTTAAAATTGACTTTGAAAAGGCTTATGACAAAGTCAAATGGACCTTTCTCCAGCAAGCCCTTCGCATGAAAGGGTTCTCTCAGAAATGGTGTCGTTGGATATGATGATATTACAATACTTTTGAAAGTTAATGATGATATTGGCCGTTACTTCCAAACGAAGAAGGGTCTGCGTCAAGGAGACCCAATGTCCCCTATTTTGTTCAACATAGTCGCCGATATGCTGGCGGTGCTCATTAAAAGAGCAAAAGATGATGGACAAATTAGTGGCATTATACCCCATCTTGTGGATGATGGTTTGTCTATTTTACAATATGCAGACGATACCATTTTGTTTATGGACCATGATTTAGAAAAGGCAAAGAACATGAAACTGTTACTTACCGCCTTTGAACAATTATTGGGTCTAAAAATAAATTTCCACAAGAGTGAACTATTTTGTTATGGCGAGGCTGCTGCATTTGAAGATGACTATATGGAGTTATTTAGTTGCAATGTGGGGGAATTCCCATTTCGATATCTGGGTATCCCGATGCACCATAGAAAACTCTCTAATAGTGATTGGAAAATGATAGAGGAAAGATTCAAAAGGAAATTAAACTGCTGGAAGGCCAAACACCTCTCTTATGGAGGACGTTTAACTCTGTTGAACTCGGTTCTCAGCAGTCTTCCAATGTTCATGATGTCTTTCTTTGAATCCCGAAAGGGGTCCTCACCAAACTGAATTTCTATAGGTCCAGATTTTACTGGCAAGGTGGTAAAAATAATAACAAGTACCGCCAGGCCAGATGGGATCTCTTATGTCACCCTAAGGACCAAGGAGGCCTAGGTATCATTGATCTTGAGATCCAGAATAAATGTCTATTGAGCAAGTGGTTATTCAAATTGCTTAATGAGGATGGCATGTGGCAATCATTAATACGGAATAAATATTTAGGTTCCAAGACTTTGTCACAAGTCGGGATCAAACAAGGTGACTCTTACTTTTGAAGGGGCCTTCTAAAGGTCAAAGATGAGTTCTTATCATGTATATCTTTTAATGTTAAAGATGGCTCCCAAGTTAGATTTTAGGAGGACACATAGTGTGAAACTAGGCCATTCAGTGAGCTATATCCTAATCTATATCATGTATCTTATAACCATAATGATACAGTTGCTCGGGTTATGGGTGGTGCGCCGTATAATTTATCCTTTAGGCGTACTTTGATTGGGATTAAACTCACAGAATATAATGACGTTATAGCTAAAATTTCGACTTCTAGATTAACTGATGAACGGGACACAATGTCATGGAAACTATTTAGATCTGGTCAATTTACGACTCGGTCTATGTATGCTTACCTAATGAACCAAGGCACTCTGTTCCGTCATAAGCTAATTTGGAAGTTGAAGCTATCCTTAAAGATAAAAATTTTCCTTTGGTATCTGGTGAAGGGTGTCATTTTAACCAAAGACAACCTAGCCAAGCGTAACTGGTTGGGGAGCCAAAAGTGTTGTTTCTGTAATCTTAATGAGACAATCTAACACTTGTTCTTTGACTGTCATCATGCTAAAACCATCTGGAGGGTAGTTCAAACAGCTACAGGGCTTAGCCCACCTAGATCTTTAAGTCATATTGCGGGGGATTGGCTTGCTCATATTAACTCAGACAAGCGTAAAATTATCCTAGTAGGTGTGGCTGCCATGTGCTTGGCGATATGGTGATGTAGGAATGAAATTTGTTTTGATAATGTTAAATATACATTGTATATGCAGGCACTTTTCAGGGAAGCTTATTGGTTGCGGTACTGGGAGCTGCTGCAGCCTGAGGAGGTCCGTGACCACGTTCGTGGGGTGAGCGCAGCATTGGAGGTCGCTGCATTGGAGCTTTATGCCTCTCACGGATGGAGATTTAATAATAGACTCGGTCCTCCGTAGTGATTTGATTTCGTTTAAACTTTTCTTGTCAATCTATCGATTGACGCTATTTTTGTAATAATTGTTAACAACTAAACAAATACCGGGCTGTGTGCTGTGCAGAGGCCGGGAACTTGAACAGGTTCCATTATCTAAAAAAACAAGCAGCGAACTTTCCTCTCCGGTGGCGGCGTAATGTTCATCGGCTTGGCCTTGACGGCGGCGCGTTGGGCGCCAGCACGACCACAAGGCGCCAGCACGCACATGTGGTCGATGGGTTTGCGGGCCATCTTGCCAGGGAACTGCGGCTGAGGGCGGCGGAGTACTTTGACGGTGCAGTGGAAGGCGTCGGAGGCGGAGAAGACCCTCGTCGGCAGCCGCGCGGGGTGCACGGTCTTGGCGTCGCGCGTCGCCATGAAGTCGGCTTCTTGGGTCGCCGCCTACTCCAGCCAACGCCGCGGCCGAACTCTCCATTTTCCCTAGCGACGAAATCAGTAGAGAAACAACTGAAAACGGTAGGGAACATGAGAAATCCCACGTATTATTTATGTGGTTCATAATGATAGTTGTGGCATTCCCGGGAATGGTTCCCAAGTTCTCCACCCGATCGAGAAGGGAATCCACTGCCATTGTGTGAGATGGAGTAAGGGATCTACTATCCGAGTTCAAGCTCCCCGTCGGGCTGGAAACCAAAGTTTCCGCGTCAGAGTCAACATCCATGTTTGGTTTGTTGGCTGACTCCGAGGATAATGAACCTGTCATTTTTAAAACTTGATTTCTCATTTCGCCCGGCTCATCGGGCGAAAATACTTTCTCATCCATGCCGTTATTTTTCCCTTTAAAATAAATAATCTATTCCTAGCTCAATTGGAAAAAGAATGGGAATCTTTACAGAAATACGGCCTTGTCATGCCTATGACGCACCTTAGGAAAAGATTCGTAGGGAACGATTCGACGGGGAAAGGCCCGTTTCCTAGGAAAGAGGATCCTAGGGAAACTGCAGGCTGGCAGGGCCCTGTCCTACGTGGAAAGGTGATTTCCCTAGGAATCTTTGTTTCGTAAGGAAGAGCATCTCCAAGAGAACCTCATAAAATTAGCCCCATAAATTTGTTTTTAGGAGCAATTAAAAAATAATGAGGGGCAATTTGTCCTCTCTCCTCCAACAGTCCCTCCCTAAAAATGGATCAAAACAAATATGATTGGGCCACGTCAGCATTTAGGACCACAAAAACATTAATTGTAGTGAAAAAAGAAGAGATGGGGGCCCCAATTCTTCCCTTGTTTGTAGCTACAAATGAGGGGATTTTAGGGGCTATGGGAAAATTGGGGGTTGTTTTGGGGCCCTGTTAGAGATAGTTTTTTGCCTAAAATCCCAATAACTAAATTTAAGGGAGGTTTATAGGCTCTCTTGAAGATGCTCTATCCGCTACAAAAAGCCTTCCTAGGGAAATTGTCACAGAGGCATACAAAATATTTTGTGTGTTATATTTAAATATTATTTAATCCGCAAGAAATTATTTTAGCACAAATATATATTCAGAATTTTTTACCACAAAAAAGTTAAAAAATAAAAAGAAACCAACACTCAGAGAGACCATTAGCTCAAGATGGCACACATTGATTAAATCACTGACAGTACATTAAGGTAATACAAAGTAGTGCTAGTATATCGCTACTGTATTAAGGTTCAACTATTCTAAGGACATCTCCAGAACATGTACTAAGATGGAACCACAAAGCTATGGTAGCAACACATAATAGGCGATTAATACAGTGGAAAATCATCCACTTGAGGTGGAGAGTAAGTGCCACCACCACTTGCAGTTGGATCCAGAGGGCCGCCTCCATTGCCGGCATCACTTGTAGTTGCATTCCCACAGCTGCCAAATCCTCTATGTGCAATCCTGCTCAATGTTTCTTCAGGACTTTCAACTCCAACAGCTGAGCCAAATGTACCAACCTACAACATTTGTTAAGTGTTAGCTTTCTCAAAAGTCCGATAATGACATCATATGCATATTCTAATACTGCATGTTTCTTTACTATCCATAAAAAACCGAGTCCGTGGTGAACGCCTAGTCGTCCGTCACCCCCTCCTCCCACTCGTGCCGACAGGTGGGGCCTGCGGATCAGTGTCTCTGTCTCACCCCCCGTCCCTCCTCGCAGCGCAGCACATCATCAACCACCAGGCGCCAGCCGCATCGACGAAAAGACACTACGGGAATCCCTCTCTTTGCCGTGTGCCACCGGTCGCCGCCGCGCCACCGCAAGCCGCCGCCTCCGCCTCCGCGAGCCGCCGCCTCGACCTCCGTGCCACCGTGAGCCGCCTCCGCGCCACCGCGAGCCTCCGCCTCTGCGCCGCCGCGCCACCGCGACCCGCCACGCCACCGCGAGCCGCTGCCACGCCACCGTGAGCCGCCGCCTCGACCTCCGCGCCACCGGGAGCCGCCTCCCCGCCACCGCGAGCCTCCGCCTCTGCGCCGCCGCGCCACCGCGACCCGCTGTTGGCGGTGCCTATAACAAATATTTTACCGCCAACACCATTCAATAAAAGCCATCATACAAGGATAAAATGAATATTATTTCATATTAATGGCTCTCCACAAGTTTTGTTGGAGTATTTGAATGCAGGGAGCAATATGGGCAAAACTCACAGGAAATGGGGGCTAAAGCCCACCGGCCGGCCCAATCCTAGGCCGGCCGGCCTGCTCAGGCTCCAGCCTAAGTCCAGCTCCTCTCCAGAGGCCTTCTACAGCTTTCCCACGTGGAATTAAAGGCCTAGCCTAATATCAAACAACCGACATTCTAGAACATGGGCTTTTGGGCCTAAACTTGAAGGCCACTCCACTTCTGCCGACCCCATGAAGAAACTGACCATCTTACCGCTATCAGGAGCCGATCAGAGCCATCCAGGAGGAAGTCGGTGGCCAACCAACAGAATCAGTGGCCGGCCGGCCCCCCTACCAGGCCGGCCGGCCGACCTTTACTCCACCGACTCCCCAGCTTCGGCCGGTTGATGTGCACCGACTCCAGCAGCCTATAAATGCCACCCTCCGGCTCCAGAAGCAAGACGCACCTCATTTGATACTTCATTTTAGTCTTTTGGTAGTAGGATAGTGTTGCTAGGAGTGAGTGAGTGTGAGGGAAGGAGAGTTAGAGGCCCCCGGCATGTCGGGACTCTACTTCTTCGTCGCCTCCGGTATGCTCCTCGCCTGGGAGTAGTCGTCTTAGTCTTCCAGGCCGGGCAACATGTAAGAAGATTATTGGTCGGGCAATAAAGTAAGGTATTCTGCTTTATTTATTTGTGGGTTTCAGGTATGCAATGAGTATTTATTTATTTATTGCATAGGCTAGCTTATCCTTGGTCGCTAGCAGTGACGATAGGTGTAAACGTGGTGTTTAGACCTGGAGTTATCCCTGATTTGCTCGTAACCCCACGGAGGATGGTAGCCGCGAGTATGTGTGACAGGCATACCGGTCTCTGTAATCCACCACGTCCGGGTTATTGTTTTTAGTAGGGAGGTCAATAGCACGTAGTTCCCCAAGATAGTTGAACCTAATTCTCGGGTTGCTGCCTTGGCATGCGTGTGCCCCGAAACAAATAATAGAGTAAGGACCTTACCAAATTGCTCAGCTACATAGCTTCTTATCATTAGATTGCCTGGCCAGAAGACATCTTTTTATTTACTGCTGCAAACTCCGCTCCTGTGTGCCACCTTTACGGATCAATCCCTCTAGTGTTTTAACTTTAGTACACGATACGTTCCCTGTGGATTCGATACCCTAGGAATACTCCTTGTGGTGAAAGCTACATCGGTATCCGTACGCTTGCGGATTAATTTCTGTTGGGCCTTAGGACTGCCAACAAGCTTTCTGGCGCCGTTGCCGGGGAACGGTAAGTTGTGCTAGAACTCGAACCTAGAGGCGCCCGCTAAAGGTTTTTATTTTCTTTTGTTTTCTTTTGCTTTTCTTTTTCTTTTATTACCATATTATTTCATGGACACTCCGTCGATCTTCGACGCCGCTGCTCCGAAAGGAGCACTATTGGAGCCTGCACCAGCATCCAAGCCAATCACAGCTGTCAGCTATGAGATTCGTCCAGAGCTGATTGCACTGGTAAAGGGATCTGAGTTCCGCGGGGAGGATCATGAAAATCCGTACACACATATGCGTTACTTCGAGAGGCTCTGTTCCACAGTTGTTACATCAGGAGTCCCGAGAGACAGTTTCAGATGGCTGCTGTTTTCGTTCTCCATCACTAGCAATGCAGAGCTCTGGTATGCCAAGCATGTAAGTGAAGCTCAGGGAGATTGGGCTACTCTCCGGAAGCTCTTCTGTCTCAAGTACTTCCCTCTCCATAAGGTTATCGCTCTTCGCAAGAAGATCATTACCTTTGAGCAGGGCAGAAATGAGCCGTTAGGAGCTGCCTGGGACCGATTCCTGACCTACACTCTAGAAGGACCAGATCTGGGAATTCCATCACCGATACTCCTTCAACATTTTGCTGCGGGACTCACTCCGAACAGCCGTAACTTCTTGGATACAGCTTCAGGGGGGTCGTTCTTGTACAAGACAATTGAAGAAGGGTTTGATGTGTTGGGTAAAATTCTCAGCAATTTGGGCTCCTATGATGCAGTTGCCCCTGAAGAAGAGGCACAAACCATAGTTGAGACACCTCCAGTTAGCTCACCAGAACAGAAGAAGTGTGCATGTATGGTACAACCCCAAGCAGAACCACCTCAGCCACAGCCAGCTCCGAAGGCAGAACAACAACCGTTCTATGTCTGCCCCTCGAATCCTACGCTATTCAAGGATAGCCACATTCTCTCCGAAGGACAGAATCAAGTTGAGTCCACTCTCCCTCTCCTACCATATGAGGAAGAGGTAGACTTGACGAGATTCGGGAATACAAGAACTTACCCGGTGGAGAAGAATTGCTATGTTGAAAAGGCTGAGCTAGATGAGCCAGATTGGGAAGACAAGGCAGAACAAGACACACGTCTACAGAAACTATCTGCCGTCTTCAGCGAGGATTGGCTCCAAGAAACAGAATGCTCAAAGAAGGTCGTCAAGCTCAACGAAAAGCCTGAGAGCATTCTAGTAAAATATGAGCATCTACCACCAATTGAGGCTAGCTATGACTTAACAGCAGGAGTAAACATTCTGTCAAAGCAGCGGGCCCAGCGATTGGCAGTAGACATATCGAGCCTATTACCATCAGGGAAAAGGCTGATATTCCGAAACAAGTGCTACCAAGCTGAGGGGATCGTGCGAGAACTAGAAATAGAAATTAATGGGCAACCCCTGCTCATAAATTTCTATATCTTTGACATTCCCTACGAGAATTTCTTCCTTATTGGAACTCCAATTGCAGCACTCACGAGGATGAAAAGCACCCAAGAGGAGTTGGAAGTTCCAATGGGAAGACCAAGCTTCTCCATCGCCATCAGAAGAACACTTAATGCCAAGACAGAGGAAAAACCTGAGAAGATGGATGAATACGCGGCCATAGAAGAAGCAGCGGCTGTTGAATTCTTAGAAGCTTCACAGCTTGATGCGGAGGAAGATGCACAATACTTCAATGAAGATGAAGATCCTTCCCCCTATGTTCCACTCAATAAGCATGAAGAACCAGCTCCAACACCTGTCGAGCTCAAACAGCTGCCACCAGGTCTTAAGTATAGTTTCCTCTTCACAGATCAAATGACGTCTGTCATCATCAGTGATAAGCTGTCAGAGGAGGAAGAGAAGAAACTAGTAGCCGTGCTAGAGAAATACAGATCAGTAATAGGCTACTCACTAGCAGACCTCGAGGGAATCAGCCCAGAATTCTGCACACATCGAATCCCGATGGAACCCGATCATAAGCCTGTGCGTGAGCACCAACGACGCTTGAACAATGCCATGAGAGATGTAGTTAAGAAAGAAATTTTGAAGCTACTCAAGGCAGGTATAATCTACCCAGTTCAGGACAGTCAATGGGTTAGCCCCGTCCAGGTAGTACCTAAGAAGGGAGGGATGACAGTTGTGAAGAATGAAAAGAATGAGTTGATCCCTCAGCGCACAGTGACAGGATGGAGGATGTGCATCGATTACAGGAAGCTTAATAAAGCAACCAGGAAAGATCACTACCCACTCCCGTTCATTGATGAGATGCTCGAACGGTTGGCAAAGCACTCGTTCTTCTGCTTCCTCGACGGTTATTCAGGGTACCATCAAATACCTATCCACCCTGATGACCAAGACAAGACCACCTTCACGTGTCCTTACGGCACATTCGCCTACCGACGAATGTCGTTCGGATTGTGTAACGCGCCTGCCTCCTTCCAGAGATGCATGATGGCAATCTTCTCGGACCTAGTGGAGAAAATAATGGAAGTATTCATGGATGACTTCTCAGTCTACGGTGAAACATTCGACAGATGTCTCCAGAATCTCGAGAAGGTACTTCAGAAATGCAAGGATGCAGATTTGGTTTTGAATTGGGAAAAATGTCACTTCATGGTGACAGAGGGAATTGTTCTTGGGCACAAGGTCTCTGCTCGAGGGATTGAAGTCGACAAAGCCAAGATTGAGGTAATTGAGTCACTTCCACCTCCGAGAAACATAAAAGGGATCCGCAGCTTCCTAGGACACGCCGGTTTCTATAGAAGGTTCATCAAGGACTTCTCCAAGAAGGCGCGACCTCTCACCAGTCTCTTGGCTAAGGACGCACCGTTCGTCTTCGACAACAAGTGCATGGAGGCATTCAATGAACTGAAGACAGCTTTGATATCTGCCCCCATTATCCAGCCACCCGATTGGTCACTCCCATTCGAAATCATGTGCGACGCAAGCGACTACGCCGTAGGAGCAGTGTTGGGACAGACCAAGGATAAGAAGCATCACGCCATCGCCTATGCTAGCAAAACTCTCACTGGACCTCAACTTAATTATGCAACCACTGAGAAGGAATTGTTAGCAGTGGTATATGCTATTGACAAGTTCAGATCGTATTTGGTTGGAGCTAAGGTGATAATCTATTCAGATCATGCAGCCCTCAAATACCTCATAACGAAGAAGGATGCTAAGCCACGTCTTATCCGTTGGATACTCCTCCTTCAAGAATTTGATTTGGAAATCAGAATAGAAAAGGGGTAGAGAATACTGTGGCAGATCATCTCTCGCGATTGCAGGCGGAAGATCCTACTGGACTACCCATCAATGATTGCTTGAGAGATGACACGTTACTAAAAGTAACAAGCACCGATCCCTGGTATGCGAACATTGTTAATTACATTGTAGCATGGTATATACCGACAGGGGAGGATAAAAAGAAGATCATCAGGGACAGCAAGTATTACTTATGGGATGACCCATACCTGTATAAAGTCTGCACCGATGGTCTCCTGAGAAGATGTGTACCCGCATGTGAGGCTATGCAAATTATTGACAGATGTCACTCATCAGCCTTTGGAGGTCACTATGGAGTATTTCGTACAAGTGCCAAAGTTTGGCAGAGTGGTTTTTACTGGCCAAACATGAAGATACAAAGGAGTATGTGAGAAGATGTTCTCGCTGCCAGAGAGGAGGGATCAACGCTCGTGACGCCATGCCCCTAACAAATAATCTTTAAATCGATATCTTCGATTGTTGGGGCATAGACTTCATGGGACCTTTTCCAAACTCCGAGGGATATGAATATATTCTCGTGGCAGTCGACTATGTCTCTAAATGGGTGGAGGCTCTTCCTTGTCGAAGCGCCGACTCCACCCACTCCAAGAAAATGCTCCAAGAAGTCATCTTCCCACGATTTGGTACACCTAGGGTACTAATCAGTGATGGGGGTTCGCACTTTATCGACAGGACATTCAGAAAAATACTCTCGTCACTCGGTATTGCTCATAGGGTAGCGACCCCATATCACCCACAGACAAGCGGTCAAGCGGAGACATCTAATAAACAAATCAAAAATATTCTCCTGAAGACCGTCAACCAAATGGGCAAGAATTGGAAGTCGAAGTTGCATGAAGCATTGTGGGCATATAGGACAGCTTACAAAACTCCAATCGGCATGACCCCATACCAACTAGTGTACGGGAAGATATGCCACCTGTCCGTCGAGCTAGAGTTCAAGGCTTACTGGGCAATCAAGAAATGGAACATAGACCTGGACCAAGCCCAAGTCAAGCGACAAATTCAGATCTCAGAGCTCGAAGAATTGAGGGAGAAAGCGTACCACAGTTCGAAGCTCTACAAATAGCGAACGAAGAGGTGGCACGACAAGCGCATCCGGGAGAAGCACTTCACGCCAGGTGATAAGGTACTTATGTACAACTCCCGCGTTAAATTATTTAGTCATGGTAAGCTTAGAAGTAAGTGGGATGGCCCCTATACGGTGGTGGAAACATCCAACCATGGGGCCGTCACTCTCCAAGGTAATGATGGAGAGCACTTTAAAGTGAATGGCCAGCGCTTGAAAATCTTTTTAGAACCCTCCATGCCGGAACTCGAGGAAGTAGATGTCATCGAGTTCACGTGAAAATCACCATCTTCAGTCTAGCCCCGACCTTAACCGAGCCTTGTTTTTCCCTTTTCCTAATTTCCTTTTTCTTTAGATTCAAATAAAAATAAAAATTTCTATTTTCGGGGGAAAAGCAGGCCGGCCGGCCAGGCCTCTAGACTGGCCGGCCAGTCACATTTTCAAATTTTTCAAACTTTTTTCTGTGGCGGCGCCCCTGATCAAACCAAACGGAATACCAAACCCTACCCTGCGATTCGGAGCCTATCTCACCCGGAGGGGATTTTCTACCTTTTTAAACACATTGAAAATTCATTTTCTCTCCACTCCTCCATCTCAAAAGTTTCGGCCATGGCTGAGAAGGCACCCAACCAGAGCTTCTCCACCATGTCTCCCACCAATTCCAATGCCCCCAATTCAAGAGCCTCCAACATCGCCGCCCGGAAGCATCGATCCGCCTATCTCGACCAATTTCCGGTCAACAACGGCGAGGGATCCAGCGCGGCGAGGTACCTCGACTTCGTGGACACCTGGGGGGCCGAGCTGGAGGCCGACCTGCTCGCAGCCGGGGCCAACCCCGGCCGGCCGGCCAGCCCCAGGCGCGGCAGAAGCCCATCCAGGGCGAGCGCGAGCCCCAACTCAGGGAGATTCCTGTCCCCCTCTGGTGGAGTCGGGAAGAAGCAGTACCGCGGCGGCATCACGCATCCCGTGGTCGGCGAGCTGTCCCCCAAGACGGGGAAATCTCCAGCGCTCCCCACTCCCACTCCAAGGGTGGAGATCGCACCGGTGTACCCCGTGGTGGAGCAATCCGAGGAGGATCCTGACGAGCCCACGGACGCCAGCCAGTCCAAGGATGAGTCTTCTCATAGGACATCTAATGGTGCCTATGAGAACGCTCCCCCCTTCACCTATCTGGGTGCTAGGGGCAAGAAGTGGTGCGAGAAGGTGATGTACTGCAAGGTGCCCAAGGGGCTCATCTTTAAGGCTGAGTCGAATGACTCATCACCCTCGCAGAAGCTGCGTCGCCGTTCGTCGCCACCGATCAACGATCATCCCGTTCAGATGGAGTTCAGCGATGGCGCCCATGACCCCATCAAGGAGCTGCAAATCGCGCTCCAAAGGATGGAGACGCGCCTCGCTAAGGTGGAGGACTACCAGAGTGAGGCATACATGGATCTGGAGGACAACAAGGACAAGATTAATCTTGTCTGGAAGGGGAGCATGGCCAAGATGAAGAGGCTATACAAGCTCACGGGGTTCAGCGAGCACTTCGAGGCCCCCTCACCATAGGAGCATTAGGATTAGAGATCGGCGCTTCTTAGTTTGCTTTTTATTTAATTTCTCTTCAAATTCGTTTAGGTTTGCTTCGAATTAAATTAGGTTTGCTTAATTTATTTCCTGATGTAAAAGCGCCCAATGCTCCTCTGAATAAAATAAAAAAATGCCTCTTTGTGTTTGATGAAATGAGTGTTAATTTAATTGCTTGTTGGTCTATGTGGGTAACCACATAAACCAACCTTTGTACACTCACAATTTCCCCAAGCGCGCAGGATAAAAATGTTGCACAGGTGATTGGACACTGCCACGACGAAACAGAGGTGGAACGGGGCACTGGCCCCACCGGTCGGCCCACGGGCCCGGCTGGCCGGCCAGGCTCAGACCCCGAACAGGACCAGATTTTCCAGACTCGTTCCATTTAATCCCCTCTGCTTGTTTCACCTGTTCACTAATAAACAAAAGATTTCACAAAGATAAAACCAAACAAAAAAAATTCTCTTAACATTATCGGTTTTATGATAATTTTATTTCACAATTTCGACTTGCTCACAAAAATTTTATAAAGGACGCTCCTGTCTATTTTGTTGTGAGGTTTGATATATGCTTAAATCTTGACTCCTATCTTTCCTTGATTTTCTTGGAAATCTTACTTTACCTTTTGATCTAACTGTCACAAAATCTCCGGAAATACCTATTAGAGCCAAACAAAGATAGATCTTATAACTCCTCAAAAGCTAATCTTTTTGTTATGAGTTTAATTAAGGTTTAATTCTCTAAAGTTGCATGCAAACATCAGAATGTTCAGTCATACATCATTTATACATGAGAGTGACTCCTCCACTTGATGGCAGAAATTAATTCATGATCAAAAGAAAATTTCTACCTCACTGCTCTCTGCCCCACATCAATAAGCCCTTCTTGCCTTATGTATCATGGGAACCTCTCTCTAAAAAAAAAGAAAAAAAGAGAGAGAGAGAGAAAAGTTCCCAATCTAAAAAAAAAGGGGGCAAGAAGGATAATTCTGGGTAGAGCGAATGAGAGAGAACCTCTTCTGCCAAAGTGTGAGCCATCTCCAGAAACATCATTCTACTATTGACTAAACTATGAGGATGTGCATTGCTCTTTTTAGAATTCTCCCTTAATTTTACAATACCTGCAAAAGATTATGCTCTCCTTACCAAACCCCAGATATGAGCCATATCAGAAAATAAGGAAAGCATCTTTTGAGTGATGACAGGTTTTTCCACCACTCTGAGTGACTCAGACTTTGAGAATTTTTGTGACAAGATGAGAAGAGAGGAAAAAGTTTTGAAATCCGAGGAATCATTGGATTTGAGAAGGGTCTTTGATTTTCGCTGTTCAACCTTTCAACTTCTCAAGACAATGAGCTATAGCCACTTCCACATAGTGAGCCTGAAGAAATTGTTGAGATAATTTTATCATATCACCTTGATGATGTCTTTTTCTTTGGTTCAATATTTTTGCTCGGGACGAGCAAAGATCTAAGTCGGGGGGGGGGGGGGGGGGGGGTTGTTGGCGGTGCCTATAACAAATATTTTACCGCCAACACCATTCAATAAAAGCCATCATACAAGGATAAAATAAATATTATTTCATATTAATGGCTCTCCACAAGTTTTGTTGGAGTATTTGAATGCAGGGAGCAATATGGACAAAACTCACAGGAAATGGGGGCTAAAGCCCACCGGCTGGCCCAATCATAGGCCGGCCGGCCTGCTCAGGCTCCAGCCTAAGTCCAGCTCCTCTCCAGAGGCCTTCTACAGCTTTCCCACGTGGAATTAAAGGCCCAGCCTAATATCAAACAATCGACATTCTAGAACATGGGCTTTTGGGCCTAAACTTGAAGGCCACTCCACTTCTGCCGACCCCATGAAGAAACCGACCATCTTACCGCCATCAGGAGCCGATCAGAGCCATCCAGGAGGAAGTCGGTGGCCAACCGACAGAATCAGTGGCCCGCCGGCCCCCCTACTAGGCCGACCGGCCGACCTTTGCTCCACCGACTCCCCAGCTTCGGCCAGTTGATGTGCACCGACTCCAGCAGCCTACAAATGCCACCCTCCGGCTCCAGAAGCAAGACGCACCTCATTTGATACTTCATTTTAGTCTTTTGGTAGTAGGATAGTGTTGCTAGGAGTGAGTGAGTGAGAGGGAAGGAGAGTTAGAGGCCCCCGGCATGTCGGGACTCTACTTCTTCGTCGCCTCCGGTATGCTCCTCGCCTGGGAGTAGTCGTCTTAGTCTTCCAGGCCGGGCAACATGTAAGAAGATTATTGGTCGGGCAATAAAGTAAGGTATTCTGCTTTATTTATTTGTGGGTTTTAGGTATGCAATGAGTATTTATTTATTTATTGCATAGGCTAGCTTATCCTTGGTCGCTAGCAGTGACGATAGGTGTAAACGTGGTGTTTAGACCTGGAGTTATCCCTGATTTGCTCGTAACCCCACGGAGGATGGTAGCCGCGAGTATGTGTGACAGGCATACCGGTCTCTGTAATCCACCACGTCCGGGTTATTGTTTTTAGTAGGGAGGTCAATAGCACGTAGTTCCCCAAGATAGTTGAACCTAATTCTCGGGTTGCTGCCTTGGCATGCGTGTGCCCCGAAACAAATAATAGAGTAAGGACCTTACCAAATTGCCCAGCTACATAGCTTCTTATCATTAGATTGCCTGGCCAGAAGACCTCTTTTTATTTACTGCTGCAAACTCCGCTCCTGTGTGCCACCTTTACGGATCAATCCCTCTAGTGTTTTAAGTTTAGTACACGATACGTTCCCTGTGGATTCGATACCCTAGGAATACTCCTTGTGGTGAAAGCTACATCGGTATCCGTACGCTTGCGGATTAATTTCTGTTAGGCCTTAGGACTGCCAACACCCGCCACGCCACCGCGAGCCGCCGCCTCCGCCACCGCGAGCCGCCGCCTCCGCCTCCGCGAGCCGCTGCCTCCGCCACGCCACCGCGAGCCACCGCCTCGACCACCGGGAGCCGTCCCCTCCGCGCCGCGCCACCGGGAGCTGCGAGAGAGAGAGAGAGAGAGAGAGAGAGAGAGAGAGAGAGAGAGAGAGAGAGAGAGAATGAGTGGATGAGAGGAGAGGAGAGGAGATAAGGACGGGTGGGCGCCGCAGGGGAAGGGAAAAGGACTCGCGTGGGCCCCGCGGGGGACGGGAAAGGAGGCGCGGGTGGAAGTCTGCTTTTCGCATGCTGCGTGGGCCCCGCGGGGGAAACTGAGTTTGCCGAGCGCCCTGGGCGATTCCGCTCGGCAAACTTTGCTTTACCGAGAGCTATACCTGGGCACTCGGCAAACCAGTGATTTGCTGAGTGCCCGAGGGATTATACTCGGCAAACAATTTAACACACGGCAAATTATGGATTTCCCGTAGTGAGACAGGAAAACAGGCGGGCAATCGATGGAATCCTCAGCTTCGATCTACTGTAGGTCTTCAGCACATGATTTTTTCCTCTGCCACTTTTGTCAAGCGAGCCCCCAATCGGAATCAGGGAGTTCGCGCGGAGGACAGTGATGGGCTACCTTGAGGTCACAAGCTGGCAGGGGAGGAGGGGCTGCACATCGGAACCATGGCGGCGCTGTTCTATTGGATTGGAGAGTTGTTGTCCACAGCCCCGAGCCGGAGGGAGGTGGCCTGATCTTGAGTGGGTGAGGGGGATTCCGTCCATCAATCTCAACTCTCAAGCATGAGACGGCGAGCATGGAAGCGGATGGGGATTGCGGCCATGGGATGAAAGCAGCGAGCTTCGAAGTCGAGCGGCGGCTGTGGTAACTGGTAACCAGTACATCAAAGAGAGAGAATCAGAACAGAGCACTTTGTGAGTTTTCTTTTCTTACTGAGATGATGGGTCCCACTAAATATTTTACTCACATCCTCCGTACGTAGAGCAGTAGAGCAGAAACACCCTTACCCGGAATATTGCTCAAGGTATAGATTACGTTCCATCTCAAAAAAAAAAAAGTTGATTACGTTGACCATGAGATGGTTTTGTCTAAAATTACGTTAAACACGTTTCCAGATATACACATTTTGTTGAGAAACCTATTTTTTATTAAATCTGAATCAAAAATTTTCTACACAAATTCAAAAGCCGTTGCAACGCACGGGCACACGGCTAGTTTATGGAACAAAAGCCATGCTGCTGAGCAACTTACGTTTTCAGGTGATGTCGAAACACCATATATCGGAGGTGGCAGTGGGAGAGGCCGGGGAGGAGGAACAGCATAGGCAGGCATTCCGGTGTGCGCAGCCAGATTCTACGATTAAAACACACATGCACATAATTAATAGCTGCCTAGAATGGTGAACAAATTTAATTGTGCCGATTAGGATATATGCATTGGTCGAGCAATAATGGATAATGTTGGGTAGCTCCTAATTGTTGCATGTCCGGCCTTGATTCTTTTATACCTTGTTCCTTGCTGCTGTCCTGGTGGGTAGAGTCTATTTGGAGTCACGATGATTGCTTATCATGCTTAATAGCCTTGGTAAAAGATAGAATGTTGCTCCTAGCAGTTTATCTTGGTCTTGGTGTGGATGGTGGTTTATGGATGGAGGAATTGAGCGGGCAGTAGGGGTGATTTGAGAATGGAGTCTTGATCGCACCATAGGCTCACTTGAGTTGATTAAGGACCGTCTCGTTGGTGCTATCGACATGAACACCTTTCCGTGCTGCCACATGCCTAATATAATGGAACGGGTAAGCCTTCCTCCTCTTTAGCTACGACCATTTGTCTCTCGAGTCCGATGGATGTAGAAGGTGCTAGGGATGACCCCATGTGAGGGCCTAGTGCGACCAACTTGCCTGAACTGGACGATCGGTTAAATGGTCGGGGCGAATTTGAATTGAGTTGTCACATTGAATCACCCCTTACTTCTGACGTGTCGTATGGGCGGTGGTCGTGTGGTGTGTGGGTAAAATAGTACTCCCCTGTAGGGTGAAAAATCAAGTCAAATTGCCGTGCTCTCGGTCATGAGCAAGTTTATGTTTGTTAGTCATCATCGTAGTTGTGGCTTGGTTATGAGCTCGTGTTGATATTGTGGATGACAAGATGGTTGGATGATACACTTGAGCTATGGGAATCTGTATGGGTGGGCATAGGATGAGTTGCTCATTAGCTTTTCTTTCATGCTTGTCACATAAATGCTTATCTAATTTGATCAATTAATTCGCTTTAGGCAAAATGTCTTCCTATTGCCATATCCTTGTCCAAAGCTAATTGCATCTTTCATTGTACAGAGAGCTATATGACTCTATGTGTAAGTCTTACTGAGTACCTCCGTACTCACGGTGCTATGTTTAAGTTTTTGCAGGTGAGAACGAGTACGTGTATGGCTACTTCTACCCCGCCGAGGGCGGTGATGGGCAGGAGTAGTTGGTTGTGGTTGTGCTAACCCCGGTGGTGTTGTGGGCTGAGCACCATTGACTTTTGTTTAAGTTTCCGCTGTGTACTCATGTCAAGGATCAAACTCTTACACATTTCCTTGGCTAATGCTTAATGTTAGCATGAGAGCTAAAATAATAGAACTCTCCCTTTTGTTGTATTTGGAATGAATGAAGACCTGTAATAACTTTTAAAATTGATCTCTATTTTGTATCTTGTGATGATGGTGGTTACAATTGTGGCTTAGCGGTATGCTCTTTAATCTTGATGAAATGCATATCGGGGAATACCGGAATTTCACACATATTGATTGAATGTTGCTATTTGTTGGCTGCCTCGGATGTGAGTTGATACATGGTGGGTTGAGTGGACGACGCACGTTGTTTCACATCATTGGACAGCCGACGCCATTTAATCTATATATGTGTTATTTGGTCGGCTCCTCCACAGCAACCATCCCCTTGTTATTGCTCACGGTGAGCTTTGTTACTGTACCCAAAATTGGTGCTCTTCCTCATCTCAAATTCATGCTCATCTTTATATCTTTGTGCAAATTTGTTGGTGAGCAGTGTTCTGCGCATCTTCTAGCAACCATAGCTTACATGGTTTGCTGGCTCATCATCGAAATTGACCGAAATCACAGTGGTGCCGCGATCTGTCCTCTGGGTCCACTGGATTCTCCCTGGAGGCTGGTGGCGGCTAGCAGGGAGCAGAGGAATTCGATGGCACCGAGGTTGAGGACGAAGCCGGCGGCAACCAGGAGCACGGAGTCAAACATCTTGACCTCGCGCGCTTCCTGCTGGAGGATGCTCGACGCTGAGGAGCATCGTGCAGCCGTGCCCGTGGGTCTCCGCCAGCTCGAGCACAAGTCCGCGCTGCCCTGCCCGGGGGGGGGGGGGGGGGGGGGGGGGGTGACGAACTCCGGTGCGACAGGAGCGCAGGCGAGGTGCGAGGAGGCGAGCGCGGTGCTTCAAGGGGGCGCCGACATGGATTGGGGCCGCTAGGCGAGTGCGGTGCTACTGGCATTGCTCGTCGTACCCGATGAGTCCTCGCACCTCCTAAAATCCGAGGCCGGCCTCGTCCTCTTCCCACATCACAGATTCGGCGGCGGGACGCCGGGTGCAGCAGAAACAATTTCTTCTCCGCTGTCAGAAGCGGCGGCGGCAGTGGCAGTAGCCGCTTTCTTCCCCTGGCTCAAGGGCATTGTTGGCGGTCGTTATTTGACCAATCTTTACCGCCAACTTACTAATAAATGAGGCTCACACAAGTATGGAATAGAATATTATTATAAACTAATGCCTTTCCACGAGTTTTGGTGAGTTTTGGTTACAGGTATTGAATTTCAACTTAATCAAGGTCGTGGCCCGCCATATCTACACCATTGAGGGAAAGAACCAAATTTGCACATGGAAACAATTATTCAAATCCCAAATTTGATCTCACCATGGCAAAGCCCTCGTCAAGATAGTCAAAATGGACTTTTAGTTCGCCCAATGTGGAGTTTCGGAGCAAAAGTTATGGCCCGCAGAAGATTTGACGAAACGCTGAAAATTGTTGGCCGGCCGGCCTATGATTTTCTCCAAATCGGCCCATCTTTCTTCAGTCGGTTCCAGAGCCGGTGACAAGCAAACTTGACGCACCAGCCAAGCAAGGAGACGTCGGCAAGAAAGGGATATTCCAACAAATCCTCCACATATCAAGAGACCTTCTCCACTCTCCCAAGGAAGCTCCACACTATAAATAGAGGACCTCCCCCTCACTTCCAACTTGCACCTTGATTCATACTAGAGCTAGTCATTTGAAGTAGCGAAGCGCTGCTAGTGAGTGAGTGAGTGAGTGAGAGGCTAGAAAAGTGAGTAGTCCCGGAATGCCAGGACTCTGCTTCTTCGTCGCCTTGGGTATGCTCCTCGCCTGGGGGTAGTCGTCCGAGTCTCCCGGGGCGGGTAACATGTAAGGAGATTATTGGTCAGGCAATAAAGTAAGATATTTTGCTTTATTTATTTGTGAGTTTCAGGTATGCTTTAAATATTTATTTATTTATTGCATAGACTAGCTTACCGCATGCTCGCTAGTTGTGACGATAGATATAAACGTGGTGTTTAGATCTAGAGTTATCCCTGATTTGCTCTTGACCCACAGAGGATGGTAGCCGCGAGTACGTGTGACAGGCGTACCGGTCTCTGTAATCCACCACGTCCGGGTTATTGTTTTTAGTAGGGTTTTCAATAGCACATAGTTCCCTTTAGTAGTTGAACCTAATTCTCGGATTGCTGCTCTGGCATGCGTGTGCCCCGAAATGAATAATAGAGTAAAGATCTTACCAAGTTGCCCAGCTATATAACTCCTTATCATTAGATTGCCTGGCCCTATGACTCTTTTACTTACTGCTTTATCTATAGTTTAGCTCATCTGCCCGGACTTGATTAGATTTGAGATAGTACACTTTACGTTCCTTGTGGATAAATACGATACCTTGGAATACTCCCGGGTGAAAGCTACATCGGTATCCGTACGCTTGCGGATTTTATCTGTTAGGCTAAGGACTGCCAACAAGCTTTCTGGCGCCGTTGCCGGGGAACGGTAGCTATACTCTCTTGAGTCCCGTCTCGCCCGTACCTTTAGTTTAGGATTTCTTTTTCTTTTCTTTTCTTTTTATCTTTAAACCATGAATCCCTCTTCCATCTTCTATGCCATTGCTCCAAAAGGGGAAACTCGGGAGCCCCCACCCGCATCCACACCAATCAAAGCTCCGAGTTATGAGATTCGTCCTGAACTCATACTCTTGGTCCGGAAATTCTCTAGGAAGGAGGATGAAAATCCGTACACTCATGTGCGACACTTCGAACGTCTTTGCTCCACTGTTGCCATTGAAGGGTTCCCTCGAGATACCCTGAAATGGTAACTTTTTCCGTTCTCAATCGACGGAGGAGCCATGAAGTGGTATTCTCGGCATGTGGAGGAAGCTAACGGGAGTTGGGACACTCTTAGGGAACTCTTCTGTCTCAAATACTTCCCCTTATCTAAGATTATTGCTCTTCGCAAGAAGGTCAAAATCTTTGAGCAGGGCAGCAATGAGTCATTAGGAGCTGCCTGGGACCGTTTCCTGTCCTACACCCACGAAGGGCCACATCTGGGTATCCCTGAGCCACTTTGCCTGCAGCATTTCTTCTATGGACTCACTCTAATGAGCCGTAACTTTCTAGATGCTGCATCAAAGGGTTCCTTCTTAGATGAATCTCCAGCTGAAGGAGCAAGGCTCCTTGGTAATATCCTTATGTATGCATATGAGCCTCCCATTCCAGAACCACCACCCGAAGTAGCAAACGCCGTACAGCCCATCCTAGAGCCAACCTTCCTCCAAACTCCAATCACCGAGGAAGTTTCTGAACCATCTTTTGCTTGTGCTTCGGATGCACGATTGTCCCGGAGAAGCAATCCCCTTACTAAAGACCTTCCCCCTCCGAAAAATAAACCAGTTTTTCCTCTTAGTTCTCACAACGAAGGGGTCAATCTATCTAGTTTCAGGGTTACAAGGCCTTACCCAGTGGAGGTGAATCATCATCTGGACATCGAACCAAAAGAGCCATATTCATACCCTGAGAGGAAACAAACCCACACACTCAAGCCGTGTCAACCATGCCCATCAAATCCTTTCCCCATCCTGATACTCCTTGTCCAATCATTAAGAATCCTCCCGAAGCCAATGTTGTACCTAACAATGTAATGCGAGGTTTCTTCCTAACGAGAGGAGAGATATGCTTGGGCAACTGGATTGTGATGCACACAGGGACATGAAGACGGGTGCTCCATTCCAAGACAATGGACATCAATCGAGTGTGGAACAAGATGTAAACATTTCAAGGGATGAATATGAAGTGCTTCTAGAGTATCACAGACAAGGAATTGAGGCTGAATTCGTTTATTCTGTGAAGACTCGTGAGGCAGAAAATTTAGAACCCGAGAAGAATTTTCTCAATGAGGACGGTAGTTTCACATTGGAAAATTCACATGCTCCATGCTCATTTGAGAAATTTCCTTCCTCGGCCAATAATTATGATAATATTTATGAGAGCTGCAACCACCCTATACTACTTAATCTATTTGAGAGGATGGTTGTAGACGCATTTGTTTATCATAAATATTGCAAATCCCGTCGTGATTTCTTGCATAAGTTTTGCAGCCAGATATAAAAGATTCATCCATCTGCCAAGGTCGACTGCAACATGAACGGGGTGCAACCAAGTCTTGCTCAGGACTTTAAGCAAGCACTCACGGGAGGTAACATGAATTTTCTAATAATGTTCTTATTAAAAATAAATAAAAAATTATTTTCCCTTTTCAAATAAAATGACCCGGCAAGCAAGACAACATTGGACATGTTTCTTTCCTTCGGGTATCTTGTGCTAACCATTTCAGGAGGAGGATTGAACCAATGTCCAAGGACTACCCCACAACAAGAGGCACATGGAGGAGAGGAGCAACCCTATGCTTTCTGACAACATTATAATATTAGTTTGCTTCCTCTTCATCCCCACCTTGATTTTTGTGCCCACCCTTTCTATTGATGATTGAGAGTAAAATGAACAAATAAAAAAAATATTATGAATGCTCTCACACACAATCATCCATCTCTCATGCTAGCTATTTAAAGTTTATTCTTTGACTGCTCTTATGTCCATGGGAAAATATTCTTTCATAGGAAAACCTTGTCTAAACTGTTGGGTCGTGTGATATAGCACTTGTGGATTTATCTTGTCTTGAAATCAAATTCTGGAGATTTTATTCGCAAATATTGAAAATGATTTCAGGATTGCAATCTTCTCGAGGGTCTAGTTTCCCACCAAAGCCATATGTCAATATCATCGCAAAACCTCTACATATGTTGCTTGTTATCACATTGAGCTTTTTCAAAATTATTGTGACCCTTGTCAGATGCTTTTCATGCTTTATGATCAAGATCACATACACTCCACCATACACATATGCTTAACTTCGACACTGAAAGTTAGCGTCACCCGTTGCCATCATCATCCCACAAATAAATACTCCATATGATTATGTACCTCTCTATCTCTTCAAGTATCATTTCAAAAGAGGTATGGCTATGTTAAAAAAAAATCTTGCTCAAAAGAAGAGCATGATGAAAAAAAAAAGAGAGAAAAGAATATAGCCATGCCTTCAAAAATTCAAACAAAGAGAGGGAAGGTACACAAAAAGGAGTAATAATTTTTTTCCTTCATCATCATCATCCACATGTCCACACACGTGCACATCTTGATCATATTGTATGACTTGCTTTCTCCTTGGATCCGGTCTTTTGATTTAGCAATATATGTGATGCAAGGTTGCCTTGTTTTATCCCTACCAAGCCCCACATATAAACCTTTTAGTTGTAGGAGAAAAAGAGGCAACTGTCGGCGGTGCCTATAACAAATATTTTGCCGCCAACACCATTCAATAAAAGCCATCATACAAGGATAAAATGAATATAATTTCATATTAATGGCTCTCCGCAAGTTTTGTTGGAGTATTTAAATGCAGGGAGCAATATGGACAAAACTCACAGGAAATGGGGGCTAAAGCCCACCGGCCGGCCTGCTCAGGCTCCAGCCTAAGTCCAGCTCCTCTCCAGAGGCCTTCTACAGCTTTCCCACGTGGAATTAAAGGCCCAGCCTAATATCAAACAACCGACATTCTAGAACATGGGCTTTTGGGCCTAAACTTGAAGGCCACTCCACTTCTGTCGACCCCATGAAGAAACCGACCATCTTACCGCCATCAGGAGCCGATCAGAGCCATCCAGGAGGAAGTCAGTGGCCAACTGACAGAATCAGTGGCCGGCCGGCCCCCCTACCAGGCCGGCCGGCCGACCTTTGCTCCACCGACTCCCCAGCTTCGGCCAGTTGATGTGCACCGACTCCAGCAGCCTATAAATGCCACCCTCCGGCTCCAGAAGCAAGACGCACCTCATTTGATACTTCATTTTAGTCTTTGGTAGTAGGATAGTGTTGCTAGGAGTGAGTGAGTGAGAGGGAAGGAGAGTTAGAGGCCCCCGGCATGTCGGGACTCTACTTCTTCGTCGCCTCCGGTATGCTCCTCGCCTGGGAGTAGTCGTCTTAGTCTTCCAGGCCAGGCAACATGTAAGAAGATTATTGGTCGGGCAATAAAGTAAGGTATTCTGCTTTATTTATTTGTGGGTTTCAGGTATGCAATGAGTATTTATTTATTTATTGCATAGGCTAGCTTATCCTTGGTCGCTAGCAGTGATGATAGGTGTAAACGTGGTGTTTAGACCTGGAGTTATCCCTGATTTGCTCGTAACCCCACGGAGGATGGTAGCCGCGAGTATGTGTGACAGGCATACCGGTCTCTGTAATCCACCACGTCCGGGTTATTGTTTTTAGTAGGGAGGTCAATAGCACGTAGTTCCCCAAGATAGTTGAACCTAATTCTCGGGTTGCTGCCTTGGCATGCGTGTGCCCCGAAACAAATAATAGAGTAAGGACCTTACCAAATTGCCCAGCTACATAGCTTCTTATCATTAGATTGCCTGGCCAGAAGACCTCTTTTTATTTACTGCTGCAAACTCCGCTCCTGTATGCCACCTTTACGGATCAATCCCTCTAGTGTTTTAACTTTAGTACACGATACTTTCCCTGTGGATTCGATACCCTAGGAATACTCCTTGTGGTGAAAGCTACATCGGTATCCGTACGCTTGCAGATTAATTTCTGTTAGGCCTTAGGACTGCCAACAGCAACACAATGCCTTGGTGAGGAAATCATACACATTGAGCGATTGAGAGCACCATATGAGAAGACTTATGTTCTGAAATTTTCTTGAGAAAACCAAAAACTCCAGAAACTTTTTTAGACAGTTGATCTTTCTGTGTGTTGTTCCATCTCTCAACTTTTGAAGACAAGGTATTTAGCCACCATAAACCTATGGGCATGGAAAATCATTGAATGAGCTTTATTTTAGCAATGCATGATAGAGAAGATGTTGTGTACTCACCTTAGCCTTAGCTCAGCCCTGTTCTTAATTTATTTACTTTACTCGGGACGAGCAAAGATCTAAGTGTGGGGGGGTGTTGGCGGTCGTTATTTGACCAATCTTTACCGCCAACTTACTAATAAATGAGGCTCACACAAGTACAAAATAGAATATTATTATAAATTAATGCCTCTCCACGAGTTTTGGTGAGTTTTGGTTACAGGTATTGAATTTCAACTTAATCAAGGTCGTGGCCCGCCATATCTACACCATTGAGGGGAAGAACCAAATTTGCGCATGGAAACAATTATTCAAATCCCAAATTTGATCTCACCATGGCAAAGCCCTCGTCAAGATAGTCAAAATGGACTTTGGTTCGCCCAATTTGGAGTTTCGGAGCAGAAGTTATGGCCCGCAGTAGATTTGACGAAACGCTGAAAATTGTTGGCCGGCCGGTCCAACCTCTAGGCCGGCCGGCCTATGATTTTCTCCAAATCGGCCTATCTTTCTTCTGTCGGTTCCAGAGTCGGTGACAAGCAAACTTGACGCACCGGCCAAGCAAGGAGACGTCGGCAAGAAAGGGATATTCCACCAAGTCCTCCACACATTCTCCATTCTCCCAAGGAAACTCAACAATATAAATAGAGGACATCCCCAACTTGCACCTTGATTCATACTAGAGCTAGTCATTTGAAGTAGCGAAGCGCTGCTAGTGAGTGAGTGAGTGAGAGGCTAGGAGGGTGAGTAGTCCCGGAATGCCGGGACTCTGCTTCTTCGTCGCCTCGGGTATGCTCCTCACCTAGGAGTAGTCGTCCGAGTCTCCCGGGCCAGGTAACATGTAAGGAGATTATTAGTGAGGCAATAAAGTAAGATATTCTGCTTTATTTATTTATGGGTTTCAGGTATGCTTTAAATATTATTTATTGCATAGACTAGCTTACCGCATGCTCGCTAGTTGTGACGATAGATATATACGTGGTGTTTAGATCTAGAGTTATCCCTGATTTGCTCTTGACCCCACGGAGGATGGTAGCCGCGAGTACGTGTGACAGGCGTACCGGTCTCTGTAATCCACCACGTCTGGGTTATTGTTTTTAGTAGGGTTTTCAATAACATGTAGTTCTCCTTAGTAGTTGAACCTAATTCTCGGGTTGCTGCTCTGGCATGCGTGTGCCCCGAAACGAATAATAGAGTAAGGATCTTACCAAGTTGCCCTGCTATATAACTCCTTATCATTAGATTGCCTGGCCCTAGGACTCTTTTACTTACTGCTTTATCTATAGTTTAGCTCATCTGCCCGGACTTGATTAGATTTGAGATAGTACACTTCATGTTCCCTGTGGATAAATACGATACCCTGAAATACTCCCGGGTGAAAGCTATATCGGTATCCGTACGCTTGCGGATTTTATCTGTTAGGCTAAGGACTGCCAACAGCCATGTCAGCTGCTGGCCGGCCTTCCTACTCGGGCTATGGCGCGAATTCCTTCAGCGCCAGCTCCCCGCCGCACTCGCCGCACCTGAAGATGACGCGCTGGAGGGAATACACGGCCGGGACTACACACCGCAGGCCAGCTCCCCACGGCCCTCGCCGCATCTGAGCTCTCCTGCCGGCGCCTATGGCGGCTCGGATGCCTGCAGCCTTGCGAACGCCAAGGCGGAGGATCACGCGCTGATCCAGAGCTCGCTGTTAAGCCGGCGAAATGACGGCCGGCCGTGGGAGGGGGAGGTGATCAAGGAGGGTGGGCGGCGATGGCAAGGAGAGATGCGGTGAAGCTGCGTCCGTGAGGTGAAGCGATTCGCTTTGTGTGGGACCCACTGCTAGCACAGGCCTGGTTCTGTGAAAACGGCCACTTCGGGCGTTTCCATCTAGCCTGCCTAAGAGCGTCCCCAAAGGGGAGCTAAGAGTCAGTCCACGTAGGATTTTGTCCTACGTGGAGGAGAGAAGAAGAGAAAAGAGGGAGAAACTAGCTCTTACTCAAGAGACAGTCTCTAGCATTTACTGAGCTGTTGAGATGCGGGGCCAGTCATTAATTTAGAGAGTGTCGACTCTTAGGCTGACTCTTAGATGAGGTGGAGAGTCAACAATGACTCTACCTTTGGAGAGACTCTAAGAGGCCACTTTTGCACTATCAGAGCCAGGCTATTTTATGGTGCAGGCAACCAAAGAGCTCAAAAAGTGTAGATTCTGCATAAACAGAGCCTGGTTGGCTCCTTGTACAGAAACCAAACACACCCTATACAGATTAGTTCATATGTACTTTCAGTTAGTTAGCTAGTTGCAGACTTCCTTTACATACTAAGGGCATTGTTCTTTGGCGCTCTAACCTTTAACTGACAGGAGTGCCATAGAACGCTGGAGTTGCGTGCCAACCAATGTTGTAGAAGAGGATTAGAAAGACACAACTTGTAATTCTTCGAAAAGATACTAGACAGCATTGCAGGCATCGCCCAGTTTTGATTTTTTTCACACATAAAGCAGTTCCACAAGTCCTAAAAAATTGATCGACCAATGTACAACTATACATCCTGCTTCTTATGCATCTGTTTTACTTATTATTTTGTCCTTCTTTTACAGAAAAACCATTGTAGAGGAAAAAGTGCTGCGATGATGGGCAAGGAGCTACAAGTACCAACACTTTGCTTATGGATGTTTTCTGCTTCCTAATTTTCTTCATCTGTGAACTTTATTTTGTCGTTATGGATCTTCTGCTAGGATAAATTATTCTCCTATGCTACGAATTCTAGGAATTTTAAACTATGATGTGTTAATGGTGACAGAAACCTGGAACATGTATGGTAGCAAAATGACATTGTGGAGAACTTAATTGCTCTTTATCACTGTAACATTCTAGTACCGAGACATAATAACCTACTAGAAGTGTTCTGATCTTGGTTTTAATTTGTGCCTTGTAAACCTGAGAGTTGGCTTCGTTCATGCCGTAGTATGTCTTATTGCTCCTGCTCTCTTATTTGTTCTCATAGGTCTGTCAAATGTTCTTTATGCCATTTACCTGTGTTGAATTATATCTTAAGTTGATTGTTTAGTGGCGACCAACTGTCAGGAACGTAGTTTTGACCTGAGAGTTTTCATGCGGTCTGCGGCGGTAAAACCTACTGAAACAGAACATATTGCACCATTCTCCATTAACTTTCGTGTCCCGTTCAAAAAGACCTACTTGAACAAACCTCTGGTTCTGTCTCAATTCTATATTGGCATGAGGCTCACAGCAATCTGCTGGCAAGGGTATCTGCTACATGAAGGAACGGCGTATTTCATTTTTTAACCACGGCGAAAAATCATAATAGGGTAGAACATATCAGTTTCAATTTCTGATTTATGTTGTAGACTTTATTGAAATTGCGATAACACTCAAGTGGTGCCTAACTGATATATTTTCTTGTATGTATGTGGCCAGAAATTGAAGTTTAATCCTGTGCATTGTTGCAATGAATTAAAAGCGAATCATGATGTAAGAAGAGTGATTAAGGCATCCATGTCGCCTTGCCGAGATGGGTGTCTCCAGGACACAGTTTATCGAGTGGGGTTATTGATGGAATGATGGTTGGCTAAATTTGCAAACTTGTCACTCACTGTCATTCTAAATCTCTTCCTGTCGTCCCGTCAATTGGCGTCTTTTCCCAATCTATTGGCGATAAAGGATGTGTTTGGCACGGCTTATGCTTATACAAAAAATAACTTTTGTTTTGGCTTATTTTGACAAAATATCTTATGAGCTTATTTTGGTTTATTTGGCTTATCCAGTCATGTTGTTTGGCAAAACAACTTATAAAACAACTTATCCAGAGAGTGAGCTGCAAAAAACTATTTTTTTGGCTTATGCAAAACGGCTTATCCTAGTTCAAACTGCAGAACGGCTTATTCTTCAAACTAGCATTTGCGCGACTAGGCTTACTATACTATTTAATATATTTTTATATTATTCTAAAAGTTTAACATAGTTTATTCTTATTATTTATTTTATATTCTATATTTATAAAATAGTAGAAAATAGATTCAAGAATTTCTCACTTGAGAGTGAGATGAGTCATCATATATTTATCTTGGATTGTGTCTTATCTAAATATGTCGGTTCAAACATGCAATGCTAAACAACTAACATATGTCGTGGTAGGAAAAAATGTGTCGTGCTATAAAAAATATTTTAAAGAAAAATATGACATAGTAAATATTAAAAAAATACCATTTCTAACGGTGTATTTAGAAATCAGAACTAAATGTATATTAGATATTTTTATTATTTCAAAATTTAGCTATTTTGGGATCATAATGGGTAAATTAAAAATAAGAATTAGGTTGGGCTCATGATGATATGGTGGGGTAAATTAAAAATAAGAATTAGTGATATTTTACTTAATCTTTATAATCTAAATTTAGTTTTTTTACTTATAATGGCATGGAGGGTAATTTAGAAATAGGTGTAAGGTGTATTTTTAGTTATTTTTATTATTCTGAATTTAGCTATTTTTTTACTCATAATGGCATGGTGGGTAAATAGGTGCAAGGTGTATTTTTGGTTATTTTTTATTATTCTGAATTTAGCTATTTTTTAACTCATAATGGCATGGTGGGTAATTTAGAAATAGATGCGAGGGGTATTTTTGGCTATTTTTTATTATTCCGAATTTCACAATTTTATAAATATTTTTAAGGGGTTTTGTGACTAATTTTTTTTATAATGGCAGTGATAGGTAATTTTCTCTTCTTATCTTCTCCATCAACGTGGGAATTTTTAGTATTTTTAAGCGAACGTGGTGGCTCCGTTTCGTCGTCAAATATATATAATAAAATAAATAAGCTATAAGCTGTTTTCTAAAAAAATGTTTAACAAGGCTTTTACCTTTTTTACCATAAGATAGCTAATAAGCCACACAAGAAGTCCTCGCCAAACACACCCAAAATCAGGACGCATACACAAAGTGAAGGCCATGTCGCTATCTCAAGTCCACGTGTCCGCAATCTATTGGTGCGACTAGCCGTTTGCTCGTCCAGACCCGTTGTCTCAAGTCTCAACTCAACCACCAGTCCACCACCTCTCTCGTTCGTCGCGGCTCTGCTTCACTCTCCCCACCCACTCCACCTCCCACTTTGAGCTTCGAGGACCTAGAGTTTCGATTCCCCCCGCTCCCATGGCCGCCGCCTCCGCCGCAGGGATGGCGCCCTCGCCGCTGGGGCTGGCGCCGCGGAGCATCGCGGCGTCCCTGGCGCGCGCGGCCCGCCGCTTCGCCTCGGCCGCCGCCGACGCGGTCATGTGCCTGTGCGTGGCGAATGTCTGGCTCTGGTTCGCGGGCTCGGTGGCCGTGGGCATTGGGCGCGTCGCCGGCACCGAGGATTACCTCATGGTCGAAGCGGCGTCCAAGGTCGTTTCGTTCTGCGACTTCTACCTCCTCCACGCCTTCGTCATCGCCATGAACGTGTTCGGCAAACGCGTGGACAAATACGACCCCGACGAAGAGAAGGTCAACAACTAGCTTTTTTAGCTTTTGGATCCAATTTAACTTGTGCTGTGCAAGGCTGTTGATCTGATAGGTGTTATTGTGTTAAGCATGTGTGTTACTGCACTTTTCACAATTCCGGCTCCAGAGCATGTTCGCCGCGCATATTGATGCCCATCTTTGCGTTCTTCTTGAACCGTTTGCGTTTGGTTGTGCACCAGGGACCTATGTCGAGGCGTTTGAGAGCAGCCCTTGATGAATTGTCTAACATACTCATGCCTGGATTATATGCAACTGTGCCATTCTTCTTGCTCTTTGTTGCAGGGGATGTGATGGGTGCCTGGGATGTGCTGAGGGGAGGCTCGCCCGTCGAGGGATCGCGCAATGAGGCACTCGGTTCTTTGATGGTTGCTGTGGCAATGTTGGGCAAGAACGCGTTGTGGGGCTTCGTTATCGTTCCAATTGCGGCACTCAAGTTGTGGAGGGTGACGCGCCCCGGTTGGAAAAGCGGCAGTACCGTTGAGTTATCCATTCACAAAAAAAAAAAAAGTACCGTTGAGGTATCCACTCTGTTGTGACTCTCCCTGATTTGATTTACTGGAATCTCATTTGTATTTGGGAAGTATCTCGATCGTGTGCACTCGTAGCCTGTTCTCATCAACACCAAGGAAATATTGTCCTCTGGTTTCACAGTCGTGTTTTAGCTGTAGGAACCTGTTGGCATCGTCAACATGAAGAAATGGATTTGCATCTGTATGGCAACTGGTCAATTATTTCAGATGCTTATCTGAACAAGTTATATTGTTTGGCTCAATTATCTTTGTTACTAGGCCAACTCTGCAGCGAGTGACGATGTAAAAAGACTTTGAACCGGCAGATTATAGCTAGGCGTGTTCAAAGACGGGTCGGTCAACCCGCAAACGAAACCGGCAACGCAGCTAACAACTACGGATTACTGTTCATTGAACAAGGTTACTGTTTATCCTAGGCTTGCGGACAGACGCCGGGTTTGCTGCCGGTTTCGTCAACCCGGCTATGAACACCCCTAATTATAGCTACCTTGTAGCTTGTAATAATCATGTCTCAACTTGTTGCTTGTATGTTCAGTGATCAACCGGAATACAAGTTCAATCCAATTTCTAGAGTAAACTGACATAGTGACAAAACTTAGTCCTTGGCCCTGTTATATTCTATCATTTTTAGTGTCCTCTTGTTTCGCATTTTTTTTACCGTCACTGTTATGTCCCATGTTGGTGATCTTGGTGAGAGGACCAGATGCCAACTAGAAGATGAAAACATGACTTTGCACCCATTCCGAGGGTTAATAGGATGGAAAACAGTTCTTTGTCAACGTTGTAGTACATTGGACATGTATACCAACATAACAATCAAATGTTATATCTGCCGCCATCCATTGTTACTTATGTCAACATTATATCTGTCGCCATCCATTGTTAGTTATGTCTCAGACACTATAGGTGTTCATACCTTCATGCCTGAAAAAAATTATGCTGGAAGGATGACAATGACAAATTCTGAAACTACCCAAGAGGATACTAAGCTGCATTACACTATATGGGTGGCACTGCTTGGCTTTAGATTGGCAGACATAAAGAAATCTCAATGTATTAGTTGAGTAATGTCAATAAACATCTATATGGCCAGATCGATTTGTATGTGGCTAATTTCATTGCCATTTTGACTTTTTTCAACAGAAAAATCCTTGAAGAGAAACAAGTTCAGTGAAGATGGGCGAGGTGCTAGAATTACTGACTATATAATTTATGTGAAGATGGGCCAGGAGCTGGAAGTACTCTTGAAATGAAAAGGCGGTGTATTTACATATGTATGCTACTTTATAATTATCTTAATACATAGAACTTTATGTAGTCGTGAGATGTCTATAGGCCACACTGAATTAAGCTAAGGATGGTGTGAACATGAGTTGGTGATGTACAATGTAATAGCGGTATGAGGGACAAAGGTTCATGGCTATGACTTCATGATGTAGTGAGAATACAATATATAAGATGAGAGGTCATATTGAATTATTATGGAAGACACATATGGTACATAAGTGAGTTGTTAGTACAATGCGACAATGAAACTAGGGACATCGGCAAACGGTTACCTCACATGGTTGAGTTATGCGTATAGAAGAAAGAAATAAGATGTGGATAGGTGATAATAAATTGTTGTTTAAGTTAAGGATGATATGGAGACGAGTTCGTGATGCGATGTGAATATGACTAGACCAAGCTTGGACTAGACAGACATAGGCATTAGCTTACGGTTCAGGGCCCTGGATTGAGTGATGGTAGACACAGCTGAGAGGATACTATATGTGACATGTTACACTCGATTAATATTGCAGCTATCTCTCTTTTATGCTTCATGAAACGCCCCTTTCTCCACTTCTTCCACACCCACGAGGCAACGAGTACCCAGCTACCAGCCTACCACCTCCCTGCCTGAGCTGCTGAGTGAAGCTTCGATCTAGAAGCCATGGCCATCGCTGATGGGATGGTGTCCTTGCCGCCGGCGGGTGTCGCGGTGCCGACGGTTTGCAGTTGCCTAGCTCTGGTCGCTGCTGACGCCGTCGCTGATAAACCCTAAGAGAAGGGGATATATTTCGCGAAAGCTCAAAATTACAACTAATTTACATGCGCAAGGTTTCTTGGGAGTAAGAGGTAACTATTCTGTTACATAGTGTTTGGTGGAGAGCATGAGGTTTTGTGTTTAGTTGTAAGCCGCCTAGAATTTTTAAAAGCTTTGAATTTTCTTTTATATGCGTGTGATTTCTCTTTTTGTTGCCTTAATGGCTATGTCAAACAACTTAGCTGCTTATTCATCCACGTCTATGAATGAACTTTGTTCTAGTCATATGCTTTTGTGACTTTGTAAAGTAGTCATTGGTCAATTCTTGTGCTTTCTTGGAATTTTTTCTTCCATATTGGTTCAGTTTCAATTTTGTCGAGGCAGTTGGGTGCTTTTGACATACTATGTTGGTAGCAATTCGTTTTTTTTTTTTGTGAGAAACAAAGCAGCTAGTTGTCGTATGACATTTCCTTATGGAGAGAAGGAATAGTTTGTTGATTCATCATGGGCTTTCTATGGTTATTTAATGAGCCATGATCCCTAATGCATCTTCAACATGTTCTGTAATAATGAAGTAGTACGTTTCTCTTTTACTTGCATGTATTTGTGTCTATCTGATGCTCTTCTATTGGTTTATGCATGGTGAAAAATACATTGAGGTCTTATTCCTTCGTAAAGTCTGTAGGTAAAAGGGTTATTCTGATTTGCCATAATTGAAGTGTTTTTCTTAAGATTCCCATAATCTAGGAGTATTAAGAGACATGTGAAAATAATTTTTCGTTTTTGGATCAAGCCTTGTTTGGCAGTCCATTCCTCTAGATTGAGATGTGAAGTTGTGAGTGATATTTTTTTTTTCCTAACCTCTTCATTGCATGAGTGACTCTGAGATGGGTCCTGGGTTCGACTCCCCGTGGGAGCGAATTTTCAAGGATTTAACGGCATTTATGCTTTAAGTGGTAGGCGACGCTCCCGTCGACAGCGAGGCGCCAGTGGTGACTTCGTATCTCTAGATTTGCCGGCTCAGTCTTCGAAGATGCTCATAGGGGTAGGGTTTGCGTACGTGTGTTCATAGGGGTGAGTGTGCGTGCGTTGTGAGTGTCTGAGTTGTACTGTGTAATCTCAAAAAAAAAAAGAGTGACTCTGAGATGTCAGGATTGAGTTTGAGTTTTGATTATCGATCCTAAGACTTTAGAGTAAGTATATAGTATTTTTCTTGCAATCTTTGAAGCTTATCCTATGGTAATTTGTTTCTGAGAGGACCAAATTCTTGGACTTATAACTCTTGTCTAGCTGTATCGTACTTTGTGTGATATCTAAGACATCTTTTAGGCGACAGTGATATGTACTTGGGTTCCGTAGTACCTTCCTTCGTTTTCTTGTTTGTTCGAAATGGATGAATTCGAGGACGAATTCTTTTAAGGGGGTAGAATGTAACACCCAGCAAGAACTAAATGATTTTTCATTTTTCTATGGAAATGTAACGCACCATATCAATGTAATTAAGTCTATTCTCTTTATGGGCTTAATTAGTTGGTTAATAGGGTATTAAACTAGGCCCAATTGAGAAGGAGGAAACCCAGGAATCCATCACCCCACGTCCTGCCCCTTGCCGCAGCCGAGAATCCTATATGTAGGGCGGGCTACATTTAACGTTTGGTAGATCAGTGTTTGAGATTCGTGCAACGGCTGACATTCACGGGTGGAGAAGGGGATGGCTGAGATGCTGCCACGTGTCAGCTTCTGATTGGGGCGGGTGGGAGGAGGGAGAAAACAAATTGGTTTTTAATTTTTCAAACGTATTTTTCTCACAAACTGTAAGTCCGTTTTCGAATCCGTTTGAACTATGGTGTTGTTTAGAATTAATGCTACAAAATGAGATCTAATATGAATATTTTTTGAAAATTTTTGAAATTCAAATTTTTCGTCAACTTTTAAATGTACTATGTCAATATTTTGTTTACACTGTGTCAACATTTTTTATGTACATGTCAACATTTTTTGCAACAATGTTGATTCTTTTCATGAAAATGTTGATACAGGTTTACAAAAATGTTGAAATAGTTGTTTGAAAATGTTGATATCAGTTAGCAGGCTAAATTGGATCAAATGGACCAAATTTGATAGGCTATTGGGCTGACCTACAGATTGAATCTTATAGGTCGTCCTATGTATAGGAGGTCCCTGCTGCAGCTGTATTTCCCTCATCCACGTCCCTATGTGTTGCTGACACATCGCTCCAGACGATTGTGAGGCGGCGGCGTTCTCTGTTCGGTCATTCTCCTTGCTAGGGCAAGTGATTCCCTTGGAGGAAAGCACTTGCAGGTGTTGCAGACGGTGGGATCAATTTAGTAAAGAGGAAAAAGGATCCTTGACCTCTCCTAGGTGGCACATCTTCAGAGCATGCTTAGCTCTTTCACTTGATCGTCGGTGAAGGCAAGTAAATGTAGCACCGTGGTCTACAAGCTTTGACTTGTTATTTGAGTTGCATCCACTTAGTTTTAGTATAACACAAGCCAGATCAAATGGTAACTGAAATTGTCGCTCTCACTTGAAGTATGCTTTATCGCATTGACTTGAAGGAGACTTTATCATCTATTGTGGCTTTTCTTTTACATATGAAATCTGAAACATTGAAGTTCATACATTCCTGCATTGCACTCTTCCGTTGGTATGCATATGGAGACACCGTAGCCTGATGTTGGTGCGGTAAGTACCGGTACAGCAACGCACGTTGAATTGAGCAATGTGGTTGCAGCCCTCACTTCCTTCGTTGGGAATGTGAGGTAGAAGTGAAGACATGCAGTGCATTGCATTACATTGCATTGCATCATTTGCATATGGATTATTGGAGATTATTATTTATGATACAACTGCAGGTTAATTGTTTTACGTGGAGGATATATATCTTGTGAACCTTTATGAAATTTTCATGGAATTATTTCTTATTTAAATTGTTGATTAATCAAGCTGCAATTTGATAGCTTGTTAAAGCAATTTACTTGCTGAGGTTTTCCTTAAACCTCATATGTTTTCTCCAACAGAGGTGCTTGAGCTTGGACGATGTGTGGACTTGGTATGGGAGTAGTAGCACGATGCACGCTTCATGAAAAATTGGATCATCAAAAGCACATAATCTAGTAGTAATGTGTATATACACTCTTGAACCTTAAGTTATTTTCCTTAATTTCTGAGGTTCTATGTCTTGATTATGGTTTTATTGCTTTCCTGTTGTAGGCGACAAACATCATTGTTTTCATGTGATGCTTCCGCGTTTATTAAAAAGTTGTACATGTTTTCTTTTTTCATCTATTGTTCGTAAATAGATGTTGTAGTGTAGTGTGGTAGATCTCCAGAATCTTGTCGTCGTTCTGGGGTGTTACACTGTGTAAGCATCTGCATGCATGTCTACCCTATTTTGGTTTATGTAAAATCTAACTCCGTCACCCAAAAGTCCTAAACAAATTCCACCTCAAAGGAATTAAACTTGAAAAAAAGCAAGCTTCAAATCAAGAATACACTTAACTACTCCGTAATGAATACAAATCTTCATGCATGACTAAGAAGCTTTTGTCCATTGGTATGTTATTGTTCTTTAGCAGGGGTGGGAGAACTTGAGTAGGCAGGACACACTTCGTGGGGAAGAGAAACACGCTTTGTTCTGTTGACACGGTTATCACAATAGTACAAGAAGGGAAATGTGTTTGGAAGATATATGGCGATGCAATGTGGTGGCCGCATCCACTAGACACGGCAGCATACATGATCGAGTGAAGATACATAGTGGTATAAAAAGTTGATGTGGAAGGGTCACACTCAATTCCTTTGAGGCAAAGGAAAGTAAATCAGTGACATGATGTGATAGCGACACGAGAGGCAGAGGGCACATGCATGGCTGGCATTATATGCTTGATAAATAGAGAAGTGATACTAGCTTACAATGGTAACTCAAAAATTATTATTGAAGCTAGCTAGGAAGGGAAGGGAAGGGAAGGCACTAACCTGAATTGGCGTGTACACGCAGATTCCTATTGGAAAGGAAAAGGAAGTTCTATGAGTTCTTTTCCTAGTAGGAGAGGAGGGCCTCTTCCATCGAGTATAATAATGGAGCATCCCATGATGTAAATCACAAGTTTATTCTGAATAATAAAGAGAAGGCTTCACCCTACATTGCGTCTTGGCTCTTGTCTACTTTTGTGTGTTGTTCTCTCCCGCCGACAGCGTGTTACAACATGTTATCAGCACGCTCTACGGAGCTAGCAGGAGAAGCCGCCGAAGTCGCCGAGAGAAGAGGAGTCGCCTCGAGATTCGCACCGGCTTCGGAATCGAGCTGCCTCGATTTTCGTGCTCGATGACATGGACATCCGCGCCAACTCGAAGCTATTGACGGGATTGGATCGGGAACGACTACACGAAGTCCTGAAGAATTGCCATGTATACGCCCTACGCGGTTAAATTCCTGGTTCTATCCTACGGGATGGTGATCAGTGGATGGTATACATGTGCTGCATCTCGAATCCTAAGGTAAACTCACTGATTGACCTAATCGTAGTGTTGATCGCGATGGCACGTTGCAGCCATGGATCGAAATCCCTTTGCACCTGGCCTCAGTTTTTCTAAACTGAGTTTACCGCATCCCTACACCTAGCATTAGGGATCATCGCATTGCATAGCATCACAGTGGTGGGGCTTCTAGCCGCCACAGCTGCCGGCGACAGCACCGCCGCGGCCAACTGCACAAACTCGGCGACTTGCAAATCGCCACATACATACATGCTGTTGGCGATTTCTAGCATACCATTTTATATGCCAACTGCGCCTTATTTAGAGCATAAATGTCATCATTATAGGCCATTAACCCTTGATAATAGCACTATATTTGTATATATGTCGTTCTGGAGCTTTATTGCAGAAACAGATGAAAAGGACGACATTCTGGACATTTGGCTGATCTGGACCTGAAGAGAAGAAAAGCAGCAGAAAAGGCTTACTGTGCCAATCGGCAAAGCCTTGTGCCGACCGGCACAGAGGACTTCAGGGCCATCGAGGCTGGCCCACCACTCAGTTGATTCTAGAAGGAAGTCATCTGAACCGATCTTGGGAGATATTCGTCACGAAGAGATAAAAGATACTCGAAGATTTGGAAGAGCAATGCAAGACTTGATCTCGAAGAAAACTGATTGGAAGGCCCACATGGAAGCTACCTAGGACTTCGGAACCGACTTAGAGAAGAGACCGAGCTGCACACGAGGTGTGCCGATCGGCACGGCCTCTGTGCCGATCGGCACAGGGACTCTTTTCCCGAGATCCCTTTCCTTTCCGAAGCACAGCCCTATATAAACTTGTAGAAACCCTAGGGTTTCGAGATCGGCCGCCAAAGGGACAACACAGCTAGTAAGTTTAGAGCCACCGGGGCTTTGCCCCGTTCTTCATGTTCTCTAGTTGTTAGATCAAGAATCGCTGGTGCTAAGAGGTGATCCATCAAGGTAGGCCTAGTAGATGGTATGTATCTTGTATGTATTATCAAAGTATGGTTGAATATGTGGATGAATAGTTTTGATTATTGATTGCCTGGATTTTATGGTCTTTATATGCACTTGTTCCTACGCTTAGTGACGACTAAGTATTAGATATTATCTTAATTGTGGTGGCAATAAGAGGTGAGAGATCCAATCTCTCACTATCTCCATTGTGGTTAAGGTAGTATTGGGATCTTGTAATGCGCCATAATTGCATATTGTCTCTGTACCTCAACGCGTTGGAATATGCGAGATCTTTGAGATGATGTGTAGAGTAGGAAGAGGCTACCGACTAAGGCGAACTGGTCGTGACAGGGCACGTCGGAAAGGGGTGTGTTCCTACCGATCTTCGGTTATCAATAATTGAGTAATTCCGTTTATGATGCTATTTAATTAAGCTTTTTGGTTACGATCTTAACTAGCAGACTTGGCTAACTTACCATGTGATCTAATCAGGTTCCTTAGGCTGTTCAGACAACACTTCGGACAATTCAGCCTTTGTGCCGATCGGCACACAAGCTGTGCCGGTCGGCACATCCCACAATTTTCCCAAATCTCGCGCTCGCTCACTAGAAAGCCTGGCTAACTCTTTTACTGATGACTCTGCTTAATTCCCATTGGTCCTTGTGGTTTGATTAAACCTTAGAATACTCTTCTGGGGGAAAAAGTGCTACAACTGTACACCGTCCACTTGCGGTATATAAGTAGGTGCGTACAAATGACCAACAAGCTTCTTTTTCTGGCGCCGTTGCCGGGGACCTTTGTTCGAATTAGGCATTGTTTGAAGTTTTAGAAATTGGCTGTGGTGCCGATCGGCACACCTGTGTGCCGACCGGCACATCGTTTTCTTTCTTTGATTTCTCTGTTTTTTCCAGTACAAATGTCCTGTTTTATTTAACAGATAGGTATGGACGGTGCTAAGTCGAATAAACCATTTAATTACCTCGATGATCCAGAGATTCTCTATCGCAAGCGTAAGGCGGAAAAAGAAAAGCAAGTCAGTGGGAGACATAGAAGACAACAGCGAGCCACTCAGCCCGAGGGCATTGTTCGCATCTTTAGAAGAAGACAAGAAAGAAGAAGTTCCAGAAGTGGAAGACATGGCAGATACAACACAAATAGCTAATCGTCTCAAGCCTGCCTTGGACAATGTTATCAAGACTGAGTTTACTGAACAAGCTCAACCTTTTCAGCTGGAGCGCTACATGTCTTTGGTTGGTCAACAACCGTTCACAAGTTCTGAAGATCCTAATATGCATTTGCAACACTTTCATGAATCTGCAGTACCTTTCAATTGCAACATATGAATGCCAATGAAGCCAAGGTGCGATTGTTTCCTCTATCTCTATTGGGCGTCCTAAGCAGTGGTACCATGGGCTACCTTCTGCAACAAAGATTTGTTGGGATCAACTTTCTGCGAAATTTTTGGCAAAGTACTTCCCTCCAGGCAAGACTCAAGCTTTGAAGAACAAGATCCTTGGATTCACTCAACTTGCTGATGATAGCGTTGGAGAAGCATGGAATCGGTTCAATGAGTACACGGATGCTTGCCCGCATAATGGCCTTGCTGAATGGGAGCTAGTGGAAAGGTTCTACACGGGTTTGAATCTTTTGTCCCGACAACACTTAGATGCTTCGTCTGGAGGATCGTTTTTGGACAAGACACCCGCTCAAGCCACGGCCTTGATCAAAAAGATAGAGCAAAGTCAATCATGGGTTAGTGAGAGAGAAAGTAGAAGCCTTCAACCTTCCACAGGAAAGATAAGAGTGTGGTGGAAAGAGTTTATGATGAATTGCTTATGGACAAGCTTGACACCATATAAAGGAGATTGGACAAGATTGATTATATTCCCAAGGAAGAGACCATCAAGCTAGCGGAAGCCCGATCCACATGCGAAGAATGTGGAGAACTTGGTCATGTGAGCAACGATTACCCCGAGGATGTAAAGATGCTCAATTATGTCAAGAGCCAAGGATGGAAGACTCCATATCAGCAACAACGGAGTAGCTTCACCCAATCGTCTATGCAAAATGCCATCCCTCTTCGTATTCAATGCCAAGAGTTCTTTCAAGCTCAAGAGAAGGTCAACAAAGATACCCAAGCTAAATTCAAGGAAGTTGATCGTGTGCTTGAAACAATCAATGTTAAGGTCATCGAAGTGAGGAGTTCTAATCAGCAAATTCTCCAATTCATGAAGATGATGGAGAAACAAATGGCCCAATTAGCGAAGTCGGTACAAGGCGAGAAAGGAGCTCTTCCTGGTTATACCCGTTCTGCAGAACAGCTGAAATCCATCGCTACGAGGTCTGGGAAGCAAACTGAAGATCCGAAGTTTACAGCTGGAGCAAGATGACCTCGTGCCGACCGGCATGACACCTGTGCCGATCGGCACGCTACAGAAGATTGTGCCGACCAGCACACAGGGTGTGCCGATCGGAAATTGACCTCTCGGGTCTAGAAAAGGGAACTGAGAACAAGGAACAGGGTCCTGCTACCTTTCTGGATACGCAGTTGTTGACCAAGACAGAAAGGATCTGGCACCATGATGAGCAATTCTCCAGATTTGTCGATATTATGAAGAAGTTATATACCAATGTCCCGTTCCTTGATGCTCTTCAAGTGCCCACCTATGCTAAGTACATAAAGGATATTATGCAAAGTAAGAAGTCCTTAGCATCGGAAGAAGTGGTGAAGATGACAAAGGAGTGCACTGCAGCTATTAATGACATTACACCAGAAAAGAAGCCCGACCCCGGATCCCCTAGTATCCGGTGTTTGATTGGAGCTTAAATCTTTGAAGGGGCTTTATGCGATCTTGGAGCTAGTGTAAGTGTCATGCCTCGCTATGTCTTTGCAAGTTTGAATTTGCCAGAGTTGGAGCCTACGGCTATGTGTTTGGAGTTGGCCGATCAATCGGTTCGCTATCCCGATGGAATTGCTAAAGATGTGCCTGTTCAAATTGGTGATCATATAGTTCCTGTGGATTTCATTATGCTTGATATGGATAGAAGGACGAAGACTTCATTGATTTTGGGCCGGCCATTCTTAAGAACAGCAAAGGCAAACATTGATGTGGGGAGTGGAAAGATAAGTTTCGACATAAGTGGAGCCTCCTACACATTCAAGTTTCGCCCCAAGGGAGAAGAAAGCCGCATGGTCTCTAAGTGGGTTGAGAAATACAAGTCCCCGCACCACAAAGGAATCGAGGGTAATTGGAGGAAGGATGTGTCCTACAATTGAAGGAGAAGAGACAAGAGAACTTGTAGTGTCGCAGCCATGTTTCCCGTAGAGCGATGCTAAGGAAGTGATTTATACGGGGAGGTCAAGCTCTACGACCTTTTCAAAACTAAGAGCGCTTTTTGGGAGGCAACCCAAAATCCGGGGAGCGAGCCATAGGGTGAGTCTTTTTTGTGTTAGCGCTTTCGGGAGGGCAACCCGTGAATTTGAAATTTAGTGCTAACCGGGAGGGCAACCCGGCCTTTAAATTGTTTGCTTGTAGTCAACAATAATGCTCCCGGAATAAAATTTGTTAGTCCAAGTGTTTGCTTTAACTTTTGTGTGAACCTCTGCGCTGTCTGTTTATTTTCTACAGGTTTTGTTTTTGTATTTTGCTTTTCACTAACAGCGCAGGAAGAAAAGAAACAAAAAGAGGAAATTATGGCAGGTGCCGATCGGCACAAGGCCGTGCCTACCGGCATAGAAGCTGGCACGCCAAATCGTGCTCTGAAAGATACCCCGATCTAGATATACAAATTAATTGGGGGTAGCACAAGGAAAATATGCGGGATATTCGAGGAAGGAAAAATCGACAAGGTGAATCAACAATTGTCCCGAGAATATTTTCATATTTTTGGTATTTTTCTGGGTCGAAGAAATATGTTGGAGATTCTTGCGGAAGGAGGTATTTGCGGAAGTTTAGCTCGGTTGCCGACCGGCGCGTCACATGTGCCGGTCGGCACCACATGGAAACGCCACCTCCAGGATTCTCGATGTTACAGCAAGTCTGACATACGTGGAAAATTTGAAATTTTGGCGACACAAAGCAATGAAGTTTTGAACCGGGCACGGTGCACAGTGCCGACCGGCACCATGATGTGCCACCCGGCACACAGGCCAAGAATTCGAATGAAGCATCAAAGTCTGCGCACGTTGGAAGGAGGAAAATTCACTGACATCCATGCAGCTGCCGAGCACAAGGGGAACACTGCACGCCCAGCCTTGGGATGGAGCAAAGGTGCCGACCGGCACGGTCCCCGTGCCGATCGGCACCACATGGAAAATTCAAATTTCGAATTTGCTCCCCTGTTTTCCGACATGCGACACTGTACGCAGCATGGGGAAGAGGAAAAGAAATTGCGAAAGTCAAGGCGCGGGGGAATCAGTGAAAATTTGAATTGTGCCGACCGGCACGCTCACCGTGCCAATCGACACAACATGGAAAAGCCAAACTTTTGCAGGTGCGCCCCTGTCTCCCGACATGCGACACTGTATCAAGCATGGGGAAGAGGAAGAGAAGGCGTGGCAGCCGAGGTACGACGGAATCCGCAAAATTTTGAACCGTGCTGGTTGGCACGGCTCTGTGCCGACCGGCGCGCGCGGAGAATTTGAACCGGCGTGGGTTCCTTCCCTTGGACGCTTTGGAGAGCTATAAGAGGGGGCACCACCTCCTCCATTTTCGCCACAACTTCCTGGTAAACCTCTCCACTCCTCAACTTCCTCCATTTGCGCAATTCGTTTCCATTTTCGCAGGAAATGAAGGGGCTCGGCAACACGCTCAAGAGCGCCGGCAAGAGGATTCGCCGGGGGTTCAGCTCCGGCGGATCGCATCACTCCGGCGGATCGCATCAATCCGGCGACAACAACTCCGGCAGCGACTCCGGCTCCTTCATCTCGGCGCGGAGGGCATCCGCGGCCGCATCGTCCCCAACATTGACATGGATCAGGAGTTCCTCACCAAAGTCGGGGTGTGGCTGGACCTCCGACAATGCCTCCTCAACCTTGGGTGGGAAACCCTCCTCGATCAAGTGAGCAGCTTCGACATCGAGCTCATCACCGAGTTCATCACCACCATGAGCCGCGAGACGACCGAGCAAGGAGGCGAGGAGATCAAGTTCTGTGTGCGGGACGAGCCTTACTCCATCGCAATCGAGGACATCTCTGATGCTCTCGGTTTCGATAGGAAGGCCCCCGTATACGGCGCGGCGACTACGGAGGAACTCGACGCGTTTTGGTGCCGCATCGCCGACGCGGAGGAGCGCAAGAGGGGGCACATCAAGAACCCCACGATCCAGATTCTTCACCGGTGGATGGCCGTGCGCACCACCGGCCGCCTCGACACCACCAACATCTCCGACCCGGATTTGCACTGGCTCAACGACGCCATTGCGAGTCCGTCCAAGTGCAACCCCATCATGTTGATGGTGGGGAGTTGGTTTAGCCAAAGGGCCAACCCTAGGGCGAAGCTAGCTTTTGGAGGCTACCTCCAAACAATCGTCTTCCAAGTCACCGAAGGCAACCTCATGATGAAGGACGATTGTTGGGTGAGGCCGGCTCTCATCGACAAGTCCATGGTGCGCGGGAAGACCATCACGGGGGTGCCAAGCTCGGCTACTACGTCTGCGGCACCGGCATCAAACTCCCCTGCCCCGAGCTCGCCCTCTTCCTCCCGAACAAGATTAATGAAGGGAATTGGCTCGAGGCCGACCTCCGCGAGCGACACAAGGTTACGAAGACCAAGCGTGGAAGGAAGGAGGTCGTCGGGCAGTCTTCGGCGAGCGCAGCAGCTGACTGGGACAGCTAGGATGCCACGGCACCAGCTGCGCCCGACCAACCGACACAGCAGGCACCCGTGCCGATCGGCACGGGTTCCGCGCCGGTCGGCACAGGTCCCGTGCCGACCGGCACAGACACCAGGTACTTCGGAATGCCCCCTGTCTACCCTCAGTACTTCCTGGGGGCGCCCTATTATGCTCCTGCAGGTCCTCCGGGGGCGAACTTTGCCCCTATGCATCGATACATCGACAACAACGTTCAATACGTTGAACGCATCGACAACTTGGCGGGCGCGATGCGAAGCAACATCGATGCGATGATTGACGAGTTCGCGAGATTGGAGGTGGCGTATTACGGCTTCGACTACACGCAGCCACCTCCATTCGATGGGTAGTGTGTTGTGTACGGCACGACTTGTATCGGTTTCCCGGTTTGCGTTTTTCTTTTCCTTTCGCATTCCCTTTTTATTTATTTACTTATGTGTGCGTGAGCGGGTTGGGAAACCATGTATCGGGTGTGTTTAATTTGTTTGTGTACTTTTATTTATGCATGTGTGCTAGTAGTCTAGTTTTATTTATGCAAGTGTGCTAGTAGTGTGAAAAATGACACGAGTATGTATGTCTATCTTGAGAAGTGTTAATGACGATCGAGCGATGTTGAGCACAAATAAAATTTCGAACTTTCACTATAATGTATTCGGCAAATACTTCACATGTGGCGTAATTCGTTCCAATATTCCCATGCAAAGTGTAACAATAAGATCAATTTTGGATGACATGACTTAGTACTTATTTCTTTATAAAATTCAAATATTCTTATTGTGAGTTTTAGAATTACTCCGTATCTTTCGATCACACCTACCAATGCCGCATATATGTAACTCAAATTAAGCCTTTGTTAAGTAGAGACTATGATTGATGATTGAGCTCGGTTAGGATTTAATTCTTCGGGTATGAGACTTGAAAAATTGGCCATATCTTTTGCGTATCGTGTTGATTTTCTAACCTTATTTCCGCTCGAGCTATGCAAATTACCGCATTGGAATTATGCATAATTCGCCGAATATCCGATACTTGAGAACCAAATTTCTTGATTCGAATGCCAATCCTTGACCACATCCTACTGTATTCCTGGCTACAAACCTGACACAGCTTTTCAATTGGAAATTCCAGAGCAAAGTCGGCAAGTACAGGCACTGTGCCGACCGGCACAGAGAGAGAAAAAAAAGAAAGAAGAAAAAGAAAAAAATAATAAAAAAGAAAATAAAAAAGAAGAGAAAATAAAGTCTGTACCTTGCGCAGTTTTGCTTGGGACTAGCAAAAATTTGAGTGTGGGGGAAAGAGTGAATTCCCTTGAATTCCTATCATCAAATAGTAGCCAAGAATTTCTTTTCCAACCATGTACACTATTCAAGATCAATATTTCTTTTGTACATGTCCACTATTCTAAAGGTGTGAGTTTCTTTCTCAAAATTTAATTTCTAATGGCCTTTTTGACAAGTCTCAGTAAAACCAATTAGAGTTATTTCTTAACTTTGCAATATATTGTTGATCTATGTCTATTTTTCCTTGAATTTCCTCACCAAGCTACTCATAAGGCCTTACACATAAATATTAATAAAGTAGATTGTAGGCGAGTGATGTAAGTTGAGTTGTTCACTTGATCGTTTGAGAAGGATAGTTCTTTTGCTCACAATACTTTCTAGTGATTTACACAAGTGGAAAAGTCATGTGCATCAAGTTGAATATTTTTAAGATTTGCCTTGGGAAATACTCTTTCATGCTCAATACCCATATTTTGAACATATTTGCTGAATACTAAATTGATTTAATCTCACAATGATTAAATGCTCAGCTCGTGTAGATTTGAAATACTTTTATGATTGATGTGACTATATGCAAGTTGACTTTCATTCTTGACTTTCCTTGGGACGAGTAAAGGTTTAAGTGTGGGGAGCTGTTGGCGATTTCTAGCATACCACTTTATATGCCAACTGCGTTTTATTTAGAGCATAAATGTCATCATTATAGGCCATTAACCCTTGATAATAGCACTATATTTGTATATATGTCGTTCTGGAGCTTTATTGCAGAAACAGATGAAAAGGACGACATTCTGGACATTTTGGCTGATCTGGACCTGAAGAGAAGAAAAGTAGCAGAAAAGGCTCACTGTGCCGATCGGCACAGCCTTGTGCCGACTGGCACAGGGGACTTCAGGGCCATCGAGGCTGGCCCACCACTCAGTTGATTCTAGAAGGAAGTCATCCGAACCAATCTTGGGAGATATTCGTCACGAAGAGATAAAAGATACTCGAAGATTTGAAAGAGCAATGCAAGACTTGATCTCGAAGAAAACTGATTGGAAGGCCCACATGGAAGCTACCTAGGACTTTGTTAGCGGTCGTTAAACCATGATTTGACCGCCACCCTACCGGTAAATCAATGCATAACACCAAGATTTTGTGCATAGTAGATAGGAATAAAGCGACTCCACAAGTTTTGGTGGATATTTGGATGCAGGAGTGAATAATGGAGAAAAGTGGGCCCAGCCAGGGAATTTCCCTGGCCGGCCGGCACCACCCTAGGCTGGCCAGCCCCACCTGGTGGCCGCAGGCCCCGGACTTCCTCCAGTGGGCTGGAAATTAATCCACAACGCACAATTAAAGACCGGCCCAGCAGAATTGCACCGCCATTCTAGAAGGTGGGCCATTTGGGCCTTAACTTGGCCCCCACTGCAATTCTGCCGACCCCACGAAGTAGCCGACCTTCGGACTGCCATCAGGAGACGATCTGGAGCGTTCAGGCAGAAGACGGTGGCCAACCGACAGAAGGGACGGCCGGCCGGCCACCCCCTAGGCCGGCCGGCCTACTTTGGCGCCACCGCCTCTCCAGCTTCGGCCAGGGTGCTCCCACCGCCATTGCAAGCTATAAATTGGACCCCCGGCCTCAGAAGCAACTCGCACCATCACACTTCATCCAAGTGTTCATTAGTTTAGTGTAGTAGTAGCTTTGGGAGTTAGAGTAGAGTAGAGTAGAGTGAGAGCTCTCTCGGACTTCCGGAGTCTTCTCGGAGTTCGGTATAGTTCTTTGTATCCTTACTCTTTTGAGATATTATTTTATTTAATATATAATTAGTTTTATCTTTATTTATGTCTTTTAGTAATTCTTTTCTATTTAGTTTATTTATTCTGTTAAGTAAGTGCTCCTAGAAGTCTTGTTGTGGGATTCGTGATTGTTGGAGTACGCAAGTACGAGAGAGTGCCTTCGTCGAGATGACGTCGTGTGAAATCTGTGCTTGTTTATTCTTAGATAGGGCTGCTCCATTGATCAAGAGTAGTTCCTCTAGGCGGGTTGTAAGCATGGCGCTTAGAACTTGGCCTATGCACGTTTGGCACCCAACCCCACGGAGGATGGTAGCCGCGAGTGTATGTGACAGCTGCGCCGGTCTCTGTAATCCACCACGTCCGGGTTGGACTTAGCAGGGTCTTAATTACAGCATACGATTCCCTAGGTTTGAACTAGCATCATCGGTTAACCTAGCACGTGTGTGCCCCGAAACGACATGACTTGTATGTGTATGAGCTTAACTAGAGTAGATAATCTTTGTAGACTTGACTGCTAGAAAGAGTAAATAATAGATAAATATACAGGTAGCCTTAACTCTATCGCGTTGCTCTCCTAAATGTATACTACGATTTATTTCTTTTATTACCTTGGATTTGAGGATGTGTGTGCCACCCATATATATCATGCCTATCTTACCCCCGTCTCAAGTATAGTTTGATACATTATTTTTTCTCCAAATTATCCAATGCATTGCTACTATGCAGCTATCTTTCGCTCTACTTCCCTGCGGAAATATAAATATGATAACCCTGGAATACTTCAAGGTGAAATGCTACAATGGTGATCCATGCGCTTGCGGAATTAATGAATTTAATTTTATCGCATAAGAACCGCCAACAAGCATTTTCTGGCGCCGTTGTCGGGGAAGTAGCAGCTAGGAAACTGAATAAATGCATTGAAGTTTGTGAGAAGAGTAATTATCACTTACTTTTGCGGGCTTACCCTTGTCCTGTCTTTCTTTGTTGTGGAAATTTGAAACAGGACTGTGCATGACTGGTTTCGACCTACCAGAAAACTTCCACTCAGATCCAGAGCAGTTCTTGAGGAAAGTTTGAGCGAAACTCACCAAACAGATCCGCAAGAACGCTCTGGCTCTTGAATCGTCTCCTCCACCGGTTGTCAGGGCCTCCTCATCGAACAACATGGCCGACCCTGTTGTCGAGAAGACGATCAATGACTTCTCCGCGCCAACCACAGAGAACATCCGCATGGGACCCAACCCGCGCATCACCAACAAGGACTACGAGCTCAAGCCAGCCTTGATCAACATGATCTTGGCTAGTCCTTTCTGTGGGAAACCGTCGGAGGATGCAAATGCTCACCTTCAAAGGTTCTTGATGACGTGCAACACTTTCGCGATGAAGGATGCACCTCAGGACGCCATGCAGCTCTTCCATTCTCTCTGTTGGGGAAGGCTCTCCAGTGGTTCTACGCGAACCAAGAGTCCCTCGACACGTGGACGGCATGCTCCAATGCCTTCCTCGCCAAGTTCTTCCCGCCAGGTAAGACGACTGCCCTGCGGAACAAGATATCGGGCTTCCAACAGCTCGCAGATGAGTCGACCGCGGAAGCCTGGGACAGGATGCAGGAGTACGTTCTCTCATGCCCACACCATGGCATGGAAGAATGACTCCTCATACAGAGTTTCTATCACGGTTTGAGGCCGACCGCTCGAGAGCACCTCGACGCCGCAGCAGGCGGCTCCTTCTTCTCTCTTAGCGTGAAAAACGCTAAGAAGTTGATAGTGAAGGTGGCGGCCAACCAGACTCATGGTGAACGCCAAGCGGCGAGCACCAAGACCCGTGGAGTGCACCAAGTGGAGACGATGGACATGCTCGCCATCAAGCTCGATCAGCTACTCCGCAAGGTGGAATCTCCACAGGACCTGCAGGTTGCGGATTCCCGCATGACTTGTGAGGAATGCGGCAACGTTGGGCATATGGGCATCAATTGCCCGAATGCGAGAGAGGAATGCAATTTCCTCAACAATGGCAATGGGTACCGCTCCCAGAACAACTACGGCTGGAATTCCAGGTCCGACCTCTCCTTCAACAAAAATCAGGGAGGTAACAGTGGTAATCTTTCCCGTTACGAGCCCTCTATCAAGGATCTAGTTCTCGGCCAGGTCAAGATTAATGATAGCATTAGTAAGAAGTTTCTTACTACCGACAAGGCTTTAGAGAGCATAGATGCCAAGCTAGAGTCGTTCAGCACTGCTCTGCAGAATCAGCTAAGCCATAATAAAATGCTAGAAACACAAATTGCGCAAATAGCTTCAGCTGTGCAGTCTCCTCGTGTGGATAAACTTCCTGGGCAACCAGAAGTTAATCCCAAGGAGAGTGTGAATGCAATAACCATCAGGTGTGAAGAGAGCGACTTGGATGCCGCACTCCCTGAGGATGTGATCAGAAAAGATCCCGGATGGCCAACCATTCCGTGTTTGGCCAACGATCGGTGTTTCGCTCGGGCACTAGGTGACTTAGGGGCAAGCGTGAGCATCATGCCGAAGGCGATGTACGATGGGTTAAACCACCCATTGTCCCCAACGGCTATGAAGCTCCAGCTTGCAGACGGGTCACTACGCCTGCCCTTGGGGATTGTCGAAGAAGTTCCTGTGCACATCAGAAATCTCTTCGTCCCCGTCGATTTCATTGTGCTTGACATGGAAGTGGATGTCAAGACTCCAATCATCCTCGGGAGGCCATTCTTGAGCACCACCAACGCCAACATCGATGTAGGGGCAGGAGATATCCACTTGGACTTCAACGGCAGGGAAGAGACGTTCAGCTTCAAGCCAAAGGTTGAACAATGCAAGCAAGTGAGGGTCATATATGGAAAGGACCCAAGGGAAGTGGAGAAGATTGAGATTACTCCACCCAGGCCACAGCCAGACAAGCTCATTGCATACATGAGAAACTATCTGGCAAGAGAGAATGCAAGAAGGCCAGCAAATTATTGGAGGACTCAAAGGAGAATGCCTCAGCCGCCAAACACACCTCAAGCCCTTCTTACTCCTCCCCCGCAAGAAGAAGTAGGCGAGTCACAATCGCCTAAGAAGAGTAGAGCGAGGCGCTCATGAAAGAAGAAGGCAGCTACGGTATCGACCGATGAGAGTACAACAAAGGCGCCTAATAAAGAAAAGGTCGCCGCCACAAGCACTAAGAAGACAACCAAAGTGTGGCGGAAGAAAGAAGGAACCTCCACCTCGCCAGATTCTCCAGCGAGCGAGGTCCAAACAAGTTGAAGACATGGGGAACGTCTAGCTCAAGACGTAAAAATGAGAGCCCTCCGATTGGGGAGCCATCCCAATCGTAATCCTAGCTAGGCCTAGCACTTGTTTTTCTTTTCATAAACCATAAAAATAAAATAAAAACTTAAAAAATTAAAAACAACAAAAATAATAGGATTCCCGGCAATGCCCATTAGGGGCTAGCCACTTGTATCATCCTCACTATTTTTTGCAGGTCAAGAAGGAGGAGGAAGAGCTTGAATCAAGCTTAAGTCTTACAAAGACTCAAGCTTGGGGAGGGCCCCCAGGTAAGAAAGAGTTCAACACTAGCTCGAGTCTTGCAAAGACTCAAGCTTGGGGAGGACCCCAGGTAAGTATTTCTAACCTTCTTAATAAATAAATAAACTCCCTGTTTCGAATAAATGCTATAATCTTGGTGTTATGCTACACTTAAGGGAAATGATGATCGAGTTACAAATTAGCTTCCCATGTGTCGCATAGATGCAACCTCTACTCCTGACATATGTGTTATTTTTATTTGAGCATGATCACATCATGAGTCTCGCTTATTTCCGTGGGTTGCATTTGTTACACCAAGTCTGAGCATTGTGGATGTGATATGGCATGATTAGGACTTGTTGCAATTTCTTGGTATGGTTTCATCCAGAGATGTTTTTATTGAATTGCTGCAAGTACCTAAAACCCTTCTGTTTTTGACACACTTCCGTTAGTGTGAGGATTTATTTACCTACCAGAGCCATATCATAATATTCGAAACAGCCCCACTCATAGCCATTTGTTTATGTATTGAGTTTTGTTAAGGTTTGATGTACTCTTGAAACTAAGCACTCCTAATTTTGGTAATAATTCCTTCGCGTGTGTTTTCGAAAATTTCTCTCCACCAAATAAAAATGGGAATGTTTGGATAAATCAACCAAACATTTTTCAGAGTTTGCTAAACTTTTGGTCCATCCAAAAGGCTCAAGATTATTTCAAAATGTTACTTTGAACCATGCAAAAGTTATAGCTTCTTGCACCATGGAGTAGTTAAAAAAAAAAAACCTCCATGGTTGCATGACAAAAGTCAAAGGCTATATGGTTCTTATCATAAACATCTTGAGCAAAATAAAGGACCAAAGTTTTCAAAACCCCCTTCCACAAGTGTGAGTTCATTTTCTCCCCCTCCATCACATCAATTCTTATGACCAAAATAAATGGAGTTGCTATGTTGATTGAGACTCATTCTTTAGCTTTACAATATATGCATGACATTTGTGCATTCCTTACCAAGCTCCACATACAAAGCCTCATTTGGTAGAAGGTAGGAAGAGTGAAGCTTGTAGGAATAAGACTCACATTAGTAGGTAAGAGAAGTGCCGTCCAAAACGAAGGAGAATTTTTGCACCTTACCTTGCAGCACATAAAAACTCTGGATGCATACCTGCTAGAATTATTTACTTGTCCACAAGTGCCGTTATAGTCTTCAATGCTGCATGACAAGGTGTAACATATAAGCCCCACGATTTTTGCAACACTCATGAATATTTTGTGCTCTCGTAAACTTACCACTGTTTAGGAAGTATGTTGTTGCATCTTTATTACCCATGGGGCGCTTCTTTGTAACTCCTGATCCGCCGGTACCCTGAGTTGAGTTTGCTCGGGACGAGCAAAGTTTAAGCTTGGGGAGGTTGTTGGCGGTCGTTAAACCATGATTTGACCGCCACCCTACCGGTAAATAAATGCATAACACCAAGATTTTGTGCATAGTAGATAGGAATAATGCTACTCCACAAGTTTTGGTGGATATTTGGATGCAGGAGTGAATAATGGAGAAAAGTGGGCCCAGCCAGGGAATTTCCCTGGACGGCCGGAGGCCGGCCGGCTCCACCTGGTGGCCGCAAGCCCCGGACTTCCTCCAGTGGGCTGGAAATTAATCCACAACGCACAATTAAAGACCGGCCCAGCAGAATTGCACCGCCATTCTAGAAGGTAGGCCATTTGGGCCTTAACTTGGCCCCCACTGCAATTCTGCCGACCCCACGAAGTAGCCGACCTTCGGACTGCCATCAGGAGACGATCTGGAGCGTTCAGGCAGAAGACTGTGGCCAACCGACAGAAGGGACGGCCGGCCGGCCGGCCCCCTAGGCCGGCCGGCCTACTTTGGCGCCACCGCCTCTCCAGCTTCGGCCAGGGTGCTCCCACCGCCATTGCAAGCTATAAATTGGACCCCCGGCCTCAGAAGCAACTCGCACCATCACACTTCATCCAAGTGTTCGTTAGTTTAGTGTAGTAGTAGCTTTGGGAGTTAGAGTAGAGTAGAGTAGAGTGAGAGCTCTCTCGGACTTCCGGAGTCTTCTCGGAGTTCGGTATAGTTCTTTGTATCCTTACTCTTTCGAGATATTATTTTATTTAATATATAATTAGTTTTATCTTTATTTATGTCTTTTAGTAATTCTTTTCTATTTAGTTTATTTATTCTGTTAAGTAAGTGCTCGTAGAAGTCTTGTTGTGGGATTCGTGATTGTTGGAGTACGCAAGTACGAGAGAGTGCCTTCATCGAGATGACGTCGTGTGAAATCTGTGCTTGTTTATTCTTAGATAGGGCTGCACCGTTGATCAAGAGTAGTTCCTCTAGGCGGGTTGCAAGCATGGCGCTTAGAACTTGGCCTATGCACGTTTGGCACCCAACCCCACGGAGGATGGTAGCCGCGAGTGTATGTGACAGCTGCGCCGGTCTCTGTAATCCACCACGTCCAGGTTGGACTCAGCAGGGTCTTAATTACAACATACGGTTCCCTAGGTTTGAACTAACATCATCGGTTAACCTAGCACGTGTGTGCCCCGAAACGACATGACTTGTATGTGTATGAGCTTAAATAGAGTAGATAATCTTTGTAGACTTGACTGCTAGAAAGAGTAAATAATAGATAAACATACAGGTAGCCTTAACTCTATCTCGTTGCTCTCCAAATGTATACTACGATTTATTTCTTTTATTACCTTGGATTTGAGGATGTGTGTGCCACCCATATATATCATGCCTATCTTACCCCCGTCTCAAGTATAGTTTGATACATTATTCTTTCTCTAAGTTATCCAATGCATTGCTACTATTTAGCTCTCTTTCGCTCTACTTCCCTGCGCAAATATAAATACGATAACCCTGGAATACTCCAAGGTGAAATGCTACAATGGTGATCCGTGCGCTTGCGGAATTAATGAATTTAATTTTATCGCATAAGAACCGCCAATAGACTTCGGAACCGACTTAGAGAAGAGACCGAGCTGGACACGAGGTGTGCCGATCGGCTCGGCCGCTGTGCCGATCGGCACAGGGACTCTTTTCCCGATATCCCTTTCCTTTCCAAAGCACAGCCCTATATAAGCTTGTAGAAACCCTAGGGTTTCGAGATCGGCCGCCAGAGGGACAACACGGCTAGTAAGTTTAGAGCCACCGGGGCTTTGCCCCGTTCTTCATGTTCTCTAGTTGTTAGATCAAGAACCGCTGCTGCTAAGAGGTGATTAGGACTACTAGATGGTGATGTATATTGTACTATGTATTATCGAAGTATGGTTGAATATGTGGATGAATGGTTTTTATTATTGATTGCCTGGATTTTATGGTCTTTATATGCACTTGTTCCTACGCTTAGTGACGACTAAGTATTAGATATTATCTTAATTGTGGTAGCAATAAGAGGTGAGAGATCCAATCTCTCACTATCTCCATTGTGGTTAAGGTAGTATTGGGATCTTGTAATGCGCCATAATTGCATATTGTCTCTGTACCTCAACGCGCTGGAATATGCGAGATCTTTGAGATGATGTGTAGAATAGGAAGAGGCTACCGACTAAGGCGAACTGGTCGTGACAGGGCACGTCGAAAAGGGGTTTCTTCCTACCGATCTTCGGTTATCAATAATTGAGTAATTCCGTTTATGATGCTATTTAATTAAGCTTTTTGGTTACGATCTCAACTAGCAGACTTGGCTAACTTACCCCGTGATCTAATCAGGTTCCTTAGGCTGTTCAGACAACACTTCGGACAATTCAGCCTTCGTGCCGACCGGCACACAAGCTGTGCCGATCGGCACATCCCCCAATTTTCCCAAATCTCGCGCTCGCTCACTAGAAAGCCTGGCTAACTCTTTTACTGATGACTCTGCTTAATTCCCATTGGTCCTTGTGGTTCGATTAAACCTTGGAATACTCTTCTGGGGGAAAAAGTGCTACAACTATACACCGTCCACTTGCGGTATATAAGTAGGTGCGTACAAACGACCAACACATGCATCACAGCAAGAAAAGAAAAAAAGGTTAGAAAAGCTAACCCTAAACCCTAGCTCGTCGGCGACGAGCCGGACCCGCCGCCGACCACTGAGCCGCGCCTGACTGGCACACCCAAGCCGCACCTCGGCCCGAACCACGAGCCGCGCAGACCGTAGCTTGGCACCGAGCCACACCTCGGCTCGGCTCGGATCCTCCGCCGCGTGGGGCTCGCCGACCCCACCACATCCCCTCCGCGCCGCCGCACGCCGGCGCCACCCACCGCGACCCCGCACGAGGTCGTCGGGCCCGGATCCACACCCGAGGTCACCGGATCTGACCTCGGGGCCACCGGATTTGGGGGGACCAGGACTCCTCCGCCGCAAGGAGGGCCCCGGGCTGCTTTCCTTCGCGCGCCACGACGGCGGGAGCACGGAGCTCGACCACCGTCGCCTCATCATCGCCTCCTGTAGGGGCCCGACGACGCGCGCCACCCCCATCTCCTTCCCCGCAACGAGCTCCGCCGCACGAGAATGAAATCGGGCAGTACTTTGTTTTTGAACCAAGAAATGAAATCGAGCATCCCATTTCCCGCACCCTGTCTAAGTAGGGCATCAGTTTCATTCAGTGTAGGTTCTCTTGATGCATGCTAGAATTGATAAACAAATTCCCTGTACGAACGAGTAACGAGATTAGGGGTTCGATACAGGAGAGTGACTACTCGAAAAGAAGTCTATTGAGAACTAACCGCATGTACGGCTCGACTTCATCAAGGTTGGTCAACACAGATAGCATGATCGTGCGCCACTCCTCATGTTTCAAGGTCTTGTGTTTCGCACCACTTGCTCTTCCGAGTGGACCTTTGAAAAGGCTGAGGTTCGATCCATTTCCGTCAGCATTGTAACGAGGGGGTGGATGCTTGGAAGATTGTCAGCATAGTATTTTGTTGTGAAGTTTGACACCTCCTCGAGAATGTATGCCTCTGCCATGGAAGGTTCAATTTTGCATTTATTTTTACATTTGGTTCGAAGAACCTTTAGACATCTCTGAATTGAATAGCACCAACGATTCTACAAAGGCCCACCCATTCGTACCTCATATGGGAGGTGCACAATCATATGCTGCATCGAAGTGAAGAAGCCAGGTGGAAAGATCTTCTCCAACTTACAGAGCAACACAGGCGTCATTCTTTCCATGTCTGCAATAACGGTCTGAGATACCTCCTTTGCACAAAGCTGTCGGAAGAAATAGCGTGCCAGCACTTGCCACACAGGATCAGGGACATAGCCTCGAACCATCACAGGAAGAAGCAGCTCAAGCCACACGTGGTAGTCATGACTCTTGAGCCCACTGATTCGCATAGTAGAAAGTTCACTCCCCTCCTCAAATTCGCTGCAAAACCATCAGGGAACATCAACCATTCAAGTATTTCCCTCCTTTGGAGCCTCGTTAGGATGAAAGGGGCCTTAGGCTTTATCCATGACTTGTTGCCGGGTTTAGGAGGTGCCATGTCAAGTGTAGGTCTATCACATAATGTTGCTTGATCGACTCTTGCCTTAACATTGTCCCTTGACTTATCAGGATAGCCCATGACTGTTACAAAAGCCGCCTCTCCGATGTTTTTTTCAGTGTGCATTGGGTCAAGGTTATGTGGAAGAAGAATGTCATCCATATAGGAAAGCCTATACAAGCCCGATTTATGAACCCAGGCATGTAGCTCACCATATCCGACAAAACCACCACCTGGTTTAGACGAGTCCTTGAGAGCATCTAACTCGGCACGAATAGCAGCACCTGTCATGATCTGCGGTTCAGGGTCGTTAACTTGGACACCTTTGGTAAAGTTTTTTATGTCTCTTCTGAAAGGATGGTCAAGAGGGAGGAATTGTCGGTGTTTGTCTAACGAAGAAAACTTGCCACCCTTCTTCAAGTAAATGAACTTCAGAGTTCCCTTGCATACTAGGCATGCGAACTTCCCGTGAACACTCCACCCGCAGAATACCCCATATGCCAAGAGGTCATGCAGAGAATAGTGGTACCAAACATGCATTTTAAAGTTTCTCTTTGTAGCTCGATCGTATGTCCATACCCCTTCCTCCCAAGCACGAACCAAATCATCAATCAGAGGCTTCATGTACACATTCATATTATTTCCCGGGTGTTCAGGAATTATCAAGGACAAGAATATATTCTGTCGTTGAAAGAGGACGCTGGAAGGGAGATTGAGGGGTATAACGAACACGGGCCAACAAGTGTATGGTGCAGCCCCCATTCCATAAGGATTGAACCCATCTATTGCTAGTGCAACACGTACATTACGAGCCTCACTAGCTTTGTCACGATGAATCCCATCAAAATGTATCCAGGATTCACCATCGGATGGATGTACAAGATTCTGAGGATGATACCGAATTCCTTTTTTTGCCACGTCATCTATTTCGCGGTCTCCTCGGTCATGTAAAGACGCTGGATCCTCGGTATGACGGAAGGTACCGTAGGATTTTCACAGGAACCGTGAGCTGCTTCTTTTGACCATCACCAGAGTCTACCTCCAGGTACCTAGAGGATGAACACTTTGGACAGTACTTTGCTTCTGCATGTTCTTTCCTAAACATGACGCATCCTTTCGGACAAGCATGTATCTGCTCATATGGCATCGTAAGTGCACGAAGTAGTTTTTTGTGCCTCATACATGCTCTTGGGCAGAATGTGACCTTCTGGAAGCAGGGTGGCAATGACTGTCAACATAACATCGAAGGCGCGGTGACTCAGGCTAAACTGGGACTTCACGGCCATTAGGCGAGCAATGGAATCTAATTGAGAAACCTTGGTATGCCCGTGAAGGGGTTGTTGTGCCGCCGACAACATTTGATAATACGCCTTTACAGTTGGCTCTGGCTCCTCCTCCGTACGCCCTTCATCGAAGTGTGCCTCATGATAGTCATTTAACATGTCTGCTACCCCAGCATCATCATCAAAATCCTCATCGATGCGTGGCCTCACGACCTCCTCTCTCACACGAACGGCCTCACCATGGTGGGTCCACCGTCTATAGTTCTCCATGAATCCATTGTTGACGAGATGTCTACCCATGACCTCCTATGTTTGTCGTTTACGGTTTTCACAAGCGCTACATGGACAAAAAGTCCGAGACGCCCCTCCAACATTGCCAAATTCTTGGCTTATGAAAGCTTGAGTCTTTCTAATCCATTCGTCAGTCAACGAATGCTTAGTTGGGCGGCCCGTGTACATCTGCTCACGGTCATCCATCTTTTAACATATCATGCACCGAGTATCAGAAAAATCAATTGCATCTACCGAATATGTATACAATCTAATAGGTGAAGATAGGTCCTAATCCCACCCGAGGATGTGTAGATGGGTTAATTTTCGTGCTTATTTCCTTTTGGTTTATTGGACAGGTTAAGCAGGCAGATGAACTAGAAAACATTCTAGCGAAGAAGTTTCTTAGGTTTTTATCTATGAGAGCAGACACTACACCACGGTTCACTTTAGGCAACTAACTATCAGTCGCTAAAAGCGCTTTTACCGACCCACAGTAAGTCGGTAAAGAACTTTACCGACCTATAGGATTGGTCGGTATAACTGGCGTCGGTAAAACTTTTACCGACCGACCAGTTTTTACCGACCCACCATAAGTCGTTGATTCTAACTTTTACCGACCTATGGTGCGATGCTACTTCTTATAATTACCGACCAATAGTCAGTCGCCAACATTAGATTTCTTTTAAAAAATAATTATTTCTTTAACCTGATCTCCAGGTTAAAGAAATAACTACACGTGAATTCACAACTAATTATTTATCATGCTCCATGAATCGTGAATGCAATACAAAGCTCGTTAAACATTTCTTGCTCAAAAGATCAAATCCATATTCACTTGAACAATCATGCTCTTACAGAATTGAACAGCATTACCAATTTGCCACATGTATTCATAATCAGTAAACCTTACAGAAGCTCAATACAAGATTCTATCAAAAAAACTATCACAGTACACAAATCACACTAATTGTCTTGCACACCTATCAGGTTCTTGTACACCAGACATTACCATCAGTAGAGTTCCCCAAATGAGAAAGCTGCAGCAGTACCTTGAATTAAGTGAAAAAAAAGGAAACTTGCAGCAGGCTGCTGTACCTGGAAGAGCTGAGGCAGCTCTTGGAGCTGTACCATTCCAAGTGCTAATTGGCTGGAAAATGAAATAAGAACACTACAAATGTCAACTAGTACAGGAAAAAGTGAATGCTAATTCGCATTGCCTTATTAGAGCTGACCCAAGACTCAGCGCCTGCTGCCGCAATTCCACGAGCACATAGCGTGCATCCACATGGACACCGCAATGCAGCGAAATTCCCCTCTCCATCAGTTCTTCGGAGACCTGGAAGCGACCACAGATTATTCACAACAACACAGAAACACCATCCCAACGCACAAGCGTCCACCAGAACACCAAAACTGCAAGCCTCCTGTCCAATCTAGGGTTTCGTTACCGTACTTAATGACCTGCTGCTCTGGTGCTGCGCGCCATGGCCAGAGGAGAGCTGTGGACGTCCATGGTCGCCAAGAAGGACGCACGCGCTCTCCTAATTAGCCCCGCCGCTGGATCTGCACGGCGGTCTTCTCGTCGGCGTCGACGCACGCGCTCTCCCAAGCAACACTCGATGGCTCGACGCACGAGAGACGGGGACTTGGAGAGAATCTGTTACGAGTACGAAAACTGCAAGCTTGTTGGATCCAAAGACAAACTGAAGCACGCAAGCAGTAGCAAGAAAGCTATAGCAGCAAGCAGCAGCGGCGGGCAAGCAGTATCTTCATCAAGCAGGCAGTCGCAGCAGCAGCGGAGAAGCGCGATGAGAGGAGAGAGGACTGACCAAGCAGCGCATGCAGGAACGCCACCATGCCAAGTCCACGGCCCCATCGGCTGCCGCCCCACCGAGATTTGCCCGTGCAGCACGGATCTGGCCACGCCGCCGGACGAATTGGAGCCCGCCGCCGGACGAATCGGATAAGCCCGCCGCCAAGCCGAATTGGAGCTCGCAGCCGGCCGACCCTCCGCGACTCGACCTCCCCGTGCCGCACCAGGCCGCGACGGATCCACGCCGTCCCGCCTCGATCCGCGTCGCCGGGAGGGAGGGAGCTCGAGGGAGGCGGCTCGCCGGGGAAGGGGAGGAAGCCTGAGCGGCTGCTTGACGGGGAACCGGAAGGGGAGGAACGTGCCCGGCGGCCGGGGAGGAGGGCGGGGCGGCTGGAGAAGGATGGGAGGACTTTGCGGCGGCGGGCGAAGGCAGGGAGGAGGGAAGTAGTCGGACTGCGGCTAGGGTAAAGACTGGTTTTTATAGGTGGATGCAATGACTGTGGGCCGAGTTACAAAATGGGCCGACATCTATTTTTCCCGACTCACGGTGCGACGTATCTAGATACATTTACCGACCTATCATGCGTTGCTATTTATTGATATTTTTACCGACGTATGGTCTATCGGTAAATAGAGAATCACCGACTTATGGTTCGTTGTAAAATTTTACCGACCTATAGTATGTCGCTATTAGTCTATTTTTACCGACTCACTGGGGTTGCTAATTGTATGCTGTGGTGTAGTGAGAGGCATTCCAAGTGTTGAGAAGAAAACCAGTTCAGGTATTACAATTTATCTACACTGACAACTTCAGTAACTTACATCTATTTTGTAGTGTTTCGTTTTCTCTAGTAGTACATGAACTCTCTGTTATTGGAGTCAGTTTAGCAAAACTACTAGGCAGAATGATAATAAATCACCTAAAACAACAGAAAAGTGGTGCATCTTTTTTCTAACGTGTTTTAGTTCCTTTCTATCTTTTATCTTTCTCATGTACCGGTAAATTTACGAGTTACTTCTGATTAAACTGTATGTTGTTCATGTGCAGGGTTATGATATTAGTTTCCATATTTTTGTAGTCTGGTGCGTGATTGTTGGCTGGCTATAGCCTGCCTAACCTAGTTGCTTGCACTTGCGGTCCATTCGTATAAAGTGTCCATCAGTCTATAAGGTGTACACTTATACTTGAATCTAGTTATAAATATGCATGTTTTAAGTAAATGTACCACATTTAGCTGGTTCCCCGGACCACCATCTATAAATTCGGTTAATTTATTTACTTTTCATGGGCCTAATGCTATACTTGATTTATAGTTTTGTAGGCAAGAATGGATCGAGAGTTAATCTATCTCGTAACACCAGCAGCGGTTTTGAACCTTGTGGTGGTCGTGATTGGTTTGGTGCCTGAGTCAAAGTGCTATGAGTACTGTGCCTCTGTTAGCTTTGGTTGAGCATCTCGTTGCTTGCAGGTCTCCATGTAAATCATATTTGCATTGTCCCGTCTGATTATGTAATGATTCCCTGCAGCTCTAGTTGGCACATGAGCACATATGATTATTCCAATAGCCCTTGCACCGTGCATGTTTGGTTTAGATGGCTAGTGTTTTATTTGGCTCTAGTAGACTGCTTGCATTCTGTCAGTTAGTATAACTAACATTAACGCCTACAGCTTGGCTAAAGGTATAGTTTTTGACAATTAAGGACTTGCATCTGGTGTTTTCATATTTCTAAAAGGTCTTACATAAAATGGATATAGAACGATAGTAAAGTTTTTTTATTCTATTTTAAGAAATATCAACAATGATTAGTATTACTTTTACATCTTTTTGATAATTTTCAATAGCTAGCCCATTTTATGTTTTTTGACATGCAAGGACACCATGTGGCGCTCCTCAGATTGTTACCTTTTGACCTATAGATTGAGATGCTATAATATATGTTTTTCTGTTTTTTTGATTTGTTGTCATGTTATCCACTCATTGATTTTATATTCAGAAGTCCAAGATCACTTTGTTGTGATGTACCCTAACGCTCTGTGGTTCTTGCATGCATGGTTTTTTTTTTCTCTTATATGATATATTTGTTTTAGTTCTGTAACAAATCTTACTGTGTGTTTCCTCTTGTGCATATTCACCCTTTCCAAAACTTAGTGTCCCGCCATGAGTTATGGCACATTTAGTGCTTAGCACCCATAACACTGATATTATGGCACTCAGTTTTGTATTTTTAGAGTTAACATTTCACTTCTTTGATCTTACGAATGTATTTTTTTACCTCTGCGAAATGAATTCAAGGCATGTAACCATATTTGGATATATGAAAAGAATGTTTCCCATGAGAAATGAGTTTATTGTAGTGTTTGTGCACACTCTATACCTTCAATTGGATTTCTGAAACTGATTCCTCCGCTGCTTCATCTGCACCTTTTTTTTACTGGTTAGGATATGTGACATCTTTTCATCAACTAGTTAGCCTGCATAGTACTAATCAAATGTTAGCCTGCAATCATTTCGGGGTATAATTTGTAATGTCTTCTCATCAATTAGTTAGCTATTATTTCAGGGTAATTTACTAACATTTCAATATATTAGTAGCTATAGTTCTCCTCTAAAATATATACCAAGACATGTTTCACTTGTCAGCCTGTGATTACTTTGTACATCATTTTCAATACTGGTTTCTCGAGGCACCTGCATATTTTAATTGCAGATTGATAAACAGATAATTGCATAAAACTGTTATGCAATTATAAACTATAGTAACTGCAAAAAAATGAAGTAGCCAAAATAGCAATTGTACATTGCAAGTTCCAGATGTGAATATGAATATAGTACCTGTATGATAAAAGTATGTTTCCATCGGAGTTCTTATTTTCTTGGGATTGTCTCTTGTTCTTGTTTTGCACACCAATGAAAAAAAGTGTATTTGTATGTTCATGTCTTTCCCACATATTGCCTGCCTTTGTGATCTGATTTCATTATTTGCCCCAGAATTCCACATTATAATTTGTGCAAATTTCATATGTTGCATCTGTAATTCGTATTTCTAGTGTAGCAACCTTTTTTGTTTTCTGATGGGATTTAAAAAAAAATAGATGTCACTCCTAGAAGTTTATCTTTTCAGTGAGAAAAATATATTTTGTTGTGATTAGGGGTGCAAATTTGTGACTCATTTTGGAAAACAAGTTCATTTGGTTGAACTAAAGAGGGTCGGAGGGTACCGCTTAAGGTCACCTATTTGCAGCCCTAGTCTTGATGGCCATCACTCCTATTTGAATATCTCATTTTCCAGTTTGTGTTTACTTTTATTTGGCCAGTGATGAAATAGTTCCTGAATTTGGATTGCTTCTTTTACTCAGGAAGAAACAAATCTGAAGGTGGAAGATGTGCATTTGTCAATGGATGATCTTGAGATGGTTCAAGTCATTGGTAAAGGGAGTGGTGGTGTTGTCCAGCTAGTGACACATAAATGGGTTGGGACATTGTATGCCTTGAAGGTACCTCCAGACATTAAAATTATCTGGTTGGATACACAGGCACAGAGCAGACCCTGCTCAGATGGAAAACACATTATTTTTTTATTGTTGTGACTTGATAGGATGATAGCTTCAATTATTCATACCCCTTGGTACAAATTTTGTTGCTCCATTAGCATTACCTGCAATGAATGATCATAGTTATTATAGCCTATTTGTTTGATCTAGCTGCAATTTATAAATTAGCTTTTGTCAATGTTATTGTTGCAGCCATAATTCATTCAGCCTTGAGATGCAGTATGAAAAGTTTCTATTGCCTCTAGTTTTAGTGTCTTGGCCTATTTTTTTAGTCTATGGTACATGTGATGTTATACTCCTTATATACACGCAATTGCATTTATGATATTCTTTAATTACACATACATTTACTAGTGATTTTGTAGCCCAACATCAGTAATTATGTTGCATCTGTACTTAAGATTAAATTTTTTATCATATTGCAGGGCCAATATTTATGAACAATGCAAATTTTAGAGTGACATGGCATGCTCTAGCTTCATCCGTACTGCGTCCCTTGCTTCTCCCACTTCCTACCCATGCCCTTGCCTGAGTTGTGTCAAGAAGAAGGGGCGGCAAAATATATCTGCCATGGTGATGGGGGGCTGTCTCCTCTGCTCCTCTTCCCAGGTGCAAATCTAAAGCCGTAACAAACTCTATTTTGTAGTCATTTATGATGCGCAACTTGAGTTCTGTTTCCTACAAACTTCACTTTGTTCTGTCACATCTTCTGTGTACGAGAAACAACCACAAATTTGCTACCTTTTTACTTTGTTCATTGTAATTTTAACTGAGACAAATCACATTTATTCTGTATACAAACCTTACTTTGTTCATAGTATAATCTTCACAAAACAAATCTCAGATTTCCTGTTTTTGTCAACAAAAAAGCTATAAATAATTAGTTACAGTTCAAGTGTCTCTGTTTTTGTGGGCTGGTGGTCTTATTTGGGTTGTAAGATGTTGAGATGTAAGATGCATTTACTTTGTTCATACTAATGTCAGGAGCTACAAATTTTGCTCATAGTAATGTATGCAAAATTTACTTTGTTCATAGTAATGTATACAGATACAAGTCTCATATGTTGTGTTTTTGTGTTCAACAAATCTAGAAATTTGTTCTTAGTAATGTCAGGAGCAACACATTTTGTTCATATTACTGTATACAAAATTTTGTGGATGTTTTGTCGATTGGTGCATGTAGAATTGTATATCTGATGTTAGCAACAGAATGCTTCTCATTTTAAGCCGTTGCTACCATTTCGGGTCTGTTCAATGGTTTGGCAGGCCCGTTAAGAAATTTGAATTTTTTAACGGGTCAGATTCTTTTTTACCCAATTTAAGAAACAAACACAGATTCAGTACAAAAGAACAGAAGAGATCCCCAGCCGTTGGATGCAGATCGGATGGCTGGAGATGGTGCTTGAAAGCACCCATCTAGACGCGCCCAAAAAAATAAGCGTGAGCGATTTGTGTGAGAGGAAAAAAGCCACCAGCGTTGACGTGACTAAGTTTGAAAATAAAGTGAAGATTTGTTTAGCTAATCTGTTGGAGACCCCAACCAATCTAAGACCATTCTATTTTACATAATGGTTAAAGTTTTTTTTTTCAAGAACGTGCGGAGCACGTATTTCATTAAGAAGAAGAAGAGTTACATAAGTTATTACAAGAATCCGAAGGCCTAAAAGTAGCAAACGAAACACAGATACAGAAAACGCTAGCAACTAGATACTAGCTCTAGGACCTACACGACCGAAACCTCCTCCACGCGCCTCGGCTAGAAGATCCTCCGTAACATCATGAACATGAGAGTGCCCATAACGTGCTCCATGATTTCCTGGGCGAGAGCGACCAATTGGAGTGACCTTGTTGCCACAACCTACATGCAACCAAATGCGACTAAGTGAAAACGGGCTATGCATCTTCTAAACGGAGGCACGAATAAGAGGTTAGCGACTTTAGCGACCATTGACAATCCACACGCGACGACCATTGCGGGCACTCATTGAAGCGACCTATGGAAACCCATGCCAATGGCACACGAAGTAGGCAACCATTGAGAGGAATCCCCAAAAGACGACACAGATCTTGTGTGTACTCTTAGCGACCTTTGACGACCGTCGCAAATGGCCAACGAAACATACAACCATTGCAAGCAATCGTCGAAGCGACCTTTAACGACCCATCACGAATGACGCACGAAGTAGACTACCATTACGAGGACTCGACCAACGACAACACAATCCAGTGAGCGCTCCATTACGTGGCAAGCGTAGCACGCGACAACGGCCATGATCGAGAAGGGAGGGAGATGAGGAGGCGGAGGACGCAAGCTTGTCCTCGACGCCATCGGCCACGGTTCGACCACTGTGCAAAAACGACCAAGACGACCACTGTGCAAAAACGACCAAGAGGTGCAAAAACGACCAAGACGGCAAGATCAGCTGTGGCGACACGCAAGATCCTGCCGTGCCACTAAGATTTCTTCCAAAATGGCCAGGCGTGAAACCGCAGATTGCTTGCCATTGCAGCAATTGGAAGAATCTCATCACTGACCAAGACCAAGACAATTACAACACGACCACGAGGTCCACGACAAGAATCAGGAAGGGGTGCTTGCATAGAACCGGCCACCGTCGCACGGACTCGGCCACCACCATGCGAATTAGCTACCACCGCACCACCACGGGCACCACACGACCATGGGCGTCGTTCACGACCACAACAGAGGGGAGAAAAGGGATCCGGTCACGGTGGTTGTGGATCCACGGCCAAAGCGCAACCGTTGACGCCGAGGCCCCAACGAGCTCAGGCGAGGGGCGGGGGTGGATCCGCGTGCCGAGACCGAACCCGAGCGAGAGGAGGGCGGATCCATGAGCCGGCGACCAGACCCGGGCGAGAGGGGGGCGGATCCGCGCGCCGGCGACCAAACCCGGGCGAGAGGGGGCGGATCCGCGCGCCGACGACCAGACTCGGGCGAGAGGGGGCGGATCCGCGCGCCGACGACCATACCCGGGCGAGAGGGGGCGATCAGCACGCCGGTGATCAGACCAAAGACAGAGGGGGGCGGATCCGCGCCCCGACGACCAGACTTGGGCAGGAGGGACCGTGATGGAGGCTGGACGGGAGGGAGAGGGATGGATGGGGACGACCTAGGCGTGAGGAAGAAGCCCCGCCGCCGCCGTCCTTATGGCCGCACGGCTTCCGGCGGCGGCGGGGAGGGATGGCTGGACGGGAGGGAGAGGGATGGATGGGGACGACCTAGGCGTGAGGAAGAAGCCCCGCCGCCGCCGTCCTTATGGCCGCACGGCTTCCGGCGGCGGCGGCGCTAGGGTTCGCCCGAGTCGCCCCCCCTAATGGTTAAAATTTTTAAATTTACAGATTCTTTTAGCTAGCCTCTTGAAGTACACAAAGCCTACTTACAATGCCGCCATCCTTTCCGGGCTGCTCCTGTAGCATCCCAGAAATAAGCCTCTTGAAATATTGTTGTAACTAGCCGAAACCCTGCGGCAACATCATCAGACTGACTCCAACAGTCATAGCTACCTAAAACCCAAATTGGGTGTAAACAGTGCTCAACACACAACACCCAAGAACCTACGTCTCCAACAGAAGTCCAATCCCCAAACCCAAATCCTCCCCGACGGCCGCAGTTCTTCGCCGATTCTTCTTCGCGTGCGGTGCGGCGGACCCGGTCGTCCTCCCCGACGGCCGCCGCTGCCTCCCCGAGCCTCTCCTCCGCCGCGCCTAGGTCCCCTCCTCCCCCTTCGTCTCTCCACGCCGCTGCCGCACCCGGACGCCCGCGGCCCCGGAACGAAGGCATGGGCGGCTGCTGCAGGCGCGCGACCGGGTCGGCGTCGACGTAGACGGTGAAGCGGCCCTCGTGCCCCGCGAAGAAGCGCTCCCATGGCGGCGTGAAGGCGAGGTCGGAGTTGGTGAGGAACAGGAACACCACCTTGGGCGTCGGCGCCGCCGCCGCGCCTGCGCCCGCGTCCAGCGTCGCGCGGCGGAACAGCGCGAGGTCGTCAGGCTCGTAGCCCACGCCCACGCCCCAAACGCCGCCGCTCCCCATGCCGGCTGCAGCAGCCACCCCCGCGGTGGCAGGGAGCACCTCCTCCTCCTCCTCCCCCGCAGATGCCACCGCATGCGGCGGCGGAGACATCCGCGGCGCGAGGAGCAGAAGCACCGTGAGCGACGCGAAGAGGAGGAGCGACAGCACCATCGGTGACGACATCATGGTGACCCCTTGCTGCGAATTATGGAACCAATTCAGGGGAATGAAACTAGGGGAGTGGTCGGAACGGATCGAATCGATCGAAGCCGGCGTCACACCCACGGGCGCCGGCGAAGAAGGAATCCATGACGGCCGGCCCTCGCGGGGAGGAGGGGGGGTGGGCGCCGGCGGCGGGGAGCGGGGTCGCGCGGTAGCGGCGCTGGGTCGCTCGCGCGGGGTGGGGGCGGAACGACGGCGTCGGAGCGCTGGGTCGGCGGAGCGAAGCTCCTTACTTGTGCGTCGCGAGGGGCGCTGCACCAAAAATGTGTGTCGCCTTTAGGTCTTCTGTTGGAAGCAATTTTTCCACGTTTTAACACCCATTTGAGGTATAGGTCATCTTTTTGGCTATCTATTGGGGTCAGTCTCACAGCGACCACAAATGTGCATCACTAATATGAACATAGCGGAACAATCTTAATTTTACATCATAAATAAGAACAACAGAAGTTGAAATACAATGTCCCTCTAGCTGGATGATGCAAGCCGTAACACCTACGATCTATCAATAGAGAAGAAAATTTTATATTCCCAGGGTCACTATATTATTCTACAAAATGATATTCGATAAGGTAACCAAAAGTCTCAACTATATTTCTTGCTAGTACCATGAGCATTACGGTGTACTTGATGGCATTTCTCTTGTATCAATTACTAAACAGTATCTAAGTTGCAACATATTACTCCCTCCGGTTTTAAATTGTTGACGTCATTGACTTTTTTTCATTATGTTTGACCATTTGTCTTATTCAAATTTTTAAAAAATATTATATATTTTATTATGATTTGTTTTATCATTAAAAAGGTTGAAATATACCTTATAACTTTACATGTCTGAACTACTATTTTGAATAAGACGAAAGGTCAAACGTTGCAAAAAAGTCAATGGAGTCAACAATTTAAAACCAGAGGGAGTATTATGCAACATGTTCTTTTCAAAATATAAAATATCCCAAGTCTGCATCTAAGAAAATTGGAATGTATCAAACTACATATAAATCTGCCATATACATGCAAGGATACAATTGCAACTAATCGGAAAATCAGCAAAAAAATCCAGTTACGGCAACATTTTCTTTCGATAATCAAGTATTTTTTTATCAGCCAAAAGATATCACTTTAACACTCATTATGTTTGTTCATAATTGTTACACGTCAGTATGTTATTTGGAATCTTGGCCGTAATATGTAATTTCAATAACAATTTCTCAAAACTTGTTTTATTCAATCATCAAAGGAACAACGATGACCTCACGACCCACCAAATTGGTTAAATGTTCTAGGAGGGGATCGAGCCATGCAGAACTCTAATCTGGGTGCCAAGATAACTCTAAATGACCATGTTCATGAGCAACAGAATTACAAGAGCGAGGTGCAAAGAAAACCTCAAAATTGTCAAAGTTAACACTCAAAATTATTTGGTTTCTTTCAGTACACCACCAAAAAGAATAAATGTTACAATCATACAACATAAGCACATGTACATTATCAAGGTACTGTAGGACATCTCGATATACAATGTTCTTGATGCTTTTCCCCGTAGGTGATGAGACATATATCTATGATGTCAGCAATAAAATAAGAGTCATATATCTATGTAGCATCAGCAATAAAATATGAGAGTTATATCTATGTAGCATCAATAAAACAATGATTTTTTCCGATAGTCTCCCAAAGCAGTTATACTCAATTCCCCTTATATTTCTGTCGCTTCTGCCTGCCGAGCCATCCCAGTGGCTAGCATCACATCTTTATAATGCAGAGAAATCGTTTTTAGACAAGTCTTAACTGAATCAGTCTCATCACATCTTTAACTGAATGAAGCACCACCTTGTATAACAACCTGATTAAGAGATAAAGGAAAAATCAGTCTCATACACAACCTGAGTTCGTAGTTGGATACACAACACAACACAACACAACACCAATCATGTTTTTTATATTTATATAATCCAAGTGCATTCTTAAGGTCACCCAGCTCGGTTAGATATTTGGAATTGAAGATGATATGGTTAATTGAAGTTGCTCTACATACAAATGGCTTTGAGTTATAGATATAGACTGGTACAAAGTTGACAGCCAAACTCATAAGAGATATAAAAGCAATTTGCAAACAGTAAATCGTTTGGACCACAAATCCACGATTCATGTTGCCAAGTGGTCATTCTGAACCAAACGAGGTTGTAGAGAAGTGTACAGTTTTTTAAAACTAAATGGGGAGAACAAAATAATCCATGTTTAATACAATGCTACGCAACTCTCTTGCGCATTCGAGAAAAAAAATAACCCCTATAAACTATACAAGGCTGTAATGAATTATGTATAGGTGTGTGCAACTGTGCATGGCTTGCTACTGACCGTATACTGGATTCCATGATTAAGGATGAACTGCAGAAACATAATGATAATAGGATTACTTCAGACATATCATGACACAAGACAATTATGGTTCGGAGACAGTTTGTGGTACTTACGGTCGCTCACGGTCACAGTGGAGATGGCTGGTGCTCCAAAGAGTTTGGCCACCGCTAGACAATGCTCGTCATGAACTCTTTATAGTTGATCATCCTCTTGAACTTTGCACATCAAAAAACAAATTTAAATTTGAAGAAGCACTCATACACGAAATTGTGAATCCCCTTTGTCAGGGATCGAGCCTGAGATAGAGTTATATAGAGTTATAGGATGCCGTACTCTGCTATATGGCTTCTCCGACAAGAGGCACAAGTCACTAACCTCAACCACTGTCCTATGTGGATCTGACCAGGTTCAAGTGCACGGAGCTCCAGGCTGCAAACATATGAAGGAAACATATCATGATGCATAATCAAATGCATGCTATAAGGCAAATTAGCTCATTGCACACTCATGTGTAATTCTTAAACTTGCGTATAAAATCATCAAGTATGGCTTGGCATATATCGAATCTTTAGCCATATTAAAATATGCCACATGGGCACAATAACTAAATTAGCCATATGAAAATACGAAATTCATGGTCAGACAAAATAGTCCTCAAATCTTTTCACGGTATTCTGTAAGATAGCTACATGGTATAATCAAGTCAATAAGCAGCCTAATTGCAGAAGATTGAGCATACGTTTATTTATATCCCCACTGAAGCAAATGAATAGAGAAACTGAAGGAATTAGCATGAAGTCTGAAGTCTCATTGATACATTTTTTATGTGCAATTTTTAACGCAGTCAGCGGCAGTATAACTGGTTACTGGTTCTGATGTCAATATGAAAAAACTTGAGGTGAACAAAATCTAATGATTCTGATTTGAATCATTTATGAAGTTAGCATGATCAAAGAAATGCCATGTGTAACGAACCTGGATCCACTTTTTTCCGAAATTTATTTTAGTCATAAACATACATAGAGAAAAACTTTACCGAAACATATGGAGAACGTATATATCTCTAATAAAGTTTACATTATCAATAGTTGTTCACCATGAAACTCATCTCTGCATTTGAATGAAAGAATAATTGATGTAATAATATTCAGCGTCAATTCAATGTACAAAACAACAAAAATATGGAAATTTATGCTCTTGAAATAACTAAATTATTGAATGAAGGAATCAATAATTGCAGATGATGGCAAGGTGTCAAAACATTAAACTCAGCTGGGAACTCACAGGTAGCCTGCCTATTCAGCTTCAATATGACAGTTTTCTGGAGACACCAAAGCCGGCCATTCAACTAAAGACTATTGTAATATTTGCATGATCAGAATGCAATACCATACGCTATTTTGTTTAGAATTTAGCGTATCCATTATATATTTATATCTTTCTACATCTTGCATGTGGCATAGGAATGAGAGAACATGTTTGTGGGTTGGTGAAATGCACTTTGATATGTACTATCATGGAAACTGAATAATAATGAAATATAACGAAGGGGAGCCCGGGCGCAGCGGTAAAGCAGCTGCCGTGTTTGTGACCATGAGGTCATGGGTTCAAGTCCTGGAAATAGCAGCAGCGATTAGTAACGATTGCTTATTTGCTGCGGTTGCCCAGCAACTGTGGCTGCAACAGCCAACGCCCGCAGCCGCAGCAAACAGCGCGTCGCATATGTTTTTTTTTTCCAAAAAAAGGGAAACGAAGGCTCTACACGCTTCTCATCTCGCGGCGGCGCCGATGACCTCATGAAGGAAGGGAAGCATAGGTTCCTCGTCTACTATTTGATGCCGTTCATGGACAATGGGGACATGCTTTATTGATTCACCGAGGTTCAGTGCCCCGTCTACGGACAATGGGGACATGCTCACGTGATTGAGACGGCAAACTTTGTTTGTGGAAGTGAGGTTGCGATGGAGCGACGACAGCAGGTAGAGGTGGCGCGCGGTCGAGGTGGATGCGGCAGAGCGGGCGGGCGGGGGCGGCTGCATCGGCCCCGCGGGACTACGCGACGGCGTCAGCGGCGGGAGGAGACGGCGCGGGTGGAGGCGAACGCTATGCAGGCGAGGCGTGAAGGAAGGGAATCATAGGTTCCTCGTCTACTTGATGCCATTCATGGACAATGGGGACATGCTTTATTGATTCACCGAGGTTCAGTGCCCCGTCCATGGATAACAGGGACATGCTTACGTGATTGAGACGGCAAACTTTATTTGTGGAGGTGAGGTTGCGATGGAGCGACAACAGCAGATAGAGGTGCGCGCGGTCGAGGTGGATGCAGAGCGGGCGGGCGGGGGCGGCTGCATTGGCCCCGCAGGACTACGTGACGACGTCAGCGGCGGGCGGAGGTGGCGCGCGTGGAGGCAGACGCTATGCAGGCGGGGCGTGAAGGAAGGGAAGCATAGGTTCCTCGTCCACTATTTGATGCCGTTCATGGACAATGGGGACATGCTTTATTGATTCACCGAGGTTCAGTGCCCGGTCCATGGACAATGGGGACATGCTCACGTGATTGAGACGGCAAACTTTGTTTGTGGAGGTGAGGTTGCGATGGAGCGACGACAGCAGGTAGAGGTGGCACGCGGTCGAGGTGGATGCAGCAGAGCGGGCGGGCGGGGGCGGCTGCATCGGCCCCGCGGGACTATGCGACGGCGTCAGTGGCGGGAGGAGGCGGCGCGGGTGGAGGCGGACGCTATGCAGGCGGGGCGCGTGGGGACGGACGCGGCACGGCCGGTTGGAGGCGACGGTGAACGCCTGGGAGCTGCTGCAGCTCGGGTTCAGGCTGGAGGGGATAAGATGCGCGTGATGTGTGCGTTTGTTTTTTTTTAAAAAAAATTGCGATGCGCTGTTTGCTGCGGTTGCTGTTGCAGCCACAGCTGCCGCGCCGCCGCAGCGATCGGTGCAAAAATGCAGGGAAAAACTGCGTACAAAAGACAAAAGACCCAAAGTGGTTGGACCCATCCCTGGACCCTGCGCAAGTGGGAGCTACTGGACTTTTTGATTTGAAAAAAGTTTCAGTGGACAAAGGAAGGTCGCAGGAGAGGTTCTAACTCTCTAAAAGAAAAAGGTTTTAGCCCAGGAATCTAAGGGATGGGATTGAGAATTTTTCATTGAGAACCCAATATATTAGAAAGCAACTGAATGTCATGAAGGCTAACGGTATCATTGTTTATGTATCGTGAACTAAAAGTGCTACTACATGTGAACTGTAGGAACTTACTGCAGAGAACCTTACCATCTTTCAGAAGTGAACTGGACTTGCAGTTGCAGTATCTTCTTTAGCCCTCAAGCAAAACTAAATGGCTGCTCAAAACATAAATTAAAATTGATAAATGTTTTGAGAGCACCTTTGTTTCACAAAAATCAGCAATTTCAGATTAGCATTGCTAAACGTCATAACCAGATTGCAAAAGTATGCATAATGTTGTTGTTCTTCTTGAACTTATGCCAGCACAACGACTCCCTCCAGCTTTTTCTCAGCTCCAAAAATCACCATATATAAGTTAGTTTACCCAGAACATGTTTCACACATGAAAAAATAAGGCACATTGGCTCAGGAGTGGAAAATAGATCAAACTTAGAGCCTTACCCCATGGAAATTAACAACATCGTAGAACGAGACAATACGTGAAGTCAAAAGTGAACAGAACCTTGTAATAGGTAACAACGCTAGAACAGGATCAGCAGCGCCATCCTCTAGAGGTGTGCATTTGCGTCCTCCGATGGCTTCCTACAGAAAGGACTAGCCTAGATCATGTTAATTAAGGCCAGCTTTAGCTCGTAGTCCTTGTTGACAAGGCGCGGGTTAGGACCCAGGCGGATGTTCTCCATAGTTAGTGCGGAGAACTCATGGATCGTCTTATCGACCGGATCACCCATGCTGTTGTTTGATGTTGAGGGAGCAGGTGGACCAACGATCGGTGGAAGGGATCCTTCGAGAGCTAGAGCCTTAGACAAAGTACGTGTGGGAGGAGGGGTGAGTCTTGCTCTCGCCCTTCTCAAGAACTGCTTTGGGTTGGAGTGGAAGTTTTCTGGTAGGTAGAAACCAGTCATGCACGGCCCTGTTTAAATGTCCACAGCAAGAAAACATGACAAGGGTAAGGCCGCAAAAGTAAGTGATGCAAGAAAACAGGACAAGGGTACACAATGTTATAATTCAAAATCCTGGCTACTACTTCCTCGGCAACGGCAGTAGAAATGCTTGTTGGTCGTTCTTATATGTGTAATTAAATTCATTAACTCCAAGTGCACCGAACTTCATTGTAGTATTTCACCTTGCAGTATTCCAAGGTTATCGTATTTATATTTCCGCAGGGAAGTAGAGTGGTAGGAAGATGAAATAATAACAAAGTATTGTCCTTATTAAGCAAATAACAACAACTATACTCAAGCAATCCAAAATAAATAAAGGTAAAAGAGAGATTAAATTGGGAGGACAACGAGATAGAGACACATGTTCCTATATGTTTTATCCTATATTTACTATCCTAGCAATTAATTCTACAAGAGTATTTACTTTAGCTAAGGTAACATACATACAAGTCAAGTCGTTTTGTGGCATGGTCATGCCAAGGCTAATGAACCCTAGTTCACCTTGGGAAAGTGACCGCTATTGAGAACCCTGCCTGTCCAATCCAGACGTGGTGGATTACAGAGACCGGTGTAGCCGTTTTCCTAGGGTCAAGTGTTGTTGTAATCCCTACATACCACATATTGAACAGTACGCTTCTATTTATAGCAGATGATCCACAAAGAACCTGAGATTATCTGAGTTAATGTACAAAAATCCTGCAGCAAGAAGTGTCATCCTATATCCAACTAATAAAGAAAGAATAAAATGCTACAAATTTTCAAATCATCAATGAATGCTGAAACTCGAGGCATTCCAGAATAAAAAATTATTTAGCAGACATATTTAAACAGTGTTTGAAGGACTCATTGTGCTTTTATTTGCACCTCTGTCTTTGATTCCTGGCCTCTAGTACAATATTTGTGACACATTAATTCTTGTAACTAATTCTTTCATCCTACAGCCGCTGCCGCACCACGCCCGCCTGTGTGAGGTGCAAACCCGAGCATCATGCCTGCATGCGCCACTAGCTAACGGCAATTTCGCTACTCCAGCAGACACTAGAAACTGTGATGTGGCACCTACGGTTTGGTTCCACTCTACCAAGTTTCAATTTTGGTCAAAGAGAACTGCACATGTTGCACCGGTGGCAGCCACTCTGCCTATTAGGGTCCTGCTCAAGGATCTTATTCGTGAAATTCAAAACATGGCAGGCTTAATTTTCGGGAGATATATATACGCTCCAGCCAAAGCCTAGCCCGGACATCCAGGACCAAACAATTCTCATCCCTCCGCGCGAGCCCAATCGAGTATCTGAACTCCGATCCCTTTTCTTTGTCCTATTTCAAAAGTGAGCAGCAATTAACAGAAAATCCCCAAAGACGTTTCTGTATTAAGTGAAATGTAGTTTTACCATAGTATATGTTGATGCCATGGCGTACTTTGCAATCACCCTCTTCGTTCCGCACATGGTCATATGGTTTGCTCCATGATTTACTTGAATTTTTCGAAGGTTCTCAACATTCTACGAACTATTTGAAAAAAAAAATCCCTAGCTAACCATTATAGATACTTTAAAAAATGATGCGATCTACACCGATATATGTAGTTCATTAGGGATTTGTTCGATTTTATACAAGTATTATCATCTCTTAATATGGAACTCGATATATATATATATATATATATATATATATATACCACAGCGCTATTCTGCACCTAGGGTGCAGAATAACTATTCTACACCTAACTAATAATTACTGAACAAATTGTCAGTAATTATTAAAACTACTGAGCAAAATGTCATGATTTTTACTGAACGCGATCACGAAACGTGAATTACTGACACATATTAGCATCGTCGTGCACTCAGTTCAGTAATTTATGATCGTTTTGTTCAATAAAAAAATTACTAGGTGTAGAATAACTATTCTACACCTAGGGTGCTGAATAGCATTTGTATATATATATATATATATATATATATATATATATACTGTATATCTATTCTACAGGTACGCGCAGCGTACCTGTCCGATGCACAGACCCTCCCGGGCGCGCATCCGACCCAGCCAACCAGCTCCTCGACTCAACCAGCCAACCTACCCCGGTTCGTTGCGACCGCATTGCAACATCTCGTGAGAGCGAGTTGCAACGCGATGAGGAATAGCAGCTTCCCGATCCAATTCCACGTACCACCATACGTTGCGACCGCATTGCAACATATCGTGAGAGCGAGTTGCAACACAGTTAAAAATAAAAATATACCCCGTGACCCCAAATTAAAAAAGCACGCCCAATTTTTCTTTCGCCTTCCTCCTCCGCGTCCGTTGCTTGCAGCCACCGCCGCCGCGGACAGGGCCGTCTTCCCCGGCGAGCGCCGCCTCCACCCCGCGTGGACGCCCCCTTCCCTCCCCGCGGGCGCCATCTCCCTCCCCGCCGGCTCGCCTTCTCTCGCTGCAGGTTCCTCTCGATGGGCGCGCCTCCATTCCCCACGGTTGTGGTCGCCGCCTCCCCATCCCGCGGGTCATCCCTGCCGTCGAGCGTCGTTGTCGGCTCAGCTCCCCTCCCCTCCCTGCAAGCCGGCGAGCTCCCTCCTGTCCTCCACGGGCACCGCCTCCCCTGCCCGTGAGTTGCAACAGTCGTTGGCACCCCTCCCCTCCCCTCCCCATGAGTTATCGCGGTCGTCGGCGTCCCTCCCCTCCCGTGGTCATCGTCGTCATCATCTGCGACGCCCTGCCCCTCCCCACGCACATGATTCGGCTCTCACCCAAACCTTAAGGTATGTGATGTGCCACTGCTTCTCTCTCATTTTGGCTTCATCTACGGGTTGAACAAGCTGTTGATTGATGCTGATTTCAATTTGATGTGTGATGACAGCAACCTGTAGTGATCATGGATTTCAATTGATATATGCATGGCTCTCTAATTGGCATTTTGTTCAATTGATGTCTGATCAGAAGAATTTGCTCACTGGTTTGTAGGTTATTTGAATTCTTAGTGGCTTAAAATTGTTGCAAAACTGGATTGCCCATGAATAGCGTTGATCATGTTCTGTTTTGTTAACTGAAATTAGTATATTTATTGGATGCAACTATCTATTCTTTTTTTTGAAGCCAGTTGCAAGCTGCAGCCGTTGCTAAATTAGTTTGGTAGCTAGATCAGCAGAGCAACTGGTTGCAATTGAAGTTTTTCTAAAAATAACTGGACGTTGTAATTGGTTGCAACTGAGTCACTTGTTGCAACTGTTGTGTTTTGTTAATTTGAATGAATCATGTTTTACTTGTGTTATTGCTAGAATGTACCAATTATATTCACCAATTGTTCAAAGTTTTTATGTTGTAATTCTGTCACCATTCACCTTTGATATATTCATATGCCATATATTTTTCACGGAAGGTTTTTTTCCTTATTTTGATGCTTATCATTCTCGTTCTTTTTTATTTTGAATGTACATATTTGTGATATAATGGTCAGCAAGGGGCAACCACTAGACAAAGCGGTGGAGCCACATGCTAGTGCGACCCCTGGAGGTCTTCTTCCAATACACGCGATGGTGGACGTGTACCTCATATCCGCTTTGCGAATTCAGTAAGGGGATGCTCTTTTCCGCCTCATCACTCTCGAGTGCAGCCTCAGTCTAGGAAGGCATTGAGGAAGGTTCTTGCAAGCAGGTGAGGCACTGCAACTCACAATGATGACGATCTTATCAAAACCGCTTGGAGCTTGTTTATGTGAGGCACGATGGTTCTGAGCGTACTCCATATGGAAACCGCCGGGTACTTTCATTCTTCGCATACTTTATTTTGATCTTTATGCAATGCTTGTCCATTATCATGGCCGGACGTAACTGCCCATCAAGATTTTTGCAAATTTACATTAATTATATTGTAACTGCCATCAAGATTTTTGCAAATTTACATTAATTATATTGTAACAGCCCATCAAGATTGTTGCAAACACGCATTAATTCTATTGCAACTGAATATTTTGTTTATTAATTCTAAACTTGTAGTTGCATCTAAACTAAGATTATTGCAAATACTAATCAAATCTATTATAACTGAATGTTTTCGTTTATTTTGATCTTTATGCTATGCTATCTCCATTATCATATTTAGATTTAACTGTCCATCAAAATTGTTGCAAATAAACATTAATTCTATTGTAACTGAACATTTCACTTAATCTTTATGCGATGCTTGTCCATTACAATGTAACTGCCCATCAAGATTGTTGCAAATACGCATTAATTCTATTCTAACAGAACATTTTATTTATTAATTCTAAACTTGTAATTGCAATTGAACTAAGATTAATGCAAATACGAATCAAATCTATTGCAATTGGATATTTTGTTTATTTTTATCTTTATTCTATTCTTGTCTATTATCATGTTCGCATGTAACTGTCCATCAAGATTGTTGCAAATACACCTTAATTCTATTGTAACTGAACATTGCAACTACCAATCAAATCTACTGTAACGTTGGTTTAGTCATTCCTGTCTGTGCAAAATTTTTTAATCTAGTTGTTGCAACTACACTTTTCTTATATTATAACTAAGCTGTTGCAACTACACTGATCTTATGCATTTTTTTAATTTCCTATGATCATGAACATGTATTCCCCAGTTTGGAACCTACTTTTGGTGGTGTTATAGAAAAAGATCATTTGAGCCAGGATAAGAGGAAAGAAGTGGAACCGGTACCAAAGAAGTTTGATGATGCATGACATGAAAAGGGCCAGTGAGAGATTATCAGCAATGCACAAATGAGGCTTTCTTCGGTGATTAGGCCTGGATGAAGCACGCAATGTGAAAGCCAATGGCTGCAAAAAGAGAGTGCAAATGGCATGTCTAGTGGAGCAGCTACTAATGATCTCCCACAACCACTCGACAAATTCTTGGACATCGACCATGACCAGAAATATCATCTTGCTTTTAGTAGACTTATGTAGACCTAACAACACATGTAATGCCCAATTGATGTGGCAACTGGATGTGGCATTTTGGCATGTTGTCATTGTGATTTTGAGTTGGCAGATTCTTTTGTACCTTAACTCGTGTGTCTATTAGAGAAGGCGAGAGACAAAAGCGACCTTTTTGTCTTGGATGTTGCGACTACAGATTGTGACTATGAATCTTTATTGTTTTGTGCTGCAGCATGCTTATTGGAAATTTGTATGACATCTGTTATGTTGTGACTCAACATATTTGGTATTACAACTAGTATACATACTTTGTTGCAACTGTACGTTCAATATGTTGCAGCCATATATTAGTAATATATGGTATTGCAACTGTTATTAGTATTTTGTTGCAACTAGACATTGAATATGTTGCAATGGTATGTTTTACTATGATGTAAGGCAATATCAGTAAATAAGACTCATTCATCTCTCAATTAAGTCAGCTTCTTGAAAGCATAAATAAGTTGTTGGCGCTTGACATGTTGTAACTACTAAATTTTTCGAAATTCAATAATTTGTATCTATAGTATGACCCATGTATAATCATGCAATGTATTGTAACTTCTATTTTTAGTTAAGAGACTAACAAAATATTATAACTATGGACAAGGCCAATAAAATGTGTATAACTTACAACCATGTTAAATAAATTATACAATTGTCTTTTTTATTCTCGGTTGCAATGATGATGCAACTATAGTTGCAATTATGTTGTTTTTTTTATTTGACGTGTAACAATGCAATTGTCTTTTTTATCATTATTTCAACTATTATTTATTTTTTTGGGTTCTTTTGTGCCCCCATTCCTCAGTTACCATCATTAAAATTGTGTTGCAACATCATTTAACACTCCTAGTGTCTTGAATATTGTAATTTCACTAAAAATGGTAGTAAATGATAGTGCTATGATTGCACAACAGATGATTTTGATTGATACTAATTGTGTTGCAACTACATGAATTACTGAATATTGGTGTTGCAACTATAATAACCACAGAATTTTAGCGTTGCAACTAGCTTCCCTTTCAATTGCAACTAGATGCAGGGGAAGGGATCTGTATCGACTCGTTGCAATTGCAATTGGTGTTGCAATTGGAGTTGCAATAGATGCAGGGGAAGGGATCTGTATCGACTCGCTCGTAGGAATTTGCATCGACCAGTGGCGTTGGGTTGACAATTCGCCTGGGAATTGAGGTTTATGAGCCACAGAAATAATCCATTGCAAGAATGATGAGCACTACGTACGGTGGAAAGATATCATTGGGAAGATCATATACCTGTTAGCCATCGCCTTCCTTGCATCATGGCGGCACCGCGTAGGAAAGCATCATCAGCAGGAAACAGGTAAGCAGCGTAGTCCCCGTGACCAGATTCCCGTTCCATTCATCTATGTGTCCGTCTAGTGAAAATTTTCTCATGCTTTTTCGATTTTGTGCACAACAGCTTTGAGGCGAGAAAGCTAACCTGGAGATATATTGGAATGAGCATTTGATTTGATTCGGCGTCATGTCCATGTATCTCGCCAGTACTAGAAATCACCATGGATGCAAGCATGACAAATCATTGTTTCCGCTCGTCTAATCCTCAAATCAATAGTATACAATTTTTGATTGGCGTTCAAGTGTTTAGTTGAAATTTGAACTCCCAAGTGTAAATATATGGTCAGCTGACTCGCAAAATACTTGATGCTTGTGATTGCAATCATGTACTCCACTGTATCTCACAATTATTGAAATAGCAAAATTTACCCAGTTTTTATGATTGAAATCATTTTATAGCTAGTTGCGATTCAACAAAAAATATTTACTACTTCATAAAAAAGATTTTACTGTTTACACTAGTAGATGTATAAAAAGCACGTCCAGCATAACAAAGAAAAAAAATGGAACAGCCCTTTGCCAGTTTTCGTGTTTTCTCGTATCAAAAAATAGACAGATTTTGCAATTATATTGTCCATAATTTATCACTTGACACCAGTCAAGAATTATGGGCTCAAAAAAATATCCACCTCAGGTTGCAAAAACAACAATAAAAAACATTGGGGTCACAAAAACTTATACTGTGTTTCGCAATTATATATTTGCAATCTTATGATTGTAAATCTAGGTCGCAAAAAAAATAATATTTTTATGTTCAGCCAATTGTGTTTTTTGCGGTCAATATTGGGATTCAGCCACTTGGCTCACATCAACTTCAACCAATAACCCTTTCCTCTAATTGTGTTCAATTGATTTGGGATTGTTGAACAGTTGTGATTTGATTAAGATAGTATTCTCGTGATTGATTGCTAGATGCCAAAGGAAACGAATTAATTTTCCTGTTCTGCACACACATGAGGGAACAAGGTGATTATATTGGCAAGTGTTGTTCTTTTGAGGAAAGGATATTACAATCATGGGCCTTGGTTTTTGTTGACAGGATAATAATTTTTATGATTTCACTTGGTGTAGACTTTGTTATCTCATGCCCATTTTATAATCATATTATTTCCCTACGGGAAAAAGGTTCAGACATAGAGCAAGACAACACACGGAAATCATATGGTTCACGGTTTATAGGAGGTTGCCTACCAGATGAACTAAAAAATAAAACTTTAATATCAAGGATGTGATCGTAAAAATTATAATGTTATTTACTGCTATATGTAAACAATTTTATGGTCGGTAACAGAGATGAACGCAAAATCTCTCAGGTGTACGAAGTAGCAAATCTGTATCTATTTTGGCATGTTTGCATGGGGAAATATTCTGTGCAATTGTCACGTGGAAATACGCACATGCATGATGCATGTACCGTGTGAGTGGATCAATCAAGGTGCAAAAGGTTTGTTGACCATCTTGTTCCATGCACGATCCATCAATCGTACTTCATGACATCACAAAATATGCATCAAATCATAAATAAGCATTCACCTAAGTGTGAAAACCCAACGCAGACTAACCTGTCACAAGAAAAAATATAGACATGGAACCTGAAATCGTAAAAACCAACAGCGCCATGACCGAAAAAAAACATATGGTTATAACGGGTTGCAGATCGACAAAAGAATTTTTATGTTCACACATGCCACTATTTTATCCTTAAAATAGTCATCTCGGAGGAAAACTTTGACAGCCCCCGCGCCGCCCCTCCCGGGCGACACGGGAGGCGCCGCCACCCCGGCCACTCCAGCCCTCCCCAATCTTCCTCCAACCCGGCCGCCGCCAGAGCCTGGCTCCCGGCACAACCCAGGCAGCAGGCTAGGAAGGCGGCGGCGGGGTCACCTTCGTCGGCGTTCCTCTTCTTCATCTTTCTCTCCGGCGGATCTCGCATCGGGTGTCCTCCTGCATCTCATCCGAAGTGGGGATCTGCGGGATGGTGGTGGCTCGACGGCGGCAATGGATCCCTCGCAGATCTTGGGGTGGCGCGTCTCCTTCGCGCTGAGCCGGCGACGGCCTCCCCCTTCGCGGCGGATCTTGGGGCCTCCTGATTTGGAGCGGGTCTGCCTATGGTGCCGGTGGCGATCTCCTACGCGTGGATCCGTGTGGCAGTCCGGCGGCGGTGATGGCCTGCGTCGTCATGCGGGCGGCAGGTCTCCTCCTGGGCGAACAGCCTGGAGACGTCCCGGCGGCTTCCCTGAAAGTCAGGCGTCACGGTGGTGTTCTGCCTGTGATGCCGTATGGCCCTTCAACACCATCCCTGGTGCAGATCTGGTGGCAGTGGTTCAACGACCTGGCTCCGGTCGAAAGATTCGACGATGGTGACGCCTGGAGCGCCATATTCCTTCCTGAAGGCCTCGTCGTGGAGCCCCGATTCTCCTTGGTTCTTGAAGATTTTCTCCACGTGTAAACCTAGTTCCAATTTTGGGACGGATGACGGCGGCGTAATTGACGTCGTAACTTTCATGAAGGCGTCATCTTGGAGTTCTTCTATGGTTTGGGAGTTGTTTTATGTTGCTTCACTGTGCACTAGATTTTGCCATCTCCAACAGCCATCGATGCTTTCTTCGTTAAGGTGATTCGAGTGGTCTTCGCTTTAATCGTTAGGCGCAGTTCGTCCTTGGATTGGCAGATGCTCTGGTGATGTTCCATTACCTATGGTGGGAGAAGTCACGTGATGGAGCGGACCGTACTCACATAGATCCTCTGGAAGACATTAAGGCCGCAATGGAGATTTTCTCTTTTTTGTTTCTTAGTTTTTTTTCATCAGTGTGCGTGATGTACTTCTGATGTAACTTTATCGATTTTATCGATGATTGTATTACGCTGTAACTTTCTTAGAAGTCAAAGCCAGTGAGGCTGTAGCTTCTTTGAAAGCCAAGGCCGGGATTAATGCAATCTTCCCATTATCTAAAAAAAAAAATTTTATCCTTAAAATATTTGGGGGAGATGCATTGTGAGCACAACTATCTGGAGTATTTACGTTTTGAGCACTGCTTACCGGATGCAAGGAAAGAGAAACGAAACTAAAACTAATTGGCTACCAAAGGAAAGAGTAGTATTGCAAATATAGTCCAGCATGAATTTAATTAATTGGCTGATCAGCATGGCAGGCAATTAAGGGCTCATTAAGAATGGCATTAATGGGTTTTATAATGGACGCACGCATGCAGGTGGGCGCTGGCCTCTTTGATGCGGTTGGTTGAGCCACTTTGGTGGGGATATGACTGGGGTGTGATATAATATTTCACACCTAGGGTATGAATTAGCGCTGCCTTATATATATATATATATATATATATATATATATATATAGGATCCCGCTATTTAGCGCGCTAAACGCGTTAAATTATATTTAGCGCGTCGCCCTCCCGCCAGACTGGTCACGCGGAGCTCTGGAGACCAACCCGCGACCGTAAAAAATTGGGAAGCTGGTTCCCGCAACCATAAAAAAGAAACAGATCCATGTTTTGATTAGGAGCGACGCCCGCAGCCGTCAAAGTTTGATGGTCTCATGTCCGTTTCATCCCACAACCGTACTAAAGGCCTTTTCATCAAGGCACGAGTCTTCCTCGTGTACCTAAACCATAAAACATTCATTGTTTAATTGGCTCGCGCTTTTTTTTTTTTTTAAATCTCATTTTGTTCGCTTCCTACAACAGCTGATAGTAGTTTTGTATGTTAGGCAACCGTAAATGCAAGGTTTTTATATGAAACCGATTACTCTGTAACAAAATAAGCGTGTGTCAGCTACGAGTATAGGACTTTTGATTGAGTAAATTTAATATCCATGGACAGCAAGGTGGATCCAGCGCTAAATCAAAGATTGAAAAACAGCTTGGGAAGTGATGACAGTTGCAAAATAGATTGCCTAAGCGTAAAAAGCATGAATCCAATTTGTTTGTCTTAAAGAAAGCGTTGAATTGAAACATTGAGCTAATCCCAAATCATAACGTATACCACGGATCAGGGCTTGCAGACGTAATTTCTTTTGATCATGGTACTAGCTAGTTTTATGTTTCTGGTCATGTAGACTGGAGTCGGCAGACGTAAAACATTTACACAAAGGATTTTGCCGTTACAAATATACAATGTGCCAACAATTTAAATGCAATGCGAAACCAGATGTTTTGCTGCTCATATGATGTCTTCTGACCATACATTCATTATTATTTTTTACAACTATAAAAAAAATATCATGTGACATCTGAGGTAGGTAATCCAAGACTGAAAAGCACAAGCTTCGGTCGGTATCCTCTAGATCCTTTTACAAAAAAGCTTCTGGTGGAAGCATTGGGAACAACCTTTTGACCGTTCCTATTTGACTTGCCGCTAATATTAACATTTCCTGCACAACTGAAAACAAAGATGATATAAAAAACCAGAAAATACAGCTATGAAAAAAAATTCAAAGTCTAAAAAAGAATATGAAGGCCTAGATAGAGTTATTAAGCACCAAATGCGCATGATTTTATTGCACAACAGATGAACACATAGTAATATTATAAAAATAAATCTATAATCAAGAGTGATAAATGCAAAAAAAAAACCCATATGTTCTTGACTACTCAAAGTATTAAATAAAAATTTGTAATAGCTCAAAACATCAACGGTGAAAAAAAATATGGAGTGAAACAGAAAAACAGGCACAAGGAGAACCTTGGCATGTAGGAAGATATCTGTGTAGCATCTTTCTAGCTTTCATCCAGAACTATTATATGATTCGACTTTTAATAGTGGTACATGAACTAGATTATCAACAAATTGAATATCGCATGGCAACTGAACATAAATTATACTATACATGAACTAGATTATACGTCAGTGTCAATACATTCTATGGTTGGGGATGATGCACAGACAGTAGATCCAAATACAAATGAGAACAGTTCCGGAAATAGCATATATTGATTAGGAGGATACGTCTTGGCTGTGACAATGCACAAGGATAGGGTATCGCATGAAAGGGACAGGAACAAGTAAAACATAAATCAAGCCATATGAACATACGCCTGAATGTGACACTATCATCAATGGAACACAACTGGAGGAGATGGTAGATAGCTTGATGCATCAATTGCAGTATGTCTGAATAAAATTGTTATGGATGAATCTATCAATCTCCTATATTCTTAGCAAGAAACGGAACAAAATCCTTTCACTAGATACTACAAATATGTTATGGTCATAGGACCGTCTCTCAAGCTCCTAGCGTGCTGAGAAAAAGGCTTGAAAATAACAAAGAGGTCAAATAGAGAGGTAATGCAGTCACATGCATGCAGCTGCTTCATTGTCATCCATTTGTTAAAAATCCACCAATCATTATTTAAAAATTAAACAGAGTCTTCATTCAGCAAGTATTGCAATGTGGCATGACTGAGCACCTTATGATAAGAAACTAAAAAGTTATTGTAGTGAAACTATCGATCATGCGGCCTACAGATATACACTTGGTCCACAACATGTGAACCATTAAAGAAAAAATCATTCGGCAAATACAAACCTAGCAATTTACCACCACAACGATTTGTAACCAATTATGAGACCTAGCTGATATAAAAAAAAATCAGGATGCTGGAATGCAGAAACCGACTGATAATTGCTTCACAGCTCTACAAAAACGAGGGGACTTGAAATTATCACCTGCACTATGAAGCCTCCCAACCTCATAAATCTCATCAAGGGTCAGTCCATCATCACCACTTTTTATTAGCAACCGTCCAATTCTACACATAAACAAGCATTGAGCTTGATCCCCATAAACCAAATCCATTTATCCCAAGACGTCAAATCGAAGGGAATCTAGTAAAAAGGGAACTGAGAAATATCAACCAGAAATAGTTAACATCTTGCTAGCTTTCATCCAGAAATAAATTTGGCTAATCCATCGCCACCACTTTTGATTAGCAACCGTACACTTCTACACATCAACAAGCACTAATCTTGAATCCAAGAAACCAAATCCATTTATCAAGATGTCAAATCGAGTAGAATCCAGCATAGAAGGAACTGAGAGATGCTAACCGGTGTAGTGGATCCATGGACCTCACGAATCAAGCCACAGATCGACACAATTCACTGCAACACAAGCTGCCCTGTCAAAAATCCATGAATCAAAGGAAGTAGAAAATAAAACTGAATCACGACATGGACATCGGAGGAGAAATGCGTGCTCACCGCATGGAAATCCAGAGTTGAAGGCGACCTCTTGCTTGCTCGTAGATTAAACTCGCATGAGGATCGGATGAAGGCTGAAAACGGATCGATGAGCTGCAACTGCTGCGAGGTCACTCCGAAAGAAAAATTGGAAGCGGGTAATGGATTACCTTCCGCCTGACCTCGTAGGTTGCTGCCCCGTGCTAGCTCGATGCCGCCCGGCACGGACGTCGCCGGCCTTGGTCGCCGCTGCCTCGCGCCCCGGGGCCGCCATCCGCCGCCGCCGAATCGCATGTCCTCCCGGGCGGGGGATGCGCCGCCCGATCGAGATCCGAAAATATCGGGAGGATGAGAGAGTGGAGGACGGTTCATTTTTTGTTTCTCGTTTGCTGATCAGACTAGTTACTAACCCCGTGCGACACGCACGGCAAAATATTGTTCCATACGTCATGGCATGAAACACAACTTCAATATATTGTTCAGCCACAAAACATCATGGCATTGTACGGAAAAATTAATTATATAATGTTATTTATTTTTCTACCCAAACAATTAAAAGATGGTATAATATAATGTTGAAGCAAATATAGCTAAAGTTCGTTTAATAAATTGTAGAAAACCAAAACATTCATATAATATTCTATGCAGCATATATCGTGACATGTTCTTATGATATCACGGATATAAAAATATATTTTAAAATAGTTTTATGATATCACGATAAAGAGAAATTAACACATGATTAAATACATATTTCAAATAGCAAAAATCAACAAGATGGATGGTTGGATGTTGGCCCCTCTTTATTTTAAAATGACAAAAATATGAGCGCATGTAATTTAACAAAGATGTATACAACACCATTCATAATTTATACTAAAATATTAAAATACAATAATGGAATTTTAACACAAAATCATTCCCTATCGACACTTTTTTCTATAGGGCCAGTGCTGACAAATTTGTTTAACTTTTTGAATATTTAGTCTCCCTCTACGTCATATATCATCAACTTAGAATACAAAATTTGATCTGATCATCACGTGCAACACACGCGTACAAAGATACAACATGTTTATATTTGTGATTTTGTAATATTCAAATATGTTATTCTTATAATACTGAGCCACCATAAAAAGTCATCATTACAATATTCATATAAGCTAGATGTGTAATAGAACTGAACTGTCTTGTTAGCACACGTTAAATAGTTTGATGAAGACACACCAATAATAACAAAACCTCACCATCTATTAAACAAACAATTAATCTTTATGTTTCGCGTAACCATATGTACTACAAGTATTCATATCTATCCGCATTCAAATAAAAAATAAATATATTACGCCCTATGCAATTGTCTCATATGTCTTCATCCTTACGTTCATATCCGTGAGGGCATTGTCATGAAAAGAAATAAATGATGTCGACTTACCATCCCAAATTTGGTAATATTTGTATCATGCCACACATGTGCAAATATATGTCGTAATAAATGTAACAAGATACGTGATTTTTATTTCATTTTATTTCTCCTCCAATAATCTCGTATACTACCAACTACTTGTATCACTGGTCCTCGCATTCCTTTCCTTTAAGCTTCAACATCGATAAAAAAACTCAGAAACAAAGCATTTCTCCTTTATTCCACTCGAGAGCTAGGAAGTCATGTTTGCTGTGTGAATGCCAAAAGGTGACATAAACGTTTTATATGAAACATTAATCTCATTTAATTTTGATCGGCTGCATTATTTACTTCGTGGTACAAACATCACTCCCCATTTACAAGGAATAGTGGATGACCTGGACCATTAGCTCATCATTCTAACACTTCTTATTGTTGCTTCTTCCTCTGGCAAACATCACCCATCTATGTGTCAGATGCACTCCCCCATGGACCCAGTATCCCCGTTCGTTAACAGAGACGTGCAAACATGAGAGGTAGTCCGCTGATAATGAGCCAACCATCAGAAGTAACTCAGTTTTGTTTCCAAAATCCCTTTTTTATCCTTCTATAATTTGTCTACGTAAAAGAAATGCCTTTGAGCCGAGCATGAAGTCTCCTATGCTAGAAGCAAAGCAAAAAAACTCTTATGTTGGATACATAAGAGAATTGCAAAGTGAGATAAATACATGCTAGGTTCAAATACGTAACGCAACTAAATAAAAATTAATGCAGCGTAAAGACATAATTTGTCTGATTTACCATGATTACTATCCTTGCTTGAACATGCTCCAACTAATACTGGCTCACACAACAATGAAGAGTCAAAAGGTATTCCTGCTACTATTTCCTGCAAGCACTTCCCTAACTCGCCATTTCCTTCAAGAAATGGGGGCCACACCTTATCAATCTTCTTGAAAGAGGTCCAGCGTAGAGTTCATCTGTCGATGTTCGCACTGGTGACGGTAAAACAATATATTTTTCTGCATAACAAGAAAATCAAAGCATGTGTGTGCTAGTGCTATTCAGGAAGAAGTGCATGTAAGAAAGGTCCAGCGAAGAATCAACACATTGTCTCAAAGTAGTCATCGTCCTGATACTATGCACATTATCAGGTATAAAGAAAAAATATCTGAATTTTAAGATATTAGCTGATACAGGATATGCAATTCAGAAGATACAAGGTTTCTGCTGCATTATGAACACTAATCATTCAGACCATGCTTGTGAAAAATCCAAGTAATGTTATTTTTTATTTCCTTCTCGACACAAGTAGGAGAAAATGTTAGTTGTATTATCTCTACTACTTAAGAAGTCTTAACGAGGTCGTCAGATTTGTTTTTTGTTGTTCGCCGTGCCAAGAGAGATCGTCAGATTGTGGCCTGCCAATCTTTTTAGATATTTCTTCACCGAGTTCAACCCCAATTCGGCTATGTCAATTGTTACCCCCATCAAATATTATAGTAAGGCTATGAATGGTGAACTATGCAAAAACTCGATGTGGAGCCAGAGTCATCCCTTGTCACAAATGGAGAAAAGTACAGATTAACCGGTACTGCAATACCAAAAATATTTATCCCATGCCTCCGCGCTGCTAGTTTATCCCATGCTATATTTATCCCAACTCGAGCATGCCCGCCGCTGTCCATCACCAACTGTGATGCGAGCTTTTTGGTCACTGGTGCATGGTCGGTATACCTAGAGGACTCCCCTACATGCGCCTGTGTGGGGCTCTGTGTCGTGTTGGTGTCGCAGAGGTCGGCGATTGATGGACGTCATCCGGCCGGGCAGATGAGGGAGCGGACGCGGTTGTGGAGGCTGAGGCGCGAGCCGACGAGCGTGGAGGTGGTGTTGTGTAGGCAGGGTGCGTTGGGATCCCGCATGGCTGGCGGGTTGTGGCTGCTCGATGTAGAGGAGGACGCTCGAGGGAAACGGCTGGCCTGCAGGCGACGGCATGTCGCCACATCGTGGGTACCTCATCGGTCGGCGGCGGAGTAGATGGTAGTGCTTTCTACGGGACCTCCTCGGCCGATCGCGTCGTGATGCTCGATGCCTACTATGCGGCCACCATGACCTTCGCGCCGTCCGCAGGGTACGCCGAGGGTGCCCCTCTTCTCAATGTTGGTGGCGTCGAGCCCCAATAGTGCCGGCTTGATCGCCGCCGGGCCCGTCGCCCAGCACAACCACGACGCTCTTCCTTCTTTGTTCGCTTGGTATTGGCTGGTGCCGCGGCGCTCAATGAAGGTAATCAGGAGGGAAGAGGAAAAGGAGGAAGAAGGAAAGTAAGATCCTGAGGAGGAAGGAAATCAGGAAGGAAGCAAATAATCTAGCGTAAAATCAGAGACGTGGGTACGACGGGTGATTGAAGGAAAGGTTGTCGTGGAGATCGCCGGGATACCTCGCCTGCCGGTTTCCAAGGAAAGCGGCGCGGCCGCAATAGGAAACGCAGCGATTTTCACGCGGAGGTGGACGCCGTCCCGCGCCTGGGTGTTGCGGGTGGGTAGCAAGGTGGCCGGGTGAGAAAAACATTTTTTTGAGCCCCAAATGTTAAACTTTCTTAGTTGTAATCGTGTAAGAGCATCTCCAAGAGAGCCCCATAAACCTCCTTTAAATTTAGTTATTAGGATTTTAGGCAAAAAACTATCTCCAACAGGGCCCCAAAACAACCCTCAACTTTCCCATAGCTCCTAAAATCCCCTCATTTGTAGCTATAAACAGGGAGAAGAATTGGGGCCCCCATCTCTTCTTTTTTCACTACAATTAATGTTTTTGTGGTCCCAAATGCTGACGTGGCCCAATCATATTTGTTTTGATCCACTTTTAGGGAGGGACTGTTGGAGGAGAGAGGACAAATTGCCCCTCATTATTTTTTAGTTGCCCCTAAAAACAAGTTTATGGGGCTAATTTTATGGGGTTCTCTTGGAGATGCTACATTCCCTGTAATGGCCCCACCTCGCTTTAAATCCGAGGGTGGAGGTAGAAGTGAAGGGATGATCAAAGAGTGGATTAGAGGTTGGGTACATAAGATTTAGGTGAGCCAACTAAACGCAGGCAACTCATGCCTTATTAGTTTAGATTATTACGGTTGGGTGTGAAGTCTTCAATTTTTTATGGTCGAGTATTCTATGCATGGCCACAAGCGTTTCTGTGGATGGCTAAAGTTTACGGTTGGAAAAAATTTACGGTTGTGGGATTTAGACCAGCCGGTTGTTTGACGGGTCACGGTGCGACTGGTCGGTTGGGTGGTGCGACGGTGTCAGCTTATTTACTGCACGGTTGGGTGGTGCGGTCGGTGTGCTAAATAGCTTATTTAGCACCCTAGGTTACTCCTATATATATATATATATATATATATATATATATATATATATATATATATATATATACACACATTTACTCATGACATGGAACCTATCAGTGGCACGTGGACATTTTCTATGTGATCGTGTATATAGTAATGGTATTGTTGGATGGGTGGAAAAATTTTCTTTGAAGGCGTTTCATGATGTTAGCATCACCGGAGATCAAGTTACACGCATGACTTCTCGTGGCACCAATTTATTCAAGCCACCTTTTGTCTCGCCACCAATTTCACTGTGGCTATTTACATGTTATGTGCTTGATATTTTTTTTGATCTTTTGGAGGTCAATATATTCTGAAATAATATTTCAATATAAATAAGTACGTTCACAGTGGTTAATGTAAATAGCAGATTTTATTCATTGACTTGCCATAACAAAAAAAAAGATACATAAACCCGCGAGATAAATGTTTATATTTTAGGATCCATCGTCCGCTTGCTTGCCTTCATGGACGTTCTATGGATGCGCCTTCAGTGAGGACGGTGAAAGTAGAGGTGGAACAGTAAAAGCTGAAAAGAAAAGTTTGTATCATGTCTTTCATCCACACATATGTTTTGTCAAAAATATTTGTAGAAAAACAATAACCAAAGTACTGGTTTCTTACTGCCACATCTGGTTCCACTTGGAATAGGCTTGTTGCAGTGCCTTGCTAGTTGTACAATCTTTAGCGGGCTTACCTCAGCTTCGTCTCTCAAGGTGAGGATACCACATATGCAAATCATGTCAAAATCTCGCACAGCAGCAACGCAGGATTCGCTTGGATAAATATAGGCACCCCCATTCTTTATGGTTTCCTCGCATAGCCTCATAAGAAGTTGTTTCTCAAGTAAACAACCCTTGTTTCCCAAAGCATGACTTGTGGAGGACATGCTAACAAATAGAGCCAATGCGAGCATTTGAATCAAAACCTTCATAGTTAACATGTATGATTCCAATTTTCCTAGGGTCAAGTGTTGTTGTAATCCCTACGTACCACATATTGAACGTACGCTTCTATTTATAGCAGATGATCCACAAAGAACCTGAGATTATCTGAGTTAATGTACAAAAATCCTGCAGCAAGAAGTGTCATCCTATATCCAACTAATAAAGAAAGAATAAAATGATATAAATTTTCAAATCATCCATGAATGCTTCAAGAAACTCGAGGCATTCTAGAATAAAAAATTATTTAGTAGAAAAATTTAAACAATGTTTGAAGGATTCATTGTGCTTTTATTTGCACCTCTGTCTTTGATTCCTGGCCTCTAGTACAATATTTGTGACACATTAATTCTTGTAACTAATTCTTTAATCTCAACAGCCGCTGCCGCACCACGCCCGCCTGTGTGAGGTGCGAACCCGAGCATCATGCCTGCATGCGCCACTAGCTAACCGCAATTTCTCTACTCCAGCAGACACTAGAAACTGTGATGTGCCACCTACGCTCTGGTTCCACTCTACGAAGTTTCAATTTTGGTCAAAGAGAACTGCACATGTTGCACCGGTGGCAGCCACTCTGCCTTAGGGTCCTGCTCAAGGATCTTATTCGTGAAATTCAAAACATGGCAGCCTTAATTTTCGGGAGACATATATACGCTCCAGCCAAAGCCTAGCTCGGACATCCAGGACCGAACAGTTCTCATCCCTCCGCTTGTCATTCACGAGCCCGATCGAGTATCTGAACTCCGGTCCCTTTTCTTTGTCCTATTTTAAAAGTGAGCTGCAATTAACAGAAAATCCGCAAAGACGTTTCTGTATTAAGTGAAATGTAGTTTTACCATAGTCTATGTTGATGCCATGGCGTAATTTGCAATCACCCTCTTCGTTCCGCACATGGTCATATGGTTTGCTCCATGATTTACTTGAATTTTTCGAAGGTTCTCAACATTCTACGAACTATTTGAAAAAAAAAAATCACTAGCTAACCATTATAGATACCTTAAAAAAATGATGCGATCTACACCGATATATGTAGTTCATTAGGGATTTGTTCGATTTTATACAAGTATTATCATCTCTTAATATGGAACTCTAATATTTTTATATATATATATATGTGTATATATTTACTCATGACATGGAACCTATCGGTGGCACGTGGACATTTCCTATGTGATCTCGTGTATATAGTAATGGTATTGTTGGATGGGTGGAAAAAGTTTCTTTAAAGGCGTTTCATGATGTTAGCGTCACCAGAGATCAAGTTACATGCATGACTTCTCGTGGCACCAATTTATTCAAGCCACCTTTTGTCTGGCCACCAATTTCACGTTAGAGAAGTTAGATAAAATTTTGACGGCGGCTATTTACGTGTTATGGGCTTGATATTTTTTTGATCTTTTGGAGGTCAATATATTCTGAAATAATATTTCAATATAAATAAGTACGTTCGCAGTGGTTGATGTAAATATCAAATTTTATTCATTGACTTGCCATAACAAAAAAAGATACATAAACCCGCGAGGTAAATGTTTATATTTTAGGATCCATCGTCCGCTTGCTTGCCTTCATGGACGTTCTATGGATGCGCCTTCAGTGAGGACGGTGAAAGTGGAGGTGGAACAGTAAAAGCTGAAAAGAAAAGTTTGTATCATGTCTTTCATCCACATATATGTTTTGTCAAAAATATTTGTAGAAAAACAATAACCAAAGTATTGGTTTCTTACTGCCATATCTGGTTCCACTTGGAATAGGCTAGCTGCAGTTCCTTGCTAGTTGTACAATCTTTAGCGCGCTTACCTCAGCTTCGTCTCTCAAGGTGAGTGTTGACGGCTCTTAGACCCAAAATAAACCGTCAACTAGCTGCGCTCTTAACCCTCAAATCAAACACCAAAGGTAGACTTAGGCCTTGAAACTAATCATTTCCACAAGTCTTGGTGAATTTGTGAGTGCAGCTGCATTTCATAGGATTACTGGGAAAAGGAAGCATAAAAGGCCTACTTTGGAAACACCGATTTTCCCCGGAATAAAGATATCTCCCCAAAAGCCCAATATCAAGGAGATATGAAGAAAGATCATCTCTTGGAGATCCTCAATAATGGCAAAGATATATGGACCCACCAAATCAACCCACATCATATCCAGGACATTCCAGAGGATACACCACTCCGAGAAATCAGCATCGACAGCCGAGCAAGATATGGATCAAACGTCCTACGAAACTTAACCAACTTGGGCCATAGCACCAAGATCACTCAATAGGACATCAAGGAGGACCTCTCGGCAAAAGCCCAAGACCAAATGGGCCAAGGGGGGGTCGGCCGACCCCAAACCCTGGGTCGGCCGACCTGCTACAGTGGCCCCAGCAGCCCATCTTTTTATGGCGGTTCCCCACCGACATACCAAGGTCGGTTCCGCCTGCAATCAATGCCCAAAGGCGGTGGAGGACCCCCAAACCGACCTACCAAGGCTATAAATAAAGGGGTACCCCCCTCCTTTCAACACACAACACAAGACACAAGTCATTCCACTCCCATCCAGGCCAAGGGCCTCTTGTATAGTAGTAGGAGTAGGAGAGAGGGCAGGGGAGAAGAGAGGGGTAGTCCTCCCTTTGTGAGGACTTAGCCCAAATCTTGTACCTTGGCGGATATTATCTTATTAGTAGTTCTTCGTTCGTTCTTCGTTCGTTCGTCGTTCGTTCTTCGTTCGTCGTTCGTTCTTCGTTCGTTCGTCGTTCTTATTCATAAGTTAGTATTCGTGGTGATAACGATCTAGCGAGCATTGTTTACTAGTCGTTATTCTTGTTATACTTGTTTACGGGATCATCGCTCCGCAAGGAGTGCTCTAGCCTTCTGAATCAGTACCAGGACCGGGGTTAGAGTAGTAATCGACGGCATAGACGTGGTGTCTAGGCTAGATGTTACCTTTGTTTGCAGCGTGCCCCACGGTTTGTAGAGGTAGGTGGCAGGTGGTGACAGCCCTGTCCGTCCCTTGTAATCCTCCACGTTCGGGTTCATCGTAGAGCTACAGACTGGCGTGACTTGGCAGACCAGGTCTATACCAGTGCCCCAAGTAGACAAGTAGAACTTGAGTGCGTCTATCCTAAGGGATAACTAGATCATTATTCATCCTCTCAATCCTACACTACTATCGTTCTTGTGTGTCCTTGGGTAAAACTAACCTTGCTGCAGGATACCTCCGTTCCTTGGGGAAAACAAATACGATACCTTGGAATATCCCGGGTGAAGTGCTACAACGGTATTCCGTGCGCTTGCGGATTTATTCATGGTGTACGAAATACCAACAAGCATTTCTGGCGCCATTGCCGGGGAACGGTTGCTATCTCTGCTGCGAACCAGGTTTGCCCTCGTATTGTATCCTTTACCTTTTCCTTTACCATCATTAGAAAAAAAAAATTCCATCACCTATCCTTTCCATCCTTTTCACACCTTCACCTATCCACTTAAAGAAAAATACCAAAAACATTTACATGGAGCCACAACCTATGATTCAATCTTTCTCTGCTCCACGGAGCAAGCTCTTAGAGCCACCTTTATCATCACAACCAGTTTTATCATCAAGCTATGAGCTTTGCCCCAGTTTTATTGCTTTGATCAAAGGTTTATCTTTCTCTGGTCTTAAAGATGAAAATCCTTTTCAACACCTGCGAGAGTTTGAGCAATTGTGTGCATGCCGATTGATCAATGGCATGACACATGAAACCTTAAAGTGGACATTGTTTTCCTTCTCCCTCAATGGGAAGGCGAAGCAATGGTACACTTACACCGCTAAGAGAGTGAACGGCGATTGGAAAGAATTGCGAGACAAATTTTGTCTAGCATTCTTCCCCGTATCTCGTATCACTGCTCTACGAGCGGAAATAATTAACTTTCGTCAAGAGGAGGAAGAGACCCTTAGTGCGGCTTGGGTTCGGTTTTGTTCATTGACCGATTCCGGCCCAGAACTTTTGCTCCCCGAACCAGTTTTATTGCAACATTTCTATTCGGGGTTGAGCAAAAACACCGCACTTTATCTCGACACTGCTGCTGGCGGATCTTTCTTTCATAAAACCTTAGCCGAAGGAAAAGAACTTTTAGAACGGATCGTAGAAAACACTCCCTTTTCCTTCGAACCGCCAGAGGAACCCATGTCGAGCTGTGAGGAGACTCCAACTGTCAAATGCAAGCCTTTGACTTCTAAATCATATCATTCGACCCTTGATCCCTCACCCAAGCCAGGAACGATGAAAGAGGACGAAGAACCTCTCAAGTTCCCATCCAAGTTTGGGGATGATACCTTTGGAGGTTACAGAAACACCTTGAACTCTTCCTATCAAAAACCACCAGCCTCTACATCACCCCCCAAACCACAAATGATGGTGGAGGAAGAAGAAGATGAACCCTTTGAATATCCGATGTTTGAGGAAATAATTTTTGAAGATTATGGGAATACCTCGAATTACACCTGGGTAAAGAAACCACCTCCTTCTCCTCCCGATCCTCCAAATGAACCATTTCTCAAGGAGGACACGAAAGAAAACCCTTGGAAAACTTCTTTCGCCACCACTACCACTCAAAATCCTTTGGTGAAACCTCACCTTGATCATACACTACTCGAGCAAGTAAAGTTCATATCTCCATTCATATCGCCCGATCTTGCTCTTCATGAGGATGAGAAGTTTTCCAACCAAGAAGAGGACAAGAAGGAAGAAACACTTCAAATCCAACGATCCTCTTCTTCTGCCTCACTTGAGTCCTTTCCCTCTGGCCCTCCTTGCATCATTCTTGATGATGAACAAGAACCTCTAGAAAGAAATCTTTCGGCCATGGAATTTCTTGAGGCATCGACTCTAGAATCCAAAGAAGAAATATTGAATGAGCATGAGAGCTTCTTCCTTTGTAAGGATCGTGTGACCGAGGGGGGGGGGGGGGTGAATCGGTGCACTCTAGAATCTATTTCCAAACACTTACACCCAAACAACTCCTAGCAAGTAGTTCTAGTAACAAGGTAAAGCACACTAAGGAGTATCCTTAACCTATATAGCTAGTGCATATAGATAACGCAATCACACTACACTAGCAACCTAGCACAAGATAGATATATAGCGGAAGACTTAAGCTAGGCAAGGCAAGGAACAAGATAACTAGAGACAAAACAACCAAGATACTAGGCACCCTAAGTAGAGTCCTTAGAGCTATTAGATAGGCTATAACAAGTAAGCACTCGAGCAAGGCAAACAAGCAATCTAGTGAAGCTAGAAGGTACCAAGGTAAACACACAAGCAAGATAAGAGCACAACTCAAGTACTACAAGCAATCATATGAAGTGCGATAAGTAAATGCGAGTAGTAAAGGAGAAGGGATAGAGAATGCTCATGATGTTTTCCGTGGTCTCGGAAGGATGGCGCCTTCCCCTACTCCACGTTGGGTCACTCCCGCCGGAGTCTCGACCCCGTCCCTCCGCTCGATGGCGATCCCTCCTAGAGCACACTTCACCCTCCGAGTGAAGTCGCGGGCACGTCCCGCCGGGCTCGATCCCGGGTACTCTTCCGGAGGTAAGGCTCCGCACTTGATGCGTGCCAAAGGGCGCTCCACTAGTGATGCTTCTTTCGCACGGGAAGCTCCAAGACCGTGTACAAACTTGTGTTGACTTTCACAATCTCTTTGGACAGCTCAACACCGACGCCTAACCGGTCTAGGCCTAGCCATAGACCAAGAGTAACAGCCCTAGATGACTCTCTCAAGCCCACACTAGCCTAGAGATCAAAGGATGCAACTTGCTACTCTCTCAAGCACTAGGATCACTCCAAATCCTTCTCAAGTGCTTCACACTTCTCCCTCTTGGCTTCTTGGCAGCACCTCCCCTCTTTCCTGGGTCCAAGAGCACCTCAAAGAGGTAAACAACCGACTATATATAGGCCTCCAACCTCAAACTAGCCGTTGTCCAAAAGTACCCAGTCTGCGTAGGGACCGTACAATGGACCGTATTGTCCGGTCTCCATTCTGACCGTATTGTCCGGTCTCTACCAGACTGGCGTCCGGGGAGTGCTGTTCATCATCTCAAGCCAGACCGTATTGTACGGTCCCTAGGACCGTATTGTCCGGTCTCCACTTCTTCTTCAGCCAACAGAAACTTCTCCTTCTCTGTTGCTCTTCTCCTGTAAGACCGTATTGTACGGTCACCTTGACCGTACCATCCTCTCGATTGTCCGGTCTTCATTCTTCAACTTCCAGAAACTTCAGCTTCTCTGTCTGGATCCTCCAATAGAGACCGTACTGTCCGGTCCCTAGGACCGTACTGTCCGGTCCACTGTCCGGTCTCTATTTCTCCACTTCCAGAAACTTAAGCTCTTCTGTCTGGATTTTCTCTGTAGACCGTATTGTACGGTCTCCTTGACCGTACTGTCCGGTCTCTTCTGCCTTCGCAGCTTCGATCTTCTTCTTGATCTTCTTCTTCAACACTTGATCTTCTTGGTTCCTTCAACTCTCTTCTGCCACCCTAGCCCCTGAGAGACTCACCATGCATCCAATGATCTCTATAACTAGTGTGTACTAAGAGAACCACCTCGAACCCTCTTGATAGTCCGGTTTTTCCTATGGACTCAAGCTAACATCTAACCAAGCAACACCCGCTTGGATCTAGCATGTCCTTAGCCTTGATCCATGTCTTCTCCGCGACTCCATCAAGTCCGTTCTTGTGTAGATGAAGGCAACCAATCATCCTTGTCAATAAGTTCATGGTGTGTTGGCGTTCACCACCAACGGACGGAGCTTTCTTTGTATGTGACCTATAAGATCTCACAAAGAGTGTTAGTCACATTCATGGTTCTCATCCTATCACCAAAACATTCATACCTTGGGGTTTCCCTAGCTCCAATGGTCATGAAGCTTACATCCTTGAACAACCTTTTGATACATGCTCATATCATGAATCTCTAGAGTCGAGCATCGTTAGTTCCAAAACCATGCTTGAGGCCTACAACCACCTTGTTTATCTGTTTTGCTACTTGTTCTTCAGGATGGTTGTTGATGCTTTCATTTATCATAAGTATTGCAAATATCGTGGTTGCATTTTGGCACTAACCTTGCAGAACATTCTCCGGGACTATATTATCAAGAACATGACGGAGAAAAGTCTTGCTCGTCGGACTTAAAATGATGATGCCCTTGCCGACAGGATAATCGGTAGTTATCTCATATTTGCCTCTTCCATATTTGATTTCTCAGTTCAACATGCATATTTGATTTTCCCCCGATTTGCATCCATGCATGTTTGAATTTTCACCTGCATTGTTTTGCATATTTGGTTTTTCCACATAACTGCATATTTGATTTTTCACTTGCATTTTTGCATGTTTGAATTTTTCCAAATCATGTTTGGGATTTTTCAAACCACTTTGCATTTTGCATAAAAAATATATTTTATTTCTTTTAAGGGAATAAATTTGGAAAATGATTTTTGAGACTACTTTTTGATGAAAAAAAATGTTTTGAGCAAACTTTTGGTGGAAATTTGGCACAACCTCCTATGGCTGTTTATAGCCAAGTGGGGCTGTTGACCAATTTGGGCTTCATTTCTTTATATTTGGATGCAAGGGTGTTTGGACTCTTCAAATTTCACTCAAGCACCCTTACAATGAAATTCTTGCTCTCGCATTTCCCCAATTTTCCATTGTATTTTATCTCAAGTTTAAGAAAAATATTTTCTCTCTCCCTTTTTGCTTTTCCATTTTTATGTTGGGGAGTTTCCCAAAATAAGTTCTTCGTTGTTGGAAGTGTTCCAACTCTTCTTTTTATTTTTTTTCTACTTGAAAATCATTCAAAAAAAGGGAGGAAATAATTTTGAGACAAAACTTTTGAAAAAAAAATAATAACTTGAGAGCTTCTCAAACTCTCAAAATACTAATTGCATTTTGTCTCAAACTTGAAAAAAAATGCCTTTGTTCTTTTGATTTTATTTTGCATTATTGCATTGCGAAAAAAAAAAGGAGCCTTGCAAGAGCAATCCATGGGTGTGCCACTTTTGTTTACACTAACATAACCCATTCTCGAGTTTGCTCTTGTGTTCTTGCTCTTATGTGCAGCCATGAAAAAAGGGGCCGACATGTGGCTCTGTAAGCTTCATGACCATTGGAGCTAGGGAAACCCCAAGGTATGAATGTTTTGGTGATAGGATGAGAACCATGAATGTGACTAACACTCTTGTGAGATTTTATAGGTCACATATGAAGAAAGCTTCGTCCGTTGGTGGTGAACGCCAACACACCATGAACTTAATGAAAAGGATGATTGGTTGCCTTCATCGTCACAAGAACGGACTTGATGGAGTCGCGGAGAAGATATGATCAAGGCTAAGGACATGCTAGATCCAAGCGGTGTTGCTTGGTTAGATGTTAGCTTGAGTCCATAGGAAAAACCGGACTATCAAGAGGGTTCGAGGGGTCTCTGTTGACGGTCCTTAGACCCAGTTTTTGACCGTCAATTAGCTCTATAAATAAGGAAGAACTAACACTTGTTACTTGCATTTTGTTATCAAATAACCTATTTCCACTGTACCTCTAGATTTGGATGTGCAGGTGGAAAACAGGGATTTCCAGGTGTAAACAAGGCCCAAGGCGACGATTCCAACACGTCCATCAAACGACGCTCGCCGCGGGAATATAATTCAAGGATTAAAGGCCCAGAATCACCCAGAATATCAACTGAGGCCACGCACCTGGAAAAGAGGCTAAAAGGCCAAGGGGAGCCAACCTGCCAAAGCCCAGCCCAGGGGGGCCAGGGCTAGGTCGGCCGACCCCCAACCCTAGGTCGCCGACCTGACAGGGAGGCCCCCTGGGTCCATCTTTCTAAGGCGGTTTGCAACCGACTTCAGGAGGTTGGTTCCACCTGCAATCAATGCCACCGACCTACGGAACCGCCTCAATTCCACCGCCTTTGAGGGCTATAAATAAAGGGGTACCCCCTCCCCTTGGAAGACACACAACACAAGAGGCTCATTCCCTCCTCCACACATCCAGAGCTAGGGCTCTCTAGTTAGGCTTAGGCTGAGTAGTTGGGCTGCCCTTTTGGCTCCCAAGTCCCTTGGAGAGTTTGGGGTATATTCCCTTGTATCCTTTTACTCTCTTTGTAAGACTTATTTCTTTATCAATGGAATATCATCGTTCTTGTAGTAGTTATGTGCTTATGCTAGTTCATCGTTCATCCTTGATCTTGGATGAACGTTCTTCGTTCGTTCATGTTCGTTCATCGTTCGTTCATCGTTCATCGATGTTCGTCATGATCGTTCATCGTTCGTTCGTCGTTCGTTCATACTCGATCATCGGTTAACGATGATCGTTCTTCATCGTTCATCGTTCGTCGCTCGTTCTTGAGCGACGAACGCTTATGCTTAACGTAGTGCTAGCTTTGATCCTTTGTCTAAGTAATCGCTTGCTAGACCTAGTTGTTCCTTTTGCTTAGTCATCGGGTCCATTGTCTTGCAAGAGTGCTCTAGGTTTATCGCCTTGCGAGGTGCCTCGAGGGATCTAGAGTTGTGGTTAGTTACGCTAGCATGGTGCTAGGGCTTTCTTTCCACCCTTGGATGCGTGTTCGTGCCCCACGGTTTGTAGAGGTAGGCGGCAGGTGGTGACAGCCCTGTCCGTCCCTTGTAATCCTCCACGTTCGGGTATGGCGTAGGAGTATATATGAAATGTCCGGAGATTGGGGCAGACTCTGATCGCTGGATCTCCCGATGATGGCTTGGCAGTAGAACAGCTTAGTCTTGGCTTGTGTGCAGCTTAGGCTATAGGTAGATGCTACGCACGCTACTTGACGATGTACATTAGGAGTAGCAGTTCTTCTTACTTAACCTTAGTCTAGCCTAGAGCCGCCTCTCACCTTTTATCAGAGAATGGAAATGCCTGCTGTGTGTGTCGCACTATCCTCTATCCATACATTGCCTTACCCCTGTATTTGGATATTGGTTATGATCTATCATTTGTAACACCATGAGTATAAGTACACACTCGTCAACCACGTCTTCCTTTGGGAAAATATAAATAACGATACCCTGGAATACTCTCGGGTGAAATGCTACAACGGGTTATCCGTGCGCTTGCGGATTATCTTTTATGATTAATACTAATAATACATTTCTGGCACTCGTTGCTAGTTGTGGATTATTATGTATCCTAAGCAAGTAACTTAACCCCAGGTATTTCTGGCGCCGAACCGGGAATATTCACTCTAGGCCTAACCAGCCTAAGGTGGTGTTTTCTGTTTGGTGTAAGAAATACCAACAAGCATTTCTGGCGCCGTTGCCGGGGAAGACAATTGTTGACAAGTGTATACAATGATTACTCATGATTACACTTGATGTGATTTAACCATTTCCATTACAGGCTAACCTTGATCTGTTTTCTCTCTTTGATGTGAAAACAGGATAGTGTATGCGTGGATTCAACTTGCCGGAAAACTTCGTTGATAATCCAGAGTCGCTTGTAAGGAAAGTCCGACCCGCGTCGACTCTCCCTCACAAGCAACACTCCCGACAGACGAACCCACATCATCCGCACCATCATCACTTATTGACATGGCTGATCAAAGGACCCTCCGTGACTACTCTGCTCCCTCCGTTGCCAATGTTCCCGTTGGGCCCAATGTCAACGCCGGTGACGCAGGGTTTGCAGTCAAATCAAGCCTAATCACTATGGTGCAGGCCATTCCCTTTTGTGGAAAGGCCACGGAGGACGCCAACACTCATCTCCAGCAATTCCTTGAGATATGCAACACATCGGCAACCGCCGGAGTCAACCAAGATGCCATTCGACTTCGTTTGTTTCCCCTCTCCCTCCTTGGGAAGGCGAAACAATGGTTCTATGCCAATCGTGCTAGCATTGACACTTGGGACCGCTGTTCTACCGCGTTCCTCGCAAAGTTTTTTCCCGTTGGGTAAAACCAATGCCCTTCGTGGAAGAATATCAAGCTTCCAGCAAGCCAACAATGAAACCATCGCCGAGGCGTGGGATAGGCTCCAAGATTACATATCCGCCTGCCCACACCACGGGATGGAAGAATGGCTCATTCTTCAACATTTCTACAACGGGTTGACACCAACAACCCGTGGACATATGGATGCCGCTGCTGGAGGAGCCTTCTTCTCAATGACCGTTGCTCAAGCTAAAGAACTTATTGAGAAGATGGTCTCCAATCAAGGGTGGAGCGATGAACGTCTCCAACCACGCTCTAAAGGCGTACACCCTATCAAGGAGGTGGACTTATTGTCCGCCAAGCTCGACCTCGTCATGAAGCGCTTGGACGACTTCAACACGCATGGTAGTGTTCGTTCACTTGACTCACGCATCACGTGTGAGGAATGTGGCAACACTGGTCATATGGGGAAGGATTGCCCCAACCATACCCATGAAGAAGCATTCTACATGAACAACAACAATGGGTATCGTCCAAGTGGAGGTCAAGGTTTTAACCAAAACCGCCAATCTTATCAAGGAGGTAATAATTTCTCTGTTTTAATAATAATCAGCCGTCTTTGAAAGATTTGGTTTATGGCCAAGCTAAAATCAACGAATCAATCAACAAAAAGCTTGCTGCCAATGATCAAAGTTTAGAAAGTTTAAATTCAAAAATAGAAGGTCTTTCTTCCGCTTTCAAAAATCAGTTGAGCTTTAATAAAATGATAGAAACTCAGTTAGCTCAGCTCGCTGCTCTTGTTCCTACTTGTGAAAATGTTAATGCGGTCACCACGAGGGGAGGAAAATCCACTCGCGACCCGCCATATCCTAACCATGCAGGAAGAACAGGAACGAACAAGAAGAAGAAGAAGGACCGTCTAAAGATCAAAAAGGAAGAAAGTGAGCCTAAGGAAGATGACGGGAGGCAAGCACCATTGGACTTCCAAGATACAAACATCATGCCATTCCCGCACCGCACCAAGAAGAGATGGATGAGCAATTCGCCGATTGTTGAGACAATTCAGAAGATTCATGTCAACGTGCCCTTGATGGATATGATACAATACCCACCTACGCACGTTATCTCAAGGACATCCTCAACAACAAGCGACCCTTGCCCACCACAGAAACGATCAAGCTCACTGAGGAGTGTAGCGCTGCTATACTCAACAAACTTCCTGAAAAGAAGAAAGATCCTGGATGTCCCACATATCATGCTCTATTGGGATACACCACTTCAACAACGCTCTATGCGACCTTGGGGCAAGTGTTAGCGTGATGCCCAAGGAGGTTTTCGATCAATTGAGCCACACTGACTTAACTCCCACTCCCATGCGGCTGCAACTAGCGGATTCATCCATCCGCTAACCGACGCGGTCATCGCCGAAGACATTCCGGTGAAAATCCGGGGTAGCTTCATCCCCGTCGACTTTGTGGTGCTTGACATGGATATTGATAAGGAAACGCCCCTCATCTTGGGACGTCCCTTCCTTAGCACCACAAAGGCCCAAATTGATGTTGGAGTTGGAGAAATCCGCCTCTACATCAATGGGAAGGAGGAGAAGTTCGAGTTCCAACCTCGGAAAGAACAATGCTCGATGATCAAGGTCAAGTATGGGCCAAACACCTCCAACATTCAAGAAGTTGAAGTGACAGCCAGGAAAACGGACAGCCTCATTGCTCTATGGAAGAGCTTGGCAAAGATTGAAAATCCATCGCAGTTTCAACCAAAGAAACCTGCGACCACGAGGCCGGGATTATGGGCCAAGAAACCCGTCCCAAAGTCCGAGAAGCCACCTACACCACCAAAGATGAAACAAGTGTGGCAAGTCAAGGCGCAGCCCTCTACGTCCTCATCTCCAAGGACTGGGTCCGCGCCACCAAGCTAAACCCGTTGGAGAAGTCTTAGCCCGTCGGACTTTAAACGACACGGCCCTGGCCGCCAGGAAAACCGGCATTATCATTCGGTTTGATTCTTTTCTTTTTGAATTTTTCCACCACATTTGCATTTGGATTTCTTTCCAAACCACTTTGCATATTTATTTCCTCCACCAAAAATTTATTTGGATTTTTCCGCCAGCATATTTGAATTTTTCCCTCGCCATGCATTTAAAAATCAAAATTTTCAAAAACACTTTTGCGTTCAAAAAAATTTTTGGACCACCCTTGTATCATCATAGAAAAGCCAAAAATATTTTTGCATGTTGAAATTTTTCATCAACATGTCGATTTTTGATTTTTTTTCGAAAAATTTTGAATTCGAGGCAACTTTTTATTTGGAAATCTTTTTGAGCAAATAATTTTGAGGAGTTTCTGGACATAGCAACCATGGTCATCACCAATATGGCTGTTGGGGGCTATGGGCCGAAGAGGGAAGCAGGTGGGCCCCAGAGGGGGTCGGCCGACCCCACCGATCAGGTCGGCCGACCCATGGGAGCAACGGCTCCCTCCTACCTTTGCTCCAACGGTCACATGCACCTCCTAACGTTCAAAAACGGCTACTATGGCCGTGTATAAGAGGGGTGGCCGGCCATTGCTCTCTCCCTCTCACACTCTCATTTCCACTCTTCAACACTCTTCACTCCATTGCTCTCAAGTTTCCTTGTGCTCATTGAGTTCTTGCCTCAAAATTCTGCAAAAACATTTCTCCTTTGGTTTGCTTTTCAGTTTTGATTTGGTTTGGTTTTCCGAGTTGCGTCTTCTCGCTTGCAAGAACACCGACGGCTTCATCGATTGGTTTTCACTCTCATAACCCGTTCGGAGTTTTCGTTCTTGCGTTCTTGCTCGACCTCGCTGCAGCATGAAGCGCGCTGGCAAGGCCTTCGCCTCGCTGCTCCGGTCCGGGAGCACGGGCTCGGGTTCATCTCGACCTCGCACTCGCGCCCGCACCACCACCGAGCAAGTGTCAAGCCCTCAACATGAAGCCGCAACGGAGGAACAAGCCAACACCGAGCATCGTCTTCTCGTCGACACCGACCTCGACTTGGTGGGCGACGAAGAGATGGGCGCCTACGAAGCTCTCCGACTCCGTACATTTGCTCCTACGCGAGCATTTGATACGGAACTGCTGCAAAAGATTGGTATGGATGCTGAATTTTCTCGAGTATTTAAAGCAATAGGGTGGGATAAGTTTGCAAGTGTAGATGAGCAGGGTTCCCGCTTACTTACACTACAGTTTTTATGCACCCTACGCGTGGTAGATGACGGTATTACCTTTCGGTTTTTCCGGGAGGAATATCATTTGACATGGAAAATCCTTAGTCAATGCCTCGGCTTTAATTCTCGCTGCACCCTTGATGTTGATAGTTCGATCCCGGGTTACTCAAAGTTAGCTTTTTGGCAAAGAATTTCTGCATCTCCTACTTGTGAGAAACCCCGAACTAATCACATTCATCATCCTACCTTGCGCTTGTTGCACATGTGGCTTGGCATTACCTTGTTTCCTAGAAGTGATATTAGGATTGTGCGCGAGGATGATCTGAAAATTCTTTATGCTATGGTTGAGAAAATAAAGATTGCTCCTGTCATGTCCATGATTTCTCAGTGGTTAGAAAATTTTAGAATGACTGGACCGATTGAGTGCACCTCGCTGATTACACGTATTGCTGCGGGTGTTGGTGCTTTGCATGATGCTAATATTGCTTATCTTGATACACCCCGCTCTCTTATCACCGAGGATTATCTTATTCAAGGTCATACACTTAAGCATGGTCCAAATAATTCTCTCATATTTTACTATGTCGGTTATACAAATGAATTCCCGTTACCTAACCGGGAACTTCGTTTGTATGGCTGTAAAATCTAACCACACCTCTAGAAAAAGAGGAGGCTGCACGCAGGAGTACTTCTTCTCGCAGGAGGACGCGCAGGCCGGAGCCGACCGCCGACACCGGGATGCCCGCACCGCAGCCCATGGCCTATGCATATGGGCCAAGCTACGGTCACGCCGGTATGGTCCCGGTGGGTACACCACTCCACCACCATTTGAGGTCGGCGGCTCGTCGCAGCAGGGTGCGGGCCAAGCCCAATGGACGCACCACCCCCCGCGCGCAATGGGAGGAAATCTCCTCCGATTCGACGTCCTACTCACCACGGGCTGGTGGGCGACGTTCGTCTGCAGCTCGTGATCCATATCTCGAGCAGCAAATGAATGCGCTCACCGAGCAAATGGGACGCATTGAGACTCGAGGAGAGGACGTTGAGTACACTCTCAACCAACACGTCCTGCAGACCCATCAGTGGCAAGAAAACACAAATGCCCAGCTCACCAACCTCACCAACATGACGCAGCAGGGCCAAGCCGATATGTTGGCTTACTTTCGCCACAACCGGGTTCGATCCTCGACATCACCCATGAGCAAGAACAAGCTTGGGGGGGATGCCATACCCCCCGCTAAGGTATCATGTATCGCAACTTGTATCTTTTCGTTTCTTTTGTTTGCTTGTTCTTGCACCTCTCATGAAAAATACCAAAAAAATGATAAAACTGAAAATAAAATAAAAATTAAAAAGAACAAAAATAGTCTTTAGTGTGGTTTCTAGTTTTTCGTAGTTTCTCTTCATATGCGAGTATGAGTGTTTAGCCTTCCTTATGTTGAGATGATGAATAGTTGCTCTGTTTTATCTCTTGTTTGTACCTAGTCACAACTTAGTGCTCTCCCAAGTTTTGAGACTTTTGGCTTATGCTTACCTAGAACTTGAAACTTGTGGGCTGCATGGTGCTTGATCTAAGTCTAAGTTGTTGTGAGATATGATATGGTACAAATAGGGCTGCTATGATCTTGTTCAAAGTACGACTTGACTTCCGGAGTTTTATTTTACAAATACAAAAAAATGATAAAGTTCCTCAATGATCAAAATTCCTACCAAAGCCATATGTTGTTCTTACATTGCAAACCCTTACACATATGCTGCTTGTCATTGCATTGAGCTTTATCAAAATTGTGTGACCCTAGTGAGAAGCTTGTCATACTCTCATTGATCAAGATCACGTACACTCCACCTCGCATGCTAAACTTCTACACTGGAAGTTAAGCAATACCACCACACTTTCCACCAAAATAAATACTCCAAAAAAAAAATTCATTGTTACCTCTCTCTCAAAATTTATCATCGGAGACATGGCTATGCAAAAGAAAGAAAAGAATAATCCCCTGCTCATACAAAAGTAGAGCATGATGAAAAAATGGGGAAAGAAAGAAAATGTTGAGAAAAAGAAAGAAAGAAGGATAGCCATGTTCTCCTCAAAAATTCAAAAAGAGAGAGAGGAAACAAATAAAAAGGAGTATAGTTCTTCCACCTCACCACCACCATATACACACATGCACATCAGATCAAGGTTGTATGACTTGCATTCCCCCATGGATCCACTCTTTTGGTTCAGCAATATGTGTGATGCAAGTATGCCTCATAACATCCCTACCTTGAGCTCCACATACAAGCCTTAGAAGTAGGATGACAAAGAGGCAACACAATAATGCCTTGGTGAGGAATATACACTTATTGAGCGATTCGAGAGCATCATTTGAGGAACTTTGCTTTTATTTCAAAACTTTTGAAAACCTCCGGAAAATAAAAGTCAAACAATGGACAAGTGAATGGTGCTCTGTTATAACCGTTCTATCTCTCAACCGCCCAAGACAAGGAAAAAGCCATACGCCCCATAAGGAGTAGGTAAAGGGTGAGTTGCCATGCCAACTTTTTCAACTCAAAGGAGAGTATTTTGTTGTGTGCATGGTACCTATGAGATATGAAACATTGTAGCAACTCCTGATCAACATCCTAAGTCCTACTTCTTGCTCGGGACGAGCAAGGAGGACAGCTTGGGGGAGTTGTTGACGGTCCTTAGACCCAGTTTTTGACCGTCAATTAGCTCTATAAATAAGGAAGAACTAACACTTGTTACTTGCATTTTGTTATCAAATAACCTATTTCCACGTGTACCTCTAGATTTGGATGTGCAGGTGGAAAACAGGGATTTCCAGGTGTAAACAAGGCCCCAGGCGACGATTCCAACACGTCCATCAAACGACGCTCGCCGCGGGAATATAATTCAAGGATTAAAGGCCCAGAATCACCAGAATATCAACTGAGGCCACGCACCTGGAAAAGAGGCTAAAAGGCCGAGGGGAGCCAACCTGCCAAGCCCAGCCCAGGGGGGGCCAGGGCCAGGTCGGCCGACCCCCAACCCTAGGTCGGCCGACCTGACAGGGAGGCCCCCTGGGTCCATCTTTCTAAGGCGGTTTGCAACCGACTTCAGGAGGTCGGTTCCACCTGCAATCAATGCCACCGACCTACGGAACCGCCTCAATTCCACCGCCTTTGAGGGCTATAAATAAAGGGTACCCCCTCCCCTTGGAAGACACACAACACAAGAGGCTCATTCCCTCCTCCACACATCCAGAGCTAGGGGCTCTCTAGTTAGGCTTAGGCTGAGTAGTTGGGCTGCCCTTTTGGCTCCCAAGTCCCTTGGAGAGTTTGGGGTATATTCCCTTGTATCCTTTTCTCTTTGTAAGACTTATTTCTTTATCAATGGAATATCATCGTTCTTGTAGTAGTTATGTGCTTATGCTAGTTCATCGTTCATCCTTGATCTTGGATGAACGTTCTTCGTTCGTTCATGTTCGTTCATCGTTCGTTCATCGTTCATCGATGTTCGTTCATGATCGTTCATCGTTCGTTCGTCGTTCGTTCATACTCGATCATCGGTTAACGATGATCGTTCTTCATCGTTCATCATTCGTCGCTCGTTCTTGAGCGACGAACGCTTATGCTTAACGTAGTGCTAGCTTTGATCCTTTGTCTAAGTAATCGCTTGCTAGACCTAGTTGTTCCTTTTGCTTAGTCATCGGGTCCATTGTCTTGCAAGAGTGCTCTAGGTTTATCGCCTTGCGAGGTGCCTCGAGGGATCTAGAGTTGTGGTTAGTTACGCTAGCATGGTGCTAGGGCTTCCTTTCCACCCTTGGATGCGTGTTCGTGCCCCACGGTTTGTAGAGGTAGGCGGCAGGTGGTGACAGCCCTGTCCGTCCCTTGTAATCCTCCACGTTCGGGTATGGCGTAGGAGTATATATGAAATGTCCGGAGATTGGGGCAGACTCTGATCGCTGGATCTCCCGATGATGGCTTAGCAATAGAACAGCTTAGTCTTGCTTGTGTGCAGCTTAGGCTATAGGTAGATTCCACGCATGCTACTTGACGATGTACATTAGGAGTAGCAGTTCTTCTTACTTAACCTTAGTCTAGCCTAGAGCCGCCTCTCACCTTTTATCAGAGAATGGAAATGCCTGCTGTGTGTGTCGCACTATCCTCTATCCATACATTGCCTTACCCCTGTATTTGGATATTGGTTATGATCTATCATTTGTAACACCATGAGTATAAGTACACACTCGTCAACCACGTCTTCCTTTGGGAAAATATAAATAACGATACCCTGGAATACTCTCGGGTGAAATGCTACAACGGGTTATCCGTGCGCTTGCGGATTATCTTTATGATTAAATACTAATAATACATATCTGGCACTCGTTGCTAGTTGTGGATTATTATGTATCCTAAGCAAGTAACTTACCCCAGGTATTTCTGGCGCCGAACCGGGAATATTCACTCTAGGCCTAACCAGCCTAAGGTGGTGTTTTCTGTTTGGTGTAAGAAATACCAACAAGCATTTCTGCGCCGTTGCCGGGGAAGACAATTGTTGACAAGTGTTACACTGATTACTCATGATTACACTTGATGTGATTTAACCATTTCCATTACAGGCTAACTTGATCTGTTTTCTCTCTTTGATGTGAAAACAGGATAGTGTATGCGTGGATTCAACTTGCCGGAAAACTTCGTTGATAATCCAGAGTCGCTTGTAAGGAAAGTCCGACTCCGCGTCGACTCTCCCTCACAAGCAACACTCCCGACAGACGAACCCACATCATCCACACCATCATCACTTATTGACATGGCTGATCAAAGGACCCTCCGTGACTACTCTGCTCCCTCCGTTGCCAATGTTCCCGTTGGGCCCAATGTCAACGCCGGTGACGCAGGGTTTGCAGTCAAATCAAGCCTAATCACTATGGTGCAGGCCATTCCCTCAAGGGCTAGTTATAGAGATCATTGGATGCATGGTGAGTCTCTCAGGGGCTAGGGTGGCAGAAGAGGATTGAAGGAACCAAGAAGTTCAAGTTTGAAGGAAGTGGAGAAATAGAGACCGGACAGTGGACTGGACAGTACGGTCCTAGGGACCGGACAGTACGGTCTCTATTGGAAGATCCAGACAGAGAAGCTGAAGTTTCTGGAAGTTGAAGAATGAAGACCGGACAGTTGACAGGATGGTACGGTCATGGAGACCGTACAATACGGTCTTACAGGAGAAGAGCAACAGAGAAGGAGAAGTTTCTGTTGGCTGAAGAAGAAGTGGAGACCGGACAATACGGTCCTAGGGACCGTACAATACGGTCTGCTTTGAGATGATGAACAGCACTCCCTGGACGCCAGTCTGGTGAAGACCGGACAATACGGTCAGAATGGAGACCGGACAGTACGGTCCATTGTACGGTCCTTACGCAGACTGGGTACTTTTGGACAATGGCTAGTTTGAGGTTGGAAGCCTATATATAGTCGGTTGTTTACCTCTTTGAGGTGCTCTTAGACCCAGGAAAGAGGGGAGGTGCTGCCAAGAAGCCAAGAGGGAGAAGTGTGAAGCACTTGAGAAGGATTTGGAGTGATCCTAGTGCTTGAGAGAGTAGCAAGTTGCATCCTTTGATCTCTAGGCTAGTGTGGGCTTGAGAGAGTCATCTAGGGCTGTTACTCTTGGTCTATGGCGAGGCCTAGACCGGTTAGGCGTCGGTGTTGAGCTGTCCAAGGAGATTGTGGAAGTCAACACAAGTTTGTACACGGTCTTGGAGCTTCCCGTGCGAAAGAAGCATCACTAGTGGAGCGCCCTTTGGCACGCATCAAGTGCGGAGCCTTACCTCCGGAAGAGTACCCGGGATCGAGCCCGGCGGGACGTGCCCGCGACTTCACTCGGAGGGTGAAGTGTGCTCTAAGAGGGATCGCCTTCGAGCGGAGGGACGGGGTCGAGACTCCGGCGGGAGTGACCCAACGTGGAGTAGGGGAAGGCGCCATCCTTCCGAGACCACGGGAAAACATCATGAGCATTCTCTATCCCTTCTCCTTTACTACTCGCATTTACTTATCGCACTTCATATGATTGCTTGTAGTACTTGAGTTGTGCTCTTATCTTGCTTGTGTGTTTACCTTGGTACCTACTAGCTTCACTAGGTTTGCTTGATTGCCTTGCTCGTGTGCTTACTTGTTATAGCCTATCTAATAGCTCTAAGGACTCTACTTATTGTGCCTAGTATCTTGGTTGCCTTGTCTCTAGTTATCTTGTTCCTTGCCTTGCCTAGCTTAAGTCTTCCGCTATCTATCTATCTATCTTGTGCTAGGTTGCTAGTGTGGTGTGATTGTGTTATCTATATGCACTAGCTATATAGGTTAAGGATACTCCTTAGTGTGCTTTACCTCGTTACTAGAACTACTCGCTAGGAGTTGCTTGGGTGAGTGTTTGGAAATAGGGCTAGAGTGCACCGATTCACCCCCCCTCTCGGTCACACGATCCTTACAGGCTCATCATTGCGTTGAAGAAGGCGACAAGCTCAAACCCAAGTCACTCTCGATGTGACATATATTCATACCTCTCCATCAAGCTCATGCCCAACTCAAGAGGGTTGGCATGAAGAACTTCAAGAAGATCCCATAGAGGTGGACCACGATGAAAACAACACGCCGAGACTGCTCTCTCACACCAGTCCATCTTGGTGTGCGATGAGGAGATGCAGCCTACAACACTCATGGAACCGTGTCCATGCTCACACATGAGTATGTGACTCGAAATTGCTGCACAAAACAGGTATGAATGTTAACTTTGCCAATGATGAGAAGCCATAGGGTGAGATGAATTTGCTTGTGTGGTGAGAAAGGTTCCTTCTTACTTGCCATGCAGTTTTTATGCACCCTGCTAGTAGTAGACAATGGTTTTACTCTTCGGTTCTTGCTGAACGAGTATCACGCGCTTTCATGAAACAATCTTAGTCTACTATTAGGCTTCCATAAGCATTGCTTGCTTGAGCTTGTTCTCAACTCCTAATCTTCGCAAGCATGCTCTTTGGCAAAGTATCACATTCCACCCTGTGCTTGATGCATGAATGGCTTGCTATAACTTGTGTTCCTTAAGACGATCATTTGACCTATCTTTGAGGAATGAGCTTAGAATCCTGCCGCCATGGTTTACAACTTAAGAATCTCTCCTCTGCAATGCATTTGCAATGGTTAGAACTTTTCAAGCATCAAGGACCTGTTGAGTGCACCTCGTTGTTTGCTCATGTTGCTTAAAGAGTCTGGGATTTAGAAAATGCTTAATCTTCCTACGTCAATGAGCCCTGATCTTTTCTCAACGAGAATTATCATGTTTATGGTCTCACTCATAACATGGTCCACATCATTTGCTTATGCTTATCTTCCTCAGCTATACAAATGAGATCCGGTTACCTAACCCGGGACTTTATTTGTATATGCTGTGAGAGCTAACCATCCCTCTCCAAGTTGGATGAGGATTGCTTGCAAGAGTAGTGCTTTTGGCAGGGATTACTTGGAAAAGGTCGAGGAATGCAGCCATGAAGGTGCCACCACCGCTGCCCGAGCCTATGAATATCTAGCAGGGTGGGAAACAACTAAGTATCACTTGGTTGGGACCAACCCACACAATGATATGAGGCTTGAAGTTCGTCGTGGCACATGATGGCGGCAAACCACTAAAGACCAAGGTGCCAACATCAAACACCGCGCTGCAACAAAGCCCGGTCAATCTCAAGACCCACAACCAACGCATGGGGATCAACCCCAATCAAGGGCTATGAGCAAAGAACAAGTGTGGGGGAGGTTCCCTCCCCCGCTAAGGTAAATTGTAACGCAACTTGTATCTTTTCACTTTCACCTTACATGATAAAATAAAAAGTTGAAAAAAAGAATCTAAAGTCAAACAAAGAAATAAATAAATAAATAAATAAAAAACTTATTAATAAACTAGGCGCTTTTATCTTCCTTTTTCAAAACACACATAATGCGCCTTGAGCTGTTTCCTAATTAAATAAATTTGGGCTCCCCGGTCTTTAACCCCGGTAGAATCATTTTGTTTCCACATTCTTTTGTTTGTTTTGAATAAATAAGCCAGGTACAAGAACAAGTGTGGGGGAGGCTCTCTGTCTTCATCACGCACACATTCGAGATCTCCCACCAACACGATGCACAACAACGCACTGATCAACACGCTAAGGAGTGGAGCCATTGGGCACAAGAAAACAAAGAATGATTGAACCCCTTGGTTCGATCAAACACCCAAAGGTCCCACTTGATCTCCACTTCATCCATGGCGATGGTTTGCGCATCTTATCCCCTAGTCCCTATTTTTTGAGTTAAAACAATCTTTCATGAAAATCTTGTAGATTTAACTCAAAATATAAAATGAACCAACATACTTTCACCTGGTTGGCCTGCATACTCTTTATTCCTCGCATCATACACCTGTTGCTTGTGAACACCAATCTCATAGGACCCCATGTTTATCTAAGTTGTTGGCGAATGTGATATGGTTGGATGAGAGGAATCTTGCTTATTCTGCATAAAGTGCTTGGGAATTTATCTTGCAAAATTCAAAATCCATAGCTTTGCACTCCTCAATGATCTTATATTCCCACCAGAGCCAAATAATGATCATATTGAAAGCCTCTACAAATGCTGCTTGTTATTGCTTTGAGCTTTGTCAAATTGTTGTGACCCTTGTGAGATGCTTGTCATACTTTCATGATCAAGATCACGTACACATACACCACCACCACAAAACATGCTAAACTTCTACACTGGAAGTTAGCCACACCATTTCATCCATCCACCAATAAATACTCTTTCATTTGTTGTTGATGTCTCTCTCCAAATATTCTTGCAAAAGAGACATGGCAATCGAAAAAAAGGAAGGAAAAAAAAAGAGAGAGAAGTTAAAAAAAAAAAGGGTGCTCATATGCATGAGCATGAATGAAGAAAGACCTGCTCAAACATCTTGAGCATGATCCAAAAAAAAAAGAGAGAAGAAAAAAAAAGGAAAAGAAAATAAGTGATAGCCATGTTCTCATATATAAAAAAAAGAAAAAGCAATCAAGAGAGAGACATCATCCCATCAAGGGGTATTCACCATATTCACTTCTATCATACACTTATCCACACACATGCACATTCTTGATCAGACTGTATGACTCGTTTTCTCCTTGGATCCGGTTTTTGACTTAGCAACATAAGTAATGCAAGTATGCTCCTTTTCATTCCCTACCAAGCTCCACATAAAGCCTTACTTAGAAGTAGGATGAAAAGAGGCAATCATTCACATTGAGCGATCTGAGAGTTATCATTCGAGGAGTATGAGCTATGTTTTTACTTTGAAAAATCTTTCAAAAACCCAAGTTACTCAGCAGATGCAGCAACGATGACTTGAATCATGACCGTTCCATTCCTCAACCGCCCAAGATGACATGGTAGACACATCAAGGTTCACGGGTGCAGGTATGGCTTGGAATAACTTGTATGCTAGCATCATACCAAAGAAAGTTATGTTCCACCTTAGTCCTTCAGCTTTACTCGAGGACGAGCAAAGGCTCAAGTGTGGGGGAGTTGTTGACGGCTCTTAGACCCAAAATAAACCGTCAACTAGCTGCGCCTTTTACCCTCAAATCAAACACCAAAGGTAGACTTAGGTCTTGAAACTAATGATTTCCACAAGTCTTGGTGAATTTGTGAGTGCAGCTGCATTTCATAGGAAAACGGGGAAAAGGAAGCATAAAAGGTATACTCTGGAAACACCGATTTTCCCCGGAATAAAGATATCTCCCCAAAAGCCCAATATCAAGGAGACATGAAGAAACATCCTCTCCTGGAGATCCTCAATAATGGCAAAGATATATGGACCCACCAAATCAACCCAAATCATATCAAGAATATTTCAGAGGATCCATATCAAAATCATATTCAAGGATCATATCAGAATCATATAAAGAATATCTCAAAGGATAGAATCTAGAATCAAATCAAGGATATGTCAGGGGATATGCCAGAGAAGAAGGAAAGCAAGAGGCGGCAAAGGTAGGTCGGCCGACCCCACAGGGCAGGTCGGCCGACCCAGAGCCTTAGCCTCTAAGGCTCATCTTTTTATGGAAGTTTCCCACCGTCATACCAAGGTCGGTTCAGCCAGCAATCAATGCCCAAAGGCGGTGGAGGACCCCCAAACCGACCTACCAAGGCTATAAATAAAGGGTACCCCCCCCCCCTCCTTTCAACACACAACACAAGACACAAGTCATTCCACTCCCATCCAGGCCAAGGGCCTCCTGTATAGTAGTAGAGTAGAGGAGAGGGCAGGGGAGAAGAGAGGGGTAGTCCTCCCTTTGTGAGGACTTAGCCCAAATCTTGTACCAAATCTTGTACCTTGGCGGATATTATCTTATTTATAGTTCATCGTTCGTTCTTCGTTCGTTCGTCGTTCGTCGTTCGTTCTTCGTTCGTTCGTCGTTCGTTCTTCGTTCGTCGTTCGTTCATAGTTCGTTCGTTGTTCTTATTCATAAGTTAGTATTCGTGGTGATATTGATCTAGCGAGCATTGTTTACTAGTCGTTATTCTTGTTATACTTGTTTGCGGGATCATCGCTCCGCAAGGAGTGCTCTAGCCTTCTGAATCAGTACCAGGACCGGGGTTAGAGTAGTAATCGACGGCATAGACGTGGTGTCTAGGCTAGAGGTTACCTTTGTTTGCAGCGTGCCCCACGGTTTGTAGAGGTAGGCGGCAGGTGGTGACAGCCCTGTCCGTCCCTTGTAATCCTCCACGTTCGGGTTCGTCGTAGAGCTACAGGCTGGCGTGACTTGGCAGACCAGGTCTATACCAGTGCCCGAAGTAGACAAGTAGAACTTGAGTGCGACCATCCTAAGGGATAACTAGATCTTTATTCATCCTCTCAATCCTACACTACTATCGTTCTTGTGTGTCCTTGGGTAAAACTAACCTTGCTGCAGGATATCTCTGTTCCTTGGGGAAAACAAATACGATACCTTGGAATACTCCCGGGTGAAGTGCTACAACGGTATTCCGTGCGCTTGCGAATTTATTCGTGGTGTAAGAAATACCAACAACAAGCACGTCGAGACTCCTCTTCGACACCAACCCATCTTGGTGTGCGATAAGGAGATGCAAGCCTAGAACACTCACAGAACCGTGTCTATGCTCACACATGGGTATGTGACTCGGAATTGCTGCACTAAACAGTTTTTTATGCACCCTGCTAGTAGTAGACAATGGTTTTACTCTTCGGTTCTTGCTGAACGAGTATCCAGTGCTTTCATGAAACAATCTTGGTCTACTACTAGGCTTACGTAAGCATTGCTTGCTTGAGCTTTTCTACAACTCCTAATCGTTGCAAGCATGCTCTTTTGCAAAGTATCACATTCTACCTTATGCTTGATGCATGAATGGCTTGCTATGACTTGTGTTCCTTAAGACGATCTTTGACCATTCTATGAGGAATGAGCTTAGAATCCTGCTGCCATGGTTTACAATATAGGAATCTCTCCTCTGCAATGCATTTGCAATGGTTAGAACTTTTCAAACAGTCAGGACCTGTTGAGTGCACCTCGTTGATTGCTCTTTTTGCTTATAATCTGGGCTTTAGAAAGTGCTTTAGTTTCTTATGCCAATGAACCCTGATCTTTTCTCAACGAGGATTATCATGTTTATGATCTCACTCATCCATGGTCCGCATGATTCGCTTGTGCTTATCTTCCTCGGCTATACAAATGAGATCCGTTTACCTAACCCGGGACTTTGTTTGTGTATGCTATGAGAGCTAACCATCCCTCTCCAAGTTGGATGAGGATTGCTTGCAGGAGTAGTATTCTTGGCAGGGATTACTTGAAAAAGGTCAAGGAAGGCAGCCATGAAGGTGCCACCACCGCTGCCTGAGCCTATGAATATCTAGCAGGGTGGGAAACAACTAAGTATCACTTGGTTGGGACCAACCCACGCAATAATATGAGGCTTGAGGTTCCTCGTGGCACATGATGGCGGCAAACCACTAAGGACCAAGGTGCCAACATCAACGCCGCACTACAACAAAGCCCGGTCAATCTCAAGACCCACAACCAACGCATGGGGTTCAACCCCAATCAAGGGCTATGAGCAAAGAACAAGTGTGGGGGAGGTTCCCTCCCCCACTAAGGTAAATTGTATCGCAACTTGTATCCTTCAGCTTTCACCTTACATGATAAAATAAAAAGTTGAAAAAGAACCTAACGTCAAATAAAAATAAATAAATAATTTAATAAATAACAAAAAAAACATATGAATAAACTAGGCGCTTTTACTTCCTTTTTCAAAACGCATAATGCGCCTTGAGCTGGTTTCCTAATTGAATAAATTAAGGCTCCCCGGTCTTTAACCCTGGAAGAGTCCTTTTTGCTTCCATATTCTTTAGTTTGTTTTGAATAAAAAGGAGCCAGGTACAAGAACAAGTGTGGGGGAGATCTCTCTGCCTTCATCACGCATACATTCGAGATCTCCCACCAACATGATGCACAACATCGCACTGATGTAAGGATCGTGTGACCGAGAGGGGGGGGGGTGAATCGGTGCACTCTAGTTTCTATTTCCAAACACTTACACCCAAACAACTCCTAGCGAGTAGTTCTAGTAACAAGGTAAAGCACACTAAGGAGTATCCTTAACCTATATAGCTAGTGTATATAGATAACACAATCACACCACACTAGCAACCTAGCACAAGATAGATAGATAGCGGAAGACTTAAGCTAGGCAAGGCAAGGTACAAGATAACTAGAGACAAGGCAACCAAGATACTAGGCACACTAAGTAGAGTCCTTAGAGCTATTAGATAGGCTATAACAAGTAAGCACACGAGCAAGGCAATCAAGCAAACCTAGTGAAGCTAGTAGGTACCAAGGTAAACACACAAGCAAGATAAGATCACAACTCAAGTACTACAAGCAATCATATGAAGTGCAATAAGTAAATGCGAGTAGTAAAGGAGAAGGGATAGAGAATGCTCATGATGTTTTCCCGTGGTCTCGGAAGGATGGCGCCTTCCCCTACTCCACGTTGGGTCACTCCCGCCGGAGTCTCGACCCCGTCCCTCCGCTCGATGGCGATCCCTCCTAGAGCACACTTCACCCTCCGAGTGAAGTCGCGGGCACGTCCTGCCGGGCTCGATCCCGGGTATTCTTCCGGAGGTAAGGCTCCGCACTTGATGCGTGCCAAAGGGCGCTCCCCTGGTGATGCTTCTTTCGCACGATAAGCTCCAAGACCGTGTACAAACTTGTGTTGACTTCCACAATCTCGTTGGACAGCTCAACACCGACGCCTAACCGGTCTAGGCCTCGCCATAGACCAAGAGTAACAGCCCTAGATGACTCTCTCAAGCCCACACTAGCCTAGAGATCAAAGGATGCAACTTGCTACTCTCTCAAGCACTAGGATCACTCCAAATCCTTCTCAAGTGCTTCACACTTCTTCCTCTTGGCTTCTTGGCAGCACCTCCCCTCTTTCCTGGGTCCAAGAGCAACTCAAAGGGGCGAGCAACCAGCTATATATAGGCCACCAACCTCAAACTAGCCGTTGCTAAAAAGTGCCCAGAAACCAAGTCACCGTAGGGTTCACCGTATGATACGGTGACCCTAGTCACCGTATCATACGGTGACTGTTCGTCTGTCTGCCAGAGGCAACTCCATCTCTGGACTTCCATCTTCAGGTATCGTCTGTCTGCCAGAGGCAACTCCATCTCTGGACTTCCATCTTCAGGTATCGCCGTATCATACGGTGACCCCCACCGTATCATACGGTGGCTTCATCTTCTTCAGCTTCCAGCAACTGCCAACTCTCTGGAAACCATACGGTGACCACCGTATCATACGGTGACACCTTCACCGTATCATACGGTGACCTCTGTCTTCAACTGCCAGATCTTCCTCTTCTCTGGACTTCTCTTCTCGCAGTCACCGTATCATACGGTGGCTCCTTCTCTTTTCTGCCAGAAACTCTTCTTCACTGGTCTTCTTCTGCTGCAGTCACCGCATCATACGGTGACTGGCACCGTATCCTACGGTGGCTTTACTTCTGCTGGAACTCGACCATTTCTTTGATCCTTGCTTCCAACATCTTCAAACTTGGTTCCTTCAAGCCTCTTCTGCCACTCTAGCCCCTGAGAGACTCACCATGCATCCCATGATCTCTATAACTAGTGTGTACTAAGAGAACCACCTCGAACCCTCTTGATAGTCCGGTTTTTCCTATGGACTCAAGCTAACATATAACCAAGCAACACCCGCTTGGATCTAGCATGTCCTTAGCCTTGATCCATATCTTCTCCGCGACTCCATCAAGTCCGTTCTTGTGTAGATGAAGGCAACCAATCATCCTTTCCATTAGGTTCATGGTGTGTTGGCGTTCACCACCAAACGGACGGAGCTTTCTTCATATGTGACCTATAAAATCTCACAAGAGTGTTAGTCACATTCATGGTTCTCATCCTATCACCAAAACATTCATACCTTGGGGTTTCCCTAGCTCCAATGGTCATGAAGCTTACAACTGATCAACACGCTAAGGAGTGAAGCCATTGGGCACAAGACAAAGAATGATTGAACCCCTTGGTTCGATCAACTACCCAAAGGTCCCACTTGATCTCCACTTCATCCATGGCGATGGTTTGCGCATCCTATCCCCTAGTCCCTATTTCATGAGTTAAAACAACCTTTCATGAAAATCTTGTAGATTTAACTCAAATATAAAATGAACCAACATATTTTCACCTGGTTGGCCTGCATACTCTTTATTCCTCGCATCATACACTTGTTGCTTGTGAACACCAATCTCATAGGACCCCATGTTTATCTAAGTTGCTGGCGAATGAGATATGGTTTGATGAGAGGAATCTTGCTTATTCTGCATAAAGTGCTTGGGAATTTATCTTGCAAAATTCAAAATCCATAGCTTTGCACTCCTCAATGATCCTATATTCCCACCAGAGCCAAATAATGATCATTTTGAAAGCCTCTACAAATGCTGCTTGTTATTGCTTTGAGCTTTGTCAAATTGTTGTGACCCTTGTGAGATGCTTGTCATATTTCATGATCAAGATCACGTACACATACACCACCACCACAAAACATGCTAAACTTCTACACTGGAAGTTAGCCACACCATTTCATCCATCCACCAAAATAAATACTCTTTCATTTGTTGTTGGTGTCCCTCTCCAAATATTCTTGCAAAAGAGACATGGCCATCGGAAAAAAAAAGAGAGAGTTAAAAAAAAAGAGTGCTCATATGCATGAGCAGAAATAAAAGAAAGAACCGCTCAAACATGAGCGTGATCAAAAAAAAAGAAAGAAGAAAAAAAAGAAAAGAAAATAAGTGATAGCCATGTTCTCAAATAAAAAGCAATCAAGAGAGAGACATCATCACATCAAGGAGTATCCACCATATTCACTTTTTCATACACTTATCCACACACGTGCACACTCTTGATCAGATTGTATGACTTGTGTTCTCCTTGGATCCAGTTTTTGACTTAGCAACATAAGTAATGCAAGTATGCTCCTTTTCATTCCCTACCAAGCTCCACATAAAGCCTTACATAGAAGTAGGATGAAAAGAGGCAAATCAAATGCCTTGGTGAGGAAACATACACATTGAGCGATCTGAGAGTTATCATCTGAGGAGTACGAGCTATGTTTTTACTTTTGAAAATCTTTCAAAAACCCAAGTTACTCAGCAGATGTAGCTACGATGACTCGAATCATGACCGTTCCATTCCTCAACCGCCCAAGATGACATGATAGACACATCAAAGTTCACGGGTGCAGGTATGGCTTGGAATAACTTGTATGCTAGCATCATACCAAAGAAAGTTATGTTCCACCTTAGTCCTTCAGCTTTACTCGAGGACGAGCAAAGTCTCAAGTGTGGGGGAGTTGTTGACGGCTCTTAGACCCAAAATAAACCGTCAACTAGCTGCGCTCTTAACCCTCAAATCAAACACCAAAGGTAGACTTAGGCCTTGAAACTAATCATTTCCACAAGTCTTGGTGAATTTGTGAGTGCAGCTGCATTTCATAGGATTACTAGGAAAAGGAAGCATAAAAGGCCTACTTTGGAAACACCGATTTTCCCCGGAATAAAGATATCTCCCCAAAAGCCCAATATCACGGAGATATGAAGAAAGATCATCTCTTGGAGATCCTGAATAATGGCAAAGATATATGGACCCACCAAATCAACCCACATCATATCCAGGATATTCCAGAGGATACACCACTCCGAGAAATCAGCATCGACAGCCGAGCAAGATATGGATCAAACGTCCTACGAAACATAACCAACTTGGGCCATAGCACCAAGATCACTCAATAGGACATCAAGGAGGACCTCTCGGCAAAAGCCCAAGACCAAATGGGCCAAGGGGGGGTCGACCGACCCCAAACCCTGGGTCGGCCGACCTGCTACAGTGGCCCCAGCAGCCCATCTTTTTATGGCGGTTCCCCACCGACGTACCAAGGTCGGTTCCGCCTGCAATCAATGCCCAAAGGCGGTGGAGGACCCCCAAACCGACCTACCAAGGCTATAAATAAAGGGGTACCCCCCTCCTTTCAACACACAACACAAGACACAAGTCATTCCACTCCCATCCAGGCCAAGGGCCTCTTGTATAGTAGTAGGAGTAGGAGAGAGGGCAGGGGAGAAGAGAGGGGTAGTCCTCCCTTTGGGAGGACTTAGCCCAAATCTTGTACCTTGGCGGATATTTTCTTATTAGTAGTTCTTCGTTCGTTCTTCGTTCGTTCGTCGTTCGTTCGTCGTTCGTTCTTCGTTCGTTCGTCGTTCTTATTCATAAGTTAGTATTCGTGGTGATATCGATCTAGCGAGCATTGTTTACTAGTCGTTATTCTTGTTATACTTGTTTACGGGATCATCGCTCCGCAAGGAGTGCTCTAGCCTTCTGAATCAGTACCAGGACCGGGGTTAGAGTAGTAATCGACGGCATAGACGTGGTGTCTAGGCTAGAGGTTACCTTTGTTTGCAGCGTGCCCGACGGTTTGTAGAGGTAGGCGGCAGGTGGTGACAGCCCTGTCCGTCCCTTGTAATCCTCCACGTTCGGGTTCGTCGTAGAGCTACAGGGTGGCGTGACTTGGCAGACCAGGTCTATACCAGTGCCCGAAGTAGACAGGTAGAACTTGAGTGCGTCTAGGGATAACTAGATCTTTATTCATCCTCTCAATCCTACACTACTATCGTTCTTGTGTGTCCTTGGGTAAAACTAACCTTGCTGCAGGATACCTCCGTTCCTTGGGGAAAACAAATACGATACCTTGGAATACTCCCGGGTGAAGTGCTACAACGGTATTCCGTGCGCTTGCGGATTTATTCGTGGTGTAAGAAATACCAACAGTGAGGATACCACATATGCAAATCATGTCAAAATCTCGCACAGCAGCAACGCAGGATTCGCTTGGATAAATATAGGCACCCCCATTCTTTATGGTTTCCTCGCATAGCCTCATAAGAAGTTGTTTCTCAAGTAAACAACCCTTGTTTCCCAAAGCATGACTTGTGGAGGACATGCTAACAAATAGAGCCAATGCGAGCATTTGAATCAAAACCTTCATAGTTAACATGTATGATTCCAATTTTCCTAGGGTCAAGTGTTGTTGTAATCCCTACGTACCACATATTGAACAGTACGCTTCTATTTATAGCAGATGATCCACAAAGAACCTGAGATTATCTGAGTTAATGTACAAAATCCTGCAGCAAGAAGTGTCATCCTATATCCAACTAATAATGAAAGAATAAAATGCTATAAATAATCAAATCATCCATGAATGCTTCAAGAAACTCGAGGCATTCTAGAATAAAAAATTATTTAGCAGACATATTTAAACAATGTCTGAAGGATTCATTGTGCTTTTATTTGCACCTCTGTCTTTGATTCCTGGCCTCTAGTACAATATTTGTGACACATTAATTCTTGTAACTAATTCTTTAATCTCAACAGCCGCTGCCGCACCACCCCCGCCTGTGTGAGGTGCGAACCCGAGCATCATGCCTGCATGCGCCACTAGCCAACCGCAATTCTCTACTCCAGCAGACACTGGAAACTGTGATGTGCCACCTACGCTTTGGTTCCACTCTACCAAGTTTCAATTTTGGTCAAAGAGAACTGCACATGTTGCATCGGTGGCAGCCACTCTGCCTTAGGGTCCTGCTCAAGGATCTTCGTCGTGAAATTCAAAAACATGGCAGGCTTAATTTTCGGGAGACATATATACGCTCCAGCCAAACCCTAGCTCGGACATTCAGGACCAAACAGCTCTCACCCCTCCGCACGTCATTCGCGAGCCTGATCGAGTATCTGAACTCCGGTCCCTTTTCTTTGTCCTATTTTAAAAGTTGGCTGCAATTAACAGAAAATCCCCAAATACGTTTCTGTATTAAATGAAATGTAGTTTTACCATAGTGTATGTTGATGCCATGGCGTAATTTGCAATCACCCTCTTCGTTCCCCACATGGTCATATGGTTTGCTCCAAGATTTACTTGAATTTTTCGAAGGTTCTCAAGATTCTACGAACTATTTGAAAAAAAAAATCAATAGCTAACCGTTATAGATACTTTAAAAAAATGATGCGATCTACACCGATATATGTAGTTCATTAGGGATTTGTTCGATTTTATACAAGTATTATCATCTCTTAATATGGAAATCGAATATTTTATATATATATATATATATATATATATATATATATATTTACTCATGACATGGAACCTATCGGTGGCGCGTGGACATTTTCTATGTTGTCGTGTATATAGTAATGGTATTGTTGGATGGGTGGAAAAAGTTTCTTTAAAGGCGTTTCATGATGTTAGCGTCACCGGAGATCAAGTTGCACGCATGATTCTCGTGGCACCAATTTATTCAAGCCACCTTTTCTCTGGCCACCAATTTCACATTAGCGAAGTTAGATAAAATTTTGACGGCGGCTATTTACATGTTACGTGCTTGATTTTTTTTTTTTTTGATATTTTGGATGTCAATATATTCTGAAATAATATTTCAATATACATAAGTGCGTTCACAGTGGTTGATTGTAAATATCAAATTTTATTCATTGACTTGCCATAACAAAAAAAAAAGATACATAAACCCGCGAGGTAAATGTTTATATTTTAGGATCCATCGTCCGCTTGCTTGCCTTCACGGACGTTCTATGGATGCGCCTTCAGTGAGGACGGTGAAAGTGGAGGTGGAACAGTAAAAGCTGAAAAGAAAAGTGTGTATCATGTCTTTCATCCACACATATGTTTTGTCAAAAATATTTGTAGAAAAACAATAACCTAAGTACTGGTTTCTTACTGCCACATCTGGTTCCACTTGGAATAGGCTTGTTGCAGTGCCTTGCTAGTTGTACAATCTTTAGCGGGCTTACCTCAGCTTCGTCTCTCAAGGTGAGGATACCACATATGCAAATCATGTCAAAATCTCGCACAGCAGCAACGCAGGATTCGCTTGGATAAATATAGGCACTCCTATTCTTTATGGTTTCCTCGCATAGCCTCATAAGAAGTTGTTTCTCAAGTAAACAACCCTTGTTTCCCAAAGCATGACTTGTGGAGGACATGCTAACAAATAGAGCCAATGCGAGCATTTGAATCAAAACCTTCATAGTTAACATGTATGATTCCAATTTTCCTAGGGTCAAGTGTTGTTGTAATCCCTACATACCACATATTGAACAGTACGCTTCTATTTATAGCAGATGATCCACAAAGAACCTGAGATTATCTGAGTTAATGTACAAAAATCCTGCAGCAAGAAGTGTCATCCTATATCCAACTAATAAAGAATAAAATGCTATAAATAATCAAATCATCCATGAATGCTTCAAGAAACTCGAGGCATTCTAGAATAAAAAATTATTTAGCAGACATATTTAAACAATGTTTGAAGGATTCATTGTGCTTTTATTTGCACCTCTGTCTTTGATTCCTGGCCTCTAGTACAATATTTATGACACATTAATTCTTGTAACTAATTCTTTAATCTCAACAGCCGTTGCCGCACCACGCCCGCCTGTGTGAGGTGCGAACCCGAGCATCATGCCTGCATGCGCCACTAGCCAACCGCAATTCTCTACTCCAGCAGACACTGGAAACTGTGATGTGCCACCTACGCTTTGGTTCCACTCTACCAAGTTTCAATTTTGGTCAAAGAGAACTGCACATGTTGCACCAGTGGCAGCCACTCTGCCTTAGGGTCCTGCTCAAGGATCTTTTTCGTGAAATTCAAAAACATGGCAGGCTTAATTTTCGGGAGACATATATACGCTCCAGCCAAAGCCTAGCTCGGACATTCAGGACCAAACAGCTCTCATCCCTCCGCACGTCATTCGCGAGCCCGATCGAGTATCTGAACTCCGGTCCCTTTTCTTTGTCCTATTTTAAAAGTTGGCTGCAATTAACAGAAAATCCCCAAATACGTTTCTGTATTAAATGAAATGTAGTTTTACCATAGTGTATGTTGATGCCATGGCGTAATTTGCGATCACCCTCTTCGTTCCGCACATGGTCATATGGTTTGCTCCATGATTTACTTGAATTTTTCGAAGGTTCTCAACATTCAACGATCTATTTGAAAAAAAAAAATCAATAGCTAACCGTTATAGATACTTTAAAAAAATGATGCGATCTACACCGATATATGTAGTTCATTAGGGATTTGTTCGATTTTATACAAGTATTATCATCTCATAATATGGAACTCGAATATTATATATATATATATATATATATATATATATATATATATATATATATAGGATTCCGTTATTCTACGCGCAGCGCGCTAAACTGTATTTAGCGCGGCAGCCCCCCGCCAGGCGGAGCTCCGGCGACGTCCCGCGACCGTAGAATGTTGGTTCCGCAACAATAAAAGTTTTTGAGGTTGCTTTGTTGACCAACGAGCTTGTCCTGTTGCGTAATAATTTGAAGGTTTGACGGCAGTTGCACACACTACCGTATCACGCGATCTTTTCCGCATGGAACGAGTCGTCCTGGTGAATATGCACTTCAGCAATTAAACTTTGACTGTCTAGTTTGTCATAGTACTACCTCCGATCTTATTTTGATGTCGTTCAGACAAGCAACTTAGTTCATTTTTGAACTAAAACCTCTGTCCTAACGACAAGAAAAAAAGAAAGGAGGGAGTATTACACAACCATAAAAGTCGGCTTCGTTGTTACGAAACCGTTACACTTTGAGGAGATAGGTATGTGTCAGCTGTTATAAGTAGATGCGTTGGATTGAGCTATTAAAAAATATCTAGACAAACAGGGATGGCGAGTCATAAGCTCCCAGCGGATGTAAAGTCAGACGCTGATTTTATTGCATGGATCCGGTACAACGAGCTGTGCCTCATCGATGGTGAAGAACCCGATAAGGATTTTTTTGATGTAAACTCGTTCTATGGTTTAATAACCGAGGTAAATCCCATCATTGCTAGTTGTTAAATAAACGGTTTCATCCGTGATTTTTCTGATTACTTTGTGCGCAGGTTGAGGAAGAAAATATTGATGACGATGTTACTAGCAAGGAGATAGAGGTGGATCCAGCATATAAATCTGATATTGAAGAGGACAGCTTGGGAAGTGATGAAAATTAAGAGTTGCATCGTCTACCCGTGATAGGGAAAGATTTACGGTTCAGTAGAGGCCAATGTAAATACATCATTAGTAATGGAAATAATGATAGCCTAAAAAAAATGATGGAGCTGAGTCGCTGTTGCATCCAAAACGTACAAGTTTAACCACGTAAGTACACAAAATGAATAGACATGCATTTAAATTCGCGTACACCTGAACCCTAACAAATTACTATAAAAAGGGAAAAACGACGGAGTTAAGTTTCGGTGATTGATAAGGATAAGCATGGTAACTATTTCGCAACAAACGATAGACACTGTTTGTTAAGATTTAGTTGAGGTGATTGATAAGGATAAGCATGGTAACTACGTGTTTGGAATCTATAAATTAGAGGACGCACAATACCTGCCGTGCAAAAGGGCTCAGAACGTAGCCATGGGGAGTCGAGTAGAGGAAGGAGATGAAGGAAAAAACAAGGCTGCAATCCGATCCGTGGTATGAAAGAATTATCCCGATCTGCTTCGGATATTTCGGTTCTTGACAAATCTTGTTTGTGTTGCGCAGGGATCTGGTGTCAGCCTTGCATCCAATGGGATGTGGATCGACAGCAATGCCAACAAGATCATGAAGGAGGCAATGAAGATCGTGAGGGCGGGAATGGTGTCCAGGGAAGCGTTCACGAAGGCGATGCAGAAGCTAGAAGAAATCAAGATGGAGCTCGTCCAACACAATCTTAAAGATCAAGAAAAGACCATGGAGCCAGCAGCCAAAAAGGTATCGTATGTTGTTCAGGTTCCTTTTGACAATGAGATACTAGATCTAGCACTGCATAAATCTGTTGTATAGTTTTATTTAAAAATTGATTTATAATTGAATTGTTCGTCAATAAAATACATATTCTCCAATATGGCAGACAAAGATTTCCATCGTAGAAGGTAGTCTACCGATAACTATTCTACTGCCAAAGCCCCTAGGCCCTAAAGCAAAGGCAGCAATACTAGCTGGATTCCCAAGTATGGAAGAAATGAAAGATGAACAAAACTGGTACAACAAATGGGTGATGTCTCTGTGGGATGAGAATGCGGGTAAGCAATGCGACATATGTGGTCTGCAAGGACACTGTCCGATGAAATGCACCTCGCCGCTTAAATGGAGGCATGACATGGATATGCAAGCACACCAAGAACACGTAAGATATAAAGAATACAAGTTTGCAGCCTTTTTGTTGGGATTTATTATTTTTCTAATGTTGATTTTGGGCATATAATAATTCAGGTACTTGGAGAACCAATAGTTGTGGAGGTGCCAAGAGATATCTCTGAAGAGGCAAAGCTGGAGGTTTTAGCGGAGTTTCCAACGGACGAGGAGTTGTACGATAAGGACAACTGGTACATCGAGTGGATCACCAAGCTGCAGCCGGGATGGTCAGATGATTGTTGTGGTGCATGCGGTTTATTTGGACATCATGAATCTAAGTGCCCATCTCCATTAAAGTGGAGGAGGATGCGAGAAAAAAATAAAGATCGGAATACCAAAGCCAACGAGAGCAAGGATGAGGCAGGTGTGAACGAGTAGAAAATACTAATGTTCGGGGTAATAAAAGATCATTAGAATACATTGTGATGTAGCCCGTCCTTTATTTTTGGAATCCATTTGTTCTAGTAATAATTGTTTTATTTTTATAAAGTGAACGAGTCTGTTCAAATAAGTGCTTATGGGTGATACGATTGTTGCGTACTTTTACGGTCGAGATTTGACTTTCAAAAGGAACGTGTAGAGGATTTGTTCGGGGTGGTTGTTACCAAAAGACACACGACCCAGGAACGAGTTTCCGAGTGGGGTTCGACGGCGACGGACTCATGGGGCGACACCATGAGGACAGCGCGATCCGAAAGCAGCGCCGCTTCCAACCACAAACTAGAGATTCTGCATCGCACACAACAAATTCAAGTGAGGGCGCCTACAATTCACCAGAATTCTTCGCCGGATCTTCGTCCGTTGCTCCCGTTGGCGACGACACATCAGCAAATAACTGCATCGCCCACAAGACAACAACCAGATGTTGAAGCATTTGGATCGGTGGTGCATACTCCTGGCGTAGTAAACACAAGCAATCAAGGAACAAGAACACCGCCCGCAACGCTGAATCAAGAGGAGATGGCGACACCTGAGGAAGGAATGACATTTACACATGTAAGTCCAGCGAGAAACGTTTTAAACCATATGCAATTTGTTGACGGCTGATTAGTAATTGAACCATATGCAATTTGTTGACGGCTGATTAGTAATTGATTGGGTTCGATGTGGTTTGTCAATTATAGAATTAGTTTAAAAAATTGAGTATTATGATTCAACAATAACAAATGGATTAATTGGTTTTAATTGTTAATAAATTGGTTCGATGCGGGTTACTTGTATGTAGGGCTCAAATGTGGATGATTCAATTGTGCCAAAAGTAGGCATGTGCTTTGACACCGAGGAAGCTGCATATGAATTTTACAGAGGGTACGCAGAACAGGCAGGATTCGGAGTTAAATGGGATAGGACAAAGAAAACAATTAGAGAAATAAGCTGCTCAAGCCAGGTAAAACAAGAATACGCAATAAGTTCTCCAAGAAGACTGGGTGCAAGGCAAAACTGAAGCTAAAAGATGTGGCAAATGAGGATGGAGATTATGAAGGGAAAGTGATAATTCAGAGCGTAACACTGGTGCACAACCATCCTTTGTCAAAAACACCAAATGTCACAAACCAAATGGAATGCCACAAACACAGAGATGAGGTACTGATGGAGTTGGTCGACGGTCTGAATGCAAGCAAGGTGCCACTGAATTGCACGAAGAACTATCTAAGTGAAATCTGCGGTGGGGAGCGAAACGTGACAATGACAAGCTGAGACATCAATTCAAGAAGATAAATGAGAATGTGATTGCAAAGGAATGATTTGAACTAGCAAACAAGCAGGAGAGGCCATACATCGTCGTCATCTAATTCAGGACCAGTGCATCGAGGCGAAAGTTGAGAAGCAGGATGACGAGCAGGCTGAACTGATGGCTGCTCAGAGCGTACCCCTGCACCCTGTTCATTGGACTGAATGTTCTGTCCGGCCAAAGACTGAGAATGCGATGGATTCTGTTGCAATATCGGGATTGCAAAGTACTCTTGGCTGTTCATAAAAGCAACAACCGTTGTGCGAGATGGGATCTTGTCTAACTTCCTCCGCTAGTGAATTAGAAAATGCACATCGTGAGTACCAAGAAGATTCAGGTGTACAGAAAGAAGAAACAATAATATATTAATTCATACAAGGGAAAGATATAAGCACGTGATCGATGTTGGAAAAACAGTAAACAGGGACGATTCTCATTAGGCCGAACTATTTAAACAGCCAACCAAATAGAATCGGGGAAAACAGTAAACAGGGGACGATTCGGTGAAATCTAATTGCGTACCTCTGAATGCGCTCGAGTAAGGTCGGCCTGGTTGTTCGGCGGTGGTTGATCATCCATCGGATGCCGGCAGGTGCAGAAGATTGAGTCTGGGGCGTTGGGGAAGAAAAGGGACCGGCCACCGGAGAAATCGAGGACGGCGGCGCCGCCGGAGAAATCGAGGACGGCGGCGCCGCCGGAGAAAATCGCAGATGGGGACGGGGACTACACCGGCAGGGATCACCCGGAGTTCAGCGGCGACGGAGTGGCTCGGTCATATCGCCGGTGAGAGCAGTGTGGTACATCTTCCTCTTCCTGGAGAAGAATCGGGAATATGGAAACTGCCGCCGTAGATGGGGCAACTAAACCCACCTCTGCGCGCGATTCCCAAAATGAGGTGAAAAATAAAATTGCTGGGGCAATTAGAGCCGGTGTGTGGGAGGAAAAAGTTTTACGGTAGCGGGTTTTCAGCGGACGCGTGGTCGCGAGAAGAAAAAATAATGGTTGCGAGAAAATGTTTTATGGTAGCGGGATTGAGCCTGGCGCGTCCAGTCTGATCGGTCGTCGGAGGAAAGAGGGCCGCGTCGGTCGGTAGGGCGGCGCCGCCGGGGTGCTACATAAGTTATTTAGCACCCTAGGTGCTAAATAGAGGATCTATATATATATATATATATACATACATATATATTTACTCATGACATGGAACCTATCGGTGGCACGTGGACATTTTCTATGTGATCGTGTATATAGTAATGGTATTGTTGGATGGGTGGAAAAAGTTTCTTTAAAGGCGTTTCATGATGTTAGCGTCACCGGGGATCAAGTTACACGCATGACTTCTCGTGGCACCAATTTATTCAAGCCACCTTTTGTCTGGCCACCAATTTCACATTAGCGAAGTTAGATAAAATTTTGACGGCGGCTATTTACATGTTATGTGCTTGATATTTTTTTTTGATCTTTTGAAGGTCAATATATTCTGAAATAATATTTCAATATACATAAGTACGTTCACAGTGGTTTGTGTAAATATCAAATTTTATTCATTGACTTGCCATAACAAAAAAAAAGATACATAAACCCGCGAGGTAAATGTTTATATTTTAGGATCCATCGTCCGCTTGCTTGCCTTCATGGACGTTCTATGGATGCGCCTTCAGTGAGGACGGTGAAAGTGGAGGTGGAACAGTAAAAGCTGAAAAGAAAAGTTTGTATCATGTCTTTCATCCACACATATGTTTGTCAAAAATATTTGTAGAAAACAATAACCAAAGTACTGGTTTCTTACTACCACATCTGGTTCCACTTGGAATAGGCTTGTTGCAGTGCCTTGCTAGTTGTACAATCTTTAGCGGGCTTACCTCAGCTTCGTCTCTCAAGATGAGGATAACACATATGCAAATCATGTCAAAATCTCGCACAGCAGCAACGCAGGATTCGCTTGGATAATATAGGCACCCCTATTCTTTATGGTTTCCTCGCATAGCCTCATAAGAAGTTGTTTCTCAAGTAAACAACCCTTGTTTCCTGAAGCATGACTTGTGGAGGACATGCTAACAAATAGAGCCAATGCGAGCAATTGAATCAAAACCTTCATAGTTAACATGTATGATTCAAATTTTCCTAGGGTCAAGTGTTGTTGTAATCCCTACATACCACATATCGAACATTACGCTTCTATTTATAGCAGATGATCCACAAAGAACCTGAGATTATCTGAGTTAATGTACAAAAATCCTGCAGCAAGAAGTGTCATCCTATATCCAACTAATAAAGAATAAAATGCTATAAATAATCAAATCATCCATGAATGCTTCAAGACACTCAAGGCATTCTATAATAAAAAATTATTTAGCAGACATATTTAAACAATGTTTGAAGGATTCGTTGTGCTTTTATTTGCACCTCTGTCTTTGATTCCTGGCCTCTAGTACAATATTTATGACACATTAATTCTTGTAACTAATTCTTTAATCTCAACAGCCGTTGCCGCACCACGCCCGCCTGTGTGAGGTGCGAACCCGAGCATCATGCCTGCATGCACCACTAGCCAACCGCAATTCTCTACTCCAGCAGACACTGGAAACTGTGATGTGCCACCTACGCTTTGGTTCCACTCTACCAAGTTTCAATTTTGGTCAAAGAGAACTGCACATGTTGCACCAGTGGCAGCCACTCTGCCTTAGGGTCCTGCTCAAGGATCTTTTTCGTGAAATTCAAAAACATGGCAGGCTTAATTTTCGGGAGACATATATACGCTCCAGCCAAAGCCTAGCTCGGACATTCAGGACCAAACAGCTCTCATTCCTCCGCACGTCATCGCGAGCCCAATCGAGTATCTGAACTCCGGTCCCTTTTCTTTGTCCTATTTTAAAGTTGGCTGCAATTAACAGAAAATCCCCAAATACGTTTCTGTATTAAATGAAATGTAGTTTTACCATAGTGTATGTTGATGCCATGGCGTAATTTGCAATCACCCTCTTCGTTCCGCACATGGTCATATGGTTTGCTCCATGATTTACTTGAATTTTTCGAAGGTTCTCAACATTCAACGATCTATTTGAAAAAAAAAAATCAATAGCTAACCATTATAGATACTTAAAAAAATGATGCGATCTACACCGATATATGTAGTTCATTAGGGATTTGTTCGATTTTATACAAGTATTATCATCTCTTAATATGGAACTCGAATATTTCTATATATATATATATATATATATATATATATATATATATACATACATATATATTTACTCATGACATGGAACCTATCGGTGGCACGTGGACATTTTCTATGTGATCGTGTATATAGTAATGGTATTGTTGGATGGGTGGAAAAAGTTTCTTTAAAGGCGTTTCATGATGTTAGCGTCACCGGGGATCAAGTTACACGCATGACTTCTCGTGGCACCAATTTATTCAAGCCACCTCTTGTCTGGCCACCAATTTCACATTAGCGAAGTTAGATAAAATTTTGACGGCGGCTATTTACATGTTATGTGCTTGATATTTTTTTTTGATCTTTTGGAGGTCAATATATTCTGAAATAATATTTCAATATACATAAGTACGTTCACAGTGGTTGATGTAAATATCAAATTTTATTCATTGACTTGCCATAACAAAAAAAAAGATACATAAACCCGCGAGGTAAATGTTTATATTTTAGGATCCATCGTCCGCTTGCTTGCCTTCATGGACGTTCTATGGATGCGCCTTCAGTGAGGACGGTGAAAGTGGAGGTGGAACAGTAAAAGCTGAAAAGAAAAGTTTGTATCATGTCTTTCATCCACACATATGTTTTGTCAAAAATATTTGTAGAAAAACAATAACCAAAGTACTGGTTTCTTACTGCCACATCTGGTTCCACTTGGAATAGGCTTGTTGCAGTGCCTTGCTAGTTGTACAATCTTTAGCGGGCTTACCTCAGCTTCGTCTCTCAAGGTGAGGATACCACATATGCAAATCATGTCAAAATCTCGCACAGCAGCAACGCAGGATTCGCTTGGATAAATATAGGCACCCCTATTCTTTATGGTTTCCTCGCATAGCCTCATAAGAAGTTGTTTCTCAAGTAAACAACCCTTGTTTCCCGAAGCATGACTTGTGGAGGACATGCTAACAAATAGAGCCAATGCGAGCAATTGAATCAAAACCTTCATAGTTAACATGTATGATTCCAATTTTCCTAGGGTCAAGTGTTGTTGTAATCCCTACATACCACATATTGAACAGTACGCTTCTATTTATAGCAGATGATCCACAAAGAACCTGAGATTATCTGAGTTAATGTACAAAAATCCTGCAGCAAGAAGTGTCATCCTATATCCAACTAATAATGAAAGAATAAAATGCTATAAATAATCAAATCATCCATGAATGCTTCAAGAAACTCGAGGCATTCTAGAATAAAAAATTATTTAGCAGACATATTTAAACAATGTTTGAAGGATTCATAGTGCTTTTATTTGCACCTCTGTCTTTGATTCCTGGCCTCTAGTACAATATTCGTGACACATTAATTCTTGTAACTAATTCTTTAATCTCAACAGCCGTTGCCGCACCACGCCCGCCTGTGTGAGGTGCGAACCCGAGCATCATGCCTGCATGCGCCACTAGCCAACCGCAATTCTCTACTCCAGCAGACACTGGAAACTGTGATGTGCCACCTACGCTTTGGTTCCACTCTACCAAGTTTCAATTTTGGTCAAAGAGAACTGCACATGTTGCACCAGTGGCAGCCACTCTGCCTTAGGGTCCTGCTCAAGGATCTTTTTCGTGAAATTCAAAAACATGGCAGGCTTAATTTTCGGGAGACATATATACGCTCCAGCCAAAGCCTAGCTCGGACATTCAGGACCAAACAGCTCTCATCCCTCCGCACGTCATTCGCGAGCCCGATCGAGTATCTGAACTCCGGTCCCTTTTCTTTGTCCTATTTTAAAAGTTGGCTGCAATTAACAGAAAATCCCCAAATACGTTTCTGTATTAAATGAAATGTAGTTTTACCATAGTGTATGTTGATGCCATGGCGTAATTTGCAATCACCCTCTTCGTTCCGCACATGGTCATATGGTTTGCTCCATGATTTACTTGAATTTTTCGAAGGTTCTCAACATTCAACGAACTATTTGAAAAAAAAAAATCAATAGCTAACCGTTATAGATACTTTAAAAAAATGATGCGATCTACACCGATATATGTAGTTCATTAGGGATTTGTTTGATTTTATACAAGTATTATCATCTCTTAATATGGAACTCGAATATTTCTATATATATATATATATATATATTTACTCATGACATGGAACCTATCGGTGGCACGTGGACATTTTCTATGTGATCGTGTATATAGTAATGGTATTGTTGGATGGGTGGAAAAAGTTTCTTTAAAGGCGTTTCATGATGTTAGCGTCACCGGGGATCAAGTTACACGCATGACTTCTCGTGGCACCAATTTATTCAAGCCACCTTTTGTCTGGCCACCAATTTCACATTAGCGAAGTTAGATAAAATTTTGACGGCGGCTATTTACATGTTATGTGCTTGATATTTTTTTTTTGATCTTTTGGAGGTCAATATATTCTGAAATAATATTTCAATATACATAAGTACGTTCACAGTGGTTGATGTAAATATCAAATTTTATTCATTGACTTGCCATAACAAAAAAAAAGATACATAAACCCGCGAGGTAAATGTTTATATTTTAGGATCCATCGTCCGCTTGCTTGCCTTCATGGACGTTCTATGGATGCGCCTTCAGTGAGGACGGTGAAAGTGGAGGTGGAACAGTAAAAGCTGAAAAGAAAAGTTTGTATCATGTCTTTCATCCACACATATGTTTTGTCAAAAATATTTGTAGAAAAACAATAACCAAAGTACTGGTTTCTTACTGCCACATCTGGTTCCACTTGGAATAGGCTTGTTGCAGTGCCTTGCTAGTTGTACAATCTTTAGCGGGCTTACCTCAGCTTCGTCTCTCAAGGTGAGGATACCACATATGCAAATCATGTCAAAATCTCGCACAGCAGCAACGCAGGATTCGCTTGGATAAATATAGGCACCCCCATTCTTTATGGTTTCCTCGCATAGCCTCATAAGAAGTTGTTTCTCAAGTAAACAACCCTTGTTTCCCAAAGCATGACTTGTGGAGGACATGCTAACAAATAGAGCCAATGCGAGCATTTGAATCAAAACCTTCATAGTTAACATGTATGATTCCAATTTTCCTAGGGTCAAGTGTTGTTGTAATCCCTACGTACCACATATTGAACAGTACGCTTCTATTTATAGCAGATGATCCACAAAGAACCTGAGATTATCTGAGTTAATGTACAAAAATCCTGCAGCAAGAAGTGTCATCCTATATCCAACTACTAATGAAAGAATAAAATGCTATAAATAATCAAATCATCCATGAATGCTTCAAGAAACTCGAGGCATTCTAGAATAAAAAATTATTTAGCAGACATATTTAAACAATGTTTGAAGGATTCATAGTGCTTTTATTTGCACCTCTGTCTTTGATTCCTGGCCTCTAGTACAATATTCGTGACACATTAATTCTTGTAACTAATTCTTTAATCTCAACAGCCGCTGCCGCACCACGCCCGCCTGTGTGAGGTGCGAACCCGAGCATCATGCCTGCATGCGCCACTAGCCAACCGCAATTCTCTACTCCAGCAGACACTGGAAACTGTGATATGCCACCTACGCTTTGGTTCCACTCTACCAAGTTTCAATTTTGGTCAAAGAGAACTGCACATGTTGCACCCGTGGCAGCCACTCTTCCTTAGGGTCCTGCTCAAGGATCTTTTTCGTGAAATTCAAAAACATGGCAGGCTTAATTTTCGGGAGACATATATACGCTCCAGCCAAAGCCTAGCTCGGACATTCAGGACCAAACAGCTCTCATCCCTCCGCACGTCATTCGCGTGCCCGATCGAGTATCTGAACTCCGGTCCCTTTTCTTTGTCCTATTTTAAAAGTTGGCTGCAATTAACAGAAAATCCCCAAATACGTTTCTGTATTAAATGAAATGTAGTTTTACCATAGTGTATGTTGATGCCATGGCGTAATTTGCAATCACCCTCTTCGTTCCGCACATGGTCATATGGTTTGCTCCATGATTTACTTGAATTTTTCGAAGGTTCTCGACATTCAACGAACTATTTGAAAAAAAAAATCAATAGCTAACCGTTATAGATACTTTAAAAGAATGATGCGATCTACACCGATATATGTAGTAAATTAGGGATTTGTTTGATTTTATACTAGTATTATCATCTCTTAATATGGAACTCGAATATTTCTATATATATATATATATATATATATATTTACTCATGACATGGAACCTATCGGTGGCACGTGGACATTTTCTATGCGATCGTGTATATAGTAATGGTATTGTTGGATGGGTGGAAAAAGTTTCTTTAAAGGCGTTTCATGATGTTAGCGTCACCTGGGATCAAGTTACACGCATGACTTCTCGTGGTACCAATTTATTCAAGCCACCTTTTGTCTGGCCACCAATTTCACATTAGCGAAGTTAGATAAAATTTTGACGGCGGCTATTTACATGTTATGTGCTTGATATTTTTTTTTTGATCTTTTGGAGGTCAATATATTCTGAAATAATATTTCAATATACATAAGTACGTTCACAGTGGTTGATGTAAATATCAAATTTTATTCATTGACTTGCCATAACAAAAAAAAAGATACATAAACCGGCGAGGTAAATGTTTATATTTTAGGATCCATCGTCCGCTTGCTTGCCTTCATGGACGTTCTATGGATGCGCCTTCAGTCAGGACGGTGAAAGTGGAGGTGGAACAGTAAAAGCTGAAAAGAAAAGTTTGTATCATGTCTTTCATCCACACATATGTTTTGTCAAAAATATTTGTAGAAAAACAATAACCAAAGTACTGGTTTCTTACTGCCACATCTGGTTCCACTTGGAATAGGCTTGTTGCAGTGCCTTGCTAGTTGTACAATCTTTAGCGGGCTTACCTCAGCTTCGTCTCTCAAGGTGAGGATACCACATATGCAAATCATGTCAAAATCTCGCACAGCAGCAACGCAGGATTCGCTTGGATAAATATAGGCACCCCCATTCTTTATGGTTTCCTCGCATAGCCTCATAAGAAGTTGTTTCTCAAGTAAACAACCCTTGTTTCCCAAAGCATGACTTGTGGAGGACATGCTAACAAATAGAGCCAATGCGAGCATTTGAATCAAAACCTTCATAGTTAACATGTATGATTCCAATTTTCCTAGGGTCAAGTGTTGTTGTAATCCCTACGTACCACATATTGAACAGTACGCTTCTATTTATAGCAGATGATCCACAAAGAACCTGAGATTATCTGAGTTAATGTACAAAAATCCTGCAGCAAGAAGTGTCATCCTATATCCAACTAATAATGAAAGAATAAAATGCTATAAATAATCAAATCATCCATGAATGCTTCAAGAAACTCGAGGCATTCTAGAATAAAAAATTATTTAGCAGACATATTTAAACAATGTTTGAAGGATTCATAATGCTTTCATTTGCACCTCTGTCTTTGATTCCTGGCCTCTAGTACAATATTCGTGACACATTAATTCTTGTAACTAATTCTTTAATCTCAACAGCCGCTGCCGCACCACGCCCGCCTGTGTGAGGTGCGAACCCGAGCATCATGCCTGCATGCGCCACTAGCCAACCGCAATTCTCTACTCCAGCAGACACTGGAAACTGTGATATGCCACCTACGCTTTGGTTCCACTCTACCAAGTTTCAATTTTGGTCAAAGAGAACTGCACATGTTGCACCGGTGGCAGCCACTCTGCCTTAGGGTCCTGCTCAAGGATCTTCTTCGTGAAATTCAAAAACATGGCAGGCTTAATTTTCGGGAGACATATATACGCTCCAGCCAAAGCCGAGCTCGGACATTCAGGACCAAACAGCTTTCATCCCTCCGCACGTCATTCGCGAGCCCAATCGAGTATCTGAACTCCGGTCCCTTTTCTTTGTCCTATTTTAAAAGTTAGCTGCAATTAACAGAAAAATCCCCAAATACGTTTCTGTATTAAATGAAATGTAGTTTTACCATAGTGTATGTTGATGCTGTTGGTCGTTTGTACGCACCTACTTATATACCGCAAGTGGACGGTGTACAGTTGTAGCACTTTTCCCTTAGAGTATTCCAAGGTTTAATATCGAACCACAGAGAACAAGCGGGACTTAAACTATTATTTAAACTACTAAATTAATATAGCAAAAGTGTGTGTGAGAAGGATGATTAACAACTAGAGGCGAAAGGACCTACAGTTGCAACAAGGTTATAAAAGGGATTCTCTCCTATGGTTTGGGATACTGGCATGCAACTCGAATTAATGTTCAGTTGATAGGTTTAGTATTCTACAAGACATGGTGGTTTCGTTCGCCCCGATCCTGTCACGACAAGGGTTAATAGCTCCCCACTGGTTTCTTGCACTATGTGATAATCGATAGCATAACCGTTGCAATCAGCTACACTAATGAGTTTATGTATTGATCAGATACAGAATAAATGCATCACATAGACCCAACGCATCAAAAGAGTATCGTAAGTGTGAGAGTTACATAACCAGATTTTCCTCGCCACGGAGAGAATATGAGATCTACTCACTCATCATACTGCAGCACATGAACATGGTTACGATAGAACGCGGGATTTTGGTGTAGACCAACAGGTGCCAATCGGTACGGCAGTGTGCCGGTCGGCACAATCTTCCTTTTTGGTGGTGATGATCGGTGATCGCCGTCTTTGCCGCCACAACCTTTAACCTAGGTCAAAACTTCTCCGTTCGCTCCCTCTTTATTTCGCGACCAAGATCTTCTCTTTATAGTTCCTTCCAATTGTGGGCTGGATTTTACCGACTCCGACTCTGATATTTTCTTCTAGGCTTCATCTTCTCCGAGTGGGCTTTATGTTTGAGCTTAACCCTAGTGGTGCTGGTCGGCACAGGGGCTGTGCCGATCGGCACTGCCTCTAACTTCTTCGTTCTTCGGGCCTCCGGTAGCTCTTTATCCGTAGTTTCTCTATTTTCACCTATTTCCTGCAAATCTTTCCGAATACACAGAAACTACGCATATATATAATAATGGAGGTTAATTGTTAGCAATAATGACATAATAAGGTATTAAAAACACTATATTTGTCATATAAAATGGGTACTTAGAAAGCACCAACAGCTCCCCCACACTCAAATCATTGCTAGTCCTCGAGCAATACAAACCAAGAAAATCATTATCGTGCTTTCATCATGCTAAGAAGCAAAAACTCTCATAGATCTTCAACTCAGCTATTGTTAATCATCTCATCGAATTAGTTTTCCTCCACAAGACTTTTTCTCAATTTTGAAAACAATTTCACCTCAAAACTTGAGTCAACCAAATTAATCACAAGGCTTATCTCAAACAAATATTTTTGTCTCCCTTCATATCACATAAGATGAATGCAAAAAGCTTCAGATTCCACTCAATCGCTCAAAGGTGTTTCCTTCCCTCTCCTATTCTATAGTATAAGGTTCTTTTGTGGATCTCGGAGAGTAGTATAACCAAATTGAATCGGAAGAGCAATTAAGTCAACAATTCGCTCAATCATGCCTTCTAAAAGGGAGTTTTCATCATGATAATACAGAGTATAAGCATAAGGATCAAAAGGGAATAGAAAATAAACGAGAATGAATGGAATAGAGTTAAGATGAGATCAAGCTTGAAGTATACACTGATTTTCTAGAATTTTAACTCTTCCTGCAGTCTGCTTCTTCTGATATTCATTTTCTCTTTCTTTTCGGCGTATTTTCTTTTATTTTTCTCTTGTGCCGGTCGGCACCAACTGTGCCGGCTGGCACCCTTTTCATTTTTTTTCTTTTCTCTTCTTTTTCTTCTCTTTTTATTGCAGACTGCTATCAGAGCACTTTTTGAACCGAAATCTGACTGAACTTCATATTTGCTTGTAGGTTGTATCAAGGAGGAGGGAGAAACGATGAAATATTGGTTTTTCGGATATAAAAAATTTGATGACAGATGGCTAGCAAATTGAGATGAACAAATGAAACTCCCTTCTAGCTTAGTCGTAATCAAGAGCAAAGAGTCGACAAAGATGTTTTCTTATCAAAAGGTTCATGTGTAGGCTTCTCTCATCTCATTTGGCTTAGTGTAATAGGCACAATATCAAATCTCTAGCTAAATGCTTCAATAGAATGATAGAAGGGGTTTTTGAAAAGTTGGTATATAAAGCCAAGCGACTATTCAATAAACTCAAGTAGATTGGCAAAACGATCGTGAAAAATAAAATCAAGAATATGGGGTAACGCATCGATTCGACAACTAATACCAACTTTATTCAAGACATTGCAATCAATCTTGACCTCAAAGCTTAACTAAACACACCATCTCAAAGACTCTCTAAGAAAACTCTCACACTTGCTCACAAAATCAAACCACACTAAATCGAAGCAAACGACCTTAAGAAGTGTAAGGGCGAATCCCCCACACTCAAACCTTGCAATGTCCCTATTGCAAAAGAACGACAACTAGACCAACCTAATCGTAGATGCGATGCCTCCTCAACATGCTAAAGATGCTTCGAATGTTCTGCAAGAGAAAGGAGTAATCCTCTTCGGCCATGCTCATCATGTCTTCAACTCTTCTATCAATGTCCCGTTGATACCTATGGCGTCTCTCCATGTCATACTGAAGACGTTCGATGTTTCTTCTGCAGATCGGGCAACAGTTAGCAGGACGATCATAACGCTCATCTTGCAGGGGCGAGTCCCTGCGAAATCCCCTCGGTGCCGGTCGGCACGAGACACCGTTTACTTGATAACGCGGCCCTGCACTTCCTTGAGCTCCTGCACGGCTTCCTGTAGCTCCTTGTTGGCGGTCGTTAAACCATGATTTGACCGCCACCCTACCGGTAAATAAATGCATAACACCAAGATTTTGTGCATAGTAGTTAGGAATAATGCTACTCCACAGGTTTTGGTGAATATTTGGATGCAGGAGTGAATAATGGAGAAAAGTGGGCCCAGCCAGAGAATTACCCTGGCCGGCCGGCCCCACCATAGGCCGGCTGGCCCCACCTAGTGGCCGCAGGCCCCAGACTTCCTCCAGTGGGCTGGAAACTAATCCACAACGCACAATTAAAGGCCAGCCCAGCAGAATTGCACCGCCATTCTAGAAGGTGGGCCAATTGGGCCTTAACTTGGCCCTCACTTCAATTCTGCCGACCCCAGCGAGGAGCCGACCTTCAGACCGCCTTCAGGGAGTGATCTGAAGCGTCCACGCTTAAGACGGTGGCAAACCGCCACAGGGGACGGCCGGCCAGCCAACCTGGCCGGCCGGCCGGCCGACTTTGGCGCCACCGCCTCTCCAGCTTCGGCCAGGGTGCTCCCACCGCCATTGCAAGCTATAAATTGGACCCCCCGGCCTCAGAAGCAACTCGCACCTTCACACTTGAGAAGACAAGATCCAATGTAGGATCACGCTCAGCTCAAGGAGTCACTTCCATTTGTGTAGTTTAGAGTAGGCTAGTTGGTCATGGGAGTTAGAGTAGAAGTGAGAGCTCCCCTCGAAGTTCCGGAGTTTTCTTCGGATATTGGGTAAAGCTCTCTTGTATCTTTTCTTTTCAGATATTCTTTAATATAATTATTTTCTTATTTATTTTCTTATTTATTTATTTTAGTTTTCCTTTTAGTTTACATTTATTTATTTAAGTAATAATTATAGAGAAATTCTTGTGTTGGTCCACGTCTGTGTATGGTAGGTCTATCTGCATGGGTTGTTTGCACCGCAAATGCTTACACAATCCACATAAATTTGTTATGCATGGTTGGCTTGCTCTTACGCGCGAAGAGTAAGCTATCTAGGATATTTGCTTGTATGGCTCAAGGAACTATTCTAGACGTGAGTTTGCTCTACACCCCACGGAGGATGGTAGCCGCGAGTACGTGTGACAGGCATACCGGTCTCTGTAATCCACCACGTCCGGGTGATGGTTTTAGTAGGGAGGTCAATAGCACGTAGTTCCCCAAGGTAGTTGAACCTAATTCTCGGGTTGCTGCCTTGGCATGCGTGTGCCCCGATATGCAGGAACGAATCTATAATGAAAGCTTAAGTAGATATTTGTAACCCCTAGGCTGATACCCTTCTTCTCGATGTCCTCCCAGTTGACTAGTTCTATCTCTTTATCTTCATATGGAATCCTTGTGTGTTTTTGGTTGCCACTCATCATATCATATATGTATCCCTGCTTTGGTCTAGTTTGCAATTATAAATAATAGATGTTTCCTTGTTAATTAATGATATTCTTAGCGATGCTTCCCTGTGGAAATATAAATACGATACCCTTGGAATACTCCTGGGTGAAATGCTACAACGGTGTTCCGTGCGCTTGCGGAGTTGATATTTATCTCTATGCGTAAGAAACGTCAACACTCCTTCTGCACTAGGTGGTTCGGCATCAACAGGTTCTGGCACATCTCCTTCGTCTTCTTCTTGTTCTTCCATTGGTTCTTCCTCGGGATCTTCTTCCGGATCCTCCTTGGCTTCAACTTCATCCTTCGCAAAAAGATTAGCTAATGGGTGCTCATGCTCAGGAGATGTTTCTAAGTAGCACACTGATTCCGAGGTATATCTCGCTCGTGGCTTTGAAGAAAGACGAACGGAATGCCGAACTCCCTCTATTTCCTTTGATCTCTTCGGTTCTAGCTCATCATCAGAGGTCTCATCAGTTATCTCAATAAAATCAACAACCTTGAGGTCGTGCCGATCGGCACCAGCTTCGTGCCGGTCGGCACGGCGGTCTTTTGTTGCAAAATACTGCTCTAAGTCAGCCAGATTCTGCGCTCTTCTCCTTGCAGCATTGTCCCTGTCAATACGCCTCTGAATTTCATCATTGATCTCTTTAGTAGTCATTCGCCCTTTAGCAACGGAGAATCCATCATCAAAGAAGAAAGTCGCAGGGATGGATTCAGGATCAGCTAGATAATTCTCAATCTGCTTCTGATGGTCTTTCAGACAGTGAAAACACTTACATCCAAAACCTCTGGTGTTCTTGTGTATCATCTTCTCTTGAAAATCTTCCCAGACAGTCAGAACGCGTGGAAGCACACAATGCCGATCGGCACCAGTTGTGTGCCGGTCGACACCACCGTCAGAAGTCCTTCCATCATTAAGCCGAGACCTATGGATGGTCAGAAAGCAATCTCTGTCTAACTCTTCCTTCTCGCTATCAGTAAGTATTGATTCAAAGGCAATAAGATCATCATATGTAAAAGGACGTTCCATAGCGAGAAGTCGATCCATTGTGTACCTACCAGAGACTGGTGTGCTATCATCAATAACCTTGGATTTACCTTTGCGTACTAGCACCTCTCTGACCTTCTTCCGGAGGGCTTCATCCATCTCCTTCATCTCTCTATTGAATGCATCCGCTTCACTCTTGTACATCCATCGTTGCTTCAAGTGCGACCAGACAATCGGATCGTCCTCGGTGGGGTTAAGATTCCTGTCGCGCTCCCATGGCAGAGTCGGGCTCATTGGCGAAGATCCGACGTCGCGCCGATCGGCACTGCCGTGCCGGTCGCCACAGGGTTGTGCCGATCGGCACCACCCCCTCCTCTGCCGGTTCCGCCGAGTTGCATTGTTCTTGGTTCTAGGGTTTGGTTGGAACTCTGGCGGTGCTCGATTTTTGATACTGAGATTCGTGACAACTCCTTCATATATATATCCTTAATTCTCTTGTTCCAAACGGAATCTATCTCTTAAATTTGGAAGTCATCGAAGCATGTCTTGGAGGAAGGGCAAAAACTTGACTCGAAAAGGACACGGACTCTCCTGTGCCGATCGGCACAGGCCTGTGCCGGTCGGCACAGAGGCATTTTGCCAGCACGACTCAATAAAACCAAGGAAACAGAAAACACACAGAAAAACAGCAAAAACAACAGTGCTTTTGTTTTACGTCGTAAAGCTCGACCACCCAATCACTTAATCCACATAATAAATATCAAATGACTTTAACTCAAAAGTGTCGGCTTCAAGATATACCTTTAGTCATTGACCGTTCACCGTGTATGTATTTTGCTGTCCATCTATGATGACAACAACTCCGGAAGGAAGAACTTTATGAACAAGATACGGTCCGTCCCATTTGCTTTTCAATTTGCCTTTACCGAACAACCGAAATCTTGAATTGAATAATAGCACTCTATCTCCTTCGTGAAATTCCTTTTTCAATAGCTTCTTATCATACCACTTCTTTGTTTTCTCTTTATAGATAGCTGCATTCTCGTAAGCTTTTAAGCGCATTTCCTCGAGTTCACTAATTTGAATCTTTCTTTTCACGGCGGCAGCATCTAAATCTAAATTCATCTCTTTGATCGCCCAATATGCTCTATGTTCTAATTCCACAAGCAAATGACAAGTCTTTCCATAGACGAATTGATAGGGTGTCATACCTATTGGTGTCTTGAATGCTGTGCGATAAGCCCAAAGTGCGCCATTCAACTTGTTTGACCAATCTTTTCCTTCTCTTGTAGCAATTTTCTGGAGAATTCCTTTCAACTGCTTATTAGAGGTTTCTGCTTGACCGTTGGTCTGTGGATGATAGGCTGTTCCAATTCGATGCTCAATACCCATCTTCTTCAAAGTTTTAGTAAACTCATGTCCAGTAAAGTGAGTTCCACCATCTGTTATAAGAACTCTAGGGACACCATATCTTGGAAATATGTACTCATTCAACATTGTCCTGGATTCATTAGTTGTACTAGCGCGGCATGGTATTGCTTCTACCCACTTTGACACATAGTCCACAGCAACCAAAATATATTCATAGCCATTAGAATTAACAAACGGTCCCATGAAATCCATGCCCCAAACATCAAATATATGAACTTGCAGATTATACTTCAAAGGCATAGCATTACGAGCATTAACATTTCTAATTCTTTGGCATTGGGGGCATCTAGCAACATACCTTTTCGCATCTTCATGCATCGAAGGCCAATAAAATCCACTAGCCCATACTTTTGCTTGTGTTCGAAAGTGCCCATAATGTCCACCATATTCAGACGAATGGCAGTTTCCCAATATGATTTCGCGTTCCTCGCGAGGTACGCACCTTCTAACAGCTCCATCTTCACAATATCGATATAAATAAGGGTCATCCCATATGAATTTCCTCATTTCACTGACAATCATCTTTCTTGAATTCTTGCTACAATCATTCAGCTGCCCTTTGAATCCATTTGTGATATCTTGCATCCATGATTCGCGATAATCCTTAACTCAAAATAGCTGCTCTTGTGCCATAGCATCACCAATGCATCCTTCCTTGTCCTCAATCATCAAACGAGATAGATGGTCTGCTACCGAATTCTCAATTTCTTTCTTGTCTCTAATCTCCAAATCAAATTCTTGCAACATCAAAACCCAATGAAGCAATCTAGGTTTCGACTCCTTTTTAGAAACAAGATATCTAATGACCCGTATAAACAATGACCTTAGAGTTGAGGATGTAAGATCTAAATTTCTCAAATGCAAATATGAGAGCTAGCATCTCTTTTTCTGTTGTTGCATAGTTAATCTAGGCTTCATTAAGAGTTTTACTAGCATAGTAGATAGCATGCACTTTACCTTCTTTTCACTGTCCAAGAACCGCTCCTACGGCATAATCACTTGCATCGCACATAATCTCAAAGGGCAAATTCCAATCCGGATGTTGCATAATAGGCGCTGAGCATAAAGCTTCTTTCAACTTCCGGAAAGCGGTAAGCATTTTATCATTCATTGCAAATTCAACGTCCTTTTGCAGCAATTCTGTCAATGGCTTAGCAATCTTTGAATAATCCTTGACAAATCTGCGATAAAAATTTGCATGCCCAAGAAAACTTCGAAGAGTTTTAAGATCAGTTGGTGGTGGCAACCTTTCAACTGTGGATATTTGAGCTTTGTCTACTTCAATGCCTCGGTTAGAAATAACATGCCCCAAGACAATTCCTTCGGTTACCATGAAGTGACATTTTTCCCAATTAAGAACTAAATCAACTTCTACGCACTTCTTGAGTACTTTCTCTAAATTTGCTAAGCAATGATTAAAATCAGTACCATGAACAAAGAAATCATCCATAAATACCTCCATAATGTCTTCAATGAATTCAGCAAATATAGCATTCATGCATCTCTGGAATGTAGCTGGTGCGTTGCGAAGGACGAATGGCATTCGTCGATAAGCATAAGTTCTATAAGGACAAGTAAAAGTGGCCTTATGTTGATCTTCAGGTCGAACAGGAATTTGAAAGAAACCACTATAAACGTCGAGATAGCAAAAATAAGAGTTCTTTGCTAACCTTTCAAGCATCTTATCAATGAATGGTAATGGATAATGGTCTTTCTTTGTAGCGGTATTCAGTTTCCTGTAATCAATGCACATTCGCCATCCTGTAACTGTTCGTTGAGGGATCAACTCATTATTCTCATTCGGCACAACTGTCAGTCCTCCTTTCTTTAGTACGCAGTGCACTGGGCTCACCCATTCACTATCAGCAACAGGATAAATCATTCCTGCGTTAAGAAGTCTAAGCACTTCTTTCTTCACAACTTCCTTCATGCCCTCCTTCAATCGTCGCATGCCTTCAACAACTGGCTTTGCTGATTCTTCAAGATTGATCTTATGTGTGCAAAAAGCCGGGCTTATTCCTTTGATATCATCAATACTATAGCCGATGGCTCTCTTGAATTTCCTCAGAACAGCAAGCAATCGTTCTGTTTCTTCTTTATTCAAAGCACTATTGACGATGACGGGATAAGTTTTATCTTTACCTAAGTGTTCATACCGTAGACCATCAGGAAGTGGCTTCAGTTCTACTTCTGGTGCTGCACCAGGATCCAGATTACCCAAAGGCTCAAATTGAGGATTTTCGCTTCTGTGCCGGTCGGCACCGTCGCTGTGCTGATCGGCACAATCTGTGTGCCGGTCGGCACTGGCTTGAATTTCCACCTCTTCCCTGTTTGATTCCTCAAACAGTTTATTCAACGGATCTGAATATCCTGTACTGAGTTCTTCATCTTTTCCTGAAAAGAATTCCTGGAGAGAGGGTGGGTCTTCACTTTCTTGAATAACGGATGGGTCTTTGAATTCGAAAAGGACTTCCTCTCCGCCCAAAGTCAATTTGAGATGACCTTTTCCAGCATCAATAACAGCTTGTACAAGCTTCAAGAAGGGTCTTCCCAAGATAATATCTTCAACTCCAACTTCACCTTTATCAAGAACAAAAATATCCACTGGTATAGCATTCTTTTTACCTCAACGTTAATATCCGTGATAACTCCCAGTGGTTTAGTTCTCCTTCCATCCGCCATGATTAACTCAAGCGCGGTTCCTAGCAACCTTCCTTTTATGTCATAAGGCATATCCATGAATGCTTCATATGTCATCAAACTGACGAGCCGAAATCACATAGCGCTTTAGGAAAGCTTCTATGCCCGATTTCGCAGGGTATGTAAGGATCAACTTCCGTTCCTTCAATAAGGCCAACTGCATATACTCCGCATAATCCTTCATACGGCGACGGGACAAAACAACTATCAAATAGCTTCTTTGCTTGTTGAACCTCCATCCGGTCAATTTTCATATCATCCTTATACAATTTCCCCAATACTTCATCAATGATAACATTGTCTAGGATTTCCGAAGTTCTAGTGTATTTAGGGAAGTCATATTGAACTCCTGTAGTAGAGGCATACCTCGGGTCATATGTTCTCCTCATATTTAGCAGATTTGAGCGGAAATCCATAGGAATCCAATCCAACGGTTCAAACTCATCCAACGGTTTAGCATTGCTCAAGGTTGGATATCCTATTTGTCTTGGAAATTTATCCACGAAACTGTTTTCATGCTCTTCTAATATTGCAGCTTCAGTTTTAGAAATCCCCTTAACAGCAGGCTTCGTGCTGGTCGGCACAGGGTTTGTGCCGATCGGCACTATCGGCTCAAGTGTGCCGATCGGCACAGCAGCTGTGCCGGTCGGCACCTCCTCACATTTTGGTCTTTTCAGATCATCTTGCACTCATTCTTCTGTCCTTACTGTTAATTCAAGTTCGGACACTGTACAGCTTTCAGCTTCAGCTTTGAGTCCCAAAGAACCTTTGACTAGCGTCGACCTTTCAAGGGGAATTGGATCTTCTTGGAATTCTTCCCAATATCTATGCATAGCTTCAGTCTTTGATATCTTACTCAAGAGATCCAGACCTACAGTAGCAGTTAAGTCGAGGAAACTCCCTCCAGTTGAACTATCCAGATGCATCCTGGAGGTTCCTTCGAGAGACATATAGAATGTCTGAGCAGTCAAGTTATCATCCACGCCCAAATCGGGCCCTTGCTTCAATAAAGATTGGAAGCGCAACCATGCTTGCGTGAGGGTTTCTTCTTTCATTTGCTCAAAGTTAACCACTTCTCTTCTCAATTTCTGCACCTTCGGAAGCGGGAAGAAATGCAAACAGAAATTTCCTACAATCTTATCCCAGTTTCGGGCTGCAGATTTATACCAATCCTTGGCTCTTCCATCTAGAGAAAGCGGATATAGCAACCATCTGTACCAATTCTGAGGCACTCCTTCATGCTTAAAGGTCTGACAGAGAATTTCTAGATCTTGCAGATGTGTGTATGGGTTCTCGTCCTTTGTCTCAGAGAATTTGCTGTTCTCGACCATACTGATGATGGTCGGGTTGAGAACATATGACGAAGCAGTGACTTACTCATCAGAAGTTTGTGGAACCAGCAATCCTGGAGACGGTAGTGAATGCTCCCTAACCGTATGAGTCGGTTCAGGAGTACCCATCCTGGAAACACAGAAAGGAAACACAAAACAAACTAGATAAGAGAGGATTAGAGGTTAGTGGGATAAATAAATAGTAAAAGAACTGGCTTGCTCCCCGGCAACGGCGCCAGAAACGTGCTTGTTGGTCGTTTGTACGCACCTACTTATATACCGCAAGTGGACGGTGTACAGTTATAGCACTTTTCCCTTAGAGTATTCCAAGGTTTAATATCGAACCACAGAGAACAAGCGGGACTTAAACTATTATTTAAACTACTAAATTAATATAGCAAAAGTGTGTGTGAGAAGGATGATTAACAACTAGAGACGAAAAGACCTGCGGTTGCAACAAGGTTATAAAAGGGATTCTCTCCTATGGTTTGGGATACTGGCATGCAATTCGAATTAATGTTCAGTTGATAGGTTTAGTATTCTACAAGACATGGTGGTTTCGTTCGCCCCGATCCTGTCACGACAAGGGTTAATAGCTCCCCACTGGTTTCTTGGACTATGTGATAATCGATAGCATAACCGTTGCAATCAGCTACACTAATGAGTTTATGTATTGATCAGATACAGAATAAATGCATCACAAAGACCCAACGCATCAAAAGAGAATCGTAAGTGTGAGAGTTACAGAACCAGATTTCCCTCGCCATGGAGAGAATATGAGATCTACTCACGCATCATACTGCAACACATGAACATGGTTACGATAGAACACGGGATTTTGGCGTGGACCCACAGGTGCCGATCGGCACGGCAGTGTACCGGTCGGCACAATCTTCCTTTTTGGTGGTGATGATCGGTGATCGCCGTCTTCGCCGCCACAATCTTTAACCTAGGTCAAAACTTCTATCCGTTCGCTCCCTCTTTGTTTCACGACCAAGATCTTCTCTTTATAGTTCCTTCCAATTGTGGGCTAGATTTTACCGACTCCGACTCTGATATTTTCTTCTAGGCTTCATCTTCTCCGAGTGGGCTTTATGTTTGGGCTTAACCCTAGTGGTGCCGGTCGGCACAGGGGCTGTGCCGATCGGCACGGCCTCTGACTTCTTCGTTCTTCGGGCCTCCGGTAGCTCTTTATCCGTAGTTTCTCCATTTTCACCTATTTCCTGTAAATCTTTTCGAATACACAGAAACTACGCATATATATAATAATGGGGGTTAACTGTTAGCAATAATGACATAATAAGGTATTAAAAACACCATTTTGTCATATAAAATGGGCACTTAGAAAGCACCAACAGATGCCATGGCGTAATTTGCAATCACCCTCTTCGTTCCGCACATGGTTATATGGTTTGCTCCATGATTTACTTGAATTTTTCGAAGGTTCTCAACATTCTACGAACTATTTGAAAAAAAAAATCCCTAGCTAACCATTATAGATACTTTAAAAAAAATGATGGGATCTACACCGATATATGTAGTTCATTAGGGATTTGTTCGATTTTATACAAGTATTATCATCTCTTAATATGGAACTCGAATATTTGTGTGTGTATATATATGTATATATATATGTATATATATATATATATATATATATATGTATACTCACGACATGGAACCTATTGGTGGCACGTGGACATTTTCTATGTGATCGTGTATATAGTAATGGTATTGTTGGATGGGTGGAAAAAGTTTCTTTAAAGGCGTTTCATGATGTTAGCGTCACCGGAGATCAAGTTACACGCATGACTTCTCGTGGCACCAATTAATTCAAGCCACCTGTTGTCTGGCCACCAATTTCACGTTAGAGAAGTTAGATAAAATTTTGACGGCGGCTATTTACATGTTACGGTGCTTGATATTTTTTTTTTGATCTTTTGGAGGTCAATATATTCTGAAATAATATTTCAATTTAGATAAGTACGTTCACAGTGGTTAATGTAAATATCAAATTTTATTCATTGACTTGCCATAACAAAAAAAAATACATAAACCCGCGAGGTAAATGTTTATATTTTAGGATCCATCGACCGCTTGCTTGCCTTCATGGACGTTCTATGGATGTGCCTTCAGTGAGGACGGTGAAAGTGGAGGTGGAACAGTAAAAGCCGAAAAGAAAAGTTTGTATCATGTCTTTCATCCACACATATGTTTTGTCAAAAATATTTGTAGAAAAACAATAACCAAAGTACTGGTTTCTTACTGCCACATCTGGTTCCACTTGGAATAGGCTTGTTGCAGTGCCTTGCTAGTTGTACAATCTTTAGCGCGCTTACCTCAGCTTCGTCTCTCAAGGTGAGGATACCACATATGCAAATCATGTTAAAATCTCGCACAGCATCAATGCATGATTCGCTTGGATAAATATAGGCACCCCCATTCTTTATGGTTTCCTCGCATAGCCTCATAAGAAGGTGTTTCTCAAGTAAACAACCCTTGTTTCCCAAAGCATGACTTGTGGAGGACATGCTAACAAATAGAGCCAATGCGAGCATTTGAATCAAAACCTTCATAGTTAACATGTATGATTCCAATTTTCCTAGGGTCAAGTGTTGTTGTAATCCCTACATACCACATATTGAACAGTACGCTTCTATTTATAGCAGATGATCCACAAAGAACCTGAGATTATCTGAGTTAATGTACAAAAATCCTGCAGCAAGAAGTGTCATCCTATATCCAACTAATGAAGAAAGAATAAAATGCTATAAATAATCAAATCATCCATGAATGCTTCAAGAAACTCGAGGCATTCTAGAATAAAAAATTATTTAGCAGACATATTTAAACAATGTTTGAAGGATTCATTGTGCTTTTATTTGCACCTCTATCTTTGATTCCTGGCCTCTAGTACAATATTTGTGACACATTAATTCTTGTAACTAATTCTTTAATCTCAACAGCCGCTGCCGCACCACGCCCGCCTGTGTGAGGTGCGAACCCGAGCATCATGCCTGCATGCGCCACTAGCTAACCGCAATTCGCTACTCCAGCAGACACTAGAAACTGCGATGTGCCACCTACGCTTTAGTTCCACTCTACCAAGTTTCAATTTTGGTTAAAGAGAACTGCACATGTTGCACCGGTGGCAGCCACTCTGCCATAGGGTCCTGCTCAAGGATCTTTCGTGAAATTTCAAAAACATGGCAGGCTTAATTTTCGGGAGACATATATACGCTCCAGCCAAAGCCTAGCTCGTACATCGAGGACCAAACAGCTCTCATCCCTCTGCACATTATTCGCGATCCCGATCGAGTATCTGAACTCCGGTCCCTTTTCTTTGTTTCTCTTCACTCTTTACATAAATGCCCCTAAGGCATAACACACTCCCACCTACCACCGAGGGCAAAATCGTCCAACTCTTTTTTCTTCACCCGAACGCTATCGGGCCCTTCATGACTTTGCTTCGTCTCGATGAAACCTCCGCGATGGTGCCACGTGCACCACCATCCCTCGCCGCCGGTTTTGAGGCCCAAACCGGGAAACCATCCGCCCGCTGGTTTTGAGGCCAAACCGGGAAACCATCTCGATGTCGACGCGTGTCACCTCGTCCCGCGAACTTTGCCGTCAAGTCTTCTCATCCCTGCCCGTCGGGACCCTTCACTTGACTCGGCCACCCGTTCGCCTTGACTTGGTCAACCCGCCGTCTTCATCACCTCCACGGTTTTGAAGCCAAACCACGAAACCCACCGTGCTTCTTGACCGCCACGTGTACGGTGTGGATCACCCTTGACCTCACCCGGCCTCTCGATCGCCCTGACCCAAGCCACCTGCTTGGTCCTCCCGATCCTCTCGCCGTTGACCATCAAGTTGACTCCATTAACCTACACATCATTAGACAAGCAAACATATTTCCTTCTCCTCCATTCTTCCCAACACTTTCATCAACTCCGGGTGGCTATAAACATAATCATGCACATGCTTATGTAACATACAAAATCCCGCAATTCAAACCCGAACCTCGAGTTCAACTTAAAACAAATTCGTTGTTAATTACTCATCACATTATGAACCATACTACATCTTAACATGGTTCCTCAGAAGATCTACTCCAGCCCTTAGGCCACAGCCGCGGGCAGACCGTAGGACAGAGGAGCGAGGCAGCAGGACCGGAATCATCCCCAGCATCAGCTGGTGGATTTTTTGGCGTCCCCGGCATCAGCTGGTGGATTTTTTGGCGTTGGCTGCTACTGATTTGCCTCCACCACCGGACCGCGCTCTGTTCTTGCTGCGTCCTGCAATTTCTGATGGACGACAGTTGCTGTGTGCTAGTTCTTGGTGTGTAAGCCGTTAACACGAGAGGTCAAAATGGTGCCCTGTTTATTATTCTCAAGCCTGTCCGGTTATTAAGCTCCTAAGATCATTAGCCTGAAAAAGGTTAATAAACATCATCCGTGATGCTACAAACAGATGCAAATTTCCCTGTTTTTCCTAATATCAATCAAGATGCAATTTTTTTAGTAAAAAACAAGTAGTATACAACAAATCATTAATATTGATGTCCGCAAGTACTGTAAACGCATAAACATTTATATTCAATGTCGAATAAAAAAATCATGCATCAATTATTATTGCGAAGATAATTGGGAAGGAGGGAGAGGGAGGTGAAGGAGTCTAACACTCACCAATACCATATGCATGGTGATCTCACTCATCTAGCGTGGCCAACCAAACTCAAGCTTGTATTAGTCAAAAGTTGTCTATCCAGACAGCCAAACATGTACTTGTTTTTGTGGTTCATGCATTGGGCTATAATGGCTTAGGCTAGCCTGGATAGTATCTTATGCACGGCTAAGTTAGTACAGAAACCAAACACACCCTATGTAGCCGCGTCGTGCCTGCCAGCGAAACAGTACTGCAGCTTCCTTTCGTTAGTTGGTGATGGTGTTGGTCACAGGTTAGTTGGTGATGGTGACACGTGACCGATGCTGGCAGCAAGCAAACGAGCTTGGGAGCATGGTGGGTGAGTGTCAAGGTTGAAGATCAGATGTGGTACCGTGTTAGGTGTGTGTTAGGTGTGGCCTTCCTATTTTTACCACGTAGATGAATTATTCTCAATCACTTGGATTATCTGGGTGTATGGATAGCTTGAAGGATACAGAGGTTTCCGTATGGATGAAAGCAAAAACGGCATTTATCGGATAACCGAGGCTCATTTTCGACTTCTTCCGACCAAAGTAGTTGGAAATAAAATACCAAAAAATAAAAACAAAAGTGGTATTTGATGGAAACAAAAATGAAAAAGATTTTAGACTTTACCAATCGTTTCCGACAATTTCCCTTTTAGACAAAAATTACCGTAGATATTTTACCGTTTTATGTTAGTCTAGCCAAATAAATATATATTATATTTTAAATAGGCAATAAATGATGATGTCGCTACTTATATTTTTAACATTTTAATTTGAACATCTCTTTTAAAATGTCTTGCGTCTTTTATGATACATTTATAGCTAGCTCAAGTACCAATAATATATTCATAGTTGATATTTTTATACATAATATGGTACAGCTAATACACGACTGTGAATTGTGTTACCGATAATTAATATCGATTTTCGATCGATTCACATATTTCTATTGTGGTAATTTCATTTTCGATATTCCTGTAACACCAATGACGTATTTGTTTCTGCCAATACCGCTACCGGTTTCGCTACCGAGAAAAAATATGAAACTGAAAACAATATAGCCTTTTTCTGACCGCTTTCATCCCTAGTTTTCCGTGCTGGGTGGTGGGATGTTAGGTTTGATCTTCCCATTTTTAACCCCTTATTACAAATGATTCATTCCTCTCGCTTTAGCGGCTTGGTGTTCTGTCAAGGATGCGGAGGTTTTATTGGATGTTAGCATGTTAGGCTCACTCCAACAGGAGATGCAAAAGGATATGCAAATCAGATTTGCCTCCCCAACGACGACTGTGCATCACGGAATCGTTCTCCAAGAGAAGAGGCAATAGGTGAGGCAATTTTAGCTACAAGGAGAGAGAAGATGCAATTTTGCAATCCCTCTCTCCTCCGATGCATCTATCGCAGGCGGCGGTACACGCGGGGGAGGGAGGCGGGATGGGGCGGAAGCGGCGGAGGCAGGACGGGGCGGAAGTGGCGGAGGCAAGACGAGGCGCTTCGTCCCGACACGCAGTGGTGGCGTGGACGCCGAGGAGGGACGACCGCCTCCTCTCCCCGAGCAGGTGTGGAGGCGCGCGCGGGGCGAACTGCGGCGCGCGTGGAGAGGCGGTGGCACGGCGTCCACTGCGGCGAGAGGTGCGAGGTGGGCGGGGAGGAGGTGAAGGCCGCGGAGCTCGGTGTGCACGGCGGCGTAGAGGTTGCACGCGGTACTCGCCGGCCTTTCCCTGCGCCCATTGCAGCCCGGCTGAATCCCCACCGCAGGCAGCCACGGCGGCGTCGGCGGGCGACCCAAGATCCATCGAATCCGGCCGGAGGTGGCACCGTCATGCTCCTTCTCTGCCTCCTCGCCGACCTCTTCGTCTTCGCCTTCCAACTGCAACAACTTCTGCGCGGCATCGTCGCCGGCGCGGGCGGCTAGCTCCGAGACGCTGGCGGTGCGGGGAGGCGTGCTGGCGCTGGGAGAGGGGCCGCCTCGACGCACTCTTCTCTGACAAGTCCGGCATGCTGGCGGCGCGGGGAGGCGTGCTAGCGCTGGGAGAGTGCGGGGAGGGAAGGGGAGGCGGGGTGGCACGGCCGGCGAGCACGCGTTGGTCGACCGCGACGGGAAGCCGCACGTGCGCGTGCAGGTGCGCGACGGCGACGTGCGCGAGTTCAGCCCCGAGGAGGTGAGCGCCATGGTGCTGTCGCAGATAAAGGAGACGGCGGAGGCATTCCTTGGGGAGAAGGTGATGCGCGCCGTGGTGACGGTGCCGGCCTACTTCAACGACGCGCAGCGGCAGGCCATCAAGGACGCCGGCGCCACCGCAGGGCTCAAGGTGCTCCGCGTCGTGAACTAGCCCACGGCGGCCGCCATCGCGTACGGCATCGACCGGCGGGGGGAGGGCGCTGGCGGAGAGAAGAAGGTGCTGGTGTTCGACCTCGGCGGCACGTTCCACGTGAGCGTGCTGGCCGTCGACGGCAGCGTGTTCGAGGTGCTCGCCACCAGCGGACGACACCACCTGGGCGGCGAGGACTTCAACCAGCGCGTCATGGACCACTTCATCCGACTCGTCAAGCGCAAGCACGGCCGCGACGTCTCTGGCGACGCCAGCGCGCTCGGGAAACTGCAGCGCGAGGGCGAGCGCGCCAAGCGCGCGCTGAGCATGTAGCACCAGGTGCACGTCAAGGTGGAGGCCATCTTCGACGGCGTCGAACTCTCGGAGCCGCTCACCCAGGCGCAGTTCGAGGAGCTCAACGCGACCCCGCCCGTGGCAACCTCCAGCTCGTTTGCCTCTTCAAAATGCTGCTCGCTTGTTGGAGACTTCACTAAAAATTGGATCCTCGGTTAACTGTTCACGCGAGGCAATCTGGCTTTGCCTGTTCAAAATGCACCTCGCTTGTTGGAATCAGTCTTAGGCGAGCAGTAGTAGCCCGCAAGAGATAGTAGTAAGCTTTAGTCCCAAAAAAAAAAAAAACTGGATGTAGAAATATCAGGAAGATTCACACGTGCAGGTGCAGAACACGATCATCCAAGTCACACAACAATGTTAAGTCATTGGATGCTAAACAACATCAACCGTAAATCCATGATAGACAAGTGGCACAAAGTGGAAGGGCCTATTTAGTTACAGTAGCAAGGCTGCAGTGTTAAAGGGAGTTTAACCTGCATCTCCATCAATCCATTTCTTGCAGACATGAGCATAAGAGCCAATCTATTCTAATATAAAGACAAGTCCGCAATGATAATAAGAGAAACAACACTAAAAGAAATAACCCCGTCACTCCAGACATTTCTTGACATCACCTCTTAGCAAGCAAACATGAGCTTCTTCCACTTTAGTAATCGTGCACCCAGCATCCCAGAAGCTGAAACATAGAACAATATATGTCACTTTTCACTGCCAGCCAAGGGGAGGGGGTACAATTATGTCAGGAGCATATCGATTATTCATTTTTAAACTTCAAATCAAGTAATTGACTATCAAATACCATCAAACTTCCTAAACTATAAAGCAATCAGGCAGGCCCCACAGCTATCTTACTAGTTTAAATCAGGTGAGAAAAGTTTAAATTTCAATGGTCGGTGCGAAATGGTGACCCGAACACTTTTGATTGAAAAATCGAAGTCATGCAAACAAACTAGGGTGGAATAGCAGTCCAAGCTCTCATATTTTTTTTTTCTAAAATTGAACTCCATGCTACATCATAAGATAATCAATATGGAGTGAAGTGAAAACAGTGCATACTTGAAAACAAGAAACGTGAAAGACTTGTAAACAAATAAATCAATCAATGTTGAGACATAAATGCAAACGGATGAAGTATTTATGGAGCAAATGATCACAAAGAAATATAATCAAACATGGAGGGAGCGCGTCTCAGATGGTTTGTTTAACTCTTTTTCACTGAGTTCTTAATTTTTTTTTTTGGAATCCATAACCAAAATAATCAGTACAAAAAGTACACTAATATAAAAAATTTAATGACATCATCTTGTTAATTATACACTGAAATACTGTCCAGCTATGAAGGCATACACATGTACTTGATAAAATCATCAGTTTTTATCTCGAAACGCAGGAGAGGTGCGCTTCATTATATTAAGAAGAAAATGAGACAAGAGCCCAGTACAATTGATAAAAATAAAGTCATCCTGTTGACCACTTAAAATAAAATGATGGGAGCAGGAGCGGTGCTTCATGCTAGAAGAATTAAACCAGATTACATCTGAAGTTAGAAACACATGCCATATGGAACCATAATTTGCAAGACGAATACATGATACTGTTCACGGAACTAGCTCCGACCAATGAGACATGCAACCTAGCACACATAAAGAGTGCACATCTTTGTATGCAACCAAAACAAATAATGCGACTTGCATCCGAAAGATGGCTTCAGAAGAGTTTGGGATGACCAGAGGAAACAGAAAGGAAGCTAAAGATACTTGGTGGTGGAATGAAGAGGTGCAGAAGGCTATAGAGGAGAAGAAAAAATGCTACAAACATCTACACAATGATAAGACTGCAGACAACATGGAGAAGTATAAGGTAGCAAAGAAGACTGCAAAGCAAGCTGTCAGCAAAGCCCGGAGGCAGGCCTACGAGGGCCTATACCAGCGTTTGGACACAAAAGAGGGAGAGAAGGACATATATAAGATGGCCAAGATCCGTGAGAAGAAGACGAGGGATATCAACCAAGTCAAGTGCATCAAGGATAAAGCGAATCAACTCTTAGTGAAAGATGAGGAGATCAAGAACAGATGGAGAGAATACTTCGACAAACTGTTCAATGGGAAGACTGAGAGATCTGCCTTAGAGTTGGACGAGTCCTTCGATGATAACAACAGATGTTTCGTGCGAAGGATCTAACAATATGAGGTAAAGGAGGCGTTAAAAAGGATGAAGGTAGGTAAGGCGATAGGCCCCGATAGTATCCCCATTGAGGTTTGGAGATGTCTCGGAGACATAGCGATAGTATGGCTCACTAAGCTCTTCAACCTTATCATTCGGACAAACAAAATGCCCGAAGAGTGGAGGCACAGTACATTAGTACCAATCTTCAATAATAAAAGAGATATTCAAAGTTGTACTAATTACCGTGGAATTAAGCTGATGAGCCATACAATGAAGCTATGGGAGAGAGTCATCGAGCACCGCCTGAGGAAGATGACGAGTGTGACCAAAAATCAGTTTGGTTTCATGCCCGAAAGGTCAACTATGGAGGCAATTTTCCTCTTAAGCCAACTAATAGAAAGATACAGGGAATAAAAGAAAGACCTGCATATGGTCTTCATTGACCTGGAAAAGGCATATGACAAAGTGCCTAGGAATGTCATGTGGTGGGCCCTAGAAAAACACGAAGTCTCAACTAAGTACATTAATCTAATCAATGATATGTACAGTAATGTTGTGACAAGTGTTCGAACAAGTGGTGGGGACACATGTGACTTCCCAATTCATGTTGGGCTACACCAAAGGTTGGCTTTGAGCCCTTATCTCTTTGCTCTGGTGATGGATGAGATCACAAGAGATATGCAAGGTGATATGATTTCGGTATTGATCAAAAGGTGCTGGGACCTTAGGGGATACATTAGTGCCATGTTCTATTATGCTCTTCGCAGATGACGTGGTGCTAGTTGACGAGAGCAAGAGTGATGTTGCTGAGAAGTTGGATATGTGGAGGCACACTCTGGAGTCTAAAGGTTTTAGCTAAGTAGGTCTAAAACAGAGTACATGAAGTGTGATTTTAGTGCTACGGGGCAGGAGGATGGAGATGTCAGCCTCGATGGTCAAGTAGTACCCAAGAAAGACACCTTTCGTTATTTAGGATCGATGCTACATAAGGATGGAGACATCGATGACGATGTCAGTCATAGAATTAAAGCTGGATGGTTGAAGTGACGTCAAGCTACAGGTGTCCTTTGCGCCACTAAAGTGCCACAAAAGCTAAAAGGCAAATTCTACAGGACAGCGATCCGACCTGCTATGCTGTATGGAGCAGAATGTTGGCCAACTAAAAGACGACATATCCAGCAACTAAATGTAGCAGAGATGCGTATGTTGCGATGGATATGTGGCCACACAAGGAGGGATCAAGTCTGGAATGACGACATACGTGAGAGATTAGGAGTGGCATCAATTGAGGAGAAGATTGTACAACATCGCTTGAGATAGTTTGGGCATGTGCAACGGAGACTGGAGGAGGCGTCTGTACGTAGTGGGATAATACGTCGTCCCGAAAATATGAAGAGAGGCAGAGGTCGACCACCTTTGACATGGGCAGAGTCGGTGAAGAGAGACCTGAAAGACTGGAATATTGCTGAGGAGCTAGCTATGGATAGAAGAGAGTGGAAGCAAGCAATCCACGTACCGGAACCTTGATTTCTCCTTTTTTAACCCTTTTTTTTAAAAAATACTTTTTCACTCTTTTTTTTTCTCTCTTCTTTCTCTTTTATCCTTTTTTGCCCTTTCTCATTTTGGTTGGTTTTGCGTCTCTTGTTGGTTCCTGCAGGTTTCATTTCTAGCCTACCCCAACTTGCTTGGGATAAAAAGGCTTTGTTGTTGTTGACTGTTGATGGTAATCATCCATCTACTTTCCACTACAGAACCACCCTGTCCAGACCCAAATCACCTATTCAAATAACTAGTGCATCTACACGACTGGTGCATATGATAGCCCAGCAGGAATTATTGTAAACAACAAAAATCCAATTTCATACATTAAAGGTGCAAAGTATACAAGTTGAGAGCTTGATCAACATCTAGCTATTACTTCACTTAGACTAGCAACCAGATATATTTAAAATGAATGTAACTTCTTTTGTGACAAACTGAATGACTATCCTTCCATATATTGTGAGGGTAGCACTATATATATATATATATATAAAAAAAAACTGTCAACAAGGTTTGCTTACCAACTCTTGTTAGTACGATCAGTTACTATCGACTCAAATGAGTGACAAAGCAAGAATGTGAGACGAAACCTCCGAATATGACAACATATGTGCTCAAATGTACTTGAATTCAGTGAAACACATCAAGGAAACAAATACAATGCAACAGAGTAAAGCACACATCCAAGTAGATAACTAGCTAAAGACTAAAGCCAGAGCCCATTTACCACCACCTTAATTTGCTTAGATAGTAGATACAAAATTGAAAATTTTAATTCCTTTTGTTCACTGCAACATGGAGCAAAGCATCAAGATAATAAATAATAAACAGGACGTAACAGGGGCAGATGCAGGGGATATATCCCCAATGGGCATACTCCATGACAACAGATCCAGATGAAGATTTTTATGTGAAAAAAAAAATCTACCAGCAGTTCAGAGACTCACTAGCTTCATCATTAGCCGTGTCACAAAGATCCAGGTGTAGCGGATTCTAATACATTTTGATTTTCAACTACAGGTGATTTGTGCACTCAGTTATGATAATATAATTGTACACCATTTCATAATATGCTAACAATCTCAACAGGTTCCAACAATATAAAGTGATAGTGAAACCAGTGAAATTGTTGGCAAGGTGGGGTTCTGTCAAGATGTATATGGAACACATCACAACAGATAAGATTTCCAGCACATGAACAGAACACATGACGAGTACGTCAGGGCAAAGGAAGGATACCTCAAACTGTGCTACTGCATCACAGAGGAAGGCGAAGCTCCCTCCGGAGCCTCCACGCCCTCAGTGCCACAATGGGTTGGATAAAAAAGAAATTCAACGCGTTCTGCGCCAAGAATCCCAAGTCAAAGATCAGAGTACCAATCCGGTCCTTCCGAGATCCCTTCACAGGTGAGTACAACTCCAGCAGCACAGCAGCACACCAGCCACCATGAGCAAGACGAAAGCCCAAGAAACAAGAAACCCAATCATGACAGGGTCGCACTCACACAGCAGCTCCCACGCAGCTGATGCGATACTCGGAGCAGGCGCCTTCCCCTAATTTATGCCCAGCCAAAAGCAAATGGATTTAGAGGGCGCAGTATATAACTAGCAGATCCGGCACATAAAAAGATGGAATTTCGCTGTACCTCCTCCAGCTTGGTGTCGGAGATCAAGCTGTTCAACCCGAGGACGAGAAGCAGCAGAAGGCCGATGGCGACGGGGAGAGGAGCGCGAAGCAGATCCCGGTGAAGGTCATGACCTGGAGCGCCACGTCGGCCGCGCGGCAGTCGTCGCCGCAGGCGAGGCTCCCGACGCCCGCGGCGACGCCGGCCCCGAAGTGGACCCACAGGCTAGCGAGGAACGAGCAAATGACGGCGTCGGCGGCCGCCACGGCGAAGCGGCTGCGCGCCAGCCGCGCCAGGATGCGCTGCGGCAGCGCTGGCGCGGGATGGGGAAGCATCGCGTCGGCGGCGGCCATGGGGGCGAGGGAATGGGAAAACCCTAAGCTTCTCGAAGCTTCGCGAAACGGAGGGGAAGCAGAGTGGCTGTGCTGTGTGAACTGGAGTGGGGTGGGGGTGGAAGTTGATCAGAGTAGCGACAAATAAGAAGTGTGGTCTGACTGAATGTCGGATTGTGACCTGGCCTGGGAACATTCGCTGCTAATCCGCGTTCGGAGGAGATATGCTAGACGCACCCCAAAGAATGTACACGGAAATACGGCATGTTGAGCTACTTATCCTTTCATTTTCCTTTTTGATGTTGTTAGTTAGGCTTCTCTTAACCACATCAAAAGAGAGCAAATGGAATATAAATTGTTGATGATTACCATCCAACTTTTTTTTGGATACTTCTTACCATCCAACTTTATGATGTCATGACTAGCAAATCGTTGCTGTTGAGCTAGAACTAGTCAAATGCCCATGCGATGCTATGGCGCATTCCTTAAATGCATGAATTCATGATCTAGAACAATTAATATGAATAGTCGTCTATATTATTGGATAACTGGACCACTGCCCCACCAGTTTGTAATTATCTATAATTTATGAGAGATAAAAGTGATAAGTACATAGAAGGAAAAGAAAACTACTACATTGCCTAATTGCATTTGGAACTTGAACTATGTTTCTCTTGGAAGTCTCTGTCTCACACACAAGTGGAACTCGAACCCCCTCTATGTCTAAATAACCGAAAAATACAACAAACATAATAAAATAATGCTAAACAAATTTGCTTGTTTTTTTCCTAAAATCAAGGGATGGATGGATCTCATCAAATTATTTGCATTAGTTAGCTAAAACAATGGGCGTGGCACTTGCAGCGCACAACGTGAGGGAATTGGAGCACCTGCAAAGTGGGCCCTTCTTGAAATAAGATGAAGTATCTTCGTTGCTCAGCTGCTCCGCTCCGTTCTCTGGTTCACCCCGTTGCCCTTCTGCTAAGAAAAAAAATCCCTAAATCCATCTCAGTTCCTCCACCAAAAATAGAAATTAATCTCTCTCCTCTCCTCGAATCATGCTTCCTCTATAATTCTCTTGCTCAGATCTAACCGAGAGATCAGGCGCACAGCCTAGCAGGAATCCCCGCAGCCTAACAGGAATCCCCAAATCTCTCCTCTCCGATCTGGTCTTCTTCCTCTATCTCTTGCTCAAATCGTGGCTCCACCCAGAAGGCTGCAGAGCACCAAGAGCTGGCGCATTAAAGCCATAGGAATCGAGCTCCTCACCACCGAATCGCACCGTGCGGCACCTGAGCCGTCTCCAATCCATGCGCGCCCCCTTATTGAGGAAGAAGAAGAGCAATTGTGGCCACGACCGCGCGTCCTGGAGGTCTTCCTCTACCAAATCGACGCCCACACCGATGCTTCATTGCGGATACGTCGATGCGGCGGAGAGGCTCCTGTTGACGACAAGCAAGCTCCTGGTGGCCTGCACTTTCATTCTTCACCTGGTCGTCCAATGCCTCGTCCGACGGCGGCCTTCTCGCTACTGCACAGATGGGGCTCGACGGCAGCTTCCATGCTCGCGCGGCGGCGAGACGTCGACCTTCTCACTCGGGCGCACAGTGGAGTGGAGGCGGGAGGGCCCGCGGGTGGACTGTGGAGGCAAGACGCCACGCTCACGCTGGGAAGCGGGCCCCACCTGTCTGCGTAATGGCACGCCCACGACGACGGCCGCCTCACCAACTCCGGTTTTTAAGAGAAGTAAAGATCACAATTTATAACCCCCCCCCAATCTCTGCATGGATAAAAGTATACAATAGGCGGTACACACGTACCACACCAGAAAGGACCACAATTATAGTAACGCATTATACCAAGAAAATATGCATTGAAAATTGAAATATATATATATTACTACATGCTACGCCTATTATGACCGTTACTTGTATCCCATTAGTAGATACTGCTACTTCATTATCTTGACCGGCATAGGATTAAAAAAAATAGAACATTCTCCAAAATTAAAGTTGTTCCCAATTTGATAATAAAATACATTGTTTAAGTTTTAACACTTGAATTCAAAATTTTCAGAACTGGATGTAGAAATGTCAGGACGAGGATTCACAGGTGAAGATTGCAACTGCATCACACCATCCATGCATTGCATCCTACCATGCCCATAATCTAAAATTAGATACTTAATGAACGCTTCAAATAAATCAATATGTAACTAATAGCAAGATCGATCTTTCAGTTTTGATCGAAGCATCACTTGATCCAAAATTGGTTGATCCACCATATAATGCAAGTCACATAACATTGTTAAATCACATCAGCAGAGTTACAAAAGCACAGGTAGCAGCACCATCAACCGTGAATCCGTGATAGGCAATTGACACAAAGTGCAAAGGGCCTATTTACAGCAGAAAGGCTCCACTTTGTCAAGGGATATTCGCCTGAATCCCCATGATTCCTACTCCATTCTAATATTACGAGAACTCCGCAATGATAAAGGAAACAACACAAAAATAAATAGCTCCTGTCACTCCAGATATTTCTTGTAATCACCTTTTAGCAAGCAAACATGAACTTCTTTCACTTAGTAACCGTGCAACCCAGAAGCTGAATCATAAAGCAATATATCAGTTTTCACTGCCAAATAAGGGGTACAATTTATGTCAGCAACATATCAATCATGTAACTGCAAAGCAAGTAATTGAGTATCACATACTATCAAACCTCCTAAACTATAAAGGTAATCAGGCAGGTCCCACAGCTAGCCATCAGTTTAGTTTAAAGCAAGTGAGGAAGGTTAACAACAATTCACTGGAAGGTTAACCAAAATTTCACTGGTGACCCGGATGCCCTTCATTGAAAAATAAAAATCACTCAAACAAACTATGGTGGACAAGCTGTCTGAGCTCTCATATTTTTCTAATTGAACTTCATGCCACATCATAAGATAATCAATATGGGACGAACTGAAAACAGTACATACCGAAAACAAGAAACACAATGTTGTGGTTACAAGCCCACAATAGTAGAAGGGGGATCCTCCAAGGGTCTACCACAAGTGAGGGACCCCTGGGAAGGACCTAGGAAGGGACCAAACAGGAGCCAAGAGAGGTAGGTAATTAAGAGCTTGTATTGAATGCCTTGCCTTGAGGGTGGTAGGGGGGTATTTATAGGCTGATACACCCCTACAACCCTAGAATTACAAGTACCATATTGCCCTTCCTCCAGGGCACTATGGTCATTTCCTTATTACAAGGTGGGATTCCCTAACCCTAGTGGGCCAGAGGCCAACATACATGGGCCTATCCTATAATACATATCATCTTGGGTCTTGATGGGCTTCATAGCAGGCCAGGCCTTTGGGCCAGGGGGAGGGGACACAGTGGGCCTCCCCCAACACACAAAGCATTTGTAAACACATAAAAATGATCAATGCTTACATGTAAATGCAAATGGATGACGTATTTATGAAGAGCAAATGGCCACAAAGAACTATATATACAGGTGGAGAGTAAACGTCTAAGACAGTTTATTCAACATTTTCTTTCTGAGTTCTTAATTTTTTAGAAGATATGACCACAAAATATTCATTACATAAATAAACACAAATACTAAAAAGTTAATGACATAGTCTCGATCATTATAAACTGAAATTCTGCATAATATGAAGGAACACACGTGTAGTGAATAACATCATCTTGCTGACTACTTTTCCTTATAATAAATAATAAATATAATAATCTATAGGGGTGCCTTGCCCCTCCGGTTCCTTAAAAAAAAACATCATCTTGCTGACCACTTCAAACAAAATGATGAAATTCTGTCATAATAGAGTTGGTACGGTGCTTCATGCTGAACCATAAAAGCAGATTCATTTGAAGTTTGCACCACATGGAACCATAAAGTGCAATACGATACTACCCATTCAACCTCAGAGCAATGGGGGTATGCAATTCATCACATACAAAGACTGCACATCTCTGTATGCAATGAAAACAAATTGTGGATTTTAGAGCTGATGCTCACAATCACCCAGCTCCATTCAATATAAAACAAACCATGCCCAGACCAATATCACCTATTCGAAATATTTGTAAGGTTGATGATAACACAAACAAGCAGTGGATGAAGAAAATATAGTAAGGTGACAGTCTAATCAACACTCTCTCCCCTAAAATCTTAACAGCCATATTGAGACCACGAATCACTATTCCATCAATTTTGTTCTCAACGAGAAGTCTGATACATGATACCCTATCTGGATTTAATCCAGCATGTACAACAGAAAGATTGACAATCACGTACCACGACTGATATTTAAGGATGCAACTAAGCAAATCAATCCTTCGGGACTGGAGTGCCAAATATTATTAACGCACAGATTGGTTAAGAAATTAAATTTGGAACCAAATGAACATGCGAATTTGGAAGTAGCAGCTCATAAGCTGAAGCTTGTACCTTGATTCAGGCAAGCTGTTTGCCACTATGCAGTCGTATCCAATAAAATTAGTAAAACTCTCCCATTTGGGGATGAAGCTGTCAGTTATCGCTGACAATCAGATCTCATACATTGAGCTGCATAGTGTGCTGAATCAAGGTACAGGCTGAAGTAGTGAGTGGTCATGGATCATTTTCAATCTGATTAGTTGTGAAACTGAAGTAGTGAGTGGTCATGGATCATTCCCTCATCAGTATGAGGGAATGATCCATGACCACTCACTACTTCAGTTTCACAACTAATCAGATTGATTTAGTGTTTATGTGTTAATTTTCTGGGATAGCATAGATCCCCTGGTAATCAATCTAAAATGCAAGTTAATTTATATCAAGAACCATCAAATGGAACTACCACCATGAAACATCCGTGGTCAAATGCATTTCCACAAAAAATGCAGTGGAACACAACATCGGAAGTCGAGGACTACAGTGCAGATTTATCACCATGTTAGTTTTTAGTCTACAAATTGAGTTGAAATTTTGTCTATTTTGATTGCTGAAACCTACAAGCAATGAGTTGACACATTTTTTTGCAGAACAGAGCACATGCTCTGGAATTTCATTACTGAAGTAATGAAATTACAGCAAGTTCAACGTGAATGTTCGAAAAGTAAAACGCAGAAAAGAAAAAAAGTCCCCAGGACCAACGCGAACTTGTGCCTTGTCGGCATACACACCGGATCTCCCGACAAGCACCTATTGAATCTCCGCTTAACCGTTTACAGCATAAGTTCGACAATGAGTTGACATATGATTAACAGAACAAGCTACAAGGTGCCTACAAACAATTTTCTACAAGAAGTTCGAAGTATTGTTACAACATTACTAGCAGCATCATTGGTCTAGTCACAAAGATCAAGGGACCAGGTCTTTCTGTTTTGAAAGTTGAACTACAGACAATTTGAGCCAGTCTTGATTATGATTCAATAAGAAAACAAATGTGTCATTGACATCGGAAGTCAAGGCATTGAACACATCACACATACATAAGATTTCCAGCACATGAACAGAAGGAAAGTCAGAGCAAAGGGTCAGGATACCTCAACTGCACTGCTGCATCACTGACGAGGCCGAATCTCCCTCCAGAGCATCCACACCCTCAGTGCCACAATGGGGTGGATTAAGAAGAAATACAGCACGTGCAGACCCAAGAATCCCAAGTCACTGATCAGAGTACCAATCCTGTCCTTTCGAGATCCCTTCACATGTGAGTACCTCTTCAGAATCACGCCAACCAGCATGAGCAAGACGAACGCCCCAGAAACGAGGAATCCAATCATGACAGGGTCACACAGCACCTCCCGCGCTGCTGCGACCCTCCGAGTAGGCGCCGCCTTCTCCTAATTAATGCCCACCCAAAAGCAAACGGATTGAGAAGGGCGCGGATTTGGCACTAAAAGGAGTTAATTTCGCCGTACCTCCTCCAGCCGGGTGTCGGAGACCGCCACGCGGACGAGCAGCAGCAGCAGCGCGACGGGGGAGACGAGCGCGAAGGAGATCCCCACGACCCTCATGACCTGGAGCGCGGCGTGGACCACGGGGCAGCCCTCACCGCAGCCGAGGCTCCCGGCGTCCGCTGTGACGGCGGCCCCGAGGAGGAGCCACAAGCTTGCGAGGAACAAACAAATGACGGCGTCGGCGGCCGCCGCGGCGAGGCGGCTGAGCACCAGCCGAGCCAGGATGCGCCGCGCCGGCGCCTGCGCTGGAGGGGGAAGCTTCCCGTCGGCGGCGGCCATGGGGTGGGGGATTGGAAAACCCTAGGCTTCTCGAAGCTTCGCGAAATGGAGGGGAGGCAGAGTGGCTGTGCTGTGGCCTGTGTGGACACCAGTGGGTGTTTGGATCTACTAAATTTAGGAGAATCTTATTATTTAGGAGTAAATAAAATTTAATTGTAAAACTTTTTTAGTGATATGTGTTATTTTGCGAGACGAATCTAATGAGCCTAATTAATCTTTGATTTGCTAGGATGATGCTACAGTAACTAGTCGCTAATTATGTCTTAATTACCTTTATTAGATTCGTATAGCGAGTTAGTTCGGAAGTTCTGACATTAGTTTGAGATCCAAACACCCTGGGGGTGGGGATGGAAGGAGAACAGAGTAGCGACAATAACAAGTGTGGCCGGAATATCGGATTGTGACCGGATTAATCCGTTCTGCTAATCCGTTTGGAGGATATTGCTAGCCGCACCCCGAAGATTGTATATAGCATGTTGAGCTAGCAAAAAAATTCTAATCCCTCTGATTCTCTTTTCTTGTCGTAAGAATAAACAAACTAGTTAAAATTTAAACTAACAAGACTGTCTTCAAGACACAAAAATATAAAGGAGAGGATAGTATTATGCTGCCGAATGCCGATACTAGTATGAGAGTCAGTCAGTTTCAAGCACAAAAAGAATAACTGATGCGAGGCCAACCCTCTTCTCTAGTAATGCCATGATTCCGTTGGTGGTGACAATTAATTCAACCGATGATAGGTATGCTGACCAATAAATTTAAACATGTCGAGTTCGATTCCTAGTGGGAGCGAATTTTGAGCCGATGTTAAAAAAATTCCCGTGCCTCTCCCAATTCTCAAAGCATGATTGAAAACTCGACCCAGCTAGGCTACGGTGTTTTGCCCCGGCTCAGTCTCACCGTAGAGCGGGTCGTGTGTAAGGGCGGGAGAGAGGTTCGGAAATTTTCTCGGCTGGTGTGAGAAGGCTTTCTTCTTCTTCTTCTTAACACAATACCGCGGATGGAGGTCAATCCCCGGCCGAGTTTTTTTTTATAAATCTAAACATGTACTATTTTTTTTTTCAATTTTTCACCTCATTCTTCATGTCAACCCTGAGCCGTTCTATGGTGCTGCCGCACCTGGCCTAGGTTCAAGAAGCTTCTCTCCTAGGTGAATCTAGGCACCTGGACAAGCGAGAAACACATGAATGGGCGTTTTATGATAGTGTTAGGGGATTAGATCTTCTTATGGGTGCCTTAATCTATCAGGGAGAGAATAATGCACAAAACTAAACCAATTATCTTCTGGCCAAATACACATAATAGTATATAGTAGGCTTGTACTCCTATTTGAAGGCACCACTTAATGTTATTACATTTCCAAAACAAAATATGCATTGGAAAATATAAATAGATATTGCTTTGTGATAGACTATTATGAAAAGAAAAAGAAATGTAGCATTCCTTGTTCCCCATTATACTAGATATTGCTAGTGCTTCTTTTTTTTTTTTTGAACAGAAGGGGAATATATTAATAATTAGGAACAGTACATTCATAGATTTTACAAATACCACTCTGGGTACACTCTGAATAGCACAGAACCCCCTCACACGAGATTCTTCTCGAAACAACAAGAAACCGGCGACGCTCGCCGGAATCCAGCCTGTTCCAGCTCCCCCGATCACCGACGGCCGCCGTAGTTGGTCGCAGTCGGAGACCGACCACACTCGCAATAGCATAAGGCACAAAAGCAGCCGCCGCACAGAGGGAGGAAGGGGAAATACCATCCACCGTCGACGTCGTCACCGCCGCCGAGCGGGAGAAGTTGCGCCGCCCGTCGCTGAAGAGCTCAGAGCCGGCGACACCAAGTGCACTCCCAGGGAGGCACAAAAGATCCACCCTTCCGCACGGAAGGAGGAAGAAAGGCCTCAGCCGGACCATCTCCAAGGAGGCAGGGAAACCGACGAGGATGAAAAGGAAGCCGACGAAAGCTCCCTCGACACCGCCGCGCCATCGCCTGATGGAGAAGCCGACGAGGAAACCAAAGCTCCACGAAGCTTCACGCTGGCCGACGCCACCATCGACACCGCCGGCACCGGATCCGCTAAGGGAGACGACCAACTCCGGCGGCCGCGACGAAGGCGACCACCGGAACCCTAACCCTAATAAAAGAAAACCTAATACTAGGGCTACTCTGTACAGCAGCCGGTCGGGACCGGCTTCCCCTCCCCCTCCGGCGCCGACGAGGGCACCAGAGGGGAGGGGGAAGCGTCGGACACGGGCCGGCGCCGAGATTTCCTTTTTCGCCGGCTCTCTACTGTAGCCAAGAGAGGGGAAGAAGGAAGTAGAAGACTGACCCAGATATTGCTAGTGCTTCATTATGTTGGGTGGCATGTTTCTATGAGGCGCATGCCAATATATAATTAAGAACAAATAACTTAGACCATTCTGTTCAAATACTAATGAGACATTGAATGGAACTTGAAAGTACAAATAACTTAGACCATTCTGTTCAAATACTAATGAAACATTGAATGGAACTTGAAAATACAAAAACAGAGTACTCTGTACTGTTTCAGAAGGTTTTCACATATACAAGTGAAAAAATCGCACTGCACATCAAACTCCAGGAACTTGAAAGAACGTTTAAGAATAAGTCATCGTACAGATTGGATGAAGCAAATTAAGCAATACTATCAAGTTTAGCAAAGAAAACAACAGCAGACATTAACTGTGCACGTCCTAAAAGCGTGAACACTACAACATTTCAAGCAGGTTATTACATCCAGTGCAGCACATCATCTCGTACTAGAATGTTGCCGTGATAGCGTGCACATTGTCCTATCGCTCTACTTCGGCCACTGGCGGAGCTTGGTTAGGGCCAGGGTAGGTCGTGGCCCCCCCTACCTAACCAAAATGTCCATTGGTTGAACAGTAAAATGCTACTGTTTCATTAGATTTTAGGCATAGTTTCCATGGCTGGCCCCCCCTACGAATCAGGTCAAGCTCCGCCACTGACTTCGGCAAGGTACATACGCCAGGGCCATGCATCACAAACAGACCATAGTTTCAAAATGTAAGAAGTAAACGGAATATGTTATGCTAGCAGGGGACATAATGACAAAAAGGGTTCGCCGATGAAGAAAATTAAGAAGCAACAATTATTCATCAAGGGACGGTGCTAGTAGCTACTTGCCCATCTTCACAGCACATTCTCTTCTTCAACAGTACATCTGTCATCAAAAAGGCCAAAGTAAAACAAATGCATATAAAGCCCGTATGTATAATTGTGCATTGGTCAAGAACTAATTTTAGATTCGTGGATATGCTTTATATATGTGTCAATGCAGCCTAATATCATACAAGTTGACTCCTCATCCTGTTTGCTTAGCATTAATTTCAACAGGAAAGAAATGCATGGAAAACACTGCATAAATGCAGTAAAATGGACACCAAAAAAGGGTAATTGGCATGGATTTTTGACATATAAATACAAGCTAGGAAACCTTGATTGTTGTGCGGCCGCGTCAGCGTCTATATTTGATCGCTCTCCACATCATCCGAGTCAAAGTGGGAGTAACGAGGAAGCAATACATTGCATCCGCACCCACAGCCCCAACATCAGCGATGATAGATCCTTTGCCAAGAAACATGAGCACGATGAATGGCACAGAGCCGAGCACTCCATGCCAGATACGGTTGCCCGGGATGTCCGCTGCCAAATCCTACAAAGCTCAAGAACACAGCTAATGAAGAGCACGGACGAGTAGTGCAAGTAGGAGTAGCATGCTTTGGAACAAGAATTATGCAGGGCAACGCGTTCGCACATGGACTACTAGTACTAGTATGAACTAAACCTGCACAGATTGGGGTGATCAAAAGGCATCTTTTTAGATGTACCTTCTCTACGAAGAAGAGGCTACGGCCAGCCATTACCGGTGATCAATCAAAAGGCATAATTTGTGGATGCACCTTCTCTACGAAGGCGGTCGCCATGCGATTGATGTAGACATTTACGGAGAAGGCGCAGATGTAGGTAAAGGGGAGGACGAGACGGCGGAGCTCGGACGCCACGGCCACCACGCGGCAGTCCCTTCCGCAGGCGAGGCGCCCGACGTCCCTGGCCCTCGTGGCCGCGGAGATGAGCCATAGAACTGCGAGCGACAGCAACATGTAGGCGTCGGCAGCCAGGGCAAGGGCAGTGCGAGCCAGCGACGTCGCCGGCTTCGGAGGCGAGGGAGTCTTTGGGACAGCCATGGGAGGGGCGGCGTGCTTAGGCAAGCTGTGGGGTGGGTGGGCTTTGCGACTAGCGATTAGAGGAAATAGAGAAGTGATTTAACGAACTTTGTTAGCTTCACCGACACCTAGTCCTGCCAAAATGTACTAACCATTTTTCCTCAAAGAAAAAGTACTAATGATTTTACACAAAACATGCTGTTTCTCGCGACCCCTGTGAGTCAGCCTGTGATCCCAATCCAGCTCACGTCAGCCCATGGAGGCAGCTAAAGAAGTGATTTAACGAGCTTGGTCACGGCATGGTATTCGTTTTGGTGCAAGTCTGAGTGAATTAAATTTTCATCTTATTATGGTTTTATTTTTCTCATATTTTTGCAACAGTAATAAATAATCGGGATCTTATAGATTTATGTAAATCTGATTATATCAGGAAAAGATGAAGGGAATTAATTTTGGGTTCGTTGGCTATGTTTAGTCGGCCCAACTAACCGTGTTTGGGTAGTCAGGCCCCTACTCTTGAGTATGCCAGGGCCAAGGGGTCTATGTCTTTGCAGTAGCCCTCGATCGAGTTTCGATCGGCTCGTCGTATTGAATTGTTTCCAGACAACATTCTCCTTGTATTATACTAAGTTGTTTCCCAAATATTATAAAATCTGGGAGATTGTAAAGGATTAAAAAATAAAAAAATAGGGAACCCCCAAGTGGTATCCTTTGCCAGGCGAGCTTCCCTTCGCCACATCGCCAGAAAACATGGGCACGATGAACGGTACAGAGGCGACCCCTCCAAGCACGATATACGCGTTAATTATTGCCTCAGAGTAGCGAAAATGCAACTCTGCGCATCCCTTCAAACACCCTTGATATTTAGCAGAGACACTGCTAATTCTAGTCAGCACCTCGGTGTGTAAACTGTCTTCCGGGTAAAACCAGACGTTCCTGATAGCTGAGCAAAAACTATGCGAGCCACTTCATCATCATTTAAGACAGTTGTACCCTAAAACAAATGGTTGAAGACCTGTAACATCTAGGAGAGGAGAAATATTTGCCACTCTTCGCCATGAATGAAGCATGGACACATACAAGACATTCAAGAAAGATGATGAGAGATCAGAATGTTGCCATTAGGAATTAGGATATAAGCCCAGAGAAGCATCGACACATGCAAACATATTATCCTGATAAAAGGTACATTAAGTCATGTTCCTTCATTGTCACTTTGCAGGATACATGTTCCAGGATTCCAACATCAATGATACAGCAGGAATTCAAATTAGCACAGGGGAACATCTTGGACGAGTAGGTAGATCTATGAGACCTTAGTAGAAGGAAATTAAGAAGCATGAATACGGTGTCAGTTAGTAGATGAATGAGAAAAAACTCAAGAGGCAGATGTGTATGGGATGGTTTTTGCTTCGATTTGTCAAAGACCACACAGTCGGCTCATTATACCACTTCATTCCCAGAGTATACAAATCCCAAACAACATATGTACAGCATGATAGTAGATTATCGAATACCATACTAGACTGACAACAAGATAACGAAATTCAGAGCAAATAAATATTAGCGTCTGGTAATAACCATACAAAGCAGTAAGACTGATTCCGGTCAGTTGGGTTTAACCAGCTAGCATTCAGGGCCAGGCATTGTAGCTCCTTGTGATTGTCAATGCCATCTCTTGTCTGTTAATAAATCGACAAAACAAAAATGCAGATCAGCAGCACAATAAGAAAAAAAAATTGAGGAATCTAATCGAATTGTGCTAATGTAGCATCCTATGAGTTGTATATGTTACAAATCTCACCTTGTTAACCTTTCAACTGTACCTTTTCAGTTAATTAGAACTCACAGCAAATGACCTATAATATCTGCATTCACCGCAGGCACATGCCACATCTTTTACAAGAAATAGAGTTATGAAACTATCCACAAGTTTGCATACTAGTAGTTTCTAGTGTTGTAGACTAGCACTAGCAGTACGTTACGCTGGCAGGAATAAGACCAAAGGTCAAATCTCTGAATACGATGTTATATCTGAATGCAAAACATGTCTGAAAGCCACTTCTCAAACGCAATGGCGTACTGGTATAGTAATACCACACACAGGTGGGGAATTAGCTAAGGGCTAAAGATGGGCCAATTTTGGTACCATGATTATTTATTCACAGAACGCAAACGCATAATTGACACAGTTGCAAAAAGACATGCGGCTAATGCAGATTACACGCCGGACCTTAAAAGTGGAGAAATTCTCACAAGTTTGGAATTGGTGGCACTTGCTAGCTATAACAACTCTGAGACAGCAATAAACAAGTCGAACCTCCACCAATAACTAGTAGGTCGAACATGTTTTCTTGAACAAGGATCGCTAGCATTAAAGGTTGGAATGAAAATAAACAGTCCTCTTAGCCTGTAGAGGCAGGGTGCAGCTAGCAGGCTACATGTAGATACCAAATCTCCACCACTAAGAGCAAGCCCAATAAGCTTGTCTTACCGACAAGTACAAGCCAAGCAAACAGACAAGCCATACAACAATGGGATAATTGCCCAGCCACCACTGATAAGGGGAGCCATCTCCTCAACACCATCAGCAAAAGGACTATCCCTTTAACACCATCTATGAGTATCTTCTTCCCTCCAAAATACTAAAATCCTCCCACTCTATCTTTTCTATACCCGTTTTGTCCCTGCCACAACTTCTTCACTTGGATGCTCGCCTGCAAGGCTGCAACAGGCTTCCCTGCCGCAACTCCTTTCTTCATGGCTGCAGCTCGCGCCGTCTCGCTGGAGCTCCAGCCCTGCGCCGAACTCCCCAGCCACGCGCACGCCTCGGGCTGCGCAACACCTGCTACGGCCGCGCGCCCGCTGCGGAGCACCTGCTCGCGCAGCGTCTCGGCCGTGACTTGGATGCGGCGACGCCGGCCTTCCTCCAACGCCCGCGGCGCAGCAGGGCGGCGGAGCTCGACGAAGCTGAGAGAGGGAGATGCGACGCGGCGCGGCAGGCCATCGCGGCGCAACAGGGCGGCGGCGGCGGCGGAGGCGGAAGAGCAAGGGTGGGGAAAGCTCGGACGCGCCAGCAAGGCGAAGCGGCAGGCGAGGCGCAGCGCGGCATGGCACGGTGGCCGGCGGGGAGGCTGCCGGCGTGGAGGAAGACGACAGGGGCAAAAAGGGCAGATAAAAGATGAATGGAGAGGATTTTGGTATTTTGGAGGGAAGGAGGCACTCATGAATGGTATTGAGGGGATAGTCTATTTACTAATGGTGTTGGAGAGATGGCTCCTCTTATCAGTGGTGACTGGACAATTATCCCTACAACAATTGGGCTCATAGCTTGGCTCTATAAAAGGACACTAATAAATATTCAATTCATGCAAGCAAACCTGAGCGGCTGAGCCAATGATCCACACTAATGCTATCTCTGTGGCTCGTCCTGGTGCTATTACAAATTTACAATTGCAACAACAAAATACACTTAAAAGGACTTGCTTACTGCTAATTACATACTGCTAGGTTATCATTGTTCAACTCCTTCAATTCCAGATTAACACTAAAGCAACATGACACTTAAAAGAAATCAGCAACGTCCTTGTTCCATCAAGTGAACGAAAAGACCACATGCTGCCGCAAAAAGAAATCAACAAGGGATGGACCTGAAAAGAAATGAATAAACATGTAAGTGCACCTGATCAATATATTTATAATTGTAAAACAAATCTGATTTAGTATTTTACATGAGTAGAAGGTTACTGCAGCCTTGATCTTTTGTTCTGTTTACTGCCAAATAGCCACCAAATGTGCTCTACCAAGTCTTTTTTCAGTTCAATATGTGTCGGACGATGACGGAGAGTGGCTTTTCTACATAGCACATCAGGGAATGAGATGCCGCCGCCCATTCTTGCTTCAGGAGGTAGAGCAATTGATGTCCCCCCATCCTCATTCAAGTCAATAGGAAATTTGACCATCTCTTTCTCATCTTCGACTATCATATTGTGGATTATTATACAAGCAGTCATGATGTTCCCTATACACTTCCGCTTCCACAATCGCGCTGGACGACGCACTATGTTGAAACGGGACTGCAAAACTCCAAATGCACGTTCCACATCTTTCCTGCACCCTTCTTGAGTTGATGCATACACCTTCTGTTTTTCTGATTGGGGAGCTGATATCGTCTTCATGAAGGCAGCCCACTCCGGGTATATCCCATCAGCAAGATAGTAGCCTGTGCTGTATTGTTTTCAATTGACGACAAACTGTACTTGTATAGCTTCCCCTTTCAGTGCATCAATGAATAATGGGGATTGATTCAGCACGTTAATATCATTGTTGGATCCAGCCATACCAAAAAAGGCATGCCATATTCTGAGGTCATGTGAAGCAACCGCTTCTAGCATAATTGTTGGGGCTCCATGGTCGCCGCGAGTAAATTGACCTTTCCAAGCTGTAGGACATTTTTCCCACCTCCAATGCATGCAATCTATGCTTCCCAGCATGCCGGGGAAACCACGAGACTCACCAACGCGAAGTAAATGCTCCACCTCTTCCACTGTAGGAGGTCGCAAATACTCTCCTCCGAAGAGCTCAATCACACCTAGCGCAAACTTGTCCAAGCACTCTAATGCAGTGCTCTTCCCAATCTTCAAGTACTCATCTAAGGCGTCAGCAGGGGTGCCATATGCTAGCATGCGGATTGCTGCTGTGCATTTCTGCAGTGGTGAGAGCCCTCGACGATTTGAGCAATCTGCTCTTAAAGTGAAATAGGGAGACCAATCACCTAAAGCACTCACTATGCGTAGAAAGAGATTTCTGTTCATCCTGAATCTTGTACGGAACATTTTTGCTGGGTAGAGTGGATCTTCAGCAAAGTAGTCAGCAACAAGACGTAGATGAGCACCTTCGTGATCCCTTTGGATGCATTTCCTCGGACCACTTCGACGTCGAGAGGGTCCAGCTTCTATGCTGCTCTTGATGGATGACACGAGCTGCTTCACAATAGATTCTATAAAATTTTGTTGCGCAATGTACTTGTCCATAACCTTGATTGGATCTAACTCGTCGGAATAATCCGAATACAAAGATGACTCCATCTCCCTGGGGAAAAAAACAAGTTTATAGATTTGCTGACTGTAATACAAGCTTTTGTGATTGATTTTACATAAGATTTGATAACTGTAAACAACAATGACATGTTGAGAGCTTGTATAATCGCCTATAAGCCAGACCATACATGTCATTTGTCAGAGATAATTTCTCAAGATAAACATTTCATATGATTATTTTTGATAGAGTTTGTCGACAAACATAGATGGCACAAGAACTTCTGAACTTGGTGATTGTCGAACAACTTATTTACTAGCACCTGAGTGCACCAGACAAAATGGCCAACGATGTCAGCTTGTTTTTAACTAGCACCTGAGGGCACTTCTGCTTTTTTACTTCAGTAAGCAGCAACAATACGGACTAATTTTTTACTTCACGTAAGCATAACCAAGAGACTAGGTGACCATTAGGAACTAATTTTTTAATTCAGGTAAGCAGGAACAACACGGAAAGACGCGCACGAAGCAATAAATCACATCGAGTCTCAACCAAGGAGCACATACCGATCTTGAAAACTTTTATTGGCTTCATCCATTTGGATCGGTGGTGGAGTGGGGGACCTGGCGGATTGCGGCGGCGGTGGAGCGCCCCACCAAGGACCAGCACCAGAACACCGAGAGGAGCCTCGGATGGACTAAGGCGGTGGCGCCGCGGCGCGTTTCGATGGACCAGTCATCTGATTTCTCGATTCCTCAGTCGAGGCTAGGGTTCTTGGCGATGTGGAATGGGGAGATGGGAATTGATGTGAGGAGATGCCGATCTAAAATACGAGGAGGCCGTTTTTGGTGGGGATGTGGAATTGGCGCGAATGGAGCGAGGATACCATCGAGCGAGGATTTGGCGCGCTGTGCTGAGCAAATCGCTGGGGAAGGAGATGAGCTGTGTGCCCGTGTGCACAGCGGATGGGGAGAACGGTGAAGGAGCCCACAAACCGCGACAAGCTTGGCTCCAGTCGGTCGACAGCGCCTCGTTTTGTCAGTTGGAGCTCGGCGCCAGCAGCCGCGACAAGCAGCCTCTCTCTCCTCTTTTCTCTCTCCGACACGTAGGAAGAATCTGACATATATGGTCGGTAAGACAAGCTATTGGGCTTGCTCTAACTAGTTCAATGCTTATGATCCAACACATATGTTTTAATAGCAGGCAGTCTCAAATTAAGAGCATGGCAATGGTAAGCCTAAATATTCAAGGCACTAATAATGACCAAGATTAAATAGCTTGCTCACAACAGAAATAAAAGAAGGACATGCCATATAACCGATGGACGCAAGTAGAGTTAGCAAAGATGGAGACCTCAAACAATGCTGTCGGCTGCTGCCGCTTCGCCTGGTTTCATCATCCAAAGCTTCAGCATTGTAGCAGGCACGATGACAAAGATGGAAATTGCCGCGGAATCCACTACCCCTGCATGAAGGATGAGTATGCCAATCCCACCTCCCTGAGACCCCACTGCCAGCTCCATCAGCACCAAACAACCAACGGCGCTCAGTAACACGAGAATCAGAGCCCAGAGATACAGGCATGGCAATGTCAAGCAGCATCCTCCTCAGTATCGGTCCACACGCCTGATTGATATGAGCAACAAAAAAACATGTTTCAGGAACGCGACATCGATGATGAATTCCAACTGCGTATCTTCCAACAAGTCAATAATTCGCTCAACCACTTAAAGGAAGCAATCAAGTTCAATTTCGCCAGCAGCGATACCTTCTTGAGCTTGGGTGTGCAATCCACGCCGCACAGGGCAGCGCGCAGGAGCAGCAGCCAGACGACTCCGACGAGCACCGACGAAACGAGGATGCCTCCGAGGGAGGCAAACAAAAGCGCAGCGGACACCACCAAGCCGGAGTGGAACGCCAGGGACAGGGCCGCCGCGCCAGCGCCGGCGCCGCCGACCCACGCGCTCGTGAGGCACAGGTACATGAGCGTCTTTGCTTTGGCGAGGTCGCGGCGCGCGGGCTCCGGAACCAGGGGCGGGGCCGAGGCCAGTGCTGCCTTGGAGACGGCGGCCGCCATGGGGGCAGGGGATGGGTCTAGAAGCTTCTCGATGTGGAGGCGGAGGGGTTGGGGGGGGTTGGGGGGGGTGCGCGGCGACGGCGGGGTCTGGAGTGCGGTCGGGCAAGGGGAAATGGAAGCTAGACTTTACTCGAATTTTTGTTCCGGGCAAAATGGGGGATTTTTTTTTTTAGAATCAAAATGGGGGATTAACAAGCAAAGGGGAGTCCGAATCGGGTTGGGATTTTATTTTTGTTGATAGGCACACCAGTGGACTGCACACAGCCTATACTCAATGATTTGCTTGTACGTACTGCTTCATTATTAAGAGAAGCAGTCAAATTCTTTGCAATTTTGACTATGAGACATACATAAAAATGACTAGAACTGTTTACAAAATTTGAATCAATCGATTTCTCCATAAAGTTTTGAGTTTCATTTAGAGAAACGATCTTCATTTCTCAGCAGGCAGCTACATGACCTACCGGGGTGCTTCATATTGCCACCTACCTCATGTCATATTCCTATAACCTGCTTAGCACATTCATATGCAGACCTGTTGCAATTTCTAGTTAAATACTCCCTTTGTTTTTTAATATATGACGCCATTGACTTTTTTCGTTATGTTTGACCGTTCGTCTTATCAAAAATATTTGTGTAAATAGCTAAGTTTATAAGTTAACCTTAAAGTGCATTTGATAATGAATCCAATGATATTCATTCCACATTCAAAATTTAATTATTTAAATCTATATTGTCTGTCAAAGTTGAACGAAAAAGTCAACAGCGTCATATAATTAAAAATGGAGGGAGTAAAATTTTGAAACCAATAAAATTCCTACTAAGCCCTTACATTTCATTGCGAATCAAAGAAACCTCTGAGTGTTGTTAGTAAGATGTGACCAAAGGTAGTAAGGCCCTTTTTGTTTGCAACCCAGATTATATAATCCAACGTATATAATCTATAAGCTGGGAAAGATCAGCTTATTGAGTTATGATAATACGACATGTGAATTCTTATAACCTTGCTATCTCCTGATACATGTTTGTTTGAGCTTATAGATTATATAAGTTGGATTATAATCTTGGTGGGAAACATACATGGCCTAGATTATGTTGTCCACCTTATATAATCTAAGGTCTTAGATTATATCAACTTTTGTCACATTTACGAATATAATCTTCTATTGTTTTTCTAACCTTTGAGCACTAAATTGATATTCTATGATCATGGTGATCGGTGTATGCCAAAATAACATCATTCCATTTGTGTAAGAAGTTCAAAGCAATCATCTCTGTAACAAAAGCAATGAAGCATTTTTCAATTTAGTTTTCTTCTTTTCAATTTTCCATGAAATCACAGGGTGTCTTTTGAAATGAAATATCTAACATAGTGCATCAACTAATAACCTTTGAAGTGTACATAATGGAAAAATATTGTCTAATGTCATATTTGAGAGTAATTAATTACACGTTTCTCATTTTATCATTTATTTTGCTTATTTTTTTTCCATTCACGGATTACACTGCAACTATGGTTAAATGGTTAAAAACACAATACTGGCGCTATATATCGTGTGGATAAATATTTTCGTGGGAGACAAAAGACCCAATAAGTGTTTAAACAAACAAAACCTCAAATGTCGTGGATAAATTTATCGCAAGTGCATGGGTACTAGTAGGACTAAAAAGACATAGACTCTTCTTCAGAGAAGACATTTTGGCTCGAAACTCGAAATTTGTGATTAGATGGTGTTATCTGTACGGTTCCACAGTTACAAGGTCGAAACTCTAAACTTTCCTGATAGATGGGCTGGGCACTACTATACAAACAGGTTCACAACATCCAGAAATATTTAGAAACCAATAAAACTTTAGAATGCATTGTTGTAAATAAGAATTTTTGGAAACCAATAAAACCTAAGAGATCAGACCAGAAATATGTAAGACATTCTACTACTGCAAGAATGAAGCAACGCCATTGTCTGATTTCACAAAGCAAAAGCAGCACAGGTTTCTACCACTACCACACATAAATCAAAGGCAAGCAGAGAATACCAGAGCAGAAAAACTCAGGTATGTGTTCTAGCATACCCAGTAGGATATTGCATCCACAGAAGCATTATAGTATGTTACAGACACAGAAAGCATAGTTATGTCATGTCCCTCACTTTGCCCAGGTATCTAGCAGCATAGACACACCATGACTAACATTTACTAGAGTTCATGGCATAAACAAATATTTTATGTTACTAGGGGATCCATAATTACAGTACAAACTTCATATACAGATAGAAGATTTGGAAGCAGCAACGTTTTCCCATTCGGGATTTAATGTTCTACTAGGATCACCCATATATCAGCAAAGAGTCAGTAATTCAAGGTCCTCGCCCATAGTCATAACACTTCTACCCTTGAAGGATTTTTTCCTGTTATCAGAAGTTCAGAACCCAAATCTTGGATTAGCTTCATAACAAAATTGTTGTGCAGACAATGCTTGGTATCTCAAAACAGACAGTGGACTAAAACAAGAACAACATGAACCAGCACTCCCTCAGTCCCTCTATGTAATTCATATCCATGCTGAGATGACAAATCATAGTTTCATCACTTTTACATTCTCTATAAAAGCCTGATACATGACATGATAGCCTATCTGAATTTAATACCAAAATCGTCAAAACACAGATAAATGCCCCTCATTGTTAGTTTGCCGAGGTATGTGTTCCAGCAGCACAAGCATTAGGTAAACAATTTTATTCTACCAGCAGATCCACAATCACACATAAAGTTTGTAACAGAAGAAACTTAGGAAGACACAATTCTGTGACGACAACCACCACTACCCCTTAATTTGATGACTTTTACCTTCTAAGGATCAGCCATATCATCAGCAAATAGTCAGTACTTGTGGCTCCTTGCCCATCTGTACATCACTTTCTCCTCCTGAAGGCTTTTCCTGTTTAGCAAAGACACAACACGAATTACATTGGCTGCATAAAAGTTGGATGTATATATAGATGTTTATCGACATTAGACAACCAGTATTTTAGATTTGGGTTTCAATCTAAAGCATGGCAATGCCACCAATTCTGAGCAATGAAGTCTACTATCTTCTGGAATAGTTACAGAAATTATATCTTTCTCATCCTCTCGACAAAATACTTCAGGTGCAGTTTTAATAAACACAAACAGGTGAAAATATGAACAGCTACAGTATCCGAGAACTGAGTTAAGTGGAAGGACAATGGCTATGGTTGGCATGCAAGTCTGATGTGCTATGGAGTCAAAACAGAGCTATGTTCCATCGTAATCACTCCCATCGGCGCAAACACGAGGGTTCGTCCTCTAGATGACTGAAATGGTGAAGCACCAAAGGACTTTGCTCCAAATCTGCATGTAGCGTACACTAACCTACTACAACAAGATGCAGCCATGCAGGAAATTCACCATAACACTCAGGATCGAGCCTTCAGTGGAACAAGCTTACTAGCACTATTGTGCCACTCAGCAGGACTAACAAGAAGATGTTATACAGAACTATAGACCTGATGGTACCCAGCACAGCATAAAAAGTGCAATTCCTTCACATAAGATTTTTAATCTAGAAAGGTTGAGGGCTCCTGAAGTGCAAATTACTCGTAAAATGTTCTTAAGTCAAAACATAGAATGGACTGCAGAACAACTGATTGTAACACCGTGCTGCTTTATCTTCTGCCTGTCCTATTTATAATAACTTAACCATGTTGAGGCCACAATCTGATATATGAGACTATCCCGAATTAACCAGTAGCTACAATGGAAGTATAAAACTGCATATTGTGATTGATGAGTACTGGAGTGCTGGGTACAACTAAGAGAAACACCCCCTGGGGTATCAAAATATTAGCCCATTGATCATAGTAATTAAAATATTTAAGAGTAGTAGAATTTGCAATGAGTACGGTGACCAAGCAGTTTTCCGCCACGTCAATATAGTGACGTATCTAATTTTACTTTCATTTCCTCTGTTCACTGAAAAGTAGAAGAGGAATATTTCTTGGAAATCTAGAAGAAACGTTCCAATTAAAGGTTTTTACGAACAAAGTTCCAGCGGCAGTTCAAATTCTTGTTTAAACTTCACTATCTGCACCAGTCACCTACTAACAAAGATCATGAGAGAGAGAGAGAGAGACCTCAAATTTGCTGCCCCATCGCCAACCAGTACGCCTCATCCTCCACAACCTCAGTGCTATAGTAGGAATGACAATGAGGCACATGAAAGTGCTTATGCCCAAGAGCCCCAGACCCATAATCGCAAGGCTTATTCGCTCCACAAGGGACCCCTTGGGCGAGAACGCATTCACCATACCCCCAACCATAAAGAGAACTAAGAAAGTCCCAACAGTTAATAGTACATAGACGATGAGAGTGCCATCCCGATCTTCCTTCATTTGTGGTGCGGTACTCCTCCTCAGATTCGTAGGAGCCTGGTGCAAAATTAAAGAAGAAATGTTCGCAAGGAACACACGGATAAGCACGATGACTATGAGTGAAGTACATGCTCCGGAGGGAACTAGATCACATATGCACATACACACGAGATCTACGAAATTCACAGTACCTTCTTTTCCTCGATCAGCAGACACATGGCAATCCCGGAGACCGATTGGAAAATGGTGGTGATAATGGTGACTACCCCCGCCACGTGGACTACGGGCCAATCCCCGTCGCCGGCGAGGTACCCGAAGATCGCGGCGGGGCCCGCCGCGAAGGTAAGCCAGAAGCTCGCGTACAACAAGCACACGACGGCGTCGGTGACGGCAAGGGTGAGGCGGCCGCGCGTCACCGCAGCTTCTTCCGCCGGCGGCGAGGACACCAAACCTCGGGCGACGGCCATGGGTTCTTGATCGAAGCTTGAAGCTTCACTCTCGCAGAGTAGTATAGCTGGGGAAGAAGTGAGGAGAAGGGGAATTTTGTGAAGCGTGAAAAGGAAGCCGAGAGGCAGAGAGAGGCCAGCTACAACTACAAGTTCATGATTTGGCTTTTATTGTCGCCCAACTTTCTCATGACAAGTGGCAGCTCCATTAACTGAGTGAGTGCAGCTTCTTTAATTACTCGCCTCACTCTCTGTACGTACTATCATATCACCAATTCATACTAGTGCCTTCCCTTCCCTTCCTACTAGCTAGCTTCAATAATAATTTTTGAATTACCATTCTAAGCTATCACTTCTCTATTTATCAAACAACATATAATGCCAGCCATGCATGTGCCCTCTGCCTCTCGTGTCGCTAGCACATCATGTCATTGATTTACTTCATATACCTTCCTTTGCCTCAAAGGAATTGAGTGTGACCTTTCCACATCAACTTTTTATACCACTATGTATCTCCCCTGGATCATATGCTGCCGTGTCTAGTGGATGCGCGGCCACCACATTGCATCGCCATATATCTTCCAAACACATTTCTTTTCTTGTACTATTGTGATAAACCGTGTCGAACAAATGCGTGTTTCTCTTCCCGTTAAAGTGTGTCCCACCCCTGCTAAAGAACAATAGTAACATACCAATGGACAAAACCTTCTTAGTTATCCGTGAAGATTTATATTCATTACGGAGTAGTTAAGTGTATTCTTGATTTGAAGCTTGCTTTTTTTCAAGTATAATTCCATTGAGGCAGAATTTGTTTAGGACTTTTGGGTGATGGAGTTAGATTTTACATAAACCAAAATAGGGTAGACATGCATGGAGATGCTTACACAGTGATATTTGTCTAGCATTTCGGAGTATTCCAAACCACATGGTGATCTCTTCACCGAATTAGCACTCTGAAGCAGGAATGGAATTTCACTCTCTTTTGTTTTTATTTGAGCTTAGGGGGAATGCACCTGAAGTCACGTGGAACAAAAGTTCTTTGTGGCTAATCATAAACTAGCTTGTAGGCATGTAATCAGTTTGATGTCTGTTATCAATTTTTCTCTGTCAGCAAAAGGACACTAGGACATGTGAGAACAAACCTTGCGCATGTAATTAGTTGCAATTTTGAGCTTTCCCGAAATACATCCCCTTCTCTTAGGGTTTATCAGCGACGGCGTCGGTGGCGACCAGTGCTAGGCAGCTGCGAACCGTCGGCACTGCGACACCCGCCGGCGGCAAGGACACCATCCCATCAGCGATAGCCATGGCTTCTAGATCGAAGCTTCACTCAGCAGCTCAGGCAGGGAGGTGGTAGCTGGGTACTCATTGCCTCGTGGGTGTGGAAGAACTGGAGAAAGGGGCCGTTTCATGAAGCATAAATGAGAACCGTAAGCTAATGCTTATGTTCATATTCACATCGCATCACGAGCTCGTTTCCATACCATTCTTAGGCCCTGTTTGGATCCACCTCCTAAACTTTTAGCTGGCTAATTTTAGTCAATTGGGATCCAAACATAACCTCCTAAAATCTCCTAAACTTTTAGCCACCCCTCCTAAACTTTTAGCTCCTAGTCACCTCAAAGCTACTAAAATCTACTAAACATATAAAAAGAGCAATAAACACATTAAAAAAGGCAAGGAAAGTCTAAAAACCAGAAACATTAGTCAAGGATCCAAACAAGTACCTTCTAAAATTAGTTGGCTAAAAAATTAACTGACTAATTTTTTAGTTGGCTAATTTTAGCCGGCTAGAGGATCCAAACAGGGCCTTAACTTCGACAACAATTTATTATCACCTATCCACATCTTATTTCTATACGCATAACTCAACCATGTGAGGTAACCATTTGCCTATTTCCCTAGTTTCATTGTGGCATTGTACTAACAACTCACTTATGTACCATATGCGTCTTCCATAATAATTCAAGATGACCTCTTGTCTTATATTCTCACTCACTCCATCATGAAGTCATAGGCATGAACCTTTGTCCCTCATAACGCTATTACATTGTACATCACCAACTCATTTTCACACCATCCTTAGCTTAATTCAGTGTGGCCTATAGACATCTCATGACTACATAAAGTTCTAGATTAAGATAATTATAAAGCAGCACATATGTAAATACAGTGCCTCTTTTCATCTCAAGAGTACTTCCAGCTCCTGGCCCATATCTTCACAGAAATTATAGTCCAGCACCTTGCCCATCTTCACTGAACTTGCTTCCCTTCAAGGATTTTTCTGTTGAAAAAAGTCAAAATGGCAATGAAATTAGCCACCAAATCGATCTGGCCATATAGATGTTTATTGACATTACTCAACCAATACGTTGATATTGCTTTATGTCTGCCAATCTAAAGCCAAGCAGTGCCACCCATATTGCGTAATGCAGCTTAGTATCCTCTTGAGTAGTTGCAGAATTTGTCATTGTCATCCTTTCAGCATAATTTTTTTCAGGCATGAAAGATATGAACACCTATAGTGTCCGAAACATAACTAACAATGGATGGCGACAGATATAACGTTGACATAACTAACAATGGATGGTGGCTGATATAACGTTGATTGTTATGTTGGTATACATGTCCGATGCACTACAACGTCGACAAAGAACTGTTTTCCATCATATTAACCCTCGGAATGGTGCAAAGTCATGTTTTCATCTTCTAGTTGGTATCTGATCCTCCGCCAAGATCACCAACATGGGACATAACAGCGACGGTAAAAAAAATGCGGAACAAGAGGATACTAAAAATGATAGAATATAACAGGCGACTAAGATAATTTTCTTGCTATGTCAGTTTACTCTAGAAATGGGATTGAACTTGTGTTCACCCGATCGCTGAAACATACAAGCAACAAGCTGAGATTAGTACAAGCTACAAGGTAGCTATAATCAAGTTTCTACCGGTTCAAAGTCTTTTTACATCGTCACTCGCTGCAGAGTTGGTCTAGTAACAAAGATAATTGAGACAAACAATATTTCACCAGTTCAAATAATTGACCAGTTGCCAATACAGATGCAAATCCTTGTTATGCCCAATTAGGAACTAATAGTTCGATGTAAACCATTTCTTCATGACGATGCCAACAGATTCCTACAGCTAAAACATCTTTACTCCTTATAAAAACGCGAGTTGGTGAGGCGGTCGTCGTCGTCCGTCCTTCAGTCCATGCGCCGACAGGTGGGGCCCGCAGCCCCCTTTCCCCTCTTTCCTCACAAGTTCCTTTCCTCTCCCTGGCTCTCAGTGAATCTCGAAGCTTCGGCGAGCTCTGGATCCATGGTGACCTTAAATCGGATCCATGATGGTTGTCAAATGGCCTCAAATCCCACGTCGCTCTTCGTCTTCCACCCCTCCCCACTCCAAATGCTAGGTTACTGCCCCTCCTCCATCCAGCCTTTAAGGCCTAAAATGGTTCCTCGGAAGAGCATCAACAAAGGCTACCGGTACTGATCTGCAGAGGCGTGCTGGCCTGGGCAAGGCCGAGCAGCGATAGGCATGTAGTGGCTGTGAGGAGTCTCCACGGCAGGAAGAGGGATGACATTAGAGCGGCTCAACGAGGTAGAGCAAGGCCACTGACTACAGACGATTGGACTTCCGCCGGAGCAGCGCCACTCTCCTGACTAAGCAGCTTTTGCTTGGAGCATCGATGAGAGGACTGGAGAGCGCAGCCAAACATCGGCAAAGAAAAAAAATTTAGGGCCGCTCGGGAAGATAAGTTTGTACATACTGTTACCTGCTACGTGCACCAAGGAATATATGGTGCTACGGCAAAGTATTCACATGCGTATGTACCAGCTTCCTTCATATATGGTGCTACTGCAAAGTACTTTCCCTCAAGTTTATAAATCAGTACAAAACCACAACACACCCTTCTTCCATAGTACTGCAACTTGTCCTTCTTTCCGCCTTCACAGATTAATCACAAGCAAATGCAGCCATGGATTTGTAAGATGAATAGTCCAAAAATCGAGTCATGAATTTATTCATCTGTATGATTCGATGCCCAAGGTACGTGGTAAGAGAAGGGAATTTATTCGTCTCTGTATTTTTTATTTCGATTTTTTTGATAGATAAATACATCTTCCAAATATAACATTGGAATAAAAAGCCGAAGCATACATAAGTAGGTGTTAGGAAGATATTTGAGTCACTCTCGCTAACATCTGGAATGAACTGTTGATCATTTTTTGATTTATTCCGTAGCAACGCGCGGGCATTATGCTAGTGATTGTAAAACGAGAGGACAATATTTCCTTGGTGTTGATGATCACAGGCTACGAGTGCGCACGATCGAGATGCTTCCCAAATACAAATGAGATTCCAGTAAATCAAGTCAGGGAGAGTCAGAACAGAGTCGATACCTCAACGGTACTGCCGCTTTTCCAACCAGGGCGCGTCACCCTCCACAACTTCAGTGCCGCAATTGGAACGATAACAAAGCCCCACAGCGCGTTCTTGCCCAACATTGCCACAGCAACCATCAAAGAACCGAGTGCCTCATTGCGCGATCCCTCGACGGGCGAGCCTCCCCTCAGCACATCCCAGGCACCCATCACATCCCCGGCAACAAAGAGCAAGAAGAATGGCACAGTTGCGTATAATCCAGGCATGAGTATGCTAGACAATTCATCAAGGGCTGCTCTCAGAAGCCTCGACATAGGTCCCTGGTGCACAACCAAACGTAAACGGTTCAAGAACAAAGAAAAGATGGGCATCAATATGCGCGTCGAACATGCTCTGGAGCCGGAATGGTGAAAAGTGCAGTAACACACATGCTTAACACCTATCAGTCAGATCAACAGACTTGCACAAGTTAAATTGGATCCAAAAGCTGCTAAAGCTCGTTGTTGACCTTCTCTTCGTCGGGGTCGTATTTGTCCACGCGATTGCCGAACACGTTCATGGCGATGACGAAGGCGTGGAGGAGGTAGAAGTCGCAGAATGAAACGACCTTGGACACCGCTTCCACCATGAGGCAATCCTCGGTGCCGGCGACGCGCCCGATGCCCACGGCCACCGAGCCCGCGAACCAGAGCCAGACATTCGCGACGCACAGGCACATGACGGCGTCGGCGGCGGCCGAGGCGAAGCGGCGGGCCGCGCGCGCCAGGGACGCCGCGATGCTCCGCGGCGCCAGCACCAGCGGCGAGGGCGCCATCCCTGCGGCGGAGGCGGCGGCCATGGGAGCGGGAGGAATCGAAACCCTAGGTCCTCAAAGCTCGAAGTGGGAGGTGGAGTGGGTGGGGAGAGTGAAGTGGGTGGGGAGAGTGAAGCAGAGCAGAGACGAACGCGAGGTGGTGGTTGAGCCGAGACTTGAGACAAGGTGCTTAAGCTTTAAGCAATGGGTCTGGACGAGCCAACGGCTAGTCGCACCAATAGATTGCTGACACGTGGAGTTGAGACAGCGACACATGGCCTTCACTTTGTGTATCCAGCTTGCGTCCTGATTTTATCTCCTTGACTTTCTGTATCAAGCTCCCGTCTTGATTTTATCAACAATAGATTGGGAAAAGACGCCAATTGACGGGGACGACGGGAAGATGATTTAGAATGATGACAGTGAGTGACAAGGTTGCAAATACCAACCATCATTCCATCAATAACCCCACTCGATAAAATATGTGTCCTGGAGACACCCATCTCGGCAAGGCGACATGGATGCCTTATCATTCTTCTTACATCATGATTCACATTTTTTTTGAGTTAAATGCACTATTAAGGTGTGTCAAATAGGTCCACGAACTCTCAAACTGAACTTTTGAGTCCTTAAACTTGTTATGTTGTGCACTGTAGGTCCAAATACCTCTTGGAGAGCTCACGTGTCCGACGTTACATGCTAGCACGGCCTTCATTCGCGGTTGCATCTTTGACACCGCCGAGGTATATATGAGGAGGATGAGTTGCCGACGAACAACCTTGTTTTCTGACACTAGCAGGTTTGCCAAAGCTGCAGTGACAGTGTTCGCATCAATGAACAGGATTAAACTTCAATTTCTGCCTCGTTTCAGTAGGTTTTACCGACCGCAGACCGCATGAAAACTCTCAGGTCAAAACTACGTTCCTGACAGTTGGTCACCACTAAACAATCAGCTTAAGATATAATTCAACACAGGTACATGGAGAAAAGAACATTTGACAGACCTATGAGAACATATAAGAGAGCAGGACCAATAAGACATACTACGGCATGAACGAAGCCAACTCTCAGGTTTACCATGCACAAATAAAAACCAAGATCAGAACACTTCTAGTAGGTTATTACACCTCAGCGCTAGAATGTTACAGTGATAAAGAGCAATTAACTCATACTCCACAATGTCATTTTGCTACCATACATGTTCTAGGTTTCTGTCAGCATAAACACATCATAGTTTAAAATTCCTAGAATTCGTAGCGTAGGAGAATAACTTATCCTAGCAGAAGATCCATAACGACAACATAAAGTTCACAGATGAAGAAAATTAGGCACCAGAAATATCCATCAGCGAAGTGTTGGTACTTGTTGCTCCTTGCCCCATCAATCATCGGAGCACTTTTTCCTCTTCATGGGCTTTCTGTTAAAGAAAGGACAAAAACAATAAGTTAAATAGATGCATAAAGGAGCTAGATGTACAGTTGTACATTGGTCAATTAATATTTTTAGACTTGTACAACTGCTTTATGTGTCAAAAATCAAAACAGGGCAGTGCACGCAATGCAGTCAAGTATCTTTTCAAAGAATTACAAGCTGTCTTTCTAATCCTTTCAATATAAACTTTTCAATGGAGAGGTTTTTAAATAACATCCACAGCTGAACTCTACAGTGTCCGACGAACAGAAGCAACAATGGAAAACAACAGACACAGCATTGGTTGGCACGCAACTCAAACATTCTATGAACACATCAACACAAAGAACTGTTTTCCACCAGAATCACACCTGGCTCAGGGACAGATGCAGTGCCCTGTTTTTGGCCCTCCAGACAGCTTAAAGGTTAGAGTGCCAAAGAACAATGCCCTTAATCTGTAGAGGAAGTGTGCAACTAGCCAAGTGAAAGTACATACGGAATCTCCAATGGTAACTAGTGTAATGCTTATGATCGAATCTCTTTCGTTAAACAAGGGTAACTAGCACTACCGTCACAGGGCAGGACTAGCAAAAATGTATATTGGCTGCAAATTTCGACTGGCCTGATGGTAAACCATGTGGCATAAATAATGCAATCTGACACACACAACTTATAAGGCTCAGACTATTTGCATGATTTCTAATTAAAACAGATAGTTTAAAGAACAAATTATGGCAAGAATCAACACTCTCTCCCCAGTAAAACGATTTAACCACGTTAACAATTAATACCAAAAATCACCAAAACCTGGTACATTATAGCCAATCAGAATTTAGTATCAACAGCTACTACAGACAAATTGATAATAAGAAATGCCACTAAGCAAAGCACACGACCAGGGGTACCAAAAATAGTATTACCTGAACTAAATAGGAAGTTCCAAAGTATTATTACAACCTTACCAGCTGCATAACTGGCTCAGTCACAAAGATCAAGGGTACAACTGAGACTATTTGGATAAACAAAGTCTTTTGGTTTTAAACTATAGAGAGAAATCATATTATTACTCTTTTTTGAGGGAAAATCCTAGGACGACTTGGTCAGATAGGCATATCAATTAGTCAGGCACTTGCTCGAAGTATAGAAACCAACCCTGGTGGCATCCCCTGCTTGGGTCTAATAAGGATAGCTGTTGCCAGCATCTGATGTCAACAGTGCCATGATGCCATGTCAACAGTGCCATGATGCCATGTCAACAGTGCCATGATGCCATCAGGTTTCAACAGATACAGCATGACTTTGAAACTAGAGGAAAATTTTGCTCGGCAACACTATTTACATGTTCCCTTCGAAAAGAACTATTTACATGCTATCAAGTCTAGCAGTAAGTTATGCTGGCAGAAATAAAACCAAAGGTCAAATCTCTGAACTACAATGCGATCTCTGACTTTAGCAAAATATGTTCTGAAAGTCACTTCTCAAATTCAATGGCATACTTGCATAGTACCACCACACACAGGTGGGGAATTAGCTAAGTGCTCAAGATGGCCAATTTTACTACCACGATTTTTATTCACAGAACGCAGACGCACAATTGACATACAGTTGGAAAAAGACATGCAGCTAATGCAGACTACACCCGATGGCTGGCCCTTGAAAAAATTAGTACTTCTCATTGCGTATAATGGAGAAATTGTCACTAGTTTTAAATTTGTGCACTTGATAACACTAACAGTTCTGAGACAGCAATAAACACGCCGAACCTCCACCACTAACTAGTTCAATGCCTATGATCAAACATCTTTCCTTGAACAAGGATCACTAGTATTAAAGGTGGAATGCCAAAAACAATCGTCTTAACCTGTAGAGGAAGTGTGCAGCTAGCCAGCTATATGTCGGTACCGAATCTACAACACTAACTAGTTCAATGCTTATGATCCAACACATATGTCGTAATAGCAGCCAGTCTCAAATTAAGAGCACGGCAACGGTAAGCCTAAATATCGAAGGCACTAATAATGACCAAGATTTAATACCTTGCTCACAACCGAAATAAAAGAAGTAAATGCCACACAAACCCAAGTAGACGAAAAGTAAAAGTGGACATAAGTACAGATAAAGCAAAGATGGAGACCTCAAACAATGGTGCCGGCTGCTGCGGCTCCGTCTGGCTTCATCCTCCAAAGCTTCAGCATCGTAGCAGGCAACATGAGAAAGATAGCAATCGCCGCGGAACCCACTACCCCCGCATGAAGGATGACTGTGCCAATCCTACCCGCCTGATATGATCCCACTGACAGCTGCTCCATCAGCACCAAACTACCAGCGGCGCTCAGTGCCACGAGAATCAGAGCCCCGGCATACTCGAGCATGGCAAAGTCAAGCAACATCTTCCTCAGTATCGGTCCACAGGCCTGATTGATAGGAACCAAAAAAAAAAAAAAGTTTCAGCCAACGCAAGCACATCAATAATGGATTCTAATTTCGTATCTGTCCAGCTCAGCAAGTCAATAATTCGATCGAGCAAGCAACTCAAGGAAATCAAGTTCAATTTCTCCAGCACGCAGTACCTTCTTGAGCTTGGGAGTGGAGTCCACGCCGCACAGGGCAGCTCGCAGGAGCAGCAGCCAGACGATGCAGAAGAGCGCCGACGAGACGAGCATTCCTCCGAAGGAGGCGACGAAAAACGCGGCGAAGAGCACAGAGTCGGGGCGGAACGCGAGGGTCAGGGCCGCCGCGCCGGCGCCGGCGCCGCCGACCCACGCGCTCGCGAGGCACCGGCACATGAGCGCCTTAGCCTTGGAGAGGTCGGGGCGCGCGAGCTCCGGCACCGGCGGCGGGGCCGAGGCCGGCGCTGCCTTGGATACGGCGGCCGCCATTGGGGGCAGCCGGGGAACGGAACCCTAGGATCTCGCGGCGGCGGCGGCGGCGGAGTCTGGTGAGTGGTGACTGGTGCGGGGTTGGAGTTGGACAAGGGGAAATGGAAAGGGGATTAGCGGGAAGGGTAAGCAGACTTGGGGGTCAAATGGAGTACTATTAACGGGCGAAGGAGTGTCAGAAATCGAATCGGGATAGCATTATTTGTTGAAAGGCGCACCCGGTGTGGATTGCTCATGATTCTCTTGTACGGCTTCTGTATTAAGAGCAGTCAAATTCTTTTCAATTTTGATCATAGACATACATAAAAATGATTAGAACCACTTTCCAAAATTTGAAGGAAAACTCTATTTGGCTTCTGGTAGCCGACAGAGCCTGCTACTAGCGCTTCCGGCCGCCGGTAGTGGAGGCGGGCGGTGGCAGGGAGCCGGAGAATCCCTTAACGCACAAGGTTCGTATCTCCCGACTTTCCTCCTCACTCCGGGCATAGTTTATGACGGCAGGTGTAAGGATCGTGTGACCGAGAGGGGGGGTGAATCGGTGCACTCTAGATTCTATTTCCAAACACTTTCACCCAAGCAACTCCTAGCAAGTAGTTCTAGTAACAAGGTAAAGCACACTAAGGAGTATCCTTAACCTATATAGCTAGTGTATATAGATAACATAATCACACCACACTAGCAACCTAGCACAAGATAGATAGATAGCGGAAGACTTAAGCTAGGCAAGGCAAGGTAACAAGATAACTAGAGAACAAGGCAACCTTGATACTAGGCACACTAAGTAGAGTCCTTAGGGCAACTAAATAGGCTATAACAAGTAAGCACACGAGCAAGGCAAACAAGCAATCTAGTGAAGCTAGTAGGTACCAAGGTAAACACACAAGCAAGATAAGAGCACAACTCAAGTACTACAAGCAATCATATATAGTGCGATAAGTAAATGCGAGTAGTAAAGGAGAAGGGATAGAGAATGCTCATGATGTTTTTCCGTGGTCTCGGAAGGATGGCGCCTTCCCCTACTCCACGTTGGGTCACTCCCGCCGGAGTCTCGACCCCGTCCCTCCGCTCGAAGGCGATCCCTCCTAGAGCACACTTCACCCTCCAAGTGAAGTCGCGGGCACGTCCCGCCGGGCCCGATCCCGGGTACTCTTCCGGAGGTAAGGCTCCGCACTTGATGCGTGCCAAAGGGCGCTCCACTAGTGATGCTTCTTTCGCACGGGAAGCTCCAAGACCGTGTACAAACTTGTGTTGACTTCCACAATCTCCTTGGACAGCTCAACACCGACGCCTAACCGGTCTAGGCCTCGCCATAGACCAAGAGTAACAGCCCTAGATGACTCTCTCAAGCCCACACTAGCCTAGAGATCAAAGGATGCAACTTGCTACTCTCTCAAGCACTAGGATCACTCCAAATCCTTCTCAAGTGCTTCACACTTCTCCCTCTTGGCTTCTTGGCAGCACCTCCCCTCTTTCCTGGGTCCAAGAGCACCTCAAAGAGGTAAACAACCGACTATATATAGGCCTCCAACCTCAAACTAACCGTTGTCCAATAGTACCCATTCTGCGTAAGGACCGTACAATAGACCGTACTGTCCGGTCTCCATTCTGACCGTATTGTCCGGTCTTCACCAGACTGGCGTCCAGGGAGTGCTGTTCATCATCTCAAAGCAGACCGTATTGTACGGTCCCTAGGACCGTATTGTCCGGTCTCCATTTCTTCTTCAGCCAACAGAAACTTCTCCTTCTCTGTTGCTCTTCTCCTGTAAGACCGTATTGTACGGTCTCCTTGACCGTACCATCCTGTCAATTGTCCGGTCTTCATTCTTCAACTTCCAGATACTTCAGCTTCTCTGTCTGGATCTTCCAATAGAGACCGTACTGTCCGGTCCCTAGGACCGTACTGTCCGGTCCACTGTCCGGTCTCTATTCTCCACTTCCAGAAACTTAAGCTCTTCTGTCTGGATTTCCTCTGTAGACCGTATTGTACGGTCTCCTTGACCGTATTGTCCGGTCTCTTCTGTCTTCGCAGCTTCGATCTTCTTCTTGATCTTCTTCTTCAATACTTGAACTTCTTGGTTTCTTCAACTCTCTTCTGCCACCCTAGCCCCTGAGAGAATCACCATGCATCCAATGATCTCTATAACTAGTGTGTACTAAGAGAACCACCTCGAACCCTCTTGATAGTCCGGTTTTTCCTATGGACTCAAGCTAACATCTAACCAAGCAACACCCGCTTGGATCTAGCATGTCCTTAGCCTTGATCCATGTCTTCTCCGCGACTCCATCAAGTCCGTTCTTGTGACGATGAAGGCAACCAATCATCCTTTTCATTAAGTTCATGGTGTGTTGGCGTTCACCACCAACGGACGGAGCTTTCTTTGTATGTGACCTATAAAATCTCATAAAGGTGTTAGTCACATTATGGTTCTCATCCTATCACCAAAACATTCATACCTTAGGGTTTCCCTAGCTCCAATGGTCATGAAGCTTACAATCTCCCCCTTTTTGGTGATGGATGACAACCATGATAAAAATGATCGAGAAGATAAAGAATGTAATGACAAAAGCCAAGATAAAAGCGCAACTCGATCAAGACACTAAACAACAAGTATATGATAGAGAGATAGTTACCTTGTTGATTAGGCCGAGGCAAGTCATAGCTCAAAAGAAGTCACAAGTTAGAGCAAAAACTCATATCACAAGTGAATGAACGCACATGGAGCTATGACAAGCAAGGGTTGCAAGGGTTTACCTTCATACTTACTTTGTAGAATTCCGCTCCCCCTTGACAAATGCACCAAATCTCAAGATTGTGTGAAGATCGATCATCTTGATCACTTGATCTTCATTCGCGCACACTCCCCCTTGAGACGGCATTGCTTCTTCTTCATCACCTCAAGATTGTGTGAAGATCGATCATCTTGATCACTTGATCTTCATTCGTACAAACTCCCCTTGAGGTGATATCTCCTTCTCTTCCAAGATATCTTGCAACTCTTCCACTTCTCATACTCGATCATTTAGCTTCAAAGCTTTCTCCCCCTTTGGCATCTATCACTCAAAAGAGTCTACCAAGGAAGAAAAAGTTAGTGGAAAAATGTATGAGACGAGTAGGAAAATGAGTTACTTGATTTTGCGTGAAGCTCCCCCTTAATTCGTGATTCTTCATCTCCCAACAAATGTCCCTACACACATTCTCAAAAGAATATTGTCTTGATGTTCATAGGGGTTAGTTGATGATGATGGGAATGTATGAACCCTTAGACTTTGAGCCGCGCAAGTGGATTTAACCTTGGAGCTCAAAAATCATGGTTCAATTGGCATGAAGCTCATATAGCATTGCTATAGATTCATCATAGGAGGTCATATACTCATATTGTGAATAAGCAACTCCCCCTAGATGGGTGCTCGGCGCCGAGACACTTATGCAAGGATGCATGATGCAAATGCAATGATAAGTGTACAATGCATGATGCTATAAGGGTAAAACAAGAGAAAGCTAAGAGCGAAGTTACCTACAACAAGTTTGAGCCCTCCATGAGCTTAATCACAACGAGCCATTCTTCAAAGCCTCGGGAGCCAAATGCCACCAATCCCAAGCTTAACCCATGCTCATTACTATCTCAAAAAGGTTAGTCGTCGGTCCTACAAAACAAGAAGAACACACAAAAACAACAACACAAACAAAAACAAGCAAGGTATATATACATATATACAAATGTAAGCTCAAAGGATATCAAGTGAAGTCGGAGAGGTCGAGAACATTAAGTTCTCCCCGGAGCTTACAAAAGGTCTTCTTGTCAAGTGGCTTGGTGAAGATGTCCGCCAATTGTTCATGAGTCCGAACACCAATCAATTCAATATCCTTCTTGGCCACATGATCTCGAATGAAGTGATGCTTGACTTCAATGTGCTTGGTATGGCCGTGATCACCCTTGTTGAGAGCCATATTGATAGCACTTTCGCTATCACAATAGAAAGGTACTTGCCCATAAGATAATCCATAGTCCAATAGGGTTTGCTTCATGTATAAGAGTTGAGCACAACAAGCACCGACCGCCAAATATTCCGCCTCCGCCTTAGAGATAGCCACACAATTTTGTTTCTTGGAACTCCATGAGATGAGTGATTGTCCAAGAAATTGGCATCCACCGGAGGTACCCTTTCTACTCACTTTGCATCCGGCGAAGTCCGAGTCCGCATAGCCAACAAGTCCAAAATCCGAGCCTTTTGGATACCATAGGCCAATTGTAGGAGTGTTCTTGACATACCTAAGAATTCTTTTCACGGCACTCATATGGGACTCCTTGGGGTTAGCTTGATAACGAGCATAAAGACACACACTAAACATGATATCCGGTCTAGATGCGGTAAGGTAAAGAAGTGAACCAATCATAGAACGATAGAGTTTAGTATCCACCGGTATACCTTTTACATCTACATGAAGAGGGACACTTGTAGCCATAGGTGTGTCGTAGGACTTGGAGTCTTCCATGCCGAACCTCTTAAGAAGATCCCGAGTGTACTTCTCTTGGTAGATGAACGTGCCCTCCTTCATTTGCTTGACTTGAAAACCAAGGAAGACATGAAGTTCACCTATCATAGACATCTCAAACTCTTTCTTCATAAAAGCACGGAACTCATCATTATAGATTTCGTTAGTGGAGCCATAGATGATATCATCAACATAGATTTGACAAACAAAGAGATCATCACCAATATGCTTAGTAAAGAGAGTGTTGTCGATACTACCGATCTTGTAGCCCTTGGTGATGAGATGATCTCGAAGTCGTTTATACCATGCTCTTGGTGCTTGTTTGAGTCCGTAGAGAGCCTTCTTAAGCTTGTACACATGGTCCGGATGCTCGGGGTCCTCGAAGCCGAGAGGTTGCTCTACATAAACTTCTTCATTGATTAGTCCATTGAGAAATGCACTTTTCACATCCATTTGGTGAAGTTTAAAATCAAAATGAGAAGCATAAGCAAGAAGTGTTCTTATAGCCTCAAGACGAGCGACGGGGGCGAATGTCTCGTCAAAATCGACGCCTTCAACTTGAGAGTAGCCCTTCGCCACAAGTCTTGCCTTGTTCCTCACGATTGCTCCCTTCTCATCTTGCTTGTTCTTGAAGACCCACTTAGCGCCAATGACATTGGATCGCTTGGGCCGCTTCACCAACTTCCAAACATCATTCCTCTTGAAGTTGTTGAGCTCCTCTTGCATGGATAGCACCCACTTTCAAGGCTTCCTCGATCGTCTTCGGCTCTAGGGTAGAGACAAAAGAGAAGTTCTCAACAATGTTAGCTTCATCAACATAATTTAGCCTATATTGACTTCTCCTAGTCTTTAACCCTTGAGAAGGACTCCCAATGATGAGATCACGTGAATGATCCCTAGCAATGGGTTTGTGCTTCCTTGAAGGTTCTTGTCGAGGAGGAGGAGGAGCCGGCGAAGTGTCTTGCGCATCTCTTGCGGCTTGCTCCCTAGAGATGTGAGTGTCTTGTTGTCGAAGAGGTGAACCCGAGCCATCATCTTGAGTTGAAGTAGATTGTGCTTGTTCTTGATTGCTCGGTGAAGCTTGGCTCGTAGATGCATGAGGTAGACTTGATGGCGCTTGTTGCGGTTCACTTGAAGTAGCTTGACTCGTTGCATGTTGCGGTTCGCTTGATGGAGCTTGACTCGAGGATGCTTGTTGCGGATCGCTTGAAGGTGCTTGATGTTGTTCACTTGAGGGAGAGTTTGGATTCCCTTAAGATGTACTCGTAGAAGGTCCGCTTGATGAAGTTGTTGGAGGAGGTGTCGGAGGTTCATCTTCACGAGGAATAACTTCACCAATGGGCATGTTCTCCAAAGCTTCCTCCACAGGTTCATCACCTACAATATGAGAAGAAGGAGGGTCTTCTTGAGACCCGTGAGACTCATCAAATTGCACATCATAAGTTTCTTCAACAAAGCCGGTAGAGGTGTTGTAAACCCGATAAGCCTTGGCCGAGCCCGAGTAGCCGACAAGAATGCCCACGTCGGTCCTCTTTTCGAACTTGCCACGTCTTTCCCTATTCTTGTAGATGTAGCTGTAAGCTTCATGGCCATTGGAGTGTTTGGAAACCCCAAAGGTATGAATGTTTTGGTGATTGGATGACCCTCTGTATGTAACTAACGTTTCCATGTAGGATATTGATCAATGGTCACATATGAAGAGAGCTCCGTCCGTTTGGTGGTGTACGCCGACACACCCTAATTCAAACGTCAAGGATGATTGGTTGCCTTCATCTACACAAGAACGGACTTGATGGAGTCGCGGAGAAGATATGGTTCAAGGCTAAGGACATGCTAGACCAAGCGAGTGTTGCTTGGTTAGATGATAGCTTGAGTCCATAGGAAAAACCGGACTATCAAGGGGGTTCAAGTTGGTTCTCTTAGGTACTCAATAGTGTAGAGATCTTTGGATGCAAATGTGAGTCTCTCGGACACTTGGAGAAGAGAAGAAATGAAGGAACCAAGAAGGATGAAGTTGGAGTCGAGGATCGAGGAGAAGATCAAGATCAGCTTCAGCAGAAGCCACCGTATGATACGGTGCCAGTCACCGTATGATACGGTGACTGCGAGAAGAGAAGACCAGATGAGGTGATGACCTGGCAGAGAAGTTTGAGTCACCGTATGATACGGTGAGGTGGTCACCATATGATACGGTGGTCACCGTATGATTTCCAGAGACTTGGCAGTTGGCTGGAAGCTGAAGAGAAGAAGTCACCGTAAGATGCGGTGGGTGTCACCGTATGATACGGTGAACCAAGAAGATGAAGTCCAGAGATTGGAGTTGCTCTGTCAGGTGAGAAAGGAGTCACCGTATGATACGGTGCTACAGTCACCGTATCATACGGTGGTTACTACGGTGACTGTATCGACAGACTGCTTTTTGGTAACGGCTAGTTTGAGGTTGGAGGCATATATATAGCTGGTTACATACCCCTTTGAGGGTCTCTTGGCCACTGGAATAGTTGAGGAAGACAGGGAGAAGCCAAGAGCAAGAAGAGGAAGCACTTGAGAAGATTTGGAGTGATCCTAGTGCTTGAGAGAGTAACAAGTTGCATCCATTGATCTCTAGGCTAGGGAGTGCTTGAGAGAGTCAAGTTAAGCTGTTACTCTTGGTCTATGGCGAGGCCTAGACCGGTTAGGCGTTGGTGTTGAGCTGTCCAAGGAGATTGTGGAAGCCGACACAAGTTTGTACACGGTCTTGGAGCTTCCCGTGCGAAAGAAGCATCACTAGTGAAGCGCCCTTTGGCACGCATCACGTGCGGAGCCTTACCTCCGGAAGAGTACCCGAGATCGAGCCTGGCGGGACGTGCCCGCGACTTCACTCGGAGGGTGAAGTGTGCTCTAGGAGGGATCGCCATCGAGCGGAGGGACGGGGTCGAGACTCCGGCGGAAGTGACCCAACGTGGAGTAGGGGAAGGCGCCATCCTTCCGAGACCACGGGAAAAATCATGAGCATTCCTATCCTTATCTCCTTTACTTACTAGCATTTACGCTTCCGCATTTACTTATGTGCTAGTAGAATTGCTTGATAGGTTTGTTGGCGGTTCTTATGCGTTAAAATTAAATTCATTAATTCCGCAAGCGCACGGATCACCATTATAGCATTTCACCTTGGAGTATTCCAGGGTTATCGTATTTATATTTCGCAGGGAAGTAGAGCAAAAGAAGCTGAATAATAGCTATGCATTGGATAATTTGGAGAAAGAAATAATATATCAACTATACTTGAGACGGGGGTAAGATAGGCATGATAATTATGGGTGGCACACACATCCTCAAATCCAAGGTAATAAAATAAAAACGTAGTATACATTTGGGAGAGCAACGAGATAGAGTTAAGGCTACCTGTATGTTCATCTATTATTTACTCTTTCTAGTAATCTAGTCTACAAAGGTTATCTATTCTAGTTAAGCTCATACACATACAAGTCATGTCGTTTCGGGGCACGGAAGTGCCAGGGTAACCGATGATGCTAGTTCACCCTGGGGATCCATCCGCTATAATTAAGACCCTGCTGAGTCCAACCCGGACGTGGTGGATTACAGAGACCGGTGCAGCTGTCACATACACTCGCGGCTACCATCCTCCGTGGGGTTGGGTGCCAAACGTGCATAGGCAAAGATCTAAGCGCCACGCTTACAACCCGCCTAGAGGAACTACTCTTGATCAACGGAGCAGTCCTATCTAAGAATGAACAAGCACAGATTTCACACGACGTCATCTCCGACGACGGCACTCTCTCGTACTCGCTATTCCAACAATCACGAATCCCACAACAAGACTTCTACGAGCACTTACTTAACGAATAAATAAACTAAATAGAAAAGAACTACTAAAATAAATAAATAAAGATAAAACTAAATATAATTATATAAAATAAAATAATATCTCAAGAGTAAGATACAAAGAACTATACCGAACTCCGAGAAGACTCCGGAAGCCCGAGAGAGCTCTCACTCTACTCTACTCTACTCTAACTCCCAAAGCTACTACTCAACTAAACTAATGAACACTTGGATGAAGTGTGATGGTGCGCTTGATTCTGCAGCCGAGGGGTCCATTTATAGGTTGTGAAGGCGGTGGGAGCTCCTCTGCCGACTTTGGAGAGGCGGCGCCACCAAAGTCGGCCGGCCGGCCTAGGTGGGTGGCCGGCCGGCCGTCCCCTGTGGCGGTTGGCCACCGCCTTCTGCCTCAACGCTCCAGATGCACTCCTGAAGGCGGTCTGAAGGTCGGTTTGTCCGTGGGGGCGGCAGAATTGCAGTAGGGCCAGTTAAGGCCCAAATGGCCCACCTTCTAGAATGACGGTGAAATTCTGCTGGGCTGGGCTTGAATTGTTCGTTGTGGACCAGTTTCCAGCCCACTGGAGGAAGTCTGGGGCCTGTGGCCACCAGGTGGGGCCGGCCGGCCTAGGGTGGGCCGGCCGGCCAGGGATTTCCCTGGCTGGGCCCACTTTCCTCCATTATTCACTCCTGCATCCAAATATTCACCAAAACCTGTGGAGTAGCATTATTCCTAACTACTATGCACAAAATCTTGGTGTTATGTATTTATTTACCGGTAGGTGGCAGTCAAAACATGGTTTAACGACCGCCAACAAGGTTGTCTCTTTACTACTTGGTAGAATTGCTGTTAGGGTGTTGCTTGTTGCATAGACTAGATTGTGTGCGCGCATCGCTAGCTTCTTGTTGTCACCATATCTAGTCTTGCTAGCTTCACGCCTAAAGTACGTTTGGGAGAAATTGTTGACACACCGATTCACCCCCCCCCCCCTCTCGGTGCCCTTGATCCTTTCAGTAGCACTTGCAACCAAACACCCGGAAGTAGGCAACATTCGGTCTTTTCCCAACAATCACTTCATATGGAGTCTTGTTTAGCAACTTGTGAGGATAGATCCGATTGGAGGTGTAGCATGCGGTGTTGATAGCTTCCGCCCAAAACTTCTCCGGAGTGTTGTACTCATCAAGCATTGCACGAGCAAGAGTGATAAGGGTCTTGTTCTTTCCTCTCAACAACACCATTTTGTTGAGGAGTGTATGTAGCCGAGAATTCATGCTTGATGCCAATATCATCACAATAGTCTTCAATGATAGAGTTTTTGAACTCCGTCCCATTATCACTCCGAATCTTCTTGATGTGATGCCCATACTCATTTTGCACTCTTCTAGCAAACTTCTTGAATATCCCAATTGCTTGTGCCTTGTTCTCAAGAAAGAATACCCAAGTATATCTTGAGTAGTCGTCCACTACCACCAAGCAATAGAGATTCCCACCATTGCTCACATAAGTTGTAGGCCCGAAGAGATCAATGTGTAAGAGCTCGAGAGGTCTTGAAGTTGAAAAGAAATTCTTGGATGGATGAGGTGAAGCCACTTGCTTTCCGGCTTGGCATGCACTACATAGCTTGTCCTTCTCAAAGGTGACATCATTGACTCCTCTTACTAGCTTGTTCTTCATTACATGCTTGAGTTGACCCATACCAATGTGAGCAAGCGTCCGATGCCATAGCCAACCTAGAGCGGACTTAGTGAAGAGACAAGTGCTAGGGGCGACAATGTTAGTCTCAAAATCAACAACATATAGATTATTATGACGAAAGCCCTTGATAGTAAGACCATAGCATCATTATGAAGAACCCACCCATTAGCATCAAAGTTACAAGAAAAGCCAAGATCACATATTTGAGCAACGGATAGAAGATTGAAGTTTAGGGACTCAACAAGCAATACATTAGAGATAGAGAGGTCATTTGAGATAGCCACCTTACCAAGACCTCTCACCTTGTGCTTTGAGTTGTCTCCAAATGTGACCTTGTCATGATCTTCATTTTCTTCCAAGTTGGTGAAGATGGATGAAGTCCCGGTCATGTGTTGAGTGCACCCACTATCCAACACCCAATGTTTGCCACCAATCTTGTAGTTCACCTCGGAAGTAGCCATCAAGCAAAGAGGAGGGTTAGTATCATGAGAATCAATTGACATGTTATCTACCTCTTGCTTGCTCTTGATGTAGACCATAGGAACTCCATTGAGAAAATCCAAGTCCAATGCATCCAAGGCGTCAATCATTGCCTTGGTGACTCCATTGTGTCTCCACATGGTCCGATCAACACCCATGTGTACGACATGAGTTCCAAGATGAAGACCTTGAAACCTTCCCACATCTCCACTAGCATTGAAGTACTCAAGAATATTGTAGATTTGATTCTCATAAGATAGTGCCATCAAGATCATGTCCTTGAGAGTCATCCCACTGATATCATCATTGAGATCATTTAGAATGTGGACCTTCCTATTGTATGGTAGCATAGAGATCACCGTGTGAATAGCATGCTCATCACTAATCTTGTCTTCTCCTTCAAAAGAGTTCACTCTAGCCACCAACACAAGAAGTCTCTTCCAACAATCAAGCCAAGACTCCCCATCTTTCCTATAGAACACATCATACATGTCAAAGAGGTGATAGTGAGGCCGATCGGCAAGATCCGGCTCATACAAGATATAGTATTCTTCAAAGAGGGATGGCAAGACTTCTCTCTTCATGTGATATTCCTTGATAGGCTCTGGCTCATCATCACTAGCACTTGAATAGTCATCATCACAATAGAAGACGGGAACTCTATCATCTTCCTTTTCTTCCTCATCATCACTTGGGGTCTTGAATGTGTTAGAGAGCATAGAGCGAGCCCTTCTTCTTGTGACGATCTCAATGACTTGCCCAATTGAATATGACTCAAGCTCAAAGCTCTCAAACTCAATGTGATCACCATACTTGTCCTTTGGAAGAGCATCAAGAAACCTTCTAAGACCTTCACCCTTGGTGACTATCCAAAGCTTGTTCTCATTTATCCTCTTGATGAGTGAATCCATCCGAAGAGCAAACTCAACAAGATCTTCATTCGGCTTCATAGAGATGTGGTTCAACTCATCACATAGCTTGATATATCCATCCTCTTGATCCCGAGAAGAAGAACCTTCACCAACACGAGATGATGATTGAGCTTGAGGTAGAGGTTGAGCTTCAATGTGTTGATCTTCACTTGCATGAGAGATATCCTTGCCCTTCTTGATATCCTCCTCAAGAGAGGAGAGAATAGCAACCACCTCATCATAGGGCATGTTCACAAACTCATCCACTCGAGCAAAAGCGAGAATACCAAAACGCGAGAGTGGTAGAGATCGGATAAGCTTCTTCACAACATGCTTGTGCATAATAGATGGGTAGCCTCTTGTCATGAGTTTCCTAGCAAGAACATACAAGCGAGAAGCAAAGTTAGTGATATCCTCATCATCATTCAAAACAAGCTCATCATACTCATCACGCACATCATAGTAGGAAATGCCATTAAGCACACAATCATCGGGCTCAATCAAGGTAGAGGCGATGGAAGTGTTAGAAACGTCATCATGAGTGGTCTCTATTTTCCCACACGCAATCCCGGTCACGACTCAAGGCGGTAAAGCCCTAATAATGAGCACTTAGCTCTGATACCCCTTGTAAGGATCGTGTGACCGAGAGGGGGGTGAATCGGTGCACTCTAGATTCTATTTCCAAACACTTTCACCCAAGCAACTCCTAGCAAGTAGTTCTAGTAACAAGGTAAAGCACACTAAAGAGTATCCTTAACCTATATAGCTAGTGTATATAGATAACATAATCACACCACACTAGCAACCTAGCACAAGATAGATAGATAGCGGAAGACTTAAGCTAGGCAAGGCAAGGTAACAAGATAACTAGAGAACAAGGCAACCTTGATACTAGGCACACTAAGTAGAGTCCTTAGGGCAACTAGATAGGCTATAACAAGTAAGCACACGAGCAAGGCAAGCAAGCAATCTAGTGAAGCTAGTAGGTACCAAGGTAAACACACAAGCAAGATAAGAGCACAACTCAAGTACTACAAGCAATCATATATAGTGCGATAAGTAAATGCGAGTAGTAAAGGAGAAGGGATAGAGAATGCTCATGATGTTTTACCGTGGTCTCGGAAGGATGGCGCCTTCCCCTACTCCACGTTGGGTCACTCCCGCCGGAGTCTCGACCCCGTCCCTCCGCTCGAAGGCGATCCCTCCTAGAGCACACTTCACCCTCCGAGTGAAGTCGCGGGCACGTCCCGCCGGGCTCGATCCCGGGTACTCTTCCGGAGGTAAGGCTCCGCACTTGATGCGTGCCAAAGGGCGCTCCACTAGTGATGCTTCTTTCGCACGGGAAGCTCCAAGACCGTGTACAAACTTGTGTTGACTTCCACAATCTCCTTGGACAGCTCAACACCGACGCCTAACCGGTCTAGGCCTCGCCATAGACCAAGAGTAACAGCCCTAGATGACTCTCTCAAGCCCACACTAGCCTAGAGATCAAAGGATGCAACTTGCTACTCTCTCAAGCACTAGGATCACTCCAAATCCTTCTCAAGTGCTTCACACTTCTCCCTCTTGGCTTCTTGGCAGCACCTCCCCTCTTTCCTGGGTCCAAGAGCACCTCAAAGAGGTAAACAACCGACTATATATAGGCCTCCAACCTCAAACTAGCCGTTGTCTAAAAGTATCCAGTCTGCGTAAGGACCGTACAATAGACCGTACTGTCCGGTCTCCATTCTGACCGTATTGTCCGGTCTTCACCAGACTGGCGTCCAGAGAGTGCTGTTCATCATCTCAAAGCAGACCGTATTGTACGGTCCCTAGGACCGTATTGTCCGGTCTCCACTTCTTCTTCAGCCAACAGAAACTTCTCTTTCTCTGTTGCTCTTCTCCTGTAAGACCGTATTGTACGGTCTCCTTGACCGTACCATCCTGTCAATTGTCTGGTCTTCATTCTTCAACTTCCAGAAACTTCAGCTTCTCTGTCTGGATCTTCCAATAGAGACCGTACTGTCCGGTCCCTAGGACCGTACTGTCCGGTCCACTGTCCGGTCTCTATTCTCCACTTCCAGAAACTTAAGCTCTTCTGTCTGGATTTCCTCTGTAGACCGTATTGTACGGTCTCCTTGACCGTATTGTCCGGTCTCTTCTGTCTTCGCAGCTTCGATCTTCTTCTTGATCTTCTTCTTCAATACTTGAACTTCTTGGTTTCTTCAACTCTCTTCTGCCACCCTAGCCCCTGAGAGACTCACCATGCATCCAATGATCTCTATAACTAGTGTGTACTAAGAGAACCACCTCGAACCCTCTTGATAGTCCGGTTTTTCCTATAGACTCAAGCTAAGATCTAACCAAGCAACACCCGCTTGGATCTAGCATGTCCTTAGCCTTGATCCATGTCTTCTCCGCGACTCCATCAAGTCCGTTCTTGTGACGATGAAGGCAACCAATCATTCTTTTCATTAAGTTCATGGTGTGTTGGCGTTCACCACCAACGGACGGAGCTTTCTTTGTATGTGACCTATAAAATCTCACAAAGGTGTTAGTCACATTCATGGTTCTCATCCTATCACCAAAACATTCATACCTTAGGGTTTCCCTAGCTCCAATGGTCATGAAGCTTACAGCAGGGCGCGAGGCGGCGCGGGCGCCGCTGGGCGCAGCAGTGGAGGAGGACGGTGGGCAGGGTTGAGGTGGAGGAGCCACGCCGGAGTGGTTAGCGTCAGTTGGCGGGGCTAGCGGGACGGCGACGACCACCGGTGGTGGAGGCGGGTGGGGGCAGGGAGGGTGCGGCGGGGTGGCGACAACGTCGGAGCGGCTGGCTGCTGCAGTTCAGTTGGCAGGGGTGGAGGTCGTCGGGCGCGAGGAAGTAGACCGGCGATCTGGCTACCGGTAGCCACTTAGCAGCGTCCAAATTTGAATCAATGGATTTCTCCACAAAGTATTGAATCTCTTTTTTTTTTTTTGAGACAAATAAGCTTCGTTGCTTGGAGAGCAGAATTACAGTGCAGCTACATTACTGACGGGGGTGCTTCATATTGCCACTTACCTCGTGCCACATTCCTCGAAACCTGCTTAGCACATTCATCTGCAGACCTATTAAAATCTCTGCTTGTAAAAACAAATTTGAAATCAATAAAATTCCTATTAAGCGCCTACATTTTCTTGAGAATCAAAGAAACCACCTCCCAGCTGTCAGTAAGATGTAACACAAGGTAGTAAGTGAAATGCTGTCACATTTACGGATAAAATCTAACCTTTGAGCAACTAATTTGAAATTCTATGATCATGGTGATCGATGTATTTCCAAAATCAAGATTGGTATTCAAATAGGAGACTTGTTTGAATCGGACTTGATAGTAGATGAAGCTGCTGCTGCTGCCTCTTGAGATGAAAGTAGGTGGAGTTATCTGTACGTTTACAACAACCGGTAAAATTCATCCTATTAAGCACGACTAGGATATAAGGTAACATGAATAGTGCGCATTATTGTAAGAATAATTAAAGACTTTTAACATCTTAGAAACCGAAATTGCTGAGGAAAATAAGTCTATACATGACACACTTTTCTCATGATTTGCTTCAAACTATTTTGCTGGGTATCCTATTTCATCAATAGGTTATCAACATGAAATTATTACTTGATAAAAATATTCCATTATAATGTGCCTGTACATGACAATATAACAGGATCACATATGTCATATTGTGATCCCATTGTTGAAAATTCTTTTCAAGCTCAATATGATTGGCAACATGTTTCATTTCTGGCATTTCTCCCGTCTCTGCTGGCTACTTTACAAGGTCAAAGGTATCCTTTTTTTAAAAAAAATTGTTTACTGTAGACAGTGGGTACAGGAGATGGGTTTTGACTATGTAAAATGATCCACCTAATTTACAGAGGAGTAAAATGGTCCACTTAAATTTACTCTGTAAATATCATGCTGAAAATTTGTTCGCAGTACTGAAGCAATTTCTTTCAGGCGTACGGGGGGAGTGCAACCAGAGGTGATGCGGTATGTCACTCACTACATTGAAAGTTGAACTCGAGTTAATATACAGCTTGGTTTTCTAACTATTTTGCTTGCCGCTAACTTTTGGCAATGAATGAATGAGTAGGGGAAATGCAGGGTTCAACAAGATAGCAGGTCAAGGTTCAAAGGTGCGCAGTGCAGTGAAGACTTGGTGAAGAAAAGAAACACGTCGAGTGGTTCTGGTGGGAGAGGCGAGGCAGGGGAGTAGTGAAGACAAATACTGTTTTCACTTCCCAAACAACTGTGCACTGATTGATAGCTAGGCGAAAATTAACATCCCTGACTTAGGTAAGACAAATCAATCCCTCTGTAACAAAGTATTTGCAGTATTTTCAATTTGTTTTGTTCTTTTCAATTTTCCATGAAAATCAAAGGGTGTCTTTGGAAATGAAATCTTCTACATGGTACCTCAACTAATAACCATTTACATGCACATAATGAAAATATATAGTATAAAGTCATATTTGAGAGTAATTAATTGTACATTTCTCATTTTATCATTTATTTTCTTATTATTTTTCCAATTTATGGATTACACTGCAACTATGGTTAAATGGTCAAAAACACAGTACTGGCACTATATATCGTGTGGATAAATATTTTTTGTGGGAGCCGAAAGACCCATTAAGTGTTTAAAACACAAAACCTCATAATATGTCATGGATAAATTTGTTGCAAGCGCATGGGTACTAATAAGACTAAAAAGACAGACTCTTCTTCAAAGAAGACATTTTGGCTGGGACAAGAAATTTGAAATTAGTGATTAGATGGTCTTATCTGTACGGTTCCACAGGTACAAGGCCAAAACTCTGAACTTTCCCGATAGATGGGCTGAGCACTACTATACAACAGGTTCACAACATCCAGAAATAATTAGAAACCAATAAAACCTAAGAATGCAATGTTGTAAATGATAATTTTTTGGAAACCAATAAAACCTAAGAGATCAGATCAGAAATATTAAGACATTCTACACTGCAAGAATGAAGCAACGTTATTGTCCGATTTCCCAAAAATAAAGCAGCACATGCTTCTATCAGTACCACACATAAATCAAAGGCAAGTAGAGTATGTTCTCTAGCATACCCAATAGAAAAGCTTAGGTATGTGCTCTAGCATACCCAATAGGATATTATGTCCAAAGAGCATCGTAGTATATTACAGACACAGAAAGCACATTTAAGTCGTGTCCCTCGTTTGTCACTTTGCCCAGGTATGTGTTCTAGCAGCGTAGACACACCATGACTACATTTACCAGAGTTCGTGATATAAACAATTTTTTTATGTTACTAGCAGATCCATAATGACAGAACAAACTTCATAGAAATTTAGGAAGCAGGAACGTTTCCCCTTTCAAGATTTAATCTTCTACTAGGATCACCCATATATCAGCAAAGAGTCAGTACTTCAAGGTCCTCGCCCATGGTCATAACACTTCTACTCTTGGAGGCTTTCCCTGTTATGAGAACCCAAATCTTGGATTAGCTTCATAACAAAATTGTTGTGCATACAATCTTTGTCCACATTAAGCAACAATTGTTTTGGATTTCCATAAGGCACCATATAAGGTCGTGCCATCTACAACAGAATTATACTAACACCATTCTCATCCACTCAATTTAAACCTTTTCAGGTTTCGTTTTAATTGAGACTCACAGCAGATGACATTAACACATATTGTCCCACACAAGTGCAAAGTTTGCGATCAAGTATCCTTCCAGGAACAAGCTCACTAACAATATAGCGTCATACAGAGGGACGAATAAAAAGATATTATATCAAGCCCATAATGGTACCAAACACAGCACAAAGACCGCAAAACATGCACATCGTATAAGAGCTTGATCGAAAGCTTAAAGGGTTTTGTAGTGCAAGTGATCAACAAAAAGTTTGCTAATTCAAAACAGAGTGGACTGAAGACAACAGATGATAAGGTGCTGGCCTAATCATACAACAGTAAACCATAATAAGACCACAGATCACAATATCATCCAAAAAATCCTGGATTCAACCAAATGACTATTGCTACCACTATGTAGGGACAATGTACGACTAGTTGACTATGATTAGATATGGCGCGAGCAATTTAGCGTAACCAATGTTGCAAATAGCGGCTATAGAATTTAGCGGAGTGCTCTAAAAAAAGCTATAAAAGCTATAGCGCAGCTATAGCGGAAGCTATTGCATATAGCGTTTAAAAAAAAAGGCAGAATTTTGACCAAAATATTAGTACTTTTATCAATTTCAGCTCACATTTAATAAATGCATGCCATCACCAAAGCATGTCATCATTTAAACATGCATTTGCCATCTTTCCTAGCGGCTGAAAAATCCACTTAACCAATAACCAAGAAAAACATATGAACTATGAACAATCAAATTCTTCACCTATGCTTGACTTATGATTTATGTTTAAAAATCATATGTACTAAAGTTCATAACTCAGATGTAGTGGAGTTAGCGGCTGAAGTAGCGGAGCTATTTAACCCAATAGCGGAGTTAGCGGTAATATTTGCAATATCGTCGCGGCATCTATCTCAAAAAGCTATAGCGGGGCTATAGCGGAGCTATAGCGGGCTATTTGCAACACTGAGCGTAACGCTTATAATTCTTTCCTTCAACAAGCTCACAATGACCATTACGTGGAATTATAGACCTGATCGTACCCAACATGGTATGCAGGGTGCATTCCTACATGTACATCATATAAGAGCTTAACTGAGAAAACTTTGGTGCCCTGGAGTGCAAATATGTGCAAAAGGTTGCTAATGCCAAACCGACTGAAAAACAACACAGTTAAAACGACAAATGTAAAACTCTTTGTCCTCTAGATAGCTTAAAATGGTGAGGTGCCAAAAAATCACTATACACTATACCTTTTCACACTATACCTCCTCGCACAAACTGTCACTATACACTATACCTTTTCACACAACAGGACTAGCAAGAAAATATTATACAGAACCTTGGACTGATGATACCTTCATAAGAAATGCAATTTTTGACTTGTACAACATACAAGGACGTAATATAGAGAGCATGAGTGCTCCTGATAACAAATTATTTGCGAAAGGTTGGTATCTCAAAACAGACAGTGGACTAAAACAAGGACAGAGTGAACCAGCACTCCCTCGGTCCCTCTCCGTAATTAATATCCTTGTTGAGATCACAAATCATAGTTTCACCACTTTTCAATTCTCTATAAAAGCCTCATACATGACATGATAGCCTATCTAGGATTTACTAGAGGAAAGTACATAGGACATTTACCACACACGAATCAAAGCCAGAATCAGAACATTTTAGGAGGATATACATTTTATATGACATCCATAGAAACACCGTTTACTATTAGGACAGTAGAGTGATACAATGAACATTAAATCATGCCCTCATTGTCAGTTTGCCGAGGTATGTGTTCCAGCAGCACAAGCATAGGTAAAGAATTTTATTCTAGCAGCCGATCCACAGTCACAAATAAAGTTTGTAATTGAAGAAACTTAGGAAGTTGCAATTCTGTGAAGACAACTACCACTACCCCTTTAATTTCAAGACGTTTACCTTCTGGGATCAGTCATATTCATCAACAAATAGTCAGTACTTGTGGCTCCTTGCCCATCTGTATACCACTTTCTCCTCCTGGAGGCTTTTCCTGTTTAGCAAAGCCAAAACACCAATTACATTGGTTGTATAAAAGCTGGATGTGTAGATGCTTATCGACATTAGACAACCGGTATTTTAGATTTGGGTGTCAATCTAAAGCCTGGCACTGCTACCAATTCTGAGCAATGCAGTCTACTATCTTCTGGAATAGTTACAGAAATTGTATCTTTCTCATCCTCTCGACATAAAATTTTTCAGGTGCAGTTTTGATAAACACAAACAGGTGAAGATATGAACAGTTACAGTGTCCAAGAAACAGTGTTAAATGGAAGGACAACGCCTATAGTTGGCATGCATGTCTGATGTGCTATGGAGTCAAAACAGAGCTATTTCCAACGTAGCCACTCATGGATGCAAACACAAGGGTTCGTGCTCTAGATGATTGAAATGGTGAAGCACCAAAGGACTTTGCTCCAAATCTGCATGTAGTGTATGACTAACCTACTACAACAAGATGCAGCCATGCGGGACATCCACAATAACACTGATGATCAAGCCTTCAGTGAACATGCTTACTGGTACTATTGTGCCACTCAGCAGGACTAACAAGAAGATGGTATACAGAACTACAGACCTGATGGTACCTAGCAGCATAAAAAATGCAATTCCTTCACATAAGAGTTTAATCTAGAAAGGTTAAGGGCTCCTGAAGTGCAAATTTCTCATACAAGGCCCTAAGTGAAAACAGAGTGAACTGCAGAACAACTGATTGTGATAACTTAACCATGCTGACGCCAAATCTGGTACATGAGCCTATCCTGAATTAACCAGCAGCCATAACGGAAATACAAACTGCATATTGTGATTGGTGAGTACTAGAGTGCTGGGTACAACTAAGCAAAGCACTCCCTAGGGTATCAAAATATAACAGGAGTGCAATCGTGAATTTCCAATGAGTGGCCGGTAACCAAGCAGTTTTCCACCATGTCAATCTATTGGCATATCTAATTTTACTTTCATTTCCTATGTTCACTGAAAAATAGAAGAGGAATGTTTCTTGGAAATCTAGAAGAAACATGCCAATTAAAGGTTTCTCCGAACAAAGTTCCAGCGGCAGTTCAAATTCTTGTTTAAACTTCACTAGCTGCATCATTCGCCTACTAACAAAGATCATGAGATATGCTGAGCTGGTATGCATAAATGATTTTAATTTTGAACTTCAACCAATCTTTATCACTTGATCAAATAAGAATCTGAACTATATGTTCACCAACTGCATGCTCCACATGTAGAATCAGTTCATCATTGGTGGCATCTCCAAGTTAGATGCAACTAGGATAACTGCATGGTTCACTGTACAGTATTTCTTCATGGTATCATGGCAGAGGGAAATTTTGTTCAGCATTGATGTTACTGGCTACAAATGGGACACTTCCTACAAAATATATGCTGTGCTGGTACCAAACTGAGAGAGAGCAGATGGGGATACCTCAAATTTGCTACCCCACCGCCAACCAGATCGCCTCATCCTCCACAACCTCAGTGCCATAGTGGGAATGAGAAAGAGGCACATGAAAGTGCTTATGCTCACGAGCCCCAGACCCAAAATTGCAAGGCCTATTCGCTCCCCAAGGGACCCCTTGGGCGAGAACAAATTCACCATAAACCCAACCATATAGAGAACAAAGAAGGTCGTAACAGCTAATAGGGCATAGATGAAGAGAGTGCCATCCCAATCTTCCTTCATTTCTGGTGCGGTACTCCTCTGACCAGCAGGGGCCTGGTGCAAAATTAAAGAAGAAACGCACGGAGGGATAAGCACGAAATGCGTGAAGTACATGCTCCGGAACTAGATCACATATATGCACATACACACGAGATCTACGAAATTCACAGTACCTTCACTTTCCCGATCAGCAGAATGGAGGCGAACGTGCAGACCAAGTAGGAGATGACGGCGCAAAGGGCGATCACCCCTGCCACGTGGACTACAGGGGAGTCCCCGTCGCCGGCGAGTAACCCGATGGCCGCGGCGGGCCCCACCGCGCACAAAAGCCACAAACTCGCGTGCCACAAGCACACCACGGCGTCGGTGAAGGCAAGGGCGAGGCGGTCGCGCGTCGCCGCAGCACCGGCCGGCGGCGAGGACACGAAACCTTGGGCGACGGCCATGGGTTCTCGATCGAAGCTTCACTCTCGCAGAGGTGTAGTAGTTGGGACTTGGGAGCCGCGCTTTGGCTGGGGAAGAAAGTGAGGAGAAGGGATTTTGGTGAAGCGTCAAAGGAAGCAGAGATGCCGGCCGGGAAGCGCAGAGTTTACCTCATAGATCATGACATATCTATCTACTTTTCTAAAGCTCAATCCTCGTTGCGACACATCGTTGCTTTTGTTTCCATCGTCAGATCATGACCTCTGAATTCTATCTATCCGTTCGTTAAATCTCACTCCATCCTCACCTCAAGCGGCAACCCTGCCAACCCACGCCACTCTTCATTAGCACCGGCCCATTAACACAAACCATGCAGGTTACATCCTTAACTACGTTTATTGCTACTAAGAGCGTCTCCAAGAGACTCTCAAAAATATGGTCCCATAAATTTGTTTTTAAGAGCAATTAAAATTTATGAGGGGCAATTTTTCTCTCCTCCTCTAACAGTCCTTCCATAAAAATAGATTAAAACACTTTTGATTGGGCCACGTTAGCATTTAGAGTCAAAAAAAATTAATTCTATAGCAAGAAGAAGAGATGAGAGCCCCAATTTTTCCCCTGTTTGTAGCTACAAATGACGGGAGTTTAGGGGTGGGGGTGGTTTTGAGATCCTGTTGGAGATGATTTTTTTTATCAGATCCTAATATTTTGATTTAAGAGAGTTTTATGAGGTTTTTTGGAGATGCTCTAAATATCCCTTCCACTGTTGTGAGTGTTCGGTGTTGCAATTTCTATTAATTGGTCCTCTAGCGTTTCTACCCACCAATGTTTAAGCCTTTTAATGTCCTCTTTAACCCTGTTCATATTGATCATGGTAATTGATGAGTCAAGCTTCGATTCTACATTTCTCTCCTCCCCGCGATACAAGAGAACCATTTCGTCGTTGCACATCACATCACTCTCCTCCTAACGGGATGTAGGAAGCCCTCGCACATGTACATGCCTTATTTACATTCCGTGCAGATAGATGTTGCCGCAACCGGCGTTTCTTTATTGATCGCAACGGCTAACAGATGTGTCTTGCTCTCCCGATCATGAACGTCTGATTAGCAGTTATCCCACTCTAAGATAAGCTATATCTACACGGATCATATCAACACTTCACGTAGGTACCGAGCCTAGCTAGGCAGCTTCAATAATAATTTTTGAATTACCTCTCTAAGATGAGCTATCACTTCTTTTCCACCGCAAAAAAAAAAAAGCTGTCACTTTTCTGTTTATTTGCATGATTTCCCAAAGATATAATGCCAGTCATGTGCCGCTATCACATCATTCACCAATTCTTCACAACCTATACCTTCCTTTGCCTCAGAAAGAATTGAGTGTGATCTTCCCACACCCACATCCTATATCTCTATGTATCTTCACTCAATCATGTGAGTTGTAGTAGCCATGTTGTGCCTATATCTTGTGCGCCCCACCACATTCCATTCCCGTATGTCTTCCAAACACGTTTCTCTTCTTGTATTATTGCGATCACCGTGTCAACAGACCAAGCGTGACCCTTCCCCATGAACGATCCAAACAAAGTGTGTCTACCTAGTGCCTACCCCTGTGAAGTAACATACAATGGACAAAAGCTTCTTGTTTATGCCTATAAGATTGAAATTCATTAGTTAAGTATATCCTCTTGATTTGAAGCTTGTTTCTTTTTCAAGTTCAATTTTTTTTTTGGGGGGTGGAATTTGTTTAAGTTGATGCATGGAGTTAGAATTTACCCTCAGGATCCTTCGACTTAGTCTACTGGGGACACGTTACATAAAACCAAAAAATAGGGTAGACATGGACAGGGAGATGCTCAGGTACAAGTGTTATTTGTCTGGCCTGCGGAATGGTCCAAATCACATGGTTATGACTTGGTAATTCCTCATGCATTCTAGTGATCTCCTTACAGAAATATATGGTGTTTTAGCGAAGGAGAGCACTTTGAAGCAGGAATGGGATTTTACATTTTAGGAAGTGGATAAACTATTATTTGAGCTTAGGGTAATTAAGCCACTTGGAACAAAAGTCCTATGTGGTTATTCATAAACTACTCCCTCTCTTCTCTAATATATTTGATGTTGGTTAGTTCAATTAGGGCTCGTTTGGATTGGAGGAAAATTTTTCTTTTCCTGCGTCTTTTCTGTGAAATTGAACTGTTTCCTGTGAAATTCCTGTGGGATTCCTGTGAAATTCCTGCGTTCCAAAGGAGCCCTTAGTAGGTAGGCATGAAATCAGTCTGTTATAAATTTTCTCTCTGCAAAAGCGAAAAGGCCTCTCCATATGTGAACCTATTTCCGCATTTGTACTCAAAAGTGGTATGTTCTGGTTTCTTTATTAAAGATAAAAAGCAGACTGTCCTCACTCCTCAATGTACGACTTCAATACATTCTTTTGTGTAAAAAGGGAAAAAATGTTACCACTTTGTCATAACTTTAGTGAAACTATAAAATGAACATTTGAGGCTTTATACGTTCTAGCTACTAGAAGTATATAGCGCTCGATATCATTATCTTAGGCCCTTTGCCAGCATCTTGCTTAAGTTAGTAACATTCTATGTACGTATATGACCAAAAAAAAAAGAACTGGACACGTTGTGAACGGGACTCGAAAGTTGCAATGAAAACAACCTTTTTTTAAGAGCGAAGTGCACTCAAGGTACATAAACTATTTAAAGATAGCCATCTAGGTACATAAACTCTTAAAATGATCATGTAGGTTTACAATCTATTTAGTAATGGCCATCTAGGTACATAAACTCTTAAAGTGATCATTTAGGTCCACAAACTAATTACGTAAACATATGCCAACATGGATGGAAAGGCACGTGCTATGCGCGTGAGGAAAATTCTGGCGGTGAAAAATTGCAAAAAGAGGACCTTGCCCGGCAATCGAGAGGTTAGGCGGTGATAGGGAGGTGACGATCTGGCCAAAGAGGCGAAGGGGATCTTGCTACCGAGCGGAGTTGATCATACGGTTGGTCGCCACGATTTTTCTCACACATCGTCACCTCGCTTCCGAAGGGCTTTAGACGCACGAAAGGCTTTGGACCTGGTTATACCTGGCCACATGGCCGGGTAAAAAAGGCCGGTTCGGTTTGAGCACAGCACGGCCCGTAGCCCAGCTAGGGCCATGCTTGGACCTAGGCGCAGGCCCACGTGTCGACAGTTGGCTCGTTCCGCCCATGAGGTGGCCCGTGTAGCACGGCCTAACACGGCATGGCACAGCCCAATAGGCCAGCGAGCGCAGCCCGTCTAACGGCACTGGCTGTGCTGTGCTTGAGCTTGCCACATGCCCGTCGTGCTAGCCTGACACATCATGTAGGCCAGCTATAGACTTAGGCAGCTACGACATAATTAGTTTGTGGACCTAAATGATTATTTAAGAGTTTATATACCTAAATAATCATCTCTAAATAGTTTGTAGACCTAGATGGTCACTTTAGAAGTTTATATACCTAAATAACCATCCTAAATAGTTTATGTACCTCAGATGCATTTCACTCCTTTTATTATTTGAAAGGAAAACTACAACTGTGCAACAAACATCTTCACCATTACCTAGCACAGATCCTGCCGCAAGAATGAAACACTGCCAATGTCATCCGAGTTATAAAACATAAGCAACAAACGGTGCCGCGCAGAAATCAAAGGCAAGCTGAGAACGCCATAGCAAAATGCAAAGTAATATACTATCATTCCCAAGGCGGGCGTGACCGATGGCCATGGCGGTCTGGCCCGCGAAGAGAAGCCACGCTTGCGAACCACACGCACACGAGGGCGGCGGCGGCGGCGGCCAGAGCTAGTCGGCTCACCATTACACACGCCGTCGGCGAGGACACCATCCCAACAGCGACGGCCATGGCTTTTCCATCGAAGCTTCACTCGTTGCCTCGTGGGTGTGGAAGAAGTGGAGAAAGAGGGGTTTCGTGAAGCATAAAAGAGAGATTATCATTAATTGAGGGTAGGGTAACTATTTCACATCTAGTATCCTCCCAGCTGTATGTACCTTCACTCAATCCAGGGCCCTGCTCAATCATGGGAGCCGTAAGAATATGTCTATGTTTGTCTAGTCATATTCACATCCCATCACTAATTCGTTTCCATACCATTCTTAGCTTCGACAATAATTAATTAATTATCACCTCTTCCCATCTTATTTTTTCCTTGTGCCATTGTCGCATTGTACTATCATCTCACTTATGTATCGTAATACTCCCTCCGGTTTTAAATCGTTGACGTTTGACCATTCGTCTTATTCAAAATATTAGCTTAAATATGCAAAATTATAAGTTATATTTCAATTTCCTTTAGTGATGAAACTAATTATAACAAAATTTATGATAATTTCTAAAATATTTTGAATAAGACGAATGGTCAAAGTAACTCAAAAAAAGTCAAACGTCAACAATTTAAAACCGGAGGGAGTAATTGAATGTGACCTCTTGTCTTATATGTATTCTCACTCTAGGAGTATCATGAAGTCATAGCCATGAACTTTTGTCCCCCATATCGCTATTACATTGTACATCGCCAACTCAATTTCTCACCATCCTTATCTTAATTCAGTGTGACCTATATATACACATCTCATGATTACATAAAGTTCTAGATGAAGATAATTATAAAGTAGCACATATGTAAATACAGTGCCTTTTCAGTTCATGAGCATATAGTACTCCCAGCTCCTGGCCCATCTTCACAGAAATGATAGTCAGCACTTCCAGATCCTCGGCCATCTTGACAGATCTTGCTCCTCTTCAAGGATTTTTCTGTTGAAAAATGTCAAAATGGCAATGAAATTAACCACATACAAATCTGGTCATATTATAGATGTTTACTGACATTAGTCAACCAATACATTGAGATTGTTTTATGTCTGCCAATCTAAAGCCAAGCAGTGGCACCCATATTGCGCAGTGCAGCCTACTATCTTCTTGAATAGTTTCAGAATTCGTGTCGTTCTCATCCATTCTGTATAAATTTCTTCAGGTGATCTTTTTTAAAACTCACATGAAGATATGAACACCTGTAGTGCCTGAGACAGAACTAACAATGGATAGCGACATATACAACGTTTATTGTTATGTTGGTATGAAAGTCTGATGTTCTACAACCTCGACAAAGAACTGTTTTCCACCATATTAACCCTCGGAATGGGTGCAAATTCATGTTTTCATCTTCTAGTTGGCTTGAATGATGGAGCACAAAGAAGATTGCTCTTACCTGTAGGTAATGTGTGACTAGCCAATTACAAGTAGACATAAGGCATCCACCACACCTAGAGAGCAAAGCCTATGATCGAGCGTCTGAACTCTGAAGCTCAGTAGCACTAGTGTCACTCAGCAAGGCTACAAAAAAGATATTGCAACCTTGGATTTGATGGTAATCAGCACAGTATAAAGACGAGGATAATCTATAAATTTTGGGTGTCTTAAAGTACAGGTTATTTGCAAGGCTGCGAATAAGAAATAGGCAGTGCATTGAAGAACAGCTGGTGGTAAGGTGACAGTCTAATCGGCTCCCTCTCCCATGTGCAACAACTTAACAGCCATGCAGAGACCATGAATCACCATTCCATCACGTTTGCATTTCAACAAAAAAATTTATAGACTGACATATGATACCTATATGAATTTAGTGCCAGCTAGTACAACAGAACAAACATATTGACAACCACATAGTACTGTTGAGGACTAGACGTTTGAGGATGTAACTAAGCGAAGCACTATCTAGGGTAACAAAAATGTTGCTAACTCACTGATTGTTTAAGATGTTAAATTTGAAAGGAAATGAATACGAGAGTTTGCAACCAGTACAGCTCACAACCTGGAACCCTGTAGTTTGATGTAGCAAGCTATTTGCCACTATGCAATCACATACAAGAACATTAGTATGTTGGTTTTAAACAACCAGGTGCAACTTGCATTACTGTCATTAGAGGAAGTTGTCAGATATTACCGACAATCACATCCACACATTAATGTAGAAAACACAATGCTTAAAGCCTTATAGTATATATGTTGACGGCATGCTTAGTGACCACCCACTACTTCACTTTCATAAGTAACCAGATTGATTTGATATTTGTGTATCAGTATCTAAACACTAGTCTTCCATTTACAAAGCAAGTTGAATATATAACAAGAACAATCAAAAGGAGCCATCACCAAGATCACCAACATGGGACATAACAGTGATGGTATAAAACAAATATGAAACAAGAGGGTACTAAAATGATAGAATATAACAGGCCAAGGAACTAATAGTTCAGTGTAAACCATTTCTTCATGTTGACAAAATGGCAACAGGTTCCTACAGGCAGCTAAACATGATTGTAAAACCAGAGGATAATGTTTCTTGGTGCCGATGATAAAAGACTCAGTGCACACGAGATGGTTCCCAAATGTAGATGATATACCAGTGAATCAAGACAGGGAGAGTCAGAGCAAAGAGTGGATACCTCAACGGTACTGCCGCTTTGCCAACCGGGCCGCGTCACCTTCCACATCTTCAGTCCCACAGCTGGAGTGACAACGAAACAACCCACCGCGTTCTTGCCCAACACCCCCACAGCAACGATCACAGAACCGAGTGCCTCCTCGCGCGATCCCTCCACAGGAGAGCATACCCTCAGCACCTCCCCGGCAACCATGAGCACGAAGAAAGGAACAGATGCATATACTCCAGGCATGACTGTGCAGTACAATTCATTCAGTGCTGCTACCGAACGCCTCGACATAGGTTCCTGGTGCACAACCAAACACAAACGGTTCAAGAAGAAAGAAAAGATGGGCATCAATTGTGTGAAAAGTGCAGTAATACGCATGCTTAACACCTATCAGATCAACAGACTTGCACAAGGTAAATTGGATCGAAAAGCTACTAAAGCTCGTTGTGGACCTTCTCTTCGTCGGGGTCGTATTTGTCCACGCGTTTGCCAAACACGTTCATGGCGATGACGAAGGCGTGGAGGAGGTAGAAGTCGCAGAAGCCAACGCGGGGCGGTCCCGAGTGGCCAGAGCAGAGAGGCTCCCGTCGGCCCGGGATCGAATCCCGCCGCGGCACCTGCACTGTAGCGACTATTTCCTGCAATATGGCTCTGGTCGCTGCAGTGCACAAAAAAATCCCCTCGCTCCTCCGTTGGACCAAAGCATAGGTTAAGTACTCGCGCCGATTCTCACCGGCCTGCTGAGTCCCTGTGTATGGTGCGGAGGAGGGTTCGGGGGTTTCTCGATCTGTGTGAGACGATCGTTCTCCTTAAAAAATGCCCGGGGGCCGTCATACCCTCCGCAGGTCGAGAAGTCGCAGAATGAAACGACCTTGGACGCCGATTCGACCACGAGGCAATCCTCGGTGCCGGCGACGCGACCGATGCCCACGGCCACCGAGCCCGCGAACCAGAGCCAGACATTCGCGAAGCACAGGCACATGACAGCGTCAGCGGCGGCCGGGGCGAGGCGGCGGCCCGCGCGGGCCAGGGACGCCGCGATGCTCCGCGGCGCCAGCGCCAGCGGCGAGGGCGCCATCCTGTAGGCGGTGGCGGTGGCGGCGGCCATGGGATCTGAGGGAGTGGAAACCCTGGGTCCTCGAAGCTCTCTTCCTCTCGCTCGAAGTGGGAGGCGGAGTGGGTGGGGAAAGTGGAGCAGAGCAGCGACGAACGCGAGAGAAGGTGCTTATTGCTTAAGCAATGGGTCTGTCTGAACGAGCAAACGGCCAGTCGCACCAATAGATTGCGTACACGTGGAGTTGAGATAGCAAATGCCCTTGAGGACCTTGACTTTGTGTATCCAGCTTCCGTCCTGATTTTTATGGCCAGTAGATTGAGAAAAGACATCAATTGATGGACGACGGGAAGATGGTTAAGAATCACAGTGAGTGACAAGTTTGAAAATTTAGCCAACCATCAATAACCCCCACTAATAAGACTATTCTCATTCCATTGTCAACAAACGAGCAATAAACTATGTGTCCTCATATAAAAAAAACTATGTCCCTAGAGACACCCTTCTCGCCAAGGCGCCATGAACGCCTTCATTCTTCTTACATCATGATTCTATTTAGATTCATTGCAACAATGCACATGATTAAACTTCAATTTCTGACCATATACATACAAGAAAATATACCAGTAGGCAGCAGGCTTGTACCCTAAAGCACCACTTAAGTATTAGCATTTCCAATAAAGTCTGCAACATAAATCAGAAATTGAAACTGCCATGTTCTACCCTATTATGATCTTTCGACGTGGTAAAAAAAAAATGAAATTCAACGTTCCTTCATGTATCACATATCCTTGCCAGCATATTGCTGTGAGCCTCATGCCAATATAGGATTGAGAAAGAACCAGAAGGTTTGTTCAAGCAGGTCATTAATTGATGTCAGTATAGGTTTTACCGACCGCAGACCGCGTGAAAACTCTCAGGTCAAAACTACGTTCGTGACAGTTGGCCGCCACTAAACAATCAACTTAAGATATAATTCAACACAGGTACATGGCGAAAAGAATATTTGACAGACCTATGAGAACAAATAAGAGAGCAGGACCAATAAGACATACTACGGCATGAACGAAGCCAGCTCTCAGGTTTACCATGCACAAATCAAAACCAAGATCAGAACACTTCTAGTAAGTTATTACGTCCCAGTGCTAGAATGCTACAGTGATAAAGAGCAATTAACTCATACTCCACAATGTCATTGTGCTACCATACATGTTCCAGGTTTCTGTCAGCATAAACACATCATAGTTTAAAATTCCTAGAATTCATAGCATAGGAGAATAATTTATCCTAGCAGAAGATCGATAACGACACCATAAAGTTCACAGATGAAGAAAATTAGGAAGCAGAAAATATCCATCCGAAGTGTTGGTACTTGTTGCCCTTGCCCCCATCATCATGGCAGCACTTGTTCCTCTTCAAGGGCTTTCTGTTAAAGAAAGGACAAAATAATAAGTACATAGATGCATAAGGAGCTGGATGTACAGTTGTACATTGGTCAATCAATAGTTTTAGACTTGTGAAATTGCTTTCTGTGTGAAAAATCAAAACAGGTCAGTGCCCGCAATGCAGTCTAATATCTTTTTTTGAAGAATTACAAGTTGTGTTTTTCTAATCCTTTCAACATAAACGTTTTAATGGTGAGGTTTTTAAATAACACCCACAGCTGAACACTATAGTGTCCGATGAACAGAGGCAACAATGGAAAACAACAGATAGAACATTGGTTGGCACGCAACTCCAACATTCTATTAACACATCAACACGGAGAACTGTTTTCCACCAGAATCACACCTGGCTCAGGGACAGATGCAATGGCTTGCTTTGGCCCTCCAGACAGCTTAAAGGTTAGAGTGCCAAACAAAAATGCCCTTAATCTGTAGAGGAAGTGTGCAACTAGGCAGGTGAAAGTACATATGGAATCTCCAACGGTAACTAGTGTAACGCTTATGATCGAATTTCTTTCCTTAAACAAGGGTAAGTAGCACTACCGTCACAGGGCCAGGACTAGCAAGAATGTATATTGGTTGCAAATTTCGACCGGCCTGATGGTAAACCATGTGGCATAAATAATGCAATCTGACACACACAACTTATAAGGCTCAAATTATTTGCATGATTTCTAACTTTAAACAGATAGTAGTTTGAAGAACAAATTATGGCAAGAATCAACACACATAACACCAAGAATCGCCAAAACCTGGTACATTATAGCCAATCAGAATTCAGTATCAACAGCTACGACAGACCAATTAATAATAAGAATGCCACTAAGCAGAGCACAAGTGCAGGACAAGGGGCACAACAAATAGTATTACCTGAAATAAATAGGAAGTTTCAAAATATTATTACAACCTTACTAGCTGCATAATTGGCTAAGTCACAAAGATCAAGGGTGCAACTGCAAATTTTGGATAAACAAAGTCGTTTGGTTTTAAACTATAGAGAGAAATCATATGATCACTCTTTTTTGAGGGAAAATCCTAAGATCACTTGGTCACATCTCAATTAATCGGTCACTTGCTTGAAGTCTAGAAACCAACCCTGGTGGCATCTCCTGCTTGGGTCTAATAAGGACAGCTGTTGCCAGCATCTGATGTCAACAGTGCCAGCAGGTTTCAACAGATACAGCATGACTTTGAAAGTAGAGGAAAATTTTACTCAGCAACACTATTTACACGTTCCCTTCAAAAAGAACTATTTACATGCTATCAATTCATAGCAATTAGTTATGCTGGCAGAAATAAGACCAAAGGTCAAATCTCTGAACTACAATGCGATATCTGACTTTAGCAAAATATATTCTGAAAGTCACTTCTCAAACTCGATGGCATACTTGCATAGTACCAGAGTCTCTACCACCACACACAGGTGAGGAATTAGCTAAGGGCTAAAGATGGCCAATTTTACTACCACGATTTTTATTCACAGAGTGCAAACGCACAAATGACACACAGTTGCAAAAAGACATGCAGCTAATGCAGAATACACCCGATGGCTGGCCCTTAAAAATGTATAATGGAGAAATTCTCACGAGTTTTGAATTAGTGGCACTTGCTAACACTCTAGCAGTTCTGAGACAGCAATAAACACATCAATCTCCACCACTAACTAGTTCAATGCCTATGATCAACATCTTTCCTTGGACAAGGATCACTAGCATTAAAGTTGTAATGCCAAAAAACAATCCTTTTAACCTATAGAGGAAGCGTGCAGCTAGCCGGCTACATGTAGGTACCAAATCTACACCACTAACTAGTTCAAAGCTTATGATCCAACACACATGTTCTAATAGCAGCCAGTCTCAAATTAAGAGCATGGCAATGGTAAGCCTAAATATTCAAGGCACTAATGCTTATGACCGAATCTTTTTCTTAAACAAGGGTAACTAGCACTACCGTCACAGGGCAGGACTAGCAAGAATGTATATTGGGCAAATTTCGACCGGCCTGATGGTAAACCATGTGGCATAAATAATGCAATCTGACACACACAACTTATAAGGCTGAGACCATTTGCATGATTTCTAATTTAAAACAGATAGTAGTTTGAAGAACAAATTATGGCAAGAATCAACACTCTCTCCCCAGTAAAACGATTTAACCATGTTAACACTTAACACCAAAAATCACCAAAACCTGGTACATTATAGCCAATCAGAATTTAGTATCAACAGCTACTACAGACCAATTGATAATAAGAAATGCCACTAAGCAAAGCACACGACCAGGGGCACAAACAATAGTAGTACCTGAACTAAATAGGAAGTTTCAAAGTATTATTACAACCTTACCAGCTGCATAACTGGTTCAGTCACAAAGATCAAGGGTACAACTGAGACTATTCGGATAAACAAAGTCTTTTGGTCTTAAATTATAGAGAGAAATCATATGATTACTCTTTTTTGAGGGAAAATCCTAGGATGACTTGGTCAGATAGGCATATCAATTAGTCAGGCTCGGGCACTTGCTCGAAGTCTAGAAACCAACCCTGGTGGCATCCCCTGCTTGGGTCTAATAAGGATAGCTGTTGCCAGCATCGGATGTCCACAGTGCCATGATGCCATCAGGTTTCAACAGATACAGCATGACTTTGAAACTAGAGGAAAATTTTGCTGGGCAACACTATTTACATGTTCCCTTCGAAAAGAACTATTTACATGCTATCAATCTAGCAGCAAGTTATGCTGGCAGAAATAAGACCAAGGGTCAAATCTCTGAACTACAATGCGATCTCTGACTTTAGCAAAATATGTTCTGAAAGTCACTTCTCAAAAGCAATGGCATACTTGCATAGTACCACCACACACATGTGGGAAATTAGCTAAGGGCTAAAGATGGCCAATTTTACCCCCGCGATTTTTATTCACAGAACGCAAACGCACAATTGACACACAGTTGCAAAAAGACATGAAGCTAATGCAGATTACACCCGATGGCTGGCCCTAAAAATTTTTAGTACTTCTCATTGGGTATAATGAAGAAATTCTCACGAGTTCTGAATTAGTGGCACTTGCTAACACTCTAACAGCTCTGAGAAAGCAGTAAACACGTCAAATCGCCACCACTAACTAGTTTAATGCCTATGATCAAACATCTTTCCTTGAACAAGGATCACTAGCACTAAAGGTGGAATGCCAAAAAACAATCCTCTTATTAACCTGTAGAGGAATTGTGTAGCCCGGCTACGTGTAGGTACCGAATCTACACCAATAACTAATTCAATGCTTATGATCCAACACATAGGTTCTAATTGCAGCCAGTCTCAAATTAAGAGCATGGCAATGGTAAGCCTAAACATTCAAGGCATTAACAATGACCAAGATTAAATACCTTGCTCACAACCGAAATAAAAGAAGTAAAATGCCACACAAACCCAAGTAGATGAAAAGTAAAAGTGGACATAAGTACAGATAAAGCAAAGATGGAGACCTCAAACAATGGTGCCGGCTGCTGCGGTTCCGCCTGGCTTCATCCTCCAAAGCTTCAGCATCGTAGCAGGCAAGATGAGAAAGACAGCAATCGCCGCGGAACCCACTACCCCCGCATGAAGGATGACTGTGCCAATCCTACCCGCCTGATATGATCCCACTGACAGCTGCTCCACCAGCACGAAACTACCAGCGGCGCTCAGTGCCACGAGAATCAGAGCCCCGACATACTCGAGCATGGCAAAGTCAAGCGACATCTTCCTCAGTATCGGTCCACAGGCCTGATTGATATGAACCAAAAAAAAAAAAGTTTCAGCCAACGCGAGCAAGTCAATAAGTCGATCGAGCAAGCAACTCAAGGAAATCAAGTTCAATTTCTCCAGCACGCCGTACCTTCATGAGCTTGGGAGTGGAGTCCACGCCGCACAGGGCAGCTCGCAGGAGGAGCAGCCAGACGACGCAGAAGAGCGCCGACGAGACGAGCATTCCTCCGAGGGAGGCGACGAAAAACGCGGCGAAGACCACAGAGTCGGGGCGGAACGCGAGGGTCAGGGCCGCCGCGCCGGCGCCGGCGCCGCCGACCCACGCGCTCGCGAGGCACCGGCACATGAGCGCCTTCGCCTTGGCGAGGTCGGGGCGCGCGAGCTCCGGCACCGGCGGCGGGGCCGAGGCCGGCGCTGCCTTGGATACGGCGGCCGCCATGGGGGCAGCCGGGGAACGGAACCCTAGGATCTCGCGGCGGCGGCGGCGGCGGCAGCGGGGTCTGGTGAGTGGTGACTGGTGCGGGGTTGGAGGTGAGAAGGGGAAATGGAAAGGGGATTAGCGGGAAGGGTCAGCAGACTTGGGGGGCAAATGGAGTGTTAACGGGCGGAGTGCCCGAAATCAAATCGGGTTAGGATTATTTTTTTTTTCAAGGAAGCATTATTTGTTATTGTTTTTTTTTTCGATTACACAGTATAATTCAGAAACTCACAATGCACGCACACTCACCTCCATGAAGTTGAACACATGTACGCACTCCTATGAGCATCTTCAAAGACTGAGCCGGCAAATCCTCGAAATTGACGAAGTCACCACTAGCGTCTCGCTGTCGACGGGAGCGTCGTCTACCACTGAAAGCACATATGCCGTTAAAGCATTATTTGTTGTTGATAGGCGCCCCCGGTGGATTGCTCATGATTTTCTTTTACAGCTTCAGTGTTAAGAGGAGCAGTCAAATTCTTTTTGATTTTAATCATAATACATAAAAATGATTAGAACTACTTTACAAAATTTGAATCAGTGGATTTCTCCTCAAAGTATTGAATCTCTTTCTTTTTTTGAGACAAATGAGCTTCGTTGCTTGGAGAGCAGACTTACGGGGGTGCTTCACGTTGCCCACTTACCTCGTGCCACATTCCTAGAAACCTGCTTAGACATTCATCTGCAGACCTGTTACAATCTCTGCTTGTAAAACTAAATTTGAAATCAATAAATTCCTATTAAGGCCCTACATTTGCTTGAGAATCAAAGAAACCACCTCCGAGCGTTTAGTAAGATGTAACTGAAATGCTGTCACATTTACGGATAAAATCTAACATTTGAGCAACTAAATTGAAATTCTATGATCATGGTGATCGATGTATTTCCAAAATCAAGATTGGTACTCCGTATTCAAATAGGAAACTTGCTTGAATCAGACTTGATAGTAGATGAAGTTGCAGCTGCTGCCTCTTGAGATGAAAGTAGATGGAGTTATCTGTACGTTTCCAACTACCGGTAAAATTCTTCCTATTAAGCACGACTAGGGTATAAGCAAACATGAATAGTGCATGTTATTGTAAAAAATATTTAAAGACTTTTAACATCTTAGAAACCGAAAATGCTGAGGAAAGTATACATGACACGTTTCTCACGATTTGCTTCAAGCTATTTGCTGGGTATCCTATTTCATCAACAGGTTATCATCATCAAATTATTACTTGGTAAAAATATTCCATTATAATATTGTAGTGACTATGCATGACAGTATAACAGGATCACATATGTCATTGTCATCCCATTGTTGAAAATTCTTGTCAAGCTCAATATGACTTGGCAACATGTTTCATTTCTGGCATTTCTCCCGTCTCTGGTGGCGACTTTACAAGGTCAAAGGTATCCTTTTTTTTATTTGTTTACTGTAGACAATGGGTACGGGAGACGGCTTATGACTATGTAAAATAATCCACTTAAATTTACAGAGGAGTAAAATGGTCCATTTAAATTTACTCAGTAAATATCATGCTGAAAATTTGTTCGCAGTACTGAATTTTTTTTCAGGCGTATTGGGGGGGGGGGGGGGGGGGGGGGGGGGGGGGGGGGGGTTGGGGGGGGGGGGGGGGGGGGGGGGGGGTGTGGGGGGGGGGGGGGGGGGGGGGGTGGGTAAACAGAGGTGATGCGGTATGCCACTCACTACATTAAAAGTTGAACTCGAGTTAATATACAGCTTGGTTTTTGCGGTGTCCCGGGTAAATAAAACACCCGAAACTCCGTGTTTTCCGTACTTGCCCCAGGATCAATGACAAGTACACACGGAAATCACAGTGGAACCATAACCATATCAAAATTTAACTATCAAGTTTAACTGAAATTTACAAAATATTGGCTCAACGGCCGACGGAATACCTTAAGAGATAAACACAGCGGTAACATAAAGGAATCCAAATATCCAGCGTGTGCCCCGTGTTCATCCCACAGGCAATTGACTGGAAGTTGAACTCCTAGAAAGAACGGCATCGTTCCTCACCGAGATCCTCGTCATTTCTGAAACCAAGTTATCGGAGGCAAGCAGTGCAAGTAAATAATAGCAAAAGTATAATTATATGCACGGCCTAATGAAGGAAGGCATAATATGGTTAAGTTTGCATAAATGAGCTTATGGTAATCTAAACTTGATTAATGAAATAATTACTAAATTAAATTGCTTGAATATAAATTGCATAAATGTAAGCACAAGTAAAATATCATATGAATAAAGTGAGATACTTGACTTCCATGTCAAGTCCCTATAACAATCATCATCTAAACCATTCATATATTAATAACCATAATAATCATGATCAATTTTAATCCCAACCATTCTCTAAACAAAGTCCTATCATTAAGGAGCTTGAGACCGCAAGCACGGCCATTCGAATGGATTGTGACTCTGCAGAGTTTGTACGCTGTACCCATGGACAGTGAGTGACCGTCTGTGGTGTTGCAGGCACCGTGCACTCACGAAGTGTGCACATCGGTATCACGCATGACGTTTTCATTAGCCGTTTGTTAACCTTGCCTTCCCTAAATTGTAATAATCCCTCCGTACCTACCAACTAACATCCCAGAGGTACAATTTTCCCCTCCTTCAAATATGGATAGTTAGGCAGGAATTAAAAGGGTACAATTCATTGTGTCAGCAAACTTTGATCCCACACGTTATAGTAATGGGAGCCCCTCCGAATAACCCCACCAAAATTAGGGATCATCCGCACATTCTCTACTTCTAGAAGGCAAGGCAACATTCAACTAATTACTTAGCCATGGCCGTCCCATACCAGCATCCATGGTCGCACGATGTTTCCTTAAATCAAGTTACAAATGTACCGGTCCTTATGCGATGCGACGGGTCTCCAAAATCATCACTATCAATCAATCAATAATCCAATTAACATTATCACATCCAAACCCGTCAACATCTAAATTATCATCATATATCATCAACAATAACTTCCCATCAACATAATGCGTAAATTTAATGATTATACATGTACTTACATTTATACAAAATATAGTTATTCATTTTAGCAAGCTTAATTAGCAATTAATTATACCATAAAGCTTAGAGCATATAGCCATTATGATAGCCCATCTTATGGTTACAAGGGATTATGATATGGTCCAACAAAGGGAATATAATTCAAATAGGTAGTATCTACCATTTCCCAAATGAGCATTTTTAGTGATATAAATTATGCACCATTTATCCTACAAATTAAGCACTTAAATGCATTTGCAAACATAGGATCAAAATGATCAAGGGGTGTGCTTGCCTCGCACCTTTATATACATAGTTCATATGTCGATCTTCAAGTGTCAATCTTCCCGTGTTGCAATCCTCGACGATTCTCTCACGTACACATCAATCCACGATCGACCATTGTCGGAAGATCCAAATAAAGCCATCCAAGAAGATTCAATAAAATCTACAATAATAAATGCAAATATTTTGAATAAAAACCCAAGAGCATGATCATGGAGTGTTTCATGAAAATAAGTATGTATTCGGAGTTCGTACGAACGGAATACATGTTATCGAGTTCTATCGATAAATAAATAGGAATTAAAATAACTAGGGTTCATGTGGTTCCATTTCCTCTATGGTGATTATTTGCTATGAGATACACTCCTGGCCTTATCAAGGCCATATTCACCTAGACAAGTTATTTATTATTTATTTTCTCTTAAATGAAAACATGCATGGATGTTATTTAGTTTAATTAATGCATGACTAATATGACGGTATGCATAGATATCTATTTTCTAAATCTTTGTGGTGAAGATGGCGAAATGCATATGCTTCATTGACAGTGATTGCGTGCATATCTATTATATGAAATTCATAATTATTTCTACTAATAAACATGAGGTTATTCAAAAGAACACGAATAAATAAACTAAATTTACGTAGCAATTATTCCTAAAATGATTTACATGTAAAATGAAATTACATGCTTTTAATGCATATGGAAACATTCCTATGTATTACTACTTTAACTTATCTTCTATAAATATTTATATGCCTTTATGCATACATATGACATAGTTAAAGATATATTTCTTTTAAACTAAACTATTTACATGTGGCATGTTCTAAGAATTTATTTTACATGATTTAGATATTATGAGTATGGTGCTATATGCATATGTGACCCTAGTATTTAAATAAAACAAGAATGCATGGAAATGCGTGTATAAGCTATATGCATGGAAAACATATATGTTGTACATGCATATTTTCAACTAGATATAATTACTATTGTTTCATCATTCTTTATTGAATTACTTATGTAAGGCTACATGTAGGACTATGATGTGCAACATATATCCGTGAACATGGAATGTCAATAAACCTATATGCACATGCATAAATAATATGTTCATTGACTTGAGTTAATTAGTTTAACATTAACAACTAGCATGTCAGTAACTATGTATGAGGAGTATGGTGAGACCTACATGTATATTTTACTTATAGCAATTCCATGCATCACTATTATGTACATATTCAAATTATTTCTAGTAAGAGAAAATATGCAATGTTCAGGAAAAGCATGTATGCATCAAGTCAGATATCTATCTAGTAATAAATAAAACAGTGAAACATGCCCTTAAATATGTTCGGAAACAATCTAGTAGTTAGTTATATATATATAGTTATGTGGGACTTTATTTATATAATTAATGCAATTCAAGGTTCTATGATATATGAGCTATATTTATTTTATACTTCAAATGCATAGGAAAAAGGCCCTAAATATATTTATATGCATGTCTAATATTTTATAAGGATTATAGAGTTTTTATCTATACAAGAAAATGCAAGTGAATCTTTTAACAAATAAAAGGGAAAGGTGCACCTAGTAAATTAAATAACAAAGGCAAAACTAACTATTAATTTCCTAGCACCTTTTTCCTATAATTAGTTTCTGATGAGTAGTACTAAAAGGTCCTAAAAATGATAAAGAATTATTCTAACATTTTTACCAAATTTTTCCCTATTATTTTCCTATTGATTTCGAGCTAAAAACGTTTAAACCGAAATTAGCCAATCGTAGCCGGACACGTGGCGGCTTAGGACTTGTTTAGTTTAAACTGAACGTGCGCACAGTGACTGGCGGCAGAGGAAGGCTCGCCGGCGGCGATTCCGCGGCGGAGCACGTCGACATGTTGTCCTACGCGATGCAGGAGCCCAAGGGCTTCCTTCCGGTGGTCGCCTCGCCGGCGGTGAGGCCCTGTAGCGGCGGCGCAACTTAAACCTAGGCGGCGGCAGAGCAGAGGAGAAAATCGACAACAGCGCTCTACACGCGATCCCTTGATCAAATTCAGAAGCAAATGAGATCATCTAGTCCTAGGTATGCTAAAGGAACAAGAAGTAGCCGTGGAGCTCACCGGACGAGCTCCAATTGCCGGCAATGGTGGCGGCGGCCGGAATTGGGGAAATTGGAAATTCTCTCCATTCGAGCAACGGCTGTGATTGAGGATAGGCTCTAGAGGATCGTAGATGCAGCAGGAGAAGGATGGGAGGCTCGAGCAGCATCTTTTATAGAGGGAAATGGCGGTTTGCTCGTTGGGCCATGGCGGTCAGTGAGAGAGAGGGAAAAGAGAAAAGAAAGAGAGGGAAGCTCCGGCGGGTGCGAGAAATCGCGAGAGAGGTCGATGGGACAGCGCGCCACGTAGCATTCCACTGTTGCGCTGCAGGGGCGGCGTTGCGCGTGGCATGGCGGTGATGGCCGGGCGGTGCGGCGGCGTTGACGAGTGGGAGGAGGAAGACGACGCACGGCTCAGGCGGTTTGCGAGTTGGGCCGAGCTGGGCGCTGCGTCGGTTTGGGCCGGACTGAGGTAAGGTTTCCTTTTCCTTTTCTATTTCTTTTATTTTCTAAATGGGCCGAGCCCGGGATGAAGCCCATGACGAATTAAGGAGTTTCCTATTTCTACAACAGCAGAAAACTTCTACTATTTTTCCCCCAAAACGAACGTGCTCTAAAAATTCTGAAAAATTCACAGAAATTAAGTTTCCGTGATTGCGACCTATGGTGAATTTTGGGGAATTTTTGTCTAAACCAATTTCCCTAGAAAATTCAAACATAATTCTGTGCAACATGAAATGCATTATATGCATGAGTTTAAAAATTTCCAGAAATAATTCAATTATAAAATTCAAATATGAAAATCAACTCCAAATATTTGAAATTCCAAATAAGAGCATCTCAATTCAAACCACAGCAAAATATTTATGAAATCCAAATTGAGTTAATTCATTATTCTGTTTGGAAACTTTTCATCTAAATCTTTCGTAGCTTATGTTAATGATGAGTTGATTTCTCAAAAATGACGGCCTAGGAGACCGGGATGTTACAGTTTTCTAACTATTTTGCTTGCCGCTAACTTTTGGCGATGAATGAGTAGGGGAAATGCAGGGTTCAACAAGATATAGCAGGTCAAGGTTCAGAGGTGCGCAGTGCAGTGAAGACTTGAAGAAAAGAAACACCTCGAGTGCCTCTGGTGGGAGAGGCGAGGCAGGGAGTAGTAAAGAAAAATACTGTTTTCACTTCCCAAACAACTGTGCACTGATTAAATAACATCCTTGATCTAGGTAAGACAAATCAGTCCCTCTGTAACAAAGTATTTGAAGCGTTTTCAATTTGTTTGGTTCTTTTCAATTTTCCATGAAAATCAAAGGGTGTCTTTGGAAATGAAATATCTACATTGTGCCTCAACTAATAACCATTTACGTGCACATAATGAAAAGCATATCATCTAATGTCATATTTGAGAGTACTTAATTGTACATTTCTCATTTTATCATTTTTTTCTTCTTGTTTTTCCAATTTATGGATAACACTGCAACTATGGTTAAATGGTCAAAAACACAGTACTGGCACTATATATCGCGTGCATAAATATTTTTTTTTTGTGGGAGCCAAAAGACCTCATTATAACACAAAACCTCATTATATGTCGTGGATAAATGTGTCGCAAGTGCATGGGTACTAGTAGGACTAAAAAGAAACAGACTCTTCTTCAAAAAAGACATTTTGGCTGGGACTGGAAATTTGAAATTAGTGATAAGACGGTCTTATCTGTACGGTTCCAAAGGTACAAGACCAAAACTCTGAACTTTCCTGATAGATGGGCTGAGCGCTACTATACAAACAATTTCACAACATCCAGAAATATTTTGAAACCAATGAAACCTAAGAATGCCCTGTTGTAAATGTTAAATTTTGGAAACCAATAAAACCTAAGATATCAGACCATAAATATTAAGACATTCTACTACTGCAAGAATGAAGCAACGTCATTGTCCGATTTCCCAAAACAAAAGCAGCACAGGCTTCTACCAGTACCACACATAAATCAAAGGCAAGTTTTGAATACCAGAACAGAAAAGCTCAGGTATGTGTTCTAGCATACCCTTCTTTGCGAGTAGTGTTCTAGCATACTCAATAGGATATTACGTCTACAGAAGCCGTAGTATATTACAGACATAGAAAGCACATTTTAAGTCGGTCCCTCATTTGTCACTTCGCCCAGATATGTTTTCTAGCAGCATAGACACACCATGACTAACATTTACCAGAGTTGATATAAACAAATTTTTTATGTTACTGGCAGATCCATAATGACAGAACAAACTTCATAGATAGAAAATTAGGAAGCGGCAACGTTCCCCTTCCAAGATTTAATCTTCTACTAGTATCACCCATGTATCAGCAAAGAGTGAGCACTTCAAGATCCTCGCCAATGGTCATAACACTTCTACTCTTGGAGGCTTTCCCTGTTATGAGAACCCAAATCTTAGATTAGCTTCATAACAAAATTGTTGTGCAGACACTGTTTGTCCACATTAAGCAACATTGTTTTAGATTTCCACAAGGCACCATATAAGGTCGTGCCATCTAAAACAGAATTGTACTAACACCATTCTCAGCCACTCAATTTAAACCTTTTCAGGTTTCATTTTAATTGAGACTCACAGCCGATGACATTAACACAAGGTCCCACACAAGTGCAAAGTTTGCGATCAAGTATCCTTCCAGCAACAAGCTCACTAACGCTACAGCGTCATACAAAGGGACTAACAAAAAGATATTATATCGAGCCCCTAATGGTACCAAAACACAGCACAAAGACCGCAAAACATGCACATCGTATAAGAGCTTGATCTTGAAAGCGTAAGGGCTTTTGTAGTGCAAGTTATCAACCAAAGGTTGCTCATTACCAAAACAGAGTGGACTGAAGACAGCAGATGATAACGTGCTGGCCTAATCATACAACAGTAAACCATTACCAGATTGTAAAAAGATCATTGATCCCAATCTGTACTGGTAGAATACTAGTCGAATACAAACTAGAAATAGGACATCCACCATTACCAGATTGTAAAATATGATCAAAACCTCAAACTGTCACTATACCTTTACACACATAAGGACTAGCATGAAAATATTATACAGAACCTTAGACTGATGATACCTTCATAAAAAAAAATGCAATTTTTGACTTTTACAACATACAAGGACGTAATATAGAGAGCATGAGTGCTCCTCAGTGCAAATTATTTGCGAAAGGTTGGTATCTCCAAACAAGGACAAGGTGGACCAGCACTCCCTCAGTCCCTCCTCTCTGTAACTAATATCCATGTTGACTTCACAGATCATAGTTCATCACTTTTACATTCTCTATAAAAGCCTGATACATGACATGATAGCCTATCTGGATTTGGTACCAAAATCGTCAGACACAGATAAATGGACCGCTGTAAGCATATCTAAAGACCTATATGTTACCATGTACGAAACCAGAACTATACAAGAAATCCTACTTCAACAATGAACCAAGCCGACCAACGTTGGATTTACTGAAGAAAAGCACATAGGACATTTACCACACATGAATCAAAGTCAGGACATTTTAGAAGGATATACATTTTATATGACATGCATAGAAACATCGTTTACTATTAGGACAGTAGAGTGATAAAATGAACATTAAATCATGCCCCTCATTGTCAGTTTGCCTAGGTATGTGTTCCAGCAGCACAACCATAGGTAGTAATAATTTTATTCTAGCAGCCGATCCACAGTCACAAATAAAGTTTGTAACTGAAGAAACTTATGCAATTATGTGAAAATAACACCACTACCCCTTTTAATTTCAAGACTTTTACCTTCTGAGATCAGCCATATTCATCAGCAAATAGTCAGTTCTTGTGGCTCCTTGCCCATCTCTATATCACTTTCTCCCCCTGGAGGCTTTTCCTGTTTAGCAAAGCCAAAACACCAATTACATTGGCTGCATAAAAGCTGGATGTGTAGATGCTTCTAGCCAATCAGTATTTAACCAATTCTGAGCAATGCCATCTACTATCTTCTGGAAGAGTTACAGAAATTGGATCTTTCTCATCCTCTCGATACAAAAATTTTCAGGTGCAGTTTAAATAAACACAAACAGGTGAAGATATGAACAGTTACAGTATCTAAGAAACAGAGTTAAATGGAAGGACAACGCCTATAGTTGGCGTGCAAGTCCGATGTGCTATGGAGTCTAAACAGAGCTATTTCCAACGAGTCACTCCCATGGGTGCAAGCACGAGGGTTCGTCCTCTCTAGATTACTGAAATGGTGAAGCACCAAAGGACTTTGCTCCAAATCTGCATGTAGTGTATGAGTAACCTACTACAACAAGATGCAGCCATGCGGGACATCCACCATAACACTCATGATCGAACCTTCAGTGGACAAGCTTACTGGCACTATTGTGCCACTCAGCAGGACTAACAAGAAGATGATATACAGAACTATAGACCTGATGGTACCTAGCACAGCATAAAAAGTGCAACTCCTTCACATAAGAGTTTAATCTAGAAATGCTAAGGGCTCCTGAAGTGCAAATTTCGTGTACAAGGTTCCTAAGTGAAAACAGAGCGTGGACTGCAGAACATTTGATTGTAACTGTTATGGGCAGCCCTTTGGGCCTTGGCACTGTAGCGGCCCATGGCACTGTAGCGGCGCGGGTACTGTAGCGCCGCCCATACTTAGCCCTCAAGTTAGGTTAATTAGGGATAAGATGAGTTGGTTAGGATTAGGGCCGGCTCTCTCTATATATAAAGAGAGGTGCGGCAGTCATTTGGAATAAATCAATCAAGCAATCAATCAATGAAGAAACCTTCTCCCAATCCCCCAATATCTCTCAAGCTCTAGGCAAAGCATAAGGCCTAATTATCCATTCCCTACCATTACATCTGGTATCAGTCGCTTTGGTTTCGATCGATGGCTTCTGTTGCCAATCCATCTAAGCAGCCACCATCATGGTCAGATTTGGCCAAGAGGTTGAAGAAACAGATCGAGAATAGAGAGGCTGCACAGCGTGCGGCATCGCTGATCCAATCACCAACGCTGGCCTGGGAGCAGTCTACGCGGTCTGATTTGGAGCTCAGATCCCTTGCCAATAGGTTGAGGAGTCTGATCCAATCTAAAGAGAAGAAGATAACCCTCGAAGAAATCCCCACCGCTGTGCACAAGGAGAATCTCGGGATGCAGCATCCTTTTGTAGCAACTATGCCGCCAATGCCTGCATCATCAGCACCTTCTTTCACCATGTCGCCATGGCTGGAGCCTGTTGCGCCAGTAGATGCATGGCCACAAGTTGCAGCAAAGCAGGGTGGAGCTGCCCCTGCACACGCGACCCAGCGCAATTTCCAGTCTGTTTGTCTGCCGGGAGGGATGGCCTATTCGTCAAGGCGCCGCTCTCTTTCTCCCCAGCTCACACACAGCGCCAAATCGCCAAGGTCTGGGCCGCCTATTCCTTTGGTGGTACCTGCACCAGCGCTGCAATTCCTTGCTCCATGGGGTCCTGTATGTAGAGACTCATGCTGTGGTGCTGCACGAGTTGGAGCTGACAAGCCTGGGGATTTTCCATGGGAACCTGGAGGAACTACAGTCCTCATTCTGTTGCCGCAGTCTGTGATTGCAGCTATGCTGGGGTCACAAATATCTCGAGTCGGAGATAAGGAAATAAGTCGAGATGTAAAAGACTTATTTTTAGGTAGTTGGATATTGTTTAGGAGTCGAATTACTCGTTGTAGTGTGGAGTCTCAGCAGCTCGAGGGCGAGCTGCATCTCAAGGGGGATGGAAAGGGGGCTAGGACACCAAGGGCGTGGTACGTGGTTCAGCCATGGCCACCATCCCAGCTCGAGGACGAGCTGTCACGGAAGGAGGGATGGAGATGTTATGGGCAGCCCTTTGGGCCTTGGCACTGTAGCGGCCCATGGCACTGTAGCGGCGCGGGTACTGTAGCGCCGCCCATACTTAGCCCTCAAGTTAGGTTAATTAGGGATAAGATGAGTTGGTTAGGATTAGGGCCGGCTCTCTCTATATATAAAGAGAGGTGCGGCAGTCATTTGGAATAAATCAATCAAGCAATCAATCAATGAAGAAACCTTCTCCCAATCCCCCAATATCTCTCAAGCTCTAGGCAAAGCATAAGGCCTAATTATCCATCCCCTCCACATTACAGCAACACGGTGGCTGTTTTATCTTCTGCCCGTTCTCTATGTAATAACTTAACCATGTTGAGGCCACAATCTGATACATGAGGCTATCCAGAATTAAGCAGCAGCCGCAATGGAAATATAAAACTGCATACTGTGATTGGTGAGTACTGGAGTGGTGAGTACAACTAAGCCGAAGCACTCCCTGGGGTATCAAAATATTAGGCCATTGATCGTAGTAATTAAAATATTTAATTAGGAGGAGTACAATCATGAATTTCCCATGAGTGGCCAGTAATCAAGCAGTTTTGCACCATATCAATCTAGTTACATATCTAATTTTACTTTCATTTCCTCTGTTTACTGAAAAATAGAAGCATGAAGCTGAGACACAGTAAACTGAGAATTATAAGGAGAAGAAACAGGAAAAATAACATGGAACCCATCACTTTGGAATTCAGAACATGCCTCATCACTTTGGAATTCAGAACATGCCTCTAGATTCAATGGAGATATACTCTATAGCAATAACAGATTTACAAGAAACATTCCAACTGAAGGTTTCTATGAACAAATTTCCACAGGCAGTTTAAATTCCTGTTTAAACTTCACTAGCTACACCGTTCACCTACTAACAAAGATATTGAGAAATACTGAGCTGATATGCATAAATGATTTCAATTTTGGATTACAAAATACTTGAGCAACTCTTCATCACTTGATCAAATTAGAATCTGAATTAGTTGGTCACACAATTGCTCCACATGTAGAGTCAGTTCATCGTAGGTGGCATCTCCAAGTTAGGTGCTACTAGGATAACTGCATGGTTCAGTATACTCTATTTCTTCATGCTATCATGCCAGAGGAAAACTTGCACAGCATCAACGTTACTGGCTACCAATGCACACGAAACAATTCCTACAAAATATATGCTGGTACTAAACTGAGAGAGAGAGAGAGAGAGAGAGAGAGAGAGAGAGAGAGAGAGAGAGAGAGAGAGAGAGACCTCAAATTTGCTGCCCCATCGCCAACCAGATCGCCTCATCCTCCAGAACCTCAGTGCGGTAGTGGGAATGAAAAAGATGCACACGAAAGTGCTTATGCTCAAGAGCCCCAGACCCAAAATTGCAAGGCCTATTCGCTCCCCAAGGGACCCCTTGGGCGAGAACAAATTCACCATAAACCCAACCATATAGAGAACAAAGAAGATCGTAACAGCTAATATTGCATAGATGAAGAGAGGGTCATCCCGATCTTCCTTCATTTCTGATGCGGTACTCCTCGGACCAGCGGGGGCCTGGTGCGAAATTAAAGAAGAAATATTAGCAAGGAACGCACGGATAAGTGAAGTACATGCTCCGGAACTAGAGCACATATGCACATACACACGAGATCTACGAAATTCACAGTACCTTCACTTTCTCGATCAGCAGAATGGCGGCGAGCGTGCAGATCAAGACGGAAATGGCGGCGCAAAAGGCGATTACCCCTGCCACGTGGACTACAGGGGAGTCCCCGTCGCCGGCGAGGAACCCGACGACCACGGTGGGCCCCACCGCGCACAAAAGCCAATAGCTCGCGCCCCACAAGCACATGACGGCGTCGGTGAAGGCAAGGGCGAGGTGGCCGCGCGTCGCCGCAGCGCCGGCCGGCGGCAAGGACACGAAACCTTGGGCGACGGCCATGGGTTCTCGATCGAAGCTTCACTCTCGCAGAGGTGTAGTAGTTGGGACTTGGGAGCCGCGCTGTGGCAGGGGAAGAAAGTGAGGAGAAGGGATTTTGTGAAGCAAAGCGTCAAAGCAAGCAGAGATGCCAGCTACAGCAAGTCGCTTTTATCGTCGCCCAGTTTTCTGTTGACAAGTGGCAGCACAAATAACTTTTTTTTTTTTTAGAATCCAGCACCAATTAACTTTCATACCATCCTTTCGATAACAAATTGAGTGCAGCATCTTCACTCGTCTCCACCACTCTCTCTCAGTGTCTTACACGTATCATATCAACCATTCACGTGGGTATCGAGCCTAGCCAGCTTCAATAATAATTTTTGAATTACCCTTTCCAAGATAAGCTGTCTCTTCTCTGTTTATTTGCATAATTTCCCAAAGATATAATGGCAGTCATGTGCCTTCTGCCTCTCGTGTCTGCTATCACATCATTTCACCGATTCTTCACTACCTATACCTTCCTTTGCCTCGAAGGAATTGATTGTGACCTTTCCACATCTATGTATCTTCACTCAATTATGTGAGTTGTAGTAGCCATGTTGTTCCCATATCTAGTGCGCCCACCACATTTCATCGTTGTATGTCTTCCAAGCACATACGTTTCTTTTCTTGTAGTATTGTGATCGCCGTGTCAACAAACCAAGCGTGCCCCTTCCCCACGAGCGTTCCAAACAAAGTGTGTCCTGCCTACCTAGTGCCTACCCGAGTTCTCCCGCGCGCGCCTGCGAAGGAACATACAATGGACAAAAGCTTCTTGTTTATGCCTATAAGATTGATATTTGATATTCATTAGTTAAGTATATCCTCTTGATTTGAAGCTTGTTTCTTTTTTCAACTTTAATTCTTTTGGGGGTGCAATTGGTTTGGGTTGATGGACTTAGGATTTACCCTCACGATCCTTTGACTTGGTCTACTGGGGACAAGTACATAGAACCAAAATAGGGTAGACATGGAGATGCTCAGGTACAAGTGTCATTTGTCCGGCCCTGCGGAATGGTCCAAATCACATGGTTATGACTTAATTAAAAGCTAATTCCTCATGCATTCTAGTGATCTTTCAACCTGAGAATGACATAGCAAAATGCAAAGTAATATCATTCCCAGTAGGATATATATTTCCGGAGAAGTATAGTTTACTAGTACTAGGACATAACAGTGATAAAAAGCACAATAAATAATGCTCCTAATCATTGTCACCTTGCCTGGGTAGATGTTCCAGAATCATAGACAAACTATAACTTCAAATTACCAGAGTGTTCACAGAGAGGGAAATATTTTATGCTAGTATAGCATTTTAAAGCAGCAATTTTTCCCCTTTCAGGACTTCTGTCTTCTAGTAGCTGCCATATTCTTCAGCTAAGAGTCAGTACTTCATTCTCCTTTCCTATCTTCATAGCACATTCGACAGCCATGTTTCAGTCCTTTAGTTAATTGGTTTTTATGGTTGGGCACTAAAGAACATATATATTGCTCCCAATATGCATAGATAATGTGCAACTAGCCGTACAACTAAATACAAGGCATCCACCTCTGTGATCTAACACCATTCTGTGAGGAAGCTCGCTGTCACTTATGTACCATCTCTGTCTTCCATAATAATTGAATATGATCTTTGTCTTATATGTATTCTCACTCTAGGAGTATCATGAAGTAATCGCCACGAACCTCTGTCCCTCATATCACTATTACATTGTGCATTGCCAACTCATTTTTTCACCATCCTTAGCTTAATTTAGTGTGGCCTATACACATCTCATGACTACATAAAAGTTCTAGATGAAGATAATTATAAAGTAGCACATATGTAAATACAGTGCCTTTTCAATTCAAGAGTTTTGTCTACCGATATCAGCTTATTTATATTCATTAACATACATATAGTACTCCCAGCTCCTGGCCCATCTTCACAGAAATGATAGTCAGCACTTCCAGCTCCTCGGCCATCTTCATAGAACTTGCTCCTCTTCAAGGATTTTTCTGTTGAAAAATGTCAAAATGGCAATTAAATTAGCCACATACAAATCTGGCCATATAGATGTTTATTGAGATTAATCAACTAATACATTGATATTGCTTTATGTCTGCCAATCTAAAGCCAAGCAGTGCCAGCCATATTGCGCAATGCAGCTTAGTGTCTTCTTGAATAGTTTCAGAATTTGTGTCATTCTCATCCTTTCGACATAAATTTCTTCAGGTGATCTTTTTTAACACTCACATGAAGATATGAACACCTATAGTGTACAGAACTCACAATGGATATACTTTAGCATAAATTTGTGTCATTCTCATCCTTTCAGCAAAAATTTTTTCAGGGGATATATGTCTTGGCAATTAAGTAAGTGTCCTTTCAGCATAAATCTGTGTCATTCTCATCAATGAAGATATGAACACCTATGTGTCCAAGACATATGTGTCCAAGACATAAGTAAAAATGGATAGTGACAGATCTAACATTGATTGTTATGTTGGTATGCATGCCCGATGTACAAACAATGTCGACAAAGAACTGTTTTCCACCATATACCTTGGCATGGTTGCAAAGCTATGTTTTCATCTTCTAGTTGTCATAAATGATGGAGCAGAAAGAACATTGCACTTACCTGTAGGCAGTGTGTGACTAGCCAACTACAACTAGATCTGAGCATAATCTAAATTCTTTTAATGTCTTAAAATACAGGTTATTTGCCACTATGCGATCGTATAACAAAAAAATTAGTTAAAACTCTTTGGTTCCAAACAACCAGGGGCAACTCGCATTAGTTTCATTAGGGGAAGTTGTTAGATATTACCGACAATCACAAATTCATATACACTCATTAATGAGCAAAACACAATGCTTAAAGTGTGCTGACGACATGTTTTGTGACCACACTCCACACACGACTTCATGGCTAACCAGATTGATTTAATATTTCTGTATTATTATTTCACTAGTATTCCATTTACAAAGCAAGTGTGAATATACAACAAGAACAATCAAATGGAACCATCACCAAGATCACCAACACGGGACGTAATAGTGATGGTAAAAAACAAATGTGAGTCAAGAGGCAGATACTTAAAATGATAGAATGTAACAGGCCAAGGAACTAATAGTTCAATGTAAACCATTTCTTCAGGTTCACAAAATGGCAACAGGTTCCTACAGGCAGCTAAACATGATTGTAAAACAAGGGACAATGTTTTCTTGGCGCCGATAATAAAAGGATACCAGTGCACGCGAGATTGTTCCAAATATAAAAGACATTCCAGTAAATCAAGACAGGGAGAGTCAGAGAGCAAAGAGTGGATGGATACCTCAACAGTACGGCCGATTTGCCAACCGGGCCGCGTCACCTTCCACATCTTCAGTCCAACAGCTGGAGTGATAAGGAAACAACCCACCGCGTTCTTGCCCAACTCCCCCACAGCAACGATCACAGAACCGAGCGCCTCCTCGCGCGATCCCTCATGAGAGCATCCGCTCAGCACCTCCCCGGCAACCATGAGCACGAAGAAAGGCACACATGCATATACTCCAGGCATGACTGTGCGGTACAATTCATTCAGTGCTGCTACCGAACGCCTCGACATAGGTTCCTGGTGCACAACCAAACACAAACGGTTCAAGAAGACAGAAAATTAAGATGGGCATCAAAATGCGCCGCGGACACGCATGCTCTGGCGCTGGAATTAATTGTGGAAAGTGCAGTAACACACATGCCAGCTTAATTAACACCTATCAGATCAACAGCCATGCAGGCACAAGTTAAACTGGATCCAAAAGCTACTAAAGCTCGTTGTGGACCTTCTCTTCGTCGGGGTCGTATTTGTCCACGCGTTTGTCGAACAGCTGCATGCCGATGACGAAGGCGTGAAGGCGGTAGAAGTCGCAGAAAGAAACGACCTTGGACGCCGCTTCCACCATGAGGCAATCCTCGGTGCCGGCGACGCGACCGATGCCCATGGCGACCAAGCCCGCGAACCAAAGCCAGACATTCGCGACGCACAGGCACATGACGGCGTCGGCGGGCGGCCGGGGCGAGGCGGCGGCCCGCGCGCGCCAGGGACGCCGCGATGATCCGCGGCCTGGGCGCCATCCTGTAGGCGGCGGCGGCGGCCATGGGAGCGGGGGGAGTGGAAACCCTAGGACCTCGAAGCTCTTCCGCTCGCTCGATGTGGGAGGCAGTCAGGCAGAGTGGGTGGGGAAAGTGAAGCGGAGCAACGACGAACGAGAGAGAAGGTGCTTAAGCAATGGGTCTGAACGAGCCAACGGCCAGTCGCACCAATAGATTGTGTATCCAGCTTCCGTCCTGATTTTTATGACCAATAGATTGAGGAAACACATCAATTGATGGACGACGGGAAGATGATTAAGAATCACAGTGAGTGACAATTTTGAAAATTTACCAACGGTCTCACCTGCCGTTCAAGCACGTTTATCATGGTTGGCATGGGGGACCGTTTCTAACACTTTCATCGCCTCTACTTTGATTGAGCTTTATGATTGTGTGCTTAATGACATTTCCTACTATGATGTATGTGATGAGTATGATGAGCTTATTTTGAATGATGATGAGGATATCACTAACTTTGCTTCTCGCTTGTATGTTCTTGCTAGAAAACTCATGTCAAGAGCTATCCATCCATTATGCATAAGCATGTTGTGAAGAAGCTTATCCGATCTCTACCACTCTCACGGTTTGGTATTCTTGCTTTTGCTCGAGTGGATGAGTTTGTGAACATGCCCTATGATGAGGTGGTTGCTATCCTCTCCTCTCTTGAGGAGGATATCAAGAAGGGCAAGGATATCTCTCTTACAAGTGACAATCAACACATTGAAACAACCTCTACCTCAAGCTCAATCATCATCTATTGGTGAAGGTTCTTCTTCTCGGGATCAAGAGGATGGATATATCAAGCTATGTGATGAGTTGGATCACATCTCTATGAAGCCAAATGAAGATCTTGTTGAGTTTGCGCTTCGGATGGATTCTCTCATCAAGAGGATAAATGAGAACAAGCTTTGGATAGTCACCAAGGAAGAAGGTCTTAAGAGATTTCTTGATGCTCTCCCGAAGAACAAGTATGGTGATCACATCTAGTTTGAAAGCTTTGAGCTTGGATCATATTCAATTGAGCAAGTCATTGAGATCATCACAAGAAGAAGGGCTCGCTCTATGCTCTCTAACACATTTAAGACTCCAAGTGATGATGAGGAAGAAGAAGAAGATGATAGAGTTCCCGTCTTCTATTGTGACGATGATTATTCAAGTGATAGTGATTGAGCCAGAGCCTATCAAGAAATATCACATGAAGGGAGAAGTCTTGTCATCCCTCTTTGAAGACTATACAACTTGTATGAACCGGATCTTGCTGGTCGGTCTCACTATCTCCTTTTCGACATGTATGATGTAGGAGTGATGGGGAGTCTTGGCTTGATTGTTGGAAGAGACTTCTCGTGTTGGTGGCTAGAGTGAACTCTTTTAAAGGAGAAGACAAGATTAGTGATGAGCATGCTATTCACACGGTGCTTTCTCTTCTACCTTACAATAGGAAGGTTCACATTCTAAATGATCTTAATGATGATATTAGTGGGATGACTCTCAAGGAGATTATCTTGATGGCATTATCTGATGAGAATCAAATCTACAATATTCTTGAGTACTTCAATGCTAGTGGAGATGTGGGAAGGTTTCAAGGTCTTCCTCTTAGAACTCATGTCATACACATGGGTGTTGATCGGACCATGTGGAGACACAATGGAGTCACCAAGGCAATGATTGACGTCTTGGATGCATTGGACTTGGACTTTCTCAATTAAGTTCCTATGGCCTACATCAAGAGCAAGGAAGAGGTAAATGATATGTCAATTGATTCTCATGATACTAATCCCTCTCTTTGCTTGATGGCTACTTCCAAGGTGAACTACAAGATTGGTGGCAAACATTGTATGTTAGATAGTGGGTGCACTCAACACATGACCGGGACTTCGTCCATCTTCACCAACTTAGAGGAAAATGAAGACCATGACAATGTCACTTTTGGGGAGACAAGGTGAGAGGTCTTGGTAAGGTGGCTATCCCAAATGACATCTCTATCTCTAATGTATTCCTTGTTGAGTCCCTAAACTTCAATCTTCTATCCGTTGCTCAAATATGTGATCTTGACTTTTCTTGTAACTTTGATGCTAATGGGGTTGTTCTTCGAAATGATGCTATGGGTCGCACTATCAAGGGCTTTCGTCATAATAATTTATATGTTGTTGATTTTGAGACTAACATTGTTGCCCTTAGCACTTGTCTCTTCACTAAGTCCGCTCTAGGCTGGCTATGGCATCGGAGGCTAGCTCACATTGGTATGGGTCAACTAAAGCATGTAATGAAGAACAAGCTAGTGAGAGGAGTCAAGGAAGTCACCTTTGAGAAGGACAAGCTATGTAGTGCATGCCAAACCAGAAAGCAAGTGGCTTCACCTCATCCATCCAAGAATTTCATGTCAACCTCAAGACCTCTCGAGCTCTTACACATTGATCTCTTCGGGCCTATAACTTATGTGGGCATTGGTGGAGATCTCTATTGCTTGGTGGTAGTGGACGATCACTCAAGATATACTTGGGTGTTCTTTCTTGAGAACAAGGCACAAGCAATTGGGATATTCAAGAAGTTTGCTAGAAGAGTGCAAAATGAGTATGGGCATCACATCAAGAAGATTCGGAGTGACAATGGGACGGAGTTTAAAAACTCTATCATTGAGGATTATTGTGATGAGGTTAGCATCAAGCATGAGTTCTCGGCTACATACACTCCTCAACAAAATGGTGTTATTGAGAGGTAGAACAAGACACTTATCACTCTTACTCGTGCTATGCTTGATGAGTACAACACTCCGGAGAAGTTTTGGCGGAGGCTATCAACACCGCATGCTACACCTCCAACCGGATCTATCATCACAAGTTGCTAAACAAGACTCCATATGAAATGCTTGTTGGGAGAAGACCGAACGTTGCATACTTCCGGGTTTTTGGTTGCAAGTGCTATATTTACAAGAAGAGGGAAAGACTTGGCAAGTTCGAGAAGAAGACCGACGTGGGTATTCTTGTCGGTTACTCGGGTTCGGCCAAGGCTTATCGGGTTTACAACTCCCTCTACCGGCTTTGTTAAATAAACCTATGATGTGCAATTTGATGAATCTCACGGGTCTCAAGAAGACCCTCCATCTTCTCATATTGTAGGTGATGAACCCGTGAGGAAGCTTTGAGGGACATGTCCGTTGGTGAAGTTATTCCTCGTGAAGATGAACCTCCGACACCTCCTCCAACAACTTCATCAAGTGGACCCTCTACAAGTACATCTCAAGAGAATCCAAGCCCTCCCTCAAGTGAACAACATCAAGCTCCTTCAAGTGAACCGCAACAAGCATCTTCGGGTCAAGCTACTTCAAGTGAACCGCAACAAGCATCTTCGGGTCAAACTACTTCAAGCGAACCGCAACAAGCGCCATCAAGTGATCTACCTCATGCATCTACAAGTCAAGCTTCACCGAGCAATCAAGAACAAGCACAATCTACTTCAACTCAAGACGATAGATCGGGTTCACCTCTTCAACAACAAGACGCTCACATCTCTAGGGAGCAAGCCGCAAGAGATGCGCAAGACACTTCGCCGGCTCCACCTCCTCCTCGACAAGAACCTTCAAGGAAGCACAAACCAATTGCTCGGGATCATTCACGTGATCTCATCATTGGGAGTCCTTCTCAAGGGATAAAGACTAGGAGAAGTCAATATAAGCCAAACTATGTTGATGAAGCTAACATTATTGAGAACTTCTCTTTTATCTCTACTCTAGAGCCGAAGACGATCGAGGAAGCCTTGAAAGACCACAAGTGGGTGCTATCCATGCAAGAGGAGCTCAACGACTTCAAGAGAAATGATGTTTGGAAGTTGGTGAAGCGGCCCAAGCGTGCAAATGTTATTGGTGCAAAATGAGTCTTCAAGAACAAGCAAGATGAGAAGGGAGCAATCGTAAGGAACAAGGCAAGACTTGTGGCGAAGGGCTACTCTCAAGTTGAAGGCGTCGATTTTGACGAGACATTCGCCTCCGTTGCTCGTCTTGAGGCTATAAGAACCCTTCTTGCTTATGCTTCTCATTTTGATTTTAAACTTCACCAAATGGATGTGAAAAGTGCATTCTAAATGGACTAATTAATGAAGAAGTTTATGTAGAGCAACCTCCCGGCTTTGAGGACCCCGAGCATCCGGAGTATGTGTACAAGCTTAAGAAGGCTCTCTACGGACTCAAACAAGCACCAAAAGCATGGTATGAACGACTTCGAGATCATCTCATCACCAAGGGCTACAAGATCGGTAGTATCGACAACACTCTCTTTACTAAGCATATTGGTGATGATCTCTTTGTTTGTCAAATCTATGTTGATGATATCATCTATGGCTCAACTAACGAAATCTATAATGATGAGTTCCGTGCTCTTATGAAGAAAGAGTTTGAGATGTCTATGATAGGTGAACTTCATGTCTTCCTCGGTTTTCAAGTCAAGCAAATGAAAGAGGGCACGTACATCTACCAAGAGAAGTACACTCGGGATCTTCTTAAGAGGTTCGGCATGGAAGACTCCAAGCCCTACGACACACCTATGGCTACAAGTGTCCCTCTTGATGTGGATGTAAAAGGTATACCGGTGGACTCCAAACTCTATCGTTCTATGATTGGTTCACTTCTTTACCTTACCGCATCTAGACCGGATATCATGTTTAGTGTGTGCCTTTGTGCACGATATCAAGCTAACCCTATGGAGTCCCATATGAGTGCCGTGAAAAGAATTCTTAGGTACATCAAGAACACTCCTACAATGGGCCTATGGTATCCAAAAGGCTCGAACTTTGGGCTTGTTGGCTATGCGGACTCGGACTTCGCCGGTTGCAAAGTGAGTAGAAAGAGTACCTCCGGTGGATGCCAATTTCTTGGACAATCACTCATCTCATAGAGTTCCAAGAAACAAAATTGTGTGGCTATCTCTACGGCGGAGGCGGAATATTTGGCGGCCGGTGCTTGTTGTGCTCAACTCTTATACAATGAACCAAACCCTATTGGACTATGGATTATCTTATGGGCAAGTACCTCTCTATTGTGATAGCGAAAGTGCTATCAATATGGCTCTCAACAAGGGTGATCACGGCCATGCCAAGCACATTGAAGTCAAACATCACTTCATCCGAGATCATGTGGCCAAGAAGGATATTGAATTGATTGGTGTTCGGACTCATGAACAATTGGCGGACATCTTTACCAAGCCACTTGACGAGAAGACCTTTTGTAAGCTCCGGGGAGAACTTAATGTTCTCGACCTCTCCGACTTCACTTGATATCCTTGAGCTTACATTTGTATATATGTATATATACCTTGCTTGTTTTTGGTTGTGTTGTTGTTTTTGTGTGTTCTTCTTGTTTTTTAGGACCGACGACTAACCTTTTTGAGATAGCAATGAGCATGGGTTAAGCTTGGGATTGGTGGCATTTGGCTCCCGAGGCTTTGAAGAATGGCTCGTTGTGATCAAGCTCATGGAGGGTTCAAACTTGTTGTTGGTAACTTGACTCTTAGCTTTCTCTCCCTTTACCCTTATAGCATCATGTATTGTACACTTATCATTCTTTGCATCAGCATCATGCATCTTGCATAAGTGTCTCGGCGCCGAGCACCCATCTAGGGGGAGTTGCTTATTCACAATATGAGTATATGACCTCCTATGATGAATACATAGCAATGTTATATGAGCTTCATGTCCATTGAACCATGATTTTTGAGCTCCAAGGTTAAATCCACTTGCGCGGCTCAAAGTCTAAAGGTTCATATTTCCATCATCATCAACTAACCCCTATGAACTTCAAGACAATATTCTTTTGAGAATGTGTGTAGGGACAATTGGTGAGGTGATGGAGAATCACGGATCAAGGGGGAGCTTCACGCCAAATCAAGTAACTCACTTTCCCACTCGTCTCGTACATTTACACTAACCTTTCTTCCTTGGTAGACTCTTTTTGAGTGATAGATGCCAAAGGGGCAGAAGGTTTTGGGCTTAATGATCGAGCAAGAATTCCGAGAAGAAGAGTTGGGAGAAGAGTTTGGGCTTACTACTATGAGTTTGCGCAATGCCATCTCAAGGGGGAGTTTGCGAAAATGAAGATCAAGTGATCAAGACGATCGATCTTCACACAATCTTGAGATTGGTGCACTTGTCAAGGGGGAGCGGAATTCTACAAAGTAAGTATGAAGGTAAAACCCCTTGCAACCTTTGCTTGTCATAGCTAATTGTGCTTTCTTTCACTTGTGATATGAGTTTTTGCTCTAACTTGTGACTTCTTTTGAGCTATGACTTGCCTCGACCTAATCAACAAGGTAACCATCTCTCAATCCTATACTTGTTGTTTAGTGTCTTGATCGAGTTGCGCTTTTATCTTGGCTTTTGTCATTACATCTTTTATCCTCTCAATCATTTTTATCATGGTTGTCATCCATCACCAAAAAAGGGGAGATTGTAAGCTTCATGACCATTGGAGCTAGGGAAACCCTAAGGTATGAATGTTTTGGTGATAGGATGAGAACTATGAATGTGACTAACACTCTTTGCGAGATCTTATAGGTCACATATAGAAGAAAGCTCCGTCCGTTGGTGGTGAACGCCAACACACCATGAACTTAATGAAAAGGATGATTGGTTGCCTTCATCGACACAAGAACGGACTTGATGTAGTCGCAGAGAAGATATGGATCAAGGCTAAGGACATGCTAGATCCAAGCGAGTGTTGCTTAGTTAGATGTTAGCTTGAGTCCATAGGAAAAACCAGACTATCAAGAGGGTTCGAGGTGGTTCTCTTAGTACACACTAGTTATAGAGATCATTGGATGCATGGTGAGTCTCTCAGGGGCTAGGGTGGCAGAAGAGGCTTGAAGGAACCAAGAAGATCAAGTTTGGAAGAAGAAGATCAAGTCAGAAGAGACCGGACCGTACGGTCATGGAGACCATACAATACGGCCTACAGAGGAGTTCCAGATAGAAAAGCTGAGGTTTCTAGAAGTTGAAGAATAGAGACCGGACAGTTGACCGGACAGTACGGTCCTAGGGACCGGACAGTACGGTCTCTATTGAAGTTTTCCAGACAGAGAAGCTGAAATTTCTGGAAGTTGAAGAATGAAGACCGGACAGTTGACCGGACAGTACGGTCAGAGACCGGACAGTACGGTCTTACAGGTGAAGAGCAATAGAGAAGGAGAAGTTTCTGTTGGCTGAAGAAGAAGTGGAGACCGGACAGTACGGCCCTAGAGACCGTACAATACGGTCTGCTTTGAAATAAGGAGCAGCACTCCCTGGATGCCGGCCTGGTGAAGACCGGACAATACGGTTAGAATGGAGACCGGACAGTACGGTCTATTGTACGGTCATCACGCAGACTGGGCACTTTTGGACAACGGCTAGTTTGAGGTTGGTGGCCTATATATAGTCGGTTGTTTACCTCTTTGAGGTGCTCTTGGACCCAGGAAAGAGGTGAGGTGCTGCCAAGAAGCCAAAAGGGAGAAGTGTGAAGCACTTGAGAAGGATTTGGAGTGATCCTAGTGCTTGAGAGAGTAGCAAGTTGCATCCTTTGATCTCTAGGCTAGTGTGGGTTTGAGAGAGTCATCTAGAGCTGTTACTCTTGGTCTATGGCAAGGCCTAGACCGGTTAGGCGTCGATGTTGAGCTGTCCAAGGAGATTGTGGAAGCCGACACAAGTTTGTACACGGTCTTGGAGCTTCCCGTGCGAAAGAAGCATCATTAGTGGAGCGCCCTTTGGCACGTATCAAGTGCGGAGCCTTACCTCCGGAAGAGGGATCGAGCCCGGCGGGACGTGCCCGCGACTTCACTCGGAGGGTGAAGTGTGCTCTAGGAGGGATCGCCTTCAAGCGGAGGGACGGGGTCGAGACTCCGGTGAGAGTGATCCAACGTGGAGTAGGGGAAGACGCCATCCTTCCGAGACCACGGGAAAACATCATGAGCATTCTCTATCCCTTCTCATTTACTAATCGCATTTACTTATCACCCTATATATGATTGCTTGTAGTACTTGAGTTGTGCTCTTATCTTGCTTGTGTGTTTACCTTTGTACCTACTAGCTTCACTAGGTTTGCTTGTTTGCCTTGCTCGTGTGCTTACTTGTTATAGCCTATCTAGTTGCTCTAAGGACTCTACTTAGTGTGCCTAGTATCTAGGTTGCCTTGTTCTCTAGTTATCTTGATTACCTTGCCTTGCCTAGCTTAAATCTTCCGCTATCTATATCTTGTGCTAGGTTGCTAGTGTGGTGTGCTTGTGTTATCTATATCCACTAGCTATATAGATTAAGGATACTCCTTAGAGTGCTTTACCTTGCTACTATAACTACTTGCTAGGAGTTGTTTGGGTGTAAGTGTTTGGAAATAGATTCTAGAGTGCACCGATTCAACCCCCCCCTCTCGGTCACACGATCCTTACACCGCCGCCCCCGTCGCCGGAGACGATGACCCCGGCTGTCCAGCGCACGCCCCTCCCTCCGCCGCCCCTTCCCCGAGCACGGCGCGCCCCCCAATGTCCCTCCACCAAGCCATCGACGTCCCGGCGCCGCGCCATTGCCGTCGTGGCCCCGGACGTCCTTCCGCCGCGGCCCCGGCGTCGAGGTGCTGCACCCTCGCCGTCGTGGCCCCTGGCGTCCCTCCGCGGAGGCTTCCTTGCGCTCCCAGCTCCTTTTCCTGCCAAGATTTGCCGGCCCGCCATGCGCCACCAACCGAGCCCTCCGTCGTCGCCCCTGCCCCTTCCCTGCCCCTTGCTCGCCGGAGACAATGAGCTCCTCCTCGCGGCGCCCCCTCCTCGCCCACTACTCACGCTGCCCCCGTGGGCCCTGCCTTGGCCGCTGAGCGGCTCCTCTGCGTCCACGCCCCGCCTCGCCACAATTTCTCGCCGTCGAGTGGCGCGGATGGCTAGCGCGAGGCTCGACACGGTGCGCTGCCGTCGCCGTGCGCCTGCCCTGCGCCGTCGTCATGCACCTAGGGGCGGGACGCGGCGCGACGCTGGTCGCCACGTCGCCCCCATCACCGTGATGCCGCGCCAGGGCCAGGGACGAGACCCCGCCGTCGTTCTCGTCGTCGGAGACGACGACCCCGTCGACGCCCGTCGCGCGCCACCACGCCACCTTGCCGACGTCTGCCGCGTCCGCGGCGTCATCACGCCTTCCTACTGATGCCCGCCGCGCCACCACGCCTCCCTGCTGATGCCCGTCGTCTCCATTCCCCAACGCCGGTGTGAGCTCTCTTCTATGGTGGATGAACTTGAGCTGCTCGATGAAATGACTCCAAAGAATAGGCTATTATATAGCACCAGTTTTTCAGCATCTGTTGGAGCACAGGACCAAGGATCTCTAAAACTGAGTGAAAGTGGTGCTCTATAATTGATTTTACAGCATCACTTTTGCAGCATCTGTTGGGGTTGCTCTAACCCTCGAGCCCCTACCATTGTCCATAGTCGACGCTCCTCTATAGCCTTGGCCAATGCTCCAGTCACATTGGGACGGTGGGACCCAAAAGACCAATAAGTGTCAAAAACACAACCTCCTCATAATACGTGATGGATAAATTCGTCACAAGTGCATGGGTACTAGTAAGACTAAAAAGACAGAGACTCTTCTTTAAAGAAGACATTTTGGCTGGGACTGGAAAATTGAAATTAGTTATTATAAGGCCAAAACTCTGAACTGTCCATACAAAAAGGTTCACAACATGTAGAAATATTTAGGAACCGTGAAAGGGGTCTTAGCCTAATAGTTAAGGCTTCCGAGTAACACCTCTCAGGTCCTGGGTTCGACTCCCCGTGGGAGCGAATTTTCAAGGATTTAACGGCATTTGTGCTTTCAGTGGTAGGCGACGCTCCCGTCGATAGCGAGGCGCTAGTGGTGACTTTGTATCTCTGGATTTGCCGGCTCAGTAGTCGAAGATACTCATAGAGGTAGGGTTTGCGTACGTGTGTTCATAGGGGTGAGTGTGCGTGCGTTGTGAGTGTCTGAGTTGTAATGTGTAATCTCAAAAAAAAAAAATATTTAGGAACCAATAAAACCTAAGAATGCACTGTTGTAAATAATGAATATTTGGAAACCAATAAAACCTAAGAGATCAGACCACAATATTTAAGACATTTTACTACAGCAAGAATGAAGCTCAAAGGCTAGCAGATAACACCAGAACAGAAAAGCTCAGGTATGTGTTCTAGCATACCCAGTGGGATATTACGCCCAGAGAAGCTTCGTAGTATATTACAGACACATAAAGCACATTTTAAGTCATGTCCCTCATTTGTCACTTTGCGCAGATATGTGCTCTAGCAGCAACGACACACCATGATTAACAATTACCAGAGTTCGTGGCGTAGAAAACACTTTATGCTACTAGCAGATCCATAATGACAGAACAAACTTCATAGATAGAAAATTAGGAAGCAGCAACATTTTCCCTTTCAAGATTTAATCATCTACTACGATCACCCATATATCAGCAAAGAGTCGGTACGTCAAGGTCCTCGCCCATGGTCATAACACTTCTACTCTTGGAGGCTTTTCCTGTTATCAGAACCCAAATTTTAGATTAGCTTCATAACAAAATTGTTGTGCAGACAATGTTTGTCCACAATAATCAACTATTTTTTTAAGATTTCCACAAGGCACCATATAAGGTAGTGCCATCTATAACAGAATTATAAGACCGTTCTCATCCACTCAACTTAAACCTTGTCAGGTTTCATTTTAATTGAGACTCACAGCAGACGATATTAACACGTAGTGTCCCACACAAGTGCAAAGTTTGCGATCAAATATCCTTCCAGGAACAAGCTCACCAACACTACAGCATCATACAGCGGGATTCGCAGAATGATATTATTTGGAGCCCCTAATGGTACCAAACACAGCACAACGACCGCAAAACATGCACATCGTATAAGAGCTTGATTCAAATTATCAACAAAAGGTTGCTAATTCAAAACAGTGAGTGGACTGAAGACAGCAGACGGTAAGGTGCTGGCCTAATCATACGACAGCAAACCATGTGATTCTTTCATTGAACAAGCTCGTAATGACATGTGAAATTATAGACCTGATAGTAGCCAACATGGTATACAAGGTGCAATTCCTACATGTATATCATATATAGGAGCTTAATTGAGAAAGCTTTTGTGCCCTGAAGGTGCAAATATGTGCAAAAGGTTGCTAATTCAAATTAGACAGCACACTGAAAAACAACACAATGAAAACGACGGATGCAGAACTCCTTCGGTCCTCTAGATAGCTTAAAATGGTGAGGTGCCAACAGAGCATTGATCCCAATCTAGAAACAGGACATCCACCATTACCAGAGTGTAAAATATGATCAAACCTCCTCGCACAAAGTGTGACTATACTTTTTCACACAGCAGGACTAGCAAGAAATGTTAAACAGAACCTTAGACTGATGATACATTCATAAAAAAATGCACTTTTTGACTTGTACAACAGACAAGGACGTAACATAGAGAGCATGAGTGCTCCTAAGTGCAAATTAGTTGCGAAATGTTGGTATCTCAAAACAGACAGCAGTCCCTCGGTACCTCCTCTATGTAATTAATATCAATGTTGAGATCACAAATCATAGTTTCACCAGTTTTACATTCTCTATAAATGGACCGCTGTATACATATCTGAAGACCTATAAGTTACCATGTACGAAACCAGAACTACACAAGAAATCCTACTTCAACAATGAACCAAGCCGACCAATGTTGAATTTACTAAAGAAAAGCACATAAGGCATTTACCACACACAAATCAAAGCCAGGATCAGATGTTATGACATCCAGAGAAACACCGTCTACTATTAAGATAGTACAGTTATAAAATTAAGATTAAATAATGCCCCTCATTGTCAGTTTGCTGAGGTATGTGTTCCAGCAGCACAAAGCATAGGTAAATAATTTTATTCTAGCAGCAGATCCACAACCACAAATAAAGTTTGTAACTGAAGAAACTCAGGAAGACGCAATTCTGTGAAGATAACCACCACTACCCCTTAGTTTCAAGACTTTTACCTTCTGGGATCAGCCCCAATCATCAGCAAATAGTCAGTACTTGTGGCTCCTTGTCCATCTGTATATCACTTTCTCCTCCTGAAGGCTTTTCCTGTTTAGCAAAGCCAAAACACCGATTACATTTGCTGCATAAAAGCTGGATGTATAGATGCTAGCTTATCGACATTAGACAGCCAGTATTTTAGAATTGGATTTTAATCTATAGCCTGGCAGTGCCTCCAATTCAGAGCAATGCAGTTTACTATCATCTGGAATAGTTACAGAAATTGTATCTTTCTCATCCTCTCGACATAAACTTTTTCAGGTGCAGTTTTAGTAAACACAAACAGGTGAAGATATGAACAGTTACAGTATCGAAGAAACAGAGTTGAATGGAAGGACAACGCCTATAGTTGGCATGCAAGTCCGATGTGCTATGGAGACAACACATAGTTATTTCCATCGTAATCACTCCCATGGGTGCAAACACGAGGGTTCGTCCTCTCTAGATGACTGAAATGGTGAAGCACCAAAGGACTTTGCTCCAAATCTGCATGTAGTGTATGACTAACCTACTACAACAAGATGCAGCCATGCGGGACATCCACCATAACACTCATGATCGAGCCTTCAGTGAACAAGCTTTCTGGCACTATTGTGCCACTCAGCAGGACTAACAAGAAGATGGTATACAGAACTATAGACCTGATGGTACCTAGAACAGCATAAAAAGTGCAATTCCTTCACATAAGAGTTTAATCTAGAAAGGTTAAGGGCTCCTGAAGTGCAAATTTCTCGTACAAGGTTCCTAAGTGAAAACAGAGCGTGGACTGCAGAACATTTGATTGTGACACGGTGGCTGCTTTATCTTCTGCCCGTCCTCTATGTAATAACTTAACCATGTTGAGGCCACAATCTGATACATGAGCCTATCCGGAATTAACCAGCAGCAACAACGGAAATATAAAACTGCATATTCTGATTGGTGAGACTGGAGTGGTGGGTACAACTAATTAGTGAGGCACTCCCTAAGGTATCAAACCCACTGACCATAGTAATTAAAAATTTTAATTAGGAGGACTACAATCGTGAATTTCCCATGAGTGGCCGGTAACCAAGCAGTTTTCCACCATGTGAATCTAGTTACATATGTAATTTTACTTTCATTTCCTCTGTTCACTGAAAAATAGAATCATGAAGCTGAGACACAATAAACAGAGAAAATTATAAGGAGAAGAAACAGGCAAAATGACATGGAACCCATCACTTTGGAATTTAGAACAGGCCTCATCACTTTGGAATTCAGAACAGGCCTCTAGATTCAACGGAGATATACTCTATAGCGATAACAGATTTCCAAGAAACATTTCAATTGAAGGTTTCTATGAACAAATTTTCACAGGCAGTTCAAAATTCTTGTTTAAACTTCACTAGCTACACAGTTGGCATACTAACAAAGATCTTGAGAAATACTGAGCTGATATGCATAAATGATTTCAATTTTGGATTACAACATACTTGAGCAACTCTTCATCACTTGATCAAATAAGAATCTTAATTAGTTGGCCACACAATTGCTCCACATGTAGAGTCAGTCAGTACATCGTAGGTGGCATCTCCAAGTTAGTGCTACTAGGATAACTGCATGGTTCAGTATACTCTATTTCTTCATGCTATCATGCCAGAGGAAAATTTGTTCAGCATCGATGTTACTGTCTACCAATACACACGAAACAATTCCTACAAAATATATGCTGGTAGTAAACTCAGAGAAACAGAGATAGAGAAAGAGAGAGAGCAGAAGGGGGATACCTCAAATTTGCTGCCCCATTGCCAACCAGATCGCCTCATCCACCACATCCTCAGTGCCATAGCGGGAATGAAAACGAGGCACATCAAAGTACTCATGGCCGAGACAGCCAGAACCATGATTGCAAGGCCAATTTGCTCGCCGAGGGACCCCTTGTTTGAGAACGAATTCACCATAAACCCAACACTTCCGAGAACAAAGCAAATCAGATAAACTACTATTGGTCCACCGATGATGACAGTGTCAACCAGATCTGGTGCAGTACTCCTCAGACTAGCAGGAGCCTGGTGCAAAATTAAAGAAGAAATGTTCGCACAGAACGCACGGATAAGCACGAATGCGTGAAGGAAATGCTCCAGAACTAGATTACACACGAGATCTACGAAATTCACAGTACCTTCACTTTCTTGATCAGCAGAATGAAGGCGAACGTGCAGACCCAGTAGGAAATGCCGGCGCAAAGGGCAATTACCCCCGCCACGTGGACTACATGGGAGTGCCGCTGCCGCCCGTCGCCGGCGAGGAACCCAAAGGCCGCGGCGGGCATCACCGCGAAGAAAAGCCACAAGCTCGTGTACGACAAGCATATGACGGCGTCGGTGAAGGCAAGGGCGAGGCGGCCGCGCGTCGCCACAGCGCCGACCGGCGGCGAGGACACGAAACCTTGGGCGACGGCCATGGGTTCTCGATCGAAGCTTCACTCTCGCAGAGGTGGTATAGTTGGGAGCTGCGCTGTGGCTGGGGGAGAAAGTGAGGAGAAGGGATTTTGTGAAGCGAAGCGTCAAAGGAAGCAGAGATGCCAGCTACAGCGAGTCGCTTTTATCGTCGCCCAGTTTTCTCTTTTTTTCCTCTAACGCGCAGGAGAGCTGCGTGTCATTTCATTAAAGAGAAGAATAAAGGTTACAAAACCCCTCTTTAGGCCAGGGTGAGCCCTTGTTCAGTACATATTCGCGCCAGCTATAGAATGTACAACCCAACAGTAAGAGGATGCTCTACTGCAACATCTCGGCGAGTCTCCTAGCGCCTGCCATCTTCCATTGCGAGGCCTCCTCGACGATCTCTTTGATGATCGCTGGTGTGCGCGGCGAGTCACCATCAAAGACGTAGCGGTTCCGTTGCCTCCATACCGCCCAGGACACAAGCATTACCATTGAGTTGAATCCTCTCTTTTTCTCTCGTGGCACTCTTTTCAGCGCCCGACGCCACCATCCTCTGAAGCTGCGTTCATCTGGGGCCGGCGTCAAGGCCTGCATGCCCACCTTCGCAAGAGAATGGAACCATACCTCTCTGGTAAGCACGCAACTGACCAGCACATGATGAATGCTTTCCTCCTCTTGATCGCACAATGGACAGCGGTCAGGGTGCTGCAACCCTCTTCGGGCTAGGCGATCCGCCGTCCAGCACCGGTTGAGGATGGCGAGCCATAAGAACAGCTTCACCTTCAGAGGGGCCCATGACCTCCATAATCTCTTGTATGGCTCGAATTTGATTGATCCCGAGAAGAATCGATCATACGCCGACTTGGTTGTAAATTTCCCCGAGGCCTCGGGCGTCCAAATGTGTTTGTCCTGCTGGCCCGGCGTAAGGTTTACCTCCTGCAGGACACCCCAAAGTTGGAGGCATTGCCAGATGGCAGTGACGGGCAGGCCGCCCCCAAAATCATCTCTCCATTTATTTCCTTCAAGTGCGTCCCTGACTGTACGCTTGCGCCATCCTCTTTTTCTTACGAAGGGCATGAGTGCAGGGGCCAGCTCCATAATGGACTTGCCATGAATCCATCTGTCCACCCAAAAGGAAGTGGATCGTCCATCCCCGATGATAGTCGTGACTGATGCTGCGAACATCGCTCTAGCGTTGGCGGGCACATGCACTCCCAGGGAAGCCCAAGGTCGATCAGGCTCCGTCTTCACAAGCCATAGCCACCTCATACGAAGAGCCCAGCCCAAAGTCTCCAGATTGTGGATTCCCAAACCGCCATATCCCAGGGGGCGCATTACTCTTTCCCAAGCCACCGGACAGTGCCCCCCTCTTAATTCTTTCTGACCTCTCCATAGGAATTTCCTCCTAATCTTGTCAATCCCCTTGATTACCCACTTCGGTACATCAAGCGATATTAGAAGATGGATGGGTACCGCCGTAAGCACGACACGGATTAGGACCAGTCTCCCTGCTCTGTTCATCAGTGCCGATTTCCATCCCGGAAGATAGTCTGCAATCTTGTCGATGATTGGCTGAAGGTCGGCTCTAGTCAATTTCTTCACCGAAAGTGGTAGACCAAGGTATTTGCAAGGGAACTTGGAAATCTCACATGGCATGGTTTCTTCAATCTGATGCACCTGTTCGTCTTGACATTGGATAGGTATTATGCTTGACTTGGCCATGTTAGTATGCAGCCCAGAAGCGTTTCCAAAGGCGCTGAGGATTCCTCTGATGAGCGAAATGTCCCCACTGACTGGTGAGAGAAACAGGACTACATCATCTGCGTAGATGGACATTCTATGGCCAAATCGCCTCGCTGCCAGAGGCTGCCAGAGGCCCAGTTCTTCCGCTTTAGTCACCAAGGCATTTAGAACGTCCATGACGATAATGAAGAGCATGGGAGAGAGCGGGTCGCCCTGCCTCAAACCTCGACGGTGGTGGATGATATCTCCCGGCAGTCCATTGAGTAGTATCCTTGTTGAAGAAGTTTGTAGCAGGTTGCAGAGCAAGGAAATCCACCGCGCACCAAACCCAAGGTGCACCATGACTTCAATGAGGAAAGCCCAAGAAACCGAGTCAAAAGCTTTTGTTATGTCTAGTTTCATTAGAAGGCGGGGCTGCTTGAGATGATATAAGGTTTTAGCCATCTGCTGGACCAACATGAAGTTATCGTGTATGCACCGGCCTCGTATGAAAGCGCTCTGATTCGCAGCAACCATTTGTCCGAGTTTTGGTGCAAGGCGCTCCGCCATCACCTTGGTAATGAGTTTGGCAAAGCTGTGCACGAGACTGATTGGTCTATAATCTCCAACCTTGATTGCATCCTCCTTTTTCGGAATGAGAACCATGAAGGCTGAGTTCAGCATGTGCAGCTTGCGGCTGTCTCCTCCATGCAGTGCTCCCACCGCTGTCATGACGTCGTTTTTGATGATGGGCCAGCATTCCTTGTAGAATCGACCCGTGAAACCGTCCGGCCCTGGTGCTTTGTCCATGGGCATCTTTTTGATCACTGACCAAACCTCATCCTCCGATATCGGCGCATCCAGAAGTGCAAGCTCATGTGGTTGCTGATAGAATGCGCTTAGGTTGAGCGTTGCTGTTCGATGACCTGCCTTGCCCAGCAGGTTATTGTAGAACTCCCACACAGTCTCTTCTTTCTCTTCCTGGTCCATTAGAATTCGATCTCCAACCAAAAGCTTTGGAATAAAATTTTTCCTCTTTCTATATCTTGCGTGGGAGTGGAAAAAACTCGTGTTAGCATCCCCCTCGCTCAGCCAATCCAGTCTTGCCCGGAGCCGTACAATCGTGCGATGCAAGGAGGCGAGTGCCAGGCAATGCTGTTTCAAACTCCTCCGTAGCCAAGCCTCAGGTGACGTTAGACCTCTCAGGTCCTGGGCGATCTCAAGCTGGTGTAATACTTCGCGCGCTTGCTCTAGCTGAGAGGAAACATTGCCCACTGTTTTCTGGCTCCATGCCTGTAGGCCATGACTTGTGTTGACCAGCTTCAGTGCGAGCCGCTCCAGTGGGCAGGTGGATTGCACTGGTGCGTTCCAGGCCTGTTGCACCACCTCACTGAACCCTTGCAGCCGCGGCCAGAAACTTTCAAAATGGAAGCGTCTTTTGCCCATGCTGTTACTTCGCAACCCGAGTACCAACGGGCAATGATCGGAAATCCCTGCCGCTGTACTTTGTAGTATGTAGTCCGGGAAAATCACCTCCCAGGCCCAGTTTTCTCTTGACAAGTGGCAGCACCAATTAACTTTCATGCCATCCTTTCGATAACAAATTGATGAGTGCAGCATCTTCACTCGTCTCCACCGGACCACCACTCTCTCACAGTGTCTTCAATAATAATTTTTGAATTACCCCTCCAAGATAAGCTGTCACTTCTCTGTTTATTTGCATAATTTCCTAAAGATATAATGCCTCTTGTGTCGCTATCACAATACCATTTCACCGATTCTTTGCTACCTATACCTTCCTTTGCCTCGAAGGAATTGAGTGTGACCTTTCCATATCCACTTCCTATATCTCTATGTATCTTCACACAATCATGTGAGCTGTGTAGTGATCCTGTTGTGCCCATATCTAGTGCGCCCATCACATTCCATCGTCGTATGTCTTCCAAACACGTTTCTCTTCCTGTAGTATTGTGATCACCGTGTCAACAGACCAAGCGTGCCTCTTCCCCAGCCACGAAGTCACAAATAGTCCAAGTAAAGTGTGTCGTGCCTACCTGAGTTCTCCTGCCCCTGCGAAGTAACATACCATGGACAAAAGCTTCTTGTTTATGCCTATAAGATTGATATTCATTAGTTAAGTATATCCTCTTGATTTGAGTTCTTTTGGCGGTGGACTTGGTTTAAGTCGATGGAGTCCTCACGACCCTTAGACTTAGTCTATTGGGGACACGTTACATAGAACCAAAATAGGGTAGATGTTCAGGTACAAGTGTTATTTGTCTGGCACTGCGGAATGGACCAAATCACATGGTTATGACTTAATTAAAAGCTAATTCCTCATGCATTCTACAGAAATATATTGTATTTCAGCGAAGGAGAGCACTTTGAAGCAGGAATATTATTTGAGCTTAGGGGAATGCATCTAAATTAAGTCACTTGGAACAAAAGTCCTTTAGTTGTGGTTATTCATAAACTACTCCCTCTCTTCTCTAATATATTTAACCGTTGGTTAATTAAGTAGTAGGTAGGCATGAAATCAGTCTGTTTAAAATTCTCTCAGCAAAAGTGAGAAAGGTCTCTCCATATGTGAACCTGTTTCCGCATTTTTACTCAAAAAGTGGGATGTTCTGGTTTCTTCATTAAGATAAAAAGCAGACTTGCCTCAATGTACGACTTCAATACAGTTCTTTTTTTGTAAAAAAGGGAAAACATGTTACCCTTTGTAGTCATACCTTTGGTGAAACTAATTAAAATGAACATTTGAGCCTTTATACGATCTAGCTACTAGAAGTATATACTGCTAGATATCATTATCTTAGGCTCTTTGCATCTTGCTTAAGTAGCATGCTATGTACGTAGGACAAAAAAATGACATATATTCAAACAGGACATTGTGAACGGGACTTGAAATTGCAATGCAAAGACGGTACCGCGCAGAAATCAAAGGCACCTGAGAATGCCATTGCAAAATGCAAAGTAATATCATTCCCAGTAGGATATATACTCCCAGAGAAGTATAGTTTACTATTACTACTACGACATAACAGTGATATAGAAAGCACAATACATCATGCTCCTAATCATTGTCACTTGCCTGGTATATGTTCCAGAATCATAGACAAACTATAACTTCAAATAACTTCAATTTTTGCCTATGTCCTTTTGTGTCATTGTCGCATTGTACTATCAATCAACTCACTTATGTACATCTCGTCTTCCATAATAATTGAATATGACCTATTGTCTTATATGTATCTCACCACAGGAATATCATGAAGTCAGAGCCATGAACATTTGTCCCTCATATCGCTATTACATTGTATATCACCAACTCATTTTCTCACCATCCTTAGCTTAATTTAGTGTGGCCTATACACATCTCATGACTACATAAAGTTCCAGATGAAGATAATTATAAGTAGCACATATGTAAATACAGTGTCTTTTCAATTCAAGAGTTTTATCTACTGATATCTGCTTATTTATATTATGAGCATATAGTACTTCCAGCTCCTGGCCAATCTACACAGAAATGATAGTCAGCACTTCCAGCTCCTCGGCCATCTTCACAGAACTTGCTCCTCTTCAAGGATTTTTCTGTTGAAAATGTCAAAATGGCAATTAAATTAGCCACGTACAAATCTGGCCATATATATGTTTACTTGACATTAATCAACCATGGGTGTCTTGTACAGATAATTTACAAAGGCTGCTAATAAGAAACAGGCATGCCTGATGAACAACTTATGTAAGGTGAAAGTCTAATGGACAAACCTCTCCCATGTGCAACACTTAACAGCCAGGCAGTGCACTGATGAACAAAAATTCTTTATATGATACCTATCTGAATTTTGTGCCAGCTAGTACAACAGACATATGACAACCACATAGTACGTTGAGAACTTGAAGTTTGAAGGATGTAACTAAGCAAAGCACTCTCTAGGGTAACAAAATGTTGCTAACTCACTGATTGTTTAAAGAGTTGACTTTGAAAGGAAATGAATACGAGACTTTGCAACCAGTAGCTCACAACCTGGAACCCTGTAGTTTGATGTAGCAAGCTATTTGCCACTATGCATCATATACAAGAATATTAGTAAAACTTGTTGGTTTAAACAACCCAGGGGCACTCGCATTGCTGTCATTAGGGGAAGTTGTCAGATATTACCGACAGTCACATCCACACATTAATGTGCAAAACACACGCTTAAAGCCTAAAGTATATATGTTGACGACATGCCTTGTGACCACCCACTACTTCATTTCACTAACTTTCATTTACAAGAAAGGTGAATTTATATCAAACAATCAAATGGAACCATTATCAAGATCACCAACTGGATGGGACATAACAGTGTGAAACCGGAGGATACTGAACCATCAAATATCAACATGGGAAGCGGCACTAAGAATACAACATGCCAAGGACTAAAATACAGATAATATTGTCGCCACGTTAGTCTACTCTGCAAAGTGAATTAATTGAACTTGTGTTTCCTTTGATCACTGAAACACATAAGCAACAAGTTGAGACTACATTAGCAGAACAAGCTACAATCGGGCATACGTGGAGCGAGGTATTTCTGTTTTCAAACTACACAAAATTTGAGCCAAACTAGACCACTTTCCAATACAGATGCAAATCCCTGTTATGCCCAATTAGGAACCAATAGTTCAATGTAAACAATTTCTTCATGTTGACAATGCCAACAGGTTTCTACAGTAAAAACATGGTTCTAATTTTGTACAACCAAAGGACAATGTTTTCTTGTGATAAAATTAAAGGCTACCGGTGCACACGAGATGGTTCCCAAATATAAATGACATTCCAGTAAATCAAGACAGGGAGAGTCAGAGCAAAGAGTGGATACCTCAACGGTACTACCGCTTTGCCAACCGGGCCGTGTCACCTTCCACATCTTCAGTCCCACGGCTGGAGTGATAACGAAGCAACCCAAGGCGTTCTTGCCCAACACCCCCACAGCAACGATCACAGAACCGAGTGCCTCATCGCGCGATCCCTCGACAGGAAAGCGTCCCCTCAGCACCTCCCCGGCAACGATGAACAGGAAGAAAGGGATACTGGCATACACTCCAGGCATGAGCACGCAGTACAATTCATTCAGCGCTGCTGCCGAACGCCTCGACATAGAACGCAGTCCCTGGTGCACAACCAAACGCAAACGGTTAAATGCGCGGCGGACATGCTCTGGCGCTGGAATTGTGAAAGTGCAACAACACACACGCTAGCACCTATCAGATCAACAGCCGCGCACAAATTAAATTTGTTTGGATCCAAGAGCTACTAAATTCTGATACGTGCCCTGACCTTCTTTTCGTCGGGTTCGTATTTGTCCACGCGTTTGCCGAACAGCTGAAAGCCGATGGCGAAGGCGTGAAGGAGGTAGAAGTCGCAGAAAGAAACGATCTTGGACGCCGCTTCGACCATGAGGCAATCCTCGGTGCCGGCGACGCGCCCGATGCCCACGGCCACCGAGCCCGCGAACCAGAGCCAGACATTCGCGACGCACAGGCACATGACGGCGTCGGCGGCGGCCGGGGCGAGGAGGCGGCCCGCGCACGCCAGGGACGCCGCCATGCTCCGCGTCGCCAGCGCCAGCGGCGAAGGCGCCATCCTGTCGGCAGCGGCGGCGGCCATGGGAGCTGGGGGAATCGAAACCCTTGGTCCTCGAAGCTCCTCTTCCTCTCGCTCGAACGAAGTGGGAGGCGGAGAGGGTGGGGGAAAGTGGAGCAGAGCAGCGACGAACGCGACTAGTGTTGGCGGAGTGGGTGGGGAAGTAGGCACTGGGTCTGGACGAGCGAACGGCTAGTCGCGTCAGTGATTGCGTACACGTAAGATGTAATGGCGACATGTCCTTCGCTTTGTGTATCCAGCTTGCGTCCTTCTTCTCGGTTTTTTTTTTTCCCTTCATTTTCTGATGAAGCTTCCGTCCTTTCTCTTCCATTTTCGATTCGATGAAGCTTCCCTCCTAATTTGTCAGCAATAGATTGGGGAAAGACATCAATTGATGGGAGCGACGCGGGTTCGAAAATGATTAAGAATCAAATTGAGTGACAAGTTTGCAAACTCAGCCGACCATTCTTAGATTCGAGAACTAGTTATCCTCTCCACATCTTATCTCTTCCTTCTAAACACATAACTCAACCATGTGAGGTAGCCATGCCATTCGCCTATATTGTCCCTCGTGTCATTGTCGCATTGTACTATCAATTCACTTATGTACCATATTTGTTTTCGATAATAATTCAATATGACTTCTTGTCTTATAGTATGTCTTCTCAGAGTTCTCACTCAATCATGATCGACAATAATTTATTATCACCTCTCCACATATTATCCCTTCCTTCTAGTATATGCTAACTCAACCATATGAGAGAGCCATTTGCCTGTCCCTCGTGCCATTGTCGCATCGCACCATCAAATCACTTATGTACCATCTCTGTCTCCCATAATAATTCAATATGACCTCGTCTTATATGTACCGCGTGTCTTATATGTCTCGGTAATCAATCATGAAGTCATAGCCATGAGCCTATGTCCCTCACATTGCTATTACATTGTATATCACCAACTTATTTTCACACCATCCTTAGCACATTGTCTCTCATTCAGTGTGGCCCATACACATCTCATGACTACATCTTCTAGATGAAGATAATTATAAAGTAGCACATATGTCAATACAGTATTTTTTTCATTGTAAGACTTTTATCTACTGATATCTGCTATATTCGTGAGCAAATAGTACTTCCAGCTCCTGGCCCATCTTCACAGAAATGATGGTCAGCACTTCCAGCTCCTCGGCCAACTTCACAGAACTTGCTCCTCTTCAAGGATTTTTCTGTTGAAAATGCCAAAATGGCAATTAAATTAGCCACATACAAATCTGGCCACATAGACGTTTATTGATATTAGTCTACCAATACATTAGGGCTGTTTTATGTCTGCCAAAGTGCCAATCTAAAGCCATGCAGTGCCACCCATATTGGGCAATGCAGCTTAGTATCTTCTTGAATAGTTTCAGAATCAGTGTCATTCTCATCCTTTCAGCATAAATTTCTTCAGGCGATCTTTTTAAACACTCACATGAAGATATGAACACCTATAGTACCTGACACAGAACTAACATTGGATGGCAAAAAATATAACGTTGATTGTTATGTTGGTATGCAAGTCCGATATACTTGTGTACTACAACCTCGACAAAGAACTGCTTTCCACCATTAACCCTCGGAATGGGTGAGAGTAATGTTGTCACCTTCTAGTTGGCTTAAAAGATTGAGCACGAAGAACATTGCTGTTACCTGTTTGCAGTGTGTGACTAGCCAACTACAACTAGATATGAGGCATCCACCGCATACAAGCAACAAGTTGAGACATGATTAGAGGAACAAGATGCAGACTTGTAACACAGATCAAGGGTACAATTAGGCTTATTTACGTGCAGCGAGGTTTTCTGTTTGCAAATTACAGATAACTTGAGCCAAACTTGATCACTTGATCAGATAAGCATCTATAATAATCGACCAGTTGCCAACACCGATGCAAATCCTTGTTATGCCTAATTAGGAACTAATAGTTAAATGTAAACCATATCTTCATGTTGACAATGCCAACAGGTTCCTACATTTAAAACATATGGTTGAAACCACAAGGGCAATGTTTTCCTCGGTGTAGATGATAACAGGCTACCGGTGCACACGAGAAGCTTCCCAACTCCCAAATAAAATGAGATTCCATTAAATCAAAGACAGGAGAGTCAGAGCAAAGAGTGGATATATACCTCAACGATCTTGCCGCTTTGCCAGTCGGGTCGCGTCACCCTCCACAGCTTCAGTCCCACAGTTGGAGTGATAACGAAGCAACCCATCGCGTTCTTGCCCAATTTCCCGACAGCAACTATCAAAGAACCGAGTGCCGCATCGCGCGATCCCTCGACAGGCGAGCCTGCCCTCAGCACCTCCCCGTAACCCATGAGCAAGAGAAAAGGCACAGATGCATATAATCCAGGCATGAGCACGCAGTACAATTCATGCATTGCTGCTGCCAAACGCCTGGACACAGGTTCCTGGTGCTCAACCAAACGCAAACGGTTAAATGCGTGACGGACATGGTATGGAGCCGGAACTGTGAGAGTGCAAGACACACATGCTTAACACCTATCATATCAACAGCCGTGCACAAATCAAATTGGATCCAAGAGCTACTAGATCTTGATGTGTGCCCTGACCTTCTCTTCGTCGGGGTCGTATTTATCCACGCGTGTGAGGAACAGCATCATGGCGATGACGAGCGCGTAGAGGAGGCAGAAGTCGCAGAATGAAACGACCTTGGACGCCGCTACGACCATGAGGCAATCCTCGTTGCCGGCGACGCGCCCGATGCCCACGGCGACCAAGCCCGCGAAGAAGAGCCAGACATTCGCAACGCACAGGCACATGACGGCGTCGGCGGCGGCCGGGGCGAAGCGGCGGCGCACGCGCCCCAGGGACGCCGCGATGATCCGCGGCGCAGCGGCGAGGGCGCCATCCCGTCGAAGGCGGGCCGCCATGGGATCTGGGGGAGTGGAAACCTGGGTCCTCGAAGCTCTCTTCCTCTCGCTTGAACGAAGTGGGAGGCAGAGTGGGTGGGGAAAGTGAAGCAGAGCAGCGACGAACGAGAGAAGAAGGTGTATAAGAAATCGATCTGGTCGAGCAAACGGCCAGTCGCACCAATAGTATGCGTACACGTGGAGTTGATTGCGTCCTTTTTTTTATTTGCGATTCTTTTCTTTTCATGAAGCTTCTTCCGTAATAATTTTATCACCATTAGATCGGCGAAAGACATCCATTGATTGGGGAGACGCCGGTACGAAGATGATCAAGAAACACAGCGAGTGACAACTGACATTTACAAACTCAACCGACCACCCACCCACTCGAAGATTATTCCCATTCCATTATCAATAAGAGCAATAAATTAAATTGTTCATGCAACATCTTTAATACATGATACCGTATTATTGTTTACTAGGGATAGTAAAGTAATTAATTTGTGCACAAGCGATTATTCAACCCAAACATGACTTTCTAGCATTAAGAAACTCTGCCCAAGCTTTATCCCATAGTACAAGATACAGGTCTCCTCTCTCTATACATTACTTCCAGTCACGTCACTCAAACATCCACACGTAATTAATGTGCACGATACAACAACCCACTGTGAATTGTCGAACATAAACCAGGACGTGTTTGTTTGTGCGACAATAACATTACGTCAATAGATCGACTTTTTTTTGTTTCCTTCGAGTGCATCTTAATTCCTAGAGCGTTATATCTGACAATATCTTAACTATCAAACTTTCTAACACGTGCTAATACTCCACTACAGAAAGTTCCTTATAAAAGTTTTAGATGAATCTTCAATCCCTTGATATGAAATCCTTTTTTAGATGAAAGTTGGCTTGTGGTTCCATAAGTTTTTCCAACTGATTGTTGTTATCAACTGAAAATTTCTAGTTCACACTCCATTTCTCAAAATTGACAGTGTTACTAATTTGCTATCCAGATGGTGTTTCGGATTTAAAGTTTTTAAAGCTAGGGGTGGAATTATCAAGAGTGTGATTTGTTGAAGGTTGCAGTATAGTGCATCGCATCCCATTTTTGAGCTCTGATCGTAACTAGTACTCCCTCCGTTTTTAATTATATGACGCCGTTGACTTTAAATAATTACTTTTCGAATGTGAAATAAACATCATTAGATTCATCATCAAAAGCACTTTAAGATTAACTTATACACTTAGCTATTTACACAAATATTTTGAATAAGACGAACGGTAAAACGTAACGGAAAGTCAACGGCGTCATATAATTAAAAACGAGGGAGTACTACTGATTAGTAACCTTCCCGTCTCCGCCTGATTGCAGCAGGAGTTGTTAGGGAACTCTTTCACTAAGCAGACGCTCAATAACATTAGCCAGAATTATGGCTCTGCTAGAAATATTATATATGGTGGCAATGCTGGTGATGACACGTCTCTATGCCATCCTTGGGCTAATGTGCGGTTAGATGATTTACTACGATGTGTGGGATTAAAGTGTTCTTACGGATGCCTAAATCATTCTTCTTACAATGCACATGATTAAACTTCATTCTAGCCATATTACATATACGAAAATAAACCAGTAGGCAGTAGGCTTGTATCCGAAGCACCACTTGAATATTATCAGATTTTCAAATAAAATATGCAAACTAAATTAGAGTTAAAAATGCTAAGTTCTAGCCTATTATAATCTTCCGAGGTTAAAAATGAAATTCGATGTTCCTTCTTGTATCAGATATCCTGTTAAGCATATTTGACACCAATATAGTATTGATAAACTACTCGCAAAAAAAAAATATTGATAAACAACCAGAGGGTTGTTCAAGTAGGTCATTCTGTTTCAGTAGGTTTTACCAACCACATAATAAACTCACAGGTCAAAACTCAACGTTCCTGACTGTTATTCGCCACTACTAAATCAACTTCAGACATCATCTAACACGGGTACATGGCGTATATTTGACAGACCTATGAGAACATATACGAGAGCAGGGCCATAAGTCATACTATGGCATGGACGAAGCTAATTCTCAGGTTTAGCGAAAGAAAAGCACATGAGACGTTGATCATGCACCAATCAAAAACAAGATCAGAACACTTCTAGAAGTTACTACACGTACAGAAACGAATTGTCTGATACTAGAATGTTACAGTGATAAAGAGCACATTTTAAGCCATACTCCTCATTGTCATGTTGCTGCCATACATGTTCCAGGCTTCCGGCAGCATAGACACACCATAGTTAAAATTCCTAGAATTCGTAGCATAGGGTAATGTTTTATCCTAGCAGGAGATCCATAACGACAAAATAAAGTTCACAGATGAAGAAAATTAGGAAGCAGAAAATATCCATCAGCAAAGTGCCGGTACTTGTAGCTCCTCATCGCAGCACCTTTTCGTCTTCAAGGGTTTTTCTGTTACCAAGGCCAAAATAATAAGTCAAATAGATGTAAAGTTTGTACAGATCTGCTTTATATGTGAAAAATCAAAACAAGGCAGTGCCCGAAATGCAGTCTAGTATCTTATCAAAGATTTTTTTTTGCGAGGGATCTTATCAAAGAATTACATGTTGCGTCTTTCTAATCCCTTGAAAATAAACTTTTTCATCCGCGTTTTTTAAATAACACCCACACGTGAACGCTTTAGTGTCCTGACCAACAGAGGGCAACAATGGAAAACAACAGATAAAACATTGGTTGGCACACAACTCCAACGTTCTATGAACACAGAGAATTGTCCTCCACCAGAATCACACCAGGCTCAGAGATGGATGCAATGTCTTGTTTTGGCACTCCAGACAGCATAAAGGTTAGAGCGCCAAAGAACAATGCCCTTAATCCGTAGAGGTAGTCTGCAACTAGCCAACTGAAAGTACATACGGAATCTCCAACGGTAACTTGTGTAATTCTTATGATCGAACTCTTTCCATGACATGGGTAATTAGCACTATGTACCGTCACAGGGCAGAACTAGCAAGAAATCTATTGGATGCAAATTTCGACAGGCCTGATGGTAAACAATGTGGCATAAATAATGCAATCCGACACATACAACTTATAAGGGCTCGGATTACTTGTGTGATTGCTAACTTAAAAGAGAGTAGTTTCAAGAACAAATTATGGCAAGAATCAACAACTCTCTCCCCAATTTAACAATTTAATCATGTTAACACCAAGAACCACCAAAACCTGGTAGGTACATATAGCCTATCAGAATTTAGTATCAAAACAGCTACGACAGACCAATTGACAATAAGGAATGCCACTAAGCAAAGCACAAGTGCATTACCAAGGGTACCACAAATGGTATTAACTCAACTAAAGTAGGAAGTTTCAGTATTATTACAACCTTACTAGCTGCATAATTGTCTTAGTCACAAAGATCAAGTGGTACAACTGAAACTATTTGCATACAGGAGGTCTTTTGTTTTGAACTACAGAGACAAATCAAATGATAACTTGGTCAGATAATTACTCAAAATCTAAAAATCTAAAAACCAACCCTGGTGGCATCGGTCTAATAAGGGTTAGTGGGTCACTTGCTCAAAATTAATGGATCACTTGCTCAAAATCTAAAAACCAACCCTGGTGGCATCGGTCTAATAAGGATAATTGTTACCAGCATCTCATATCAACTGTGCCAGCAGGTTTCAACAGATACAGCATGACTGTGAAACTAGAGGAAAATTTTGCTCGGCAACACTATTTTACATGTTCCCTTCAAACAGAACTACTTACATGCACAACAAACATTACCCAAGTAGAAAATATATTCCAGCATATGAACACAGGAAGAGTCAGAGCAAATGATAGATACCTCAACATCACTGCGGCATCGCCAACCAGGTCGAGTCACCTTCCACACCTTCAGTGCCGCAGTGGGAATGATAACGAAGCAATACAGCACATCAATGCACAAGGCTCCTGCGGCACCGAGTCCAGACTCCATGACAGGCGAGTTCCCCTTCATCAGACCCACAGTAAACACCAGCAAGACGAAGGGCACAGTGGCCAGCACTCCAAGCATGACAGGGTGGCAGTGTAGAACTTCTTCCATTGCCGCTGCCAAGCTCCTCGAACCGTGTCCCTGGTGCACCATCAAACGTAAACAGTTCAAAAGATGAACGTTTGAAGATCAAAATGTTCGAAGGTTGATGGTCAGGATTACTGGAATTGTGCAGTTGAAGTAACACAAACATAACACCAATCAAATTAACGGCCGCGCAAAACTGAGCGAGTGGATTTGGATAAAAAAGGAGACAAATTTCCCTCTGCTCCGTTACCTCGAAGTCAGTATCTTCCGCTTCGTCAGTGCCGGAGTCCGCAATCGCTGCGCGGATGCAGAAGACCAGCACGGCCGGGGCGCTGAGGATCGCGAACGAGAACGCCAAGAGAGCGCTGACCCTGGCCGCCGCGAGGACCACGGCGCAGTCCACGCCGCCGAACACGCGCCCGATGTCCATCGCGGAGACGCCCGCGGCGAGGAGCCAGCCGCTCGCGAGGCCCAGGCACAGGAAGGCGTCGCCGACGGCCGCCACGAGGAGCAGGCGCACGACGGCGTCGGTGGCGGCCAGGGCGAGGCGGTGGCCGGCGCGCGCCAGGGACGCCGCGATGCTCCGCAACGCTGTCGGCATCGGAGTCCGTGGCGAGAGCACCATCCCGTTGGCGACGGCGGCCATGGGAGCGAGCGAACCCTTGGTTCTCGAAGCTTCTGCGCTAGCTCCAAATGGAGGCGCCGAGGCAAGTGGTTGGGCAAAGGGGAGCAGACACAGCAGCGAAGAACACGAGAAGACAAGTTTTTTTTTTTTTTTTTTTTTGGAGGGAACACGCCCACAAGGGGCTCGAAACTTCCATTACTTCCGTTGGTACAGCAAAATAGCACAAAGGCCCTTACAAAAGAAAGAAATACCACTGAGGCCCTTGAGCATATAGAAGAGTACACAAAATAAAATTAAAATTAAAATTCAGGTTCTCAAATGGAAATGTCCACCGCCGCCGGAGAGCACCTCCATCTTTACAGGGCCACGCCGAAGTGAATGGCAAGAAGAAGAAGAAGCCATCAAACCTTCGCTGAAAAGATGGGGAAGAAGCCTCAGAAGGCAACTCGCTTGGCACGCCAGCGGCCCACCCAGCGGCCTTCACGAACGCTGCACTTAAGGTAAAAGAGGTCGAAGCCGTAGATTAGGATAAAGCTTCACCGGGCTCGACTCATGAGAAGCTCTCCAGTCGGCTCCAGGGATCAGCTTGAGAAAGCGATCAACCCAAGCCAGAGCCGGAGAACTCCAGTGCTCGACCACGAACTGCAACAGAGGAATCCAGCCAACACTACCACTCCAAGGTACCAGATCTGAAAGCAAGGAAGGAAAAGAGAAAAAGAGGGGAGAACACCCGCCGGGAGGAATCCGACGAGGACAAAAGCCATTCCGGCAAAAGCCATCTCGGCACAAACCAAAAGAGAAAGCTGTTGGAGAGCAACCAAGTCGAATGAACCCTGTCGACTAGGACGACGAACAAACAACCGATAGCTATCTCCAAACTAACACAAGATTTATTTCTTAGAGAAAACTAAACTACTATCTACCTACAACTATACAGGGGAGGGGCCGGATCTAAGCAAGCTGGAGAGAGCTTGGGCGAAGTACTGTAGAGGGGGAGAAGAGTCGAGAGAGAGACCGGTCCACTTCGTCTGGCCGCAGGGCTGGCTCTTCCGGACACAACAAACTTGCGTTGCCACGAGAAGACAAGTTTAAGCTGAAGGGAGGTGCCCGAATCGGGCTAGAGAGTTTGCTAAATGCACCAAATAGATTGCACCCAACAGGTGATAGCGTCCAAAAAAAAAAAAGTGTAGTTCGATTACGAGTTTTTGCATTCGAAATTTCGACGCCCGAAAGAACTCGCAGCTGATAATTCAGTCCCTGCTTTTCCTTTTTGCAGATCCTATTCCCAGATTGAGCCTTTTTATTGACAACTGAATTTAGAAAATTGAGTGATATGGATTTTTTCAAGCTGGCTGTCGAACGTTTAGAAAGGTGGTTCACAAGCGAAGGTGGCATTATTGCACGATTGTTAGCTAGCAATGCTCGCAGCACAATGCACCTGCATCCTACACATACACATTCCATCATTCCAAAATGAGCAACTGCATCAGGAATCAATGCTTTGAAACAACCAAAAGAACTAGTAGTCAATCGTTCGGTCTATATCAAAGAATGAAATGACAGAAAACTCGTTGGTTTGGCACGTAACCCTTGACCCAGCTGGCCAGCTCAGCATGATAATGTTAACATCAACGGGTGTTAAACCCATCAGCAGAATGCTCTAGGTGCAGGTAATAAGTAACAGTACCAACAACATCAACCGTGATTCAAAAGTGGATTAAGTACACTCGCCTACTTAACATCAAGGCTTTCTGAAGGAGACCTTTCTACTAAATCTTCAAGATTTGGTTTTCTCTTCAAATAAGAGTACTCTGCTCGGTAATAAACTTATGACAAGTTTGGAACTTTAAATAAGAGGGACAACACAAAAACAAATATCTATTGTCACTTCAAGTACTTCCAACGATCATATTGCAGCAAAAAATTTGACTTTTACTCCAGTAAGTCCCACATACCAAAATCTGAAATTTAAACAAATATATCAGAGTATTCCACATAGACTTGACAATCAACTGGCACTATTTTTTTCAGTAATATGTCAGTGGTAACTGCAAAACAAGTAATTGAGTAGTGTCACTTTTTTCAAAAGGAGAGGCGAAATATTTTTTTTTTACTTTCAAAACAAGGATTACCCAACTCCATCCAGAGGAGAAATGTTGAACCTCAATTTCACTGAGCAATGGTGAAAAACTTTAAGGGGTGGTGACATTTATAAATTTCTACACGATGCTGCAGAAGATCACCATTAAACTTGAAGCATGCATCGGGCACCCTTTTGCAACGAGTCATACCGCAGGTAAAACAAGATCATGCATGGAAAACCAAAGTGCCTTTTTTGTTTCAAAGAGTTGAAGATGAACATGAAAAGATGCAAGAAGAAAAAAAAGAGCATGTGTATTTGATGTGGCACAGAACACTTGCTCCTTTCCTTTTATATATCCGACGTCATCCATTTTCTGGTCCTTGAGACACAAATGTACCATTAACTTTGATTATCGTTATATACAAATATTTAAAAATCACTTTGAAAAGTCCACACACAAATTCCGGGACCTATAATAATGCCAAAATAAACCTTTTTACTTGAAGTTCCTGAAATATCTTGATTCAAGAAGTACAGTTTAAAGCATGTGGAGAAATTTGTACTAAGTTTCTTCAGTTTTTTCTTTTAGCCGTGTAAACATGTTTTGATGGGTAAAATGAACAGAGGACCACATGACAGGACAAATAATAATGCCAGAAATGGAACTGATATATTAAAAGAAGTGAAACTACTATATTTAAATAAAAAGATGACCAGCAGGTGCAAACAGATGAGAGCGAGTGTCTTATGTAGAATCAGTGACCCTAATAATTATACTTACAGATGGACGAAAATGCTAAATTTGAAAATTGCAAAGAGAGTAGACTAGCCATGGTGCTTGAGAACGTATCCCAGATGATTTATATAGTCACTTTCCTACTGGGATCTCGAATGATTAACAACGAAGGCAATTTGTGAAAGAAAGAAACACACATTTGAATAAGGACATCAATCTTGTGCAATATGAACTGGAGAACATGTTCGTACTTTGAAGGAACAAACATATCAATTAAGATGCAAACAAAATGATGGGAGAGGATAAAACTTTGTGCCAGAAGACATTAGCATAATATAAGTTGAAATTAATGCTACATGCAACCATGTCACTGCAGCACAACTAGAAGCACTACATGGATTAACCTTAGATCCATAGGGCTAAAATGCAGTGGCATAACATCACATGCAAGTTTGAGAGGTAGCTAATAAGGAGTGGAGATGGGCCTGTTCTACTACCATATCAATATTTCGACATATTGAATCATTCAACACAAAAATCATTAATTTCATGACAACGAACAGAACAGGGAACAAAAAGCCGATGCAAACATGTTGCCAATTATATCATGCTGATGAAATTTTGCTTTACAGTTAGTTCAATGGAGAAATTGTCAGTGACAGCATATTTTCCTACAAAATTTTGCTTGAATACAATTTTCATCTCATTACGATCTCACTAGCTGCCTAGTAACAGAAATCCTGGGGACGAGTAAACCAATTGGTTAGTACCTAATTTCTAACACAAATGATTTACTCCTAAGTACATAACCATTTTCAAGATCCTGTGGTGGTCCAGTGAGCCGATTGGTCAAGTGCGACATGGAAGATGGATGTTAATGCCAGTGTTCTCGAGAGAGCTGATTGCGGGCAACCAGCCATACTAGCTGGTTTTCTATTTCGGAATAATGATTGTAGCAGTACCAAATTGCCATGTTTTACAAGACCTATAGTGAATAAAAAAACCGTATTCTCGTAGTAGCAGAGACTATGCAGCACATAGACACAAGTATGTCCAAAGTAAAGGGTGGATAACTTGGATCAATTTAGTGGGAGGATATAAATCAGTCCTGAATAATTCAAAACCTAGCACTTTGGAAACTTTCTATATGGAATCAAGAGTCTTGTTACAGCCTCAGTAGCTGCATCATTGGCCCAGCTACAACGAACACGACATAAATTCCCTAGGTACTGAACATTCTAAAGTATTGATGATTTCAACACTTCTATGACCAGTTAGTCTTGTAACTAGTTCTAATTAGGATAATCAACTGTTCAGAATTACAGTTTCTTCAATCCTTTTATGTACATAACTCTAATCTTTCAGTTATTAAAATATATGGGTGGAGCTATATGGGTGGAGCCAGAGGACTTGTTTGCTTAACATTACTGTCAACAGAAAAAAAAACATTTTTTTAATCAAAGGTTTCCCCTGTTTTGTTGCTCAGAATTCAAAGAGTTCACAGTTTCAGTATCATCCAGTGGCACATCCGCAACATCATCCAGTACAAGTTCATCATCCAGAACAGACTGCACAGTCAACATGTGAAACATGAATGGGAAACACTGTATAAATGCAGAAGATTCACACAAACACAGGGACAGTGTTCGGCAAAAGGAAATGGTTGATTTTTTGGCATGTAAACACAAGGATACCTTGATTGTGCTCCCGCCTCAGCGTATGCATTTCATCGTCCTGCACATCATCCAAGTTATAGTGGGGAAAACGAGGAAGCAAAACATTGAATCTACACCCAAGTCCCCCACAGCACTGATGAGACATCCTTTGCCAGCAGGCGAGTTCCTCTCCGCCATATTGCCAAGACATGTGAGCACCATGAATGGCACGGAGGCGAACACTCCAATCACGAAACGAGTACGCAGCGTTTCCCGCAGCACCGCTCCGATGCTCTTGGGACTGGGAGCAGGCGCCGGCATGGCCTAATGCACAACAAATTGCAATTAAACTGCTGAAGAACGCACCACCTAAAGAGCACGAACGATTCCAAAGTTCAGCGCAACGCGTTCGCGCATATACTACTAGTATATAAACTAAACACGTACAATCGGTGTACAAAAGTCATCAATTTTGGATGGTACCTTCTCTGTCTTTGCGCAGGAGGCCGCCTCGCGAATGATGAGAAGATTAGCACGGCGACGGGGCAGGGGAACACGAAGCAGAGGAAGGCGACGCGGCGGACCTCGGACGCCGCCGCCGCCACGCGGCAGCCCTCGCCGCAGAAGAGGCGCCCGACGTTCGAGGCGGCCGCGGCCAAGTAGGTGACCCACAAGCTTGCGAGACACAAGCAGATGACGGCGTCGTCGGCGGCGGCGGCGGCCAGGGAGAAGCGGGTGCGGGCCAGCGGCGCCGGCTTCGGAGGCGAGGGGGTCCTTGCGACGGCCATGGGAGCGCGGCGGAAACCCTACGCTCGCGAAGCTTCGGCTCTCTCTCCGAGACAGCAGGTGCGGCGGAGTGCTTAGGCTGTGGAGTGGGTGGGATTAGCGACGAACATGGGAGGGGGTTCTGTGGTGGAGCTATCGGATCCTCACCCTGTTTAGCGGAAACAGAGCGTGCCCGAAGTGATTAAGCGAACTCTGGCTAGCTGCACCCGGCAGATTGTACCCAGCTAGAGATTTTTACAAATTTCCTCCGTTTCAACCCAATGAAGAAATGAAAGAACAAAGGCTCCACCACAGAACCCCCTCCCCGGAGATTTTTTAAGAACAAAGGCTCTTAAAGGGCCTGTAAGTTGTAAAAGTGCATGAGATTGGGCTCCTCCAAGGTTTTGGGGGGTGATGGGCTCCCTAGGCCCACGTAGGCAGTTAAACAGTAGTGGGTTTAAAATGCAGCGAGAGCGCCAAAATCCGGAAATAAATTGGCTGAGGACCGTCCGCATACGTACAGTTTGCGGACCTCGCCTGGATTGCTGACGCGTGGAGATCATGGGAAATCGAACGATAGCACATGTAGACTTGGCTCCAGCTATCTGCAGTGTCGGCTCGGCCCTCTTCAACCCATCACAGCTGCCGAGCGAGCCGGAGAAAAAGAAAAAACAAACGCGATCGACATCCAGATCGGGATCGAGCCGGCACTCCTGCTCCCACCGGCGGCGATGGCGCTGTCCTCCTCTTGGCTTGGTTCACGACGCGGGCGCTTCTCCCTTGGACACGGTTCAAGACGGCGCCCTCCGCCTCCCGATCGTCGTCGCCAACAAATGGAACTTCCTCCTCCTGGTCCGGGCGGCAACGCCGGATGCTCGCCTCCTCCGACCGATGGCGAGGACGACGGTGGATGCTCACTTCGTTGTTTTCTGGTGTAAGCCGGAGCCGATGCTACGCTATCGTTTTTCTCTGACCCGAGCTGACTGCGAACGACCCCGCCCGAGGCCACCTGCTCCTCCGATCGATTTCCCACCATCTTCACGCGTCAGCAATCCAGGTGGGTCCGCAATGCATATATACGGACGGTCCGCAGCCAATTTATTTCCCAAAATCCAATGGGCAGCAGAGGAGTGGGCAAGAGTGATGAATCGACCAAAGAAAGAAGAACAATTGGCATCGGATGAAGTTTGGGCAGCTTAAGATGATTGATCGAATAAAGTTGACTTTTCAATCATTTCAAATTTGGCATTCCAATGTACTTACATGTTTGATTGAATTTTTTACATCTTATTCGCTTTACGTCATATTTGACTGCTTTGTATCCGTTTGCCAACCCATATATTTTAAGGGTTTATTGAATTTTTTGACATCATATTTTTCCTTTACAACACATTTTGCTGTCGTATTTGTGTTTGCGGTAACTAGTGAGAGATCAATATATATCATCTATTTGCATTTCTACTCTGTGATAATTTTACATTTCGGCTTGAGGCTTTTGATCACTCATTGCCTCTTTAATAGCCTCCAATAATGTTAGACATTCGACCACTGTTAATTGCCATGTCACCCTAACCACATTTCGGAATTATCGATTCCAAATGAGAACATTTTGAGAGGTGAACTTTCTTTCCAATCCCAGAAGCTTTCAAATTGAACTTTTTTTTATTGACAACTGAGTTTCCAAAATTGAATGACATGGATATTTTCAAGTTGGCTGTCAAAAACTTAGATAGGTGATTCACTAGCGAACATGGCATTGCACAATTGTTAGCTAGCAATGCTGGCAGTACAATGCATCTGCAGATCATCTCAAAACGAGCAACTGTGTCGGGAATCAACGCTTTGAAACAATCAAAAGAACTAGCAAGCAATCTTTCAGTCTTTATCAAAGGATCAAATGACACAAAACTCGTTGGTTCGGCACGTAACCCTTGACCCAGCTCAGTATGATAATGTTAACACCAACTTATGTTAATAAACCCATCAGCAAAATGTTCTAGGTGCGGTGATAAGTAACAGTAACAACAACATAATCTGTGATTCAAAATCGGATCAAGTACACCCTACTAAGCATCAAGGCTTTTTGAAGGAGACATTTCTCCTAAATTTTGTTTTCTCAGCAAAGAAGAGGACTACATCTGTTCCGCATTAAGCTTATGACAAGTCTGGAACTTCAAATAGGAGAGACAACACAAAAACAAACATCTCTGGTCACTTCAAGTACTTCCAGCGATCATCTTGCAGAAAAAAGTTTGACTTCCGTTACTCCAGTAAGTCCCTACCAACATCTGAAACTAAAACGAATAAATCAGTATTCAACAGATTTGACAACCAACTGGCACTAATTTGTTTTCAGAAATATATCACTGGTCACCGCAAAACAAGAACTCATTGAGTGATGAGTAGTATCACTTTTTTCGAAAGCAGAGGAGAATTTTTTTTTTTCGAAACAAGGATTACCCAACTCCATCCAGAGGAGAAATGTTGAACTTAAACTTCACTGAGGGATGGTGAACTTTTAGGGGTGCTGAAATTTACAAATTTCTACATGATGCTGCAGAAGTCACCATTAAACTTGAAGCATGCATGGGGCACCCTTTTGCAATGATTTCGTACCGGCAGGCAGAACAAGAACATACATGAAAAACCAAAGTGCATTCTTGTTTGAAAGATTTGAAGATAGACATGAAAAGATGCAAGGGGAAACAAAGAGCGTGTGTACTTGATGTGGCACAGACCACTTGCTCCTATTCTTTTATATATCCAACGTCATTCAATTCACCGGACTTTGAGACACAAACTTTGATTTTTCATCAGTATATACTAATATTTGAAAAAACACTTTTGAAAGTCCCGAAACGCAGATTCTTGGACCTAATATGATGCCAAAATAAACCTTTTCACTTGAAGTTCCTGAAATTTCTTGATTAAAGAAGTATAGTTAAAAGCATGTGAAGAAAATTGTATGAAGTTTCTTCAGGTTTTTGTAGCCCTGTGTAAACATGTTTTAATAGGTAAAGTGAACTGAGAACCACAGGACAGAACAAATAATAATGCCAGAAATGGAACTGGTACAGTGGTATATTAAAAATCGTAAAATGACTATATTTGTAAACATTTAAAATGGTAAAAGATGACCAGCAGGTGTAACAGATGAGAGAGCGTGTCTTATGTAGAATCAACCACCCTAATAATTTTAATTTTGGATGAACGGAAGTGCTAAATTTGAAAATTCCAAAAAGAGCAGACCATGGTGCTTGAGAATGTATCCCAGATGATGTCGAATTATTTTAACAACGAAAGCAATTTTTGAAACAAAGAAACAAACAAATATTCGAGTAAGGACAATCCTGTACATTATGAACTGGAGAACATGTTCATAATTTGAAGGACAAAACATGTCAATTGTCAAAATAACATCAAGGTGCAGGCTACTTTAAACAAAATGATGGGAGAGGATAAAACTTTGAGGCTGAAGAAATTAACATAATATAAGTTGAAATTAATGCTACATGCAACCATGTCACTGCAGCAGGACTAGAAGACACAACATGAAACCTCAGATCTGGAGGGATAAAATGCAGTGGCATAACACCACATGAAAGTTGACAGGTGGCTAATAAGGAGTAGAGATGGGCCTGTTCAACTATAATGTTAATCTTTGGGCATATTGAATCATAAGTTCATGACGATGAACAGAACAGGGCACAAAAAGGAAATGCGAAGATGTTGCCGATTATTTCATGCTGATGAAATTTGACTTTACAGTGAGTTCAATGGAGGACAGTATATTTTCCTACAAAATTTTACTTGAAAACAATTTTCATCTCAGTAGAGCATTTCTTCTTACGATCTCACTAACTGCCTAGTAACAAAAATTGGAAGAGTGAACCAAATAGTTAGTGCCTGTTTTCTAACACAAAGGAATCTAAGTATTTAACCATTTTGCTGATTCCTTTGGTCCAGTGAGCTGATTGGTCAAGTACCACATAGAAGATGGTTGTTAATGCCAGCGGTCTCAAGAGAGTACCAGTAGGTTTTATATTTCAGAATAATGATGGAAGCACTACTAAATTGCCCTGTTATTAAAAGGCCTACACTGAACAAAAACCGGTTTCGCATAGTAAAAAAGACTATACGTAGGGATGTAAATGGGTACCCAATGGGTACTAGTGGGTCACCATCTTAGTTCATTTGCATGATGAGTTTGTAAAGGTGGGATGCATTTCTAGTTCATTTGAGAGAAGTTTTGGGTCGACCCATGACCCAACATTTGGAAAACTTGCATCTCTAACTCGGATCAATTTAGTGGGAGAACATGAAGTTCCGAATAATTCGAAACCTAGCACTTTGGAATCTAGGGATACACGCGTGGTCTCGATGAAGATGTATGCAATGATATCAGAGTTACAAAAGAGGTGTTTATGACAATTTTCAATATGAAATCAAAAGCCTTGTTACAGCCTGAGAAAGTTGCATCATTGGCCAGCCACAACAAACAGGACACAAATTTTCTAGGCACAGAACTTTCTAAAATATCGATGATTTGAACACTTCTAGACCAGTTGCCCAGTTGGTCCAATAAACAAATAAATTGATTTGATGGACCACTCACATTCTCCATATTAGAAACCAGGGATGATGGCTTCGTGTAAAATACATCTAATTAGGACAATTAACTGTTCAGAACAACAGTTTCTTCAATTCTTCATGTACATAACTCTAATCTTTCTGTTAAAACATAAGGGTGGAGCCAGAGGACTTGTTTGCTTAACATTACTGTCAACAGCAAAAAAACATTTTTTAATCAAAGGTTTCCCTGTTTTATTCTTCAGAATTAAACGAGTTCACAGTTTCAGTACCATCCAGTGGCACATCCGCAGCATAATCCAGAACAGAGTGCACAGTGAACAGGAAAAATGCATGGGTAACACTACATAAATGCATAAGATTCACACAAACACAGGGACATGATACGGCAAAAGGAAATGGTTGATTTGGCATATAAATACAAGGTTACCTTGATTGTGCTCCCGCCTCAGCGTAGGTATTTCATCGTCCTCCACATCATCCGAGTCAAAGTGGGAATAACCAGGAGGCAGAACATTGCATCTACACCCAAGCCCCCCACAGCACTGATGAGATATCCTTTGCCAGCAGGCGAGGTCATCTTCGCCATCTCGCCAAGAAACACGAGCACCATGAATGGCACAGAGGCGAGCACTCCAAGCACGGTACGGTTACGAAGACTTTCCCGCAATGCCGCTCCGAGGCTCTTGGAAGCAGGCGCCTGCGTGGCCTCCTGATGCACAACAAAATGCAATTAAACTGCTGAATAACGCATCTAAGGTGCACGAACGAGTGCAAAACAGAAACAGCACGCCCTGGAACTGGAATTATGCAGCACAACGCATTCGCACTTACTAGTTACTAGTATGAACTAAACACACCCCCTTTTTTTTTTATTTTTTTTTAAAAAATAAACACACCCAGGCCAATCGGGGTCCAAAAGGCAATTAAACTGCTGAAGAAGAAGAATGCTCCTACGAGCACAAACGAGAGAAAAAGGCATGCTTTGGAACTGAAATTATGAACTAAACATGCGCAATCGGGCCCAAAAGGCGTCATTTTTTCGTTGTACCTTCTCTGTCGCTGCGCAGTAGTCCGCCAGGCGATTGATGTAGAGTAGCATGGCGACGGGGCTGGGGAACACAAGGCAGAGCAAGGCGACGAGGCGGACCTTGGACGCCGCAGCCACCACGCGGCAGTCCTCGCCGCAGACGAGGCGCCCGATGTCCAAGGCGGCCATGGCCAAGTAGGTGAGCCACATGCTTGCGAGCCACAGGGAGATGACAGCGTCGCCGGCGGCGGCGCCGGCCAGGGTGAGGCGAGTGCGGGCCCGCGGAGCCGGCTTCGGAGGCGAGGGGGTCCTTGCAACGGCCATGGGAGCGCGGCGGAAACCCTACGCTCGCGAAGCTTCCGCTCTCTCTCCGGACAACAGGTGCGGCGGTGTGGAGTAGCCGAGTGGGTGGGATTAGCGGCGAACAGGGGAGGGGATTCTGCGGTGGAGCAGTCGGATTAGGCCCTGTTTGTTTCCGCTTATTTGGAACTCGCTTATCTGAAAAGCAGGCTTTTCTAATAAGCCGCTGTCTGGAGAATCCGCTGTTGAAATAAGCTGGGTGTTTGGCAATCCTGATTATTTTCATTCGATTGTCTGTACTGAGTGCTAAAATGTCCTGAATGACCCTGAGGCTGATTATAGCCCTCTTTTGTTTGGGCTGGGGTAAACACAACGGGACCTAAATCAGTCATGATACACAACATTCGTCATCAGGTACAACAAGCACATGAAACAATCACAGATCAATTGGCAAGATCCAAATTTGCTCCCAAATTGACGAATCAAATTTGGCTGTGCTGGTGTAAACAGCCACTAAATCAGTCATCGATACACAAAATTCGTCATCAGAAAACAATCAAAGATCAATTAGACGGATTCACAAATTTGCTCCAGAATTCAGAATGTACACCTAAAGCTAATTCCTGGTTCCAGATCTCACCGAGGACAGTGGAGATGCACAACGAATGTCCTTCCCCATGTGTTCGTCCAGGAGGCGGAGCAAGCTCCTGTTCGCAGTGGATGGGCGGCCGCACCTTCTTGCCGCTGCTGCCCGCGGGGTACTTGGGCAAGCCATGGCTTGATGGAGGGCGCGCGCTTGGCAGACCGGTCGAGCGCTCGGTCAGGGAGCCCCCTGGCTTCACGGACGAAGCGGAGAGCCGGCCGAGCGTGTCCGGGACGGACGCGGCGAGGAGGCGCGGGGACCGGACCACCGCGGCGCGGAGGAGCGGCGGCGGCGGGATGGAGCGGAGTTAGGGCAGCAGCGTCGGGGCAGCTCGTCGGGATGGCGGGTGGGGCGGCGGCGACGATGGGGAGGAGGGGCGTCGGGCTGGGAGCGAGGCGGCGGAACGATTTGCAGGAAGCGCCAGGGAGAGCGAGGGGTACGAGAGGGAACGGGAGACTGATTCTGCTGTACGCGGCTTCGGAACCGCTTGGGAAAGAATCGGGGATTCAGTTGTGTGGGCGCTTCCCTCAGACGCGGCGTCGCTGGTACGCGGATTTTAATCGCGCCGTTTGTGTCCGCGTTTAGATTATTTCCACCGATAAGCGGCTTTTAATCGGAAACAAACAGGGCCTTAAGCGGACATTGTTAGCTGCACCCGACACATTGTACCCAGCTATTGATTTTTACGAATTCCCGGCTTCAATCCAAGGAAATTAAAGAATGATTTTCTTAAATGGAAAAATTAAAGAAGGATCGAGCAATCGCCAGAGTTCTTTTATTAAGGATAATATCCTTGAAGTGGTGGTAAGCTGTAATTACAAGAGCATCAGTAGCACGTTAGGTCTTGGTTCAACTCTTCGTAGAAACGAATTTTCATACTTCGAAGATACTCATAGAGGTGATCCATCACTGGTTGTTTGCGCATGTGCGTTCATAAGGTGAGTGTGCGTGCATTGTGAATGTCTGAGTTGTACTGTACAATAGAAAAAAAGTTGTAATTACTCAAAGGAAAAAGTCTATTCTACTCCCTCAAGGCCTCAACTCTTCTTGAAGTTCGATTTTCCTTCTTATATTACAAAACGGGGTAAGTTGACTCTCTTAAATCGTGAAACCAGATTTTTTTTCCCCTCCTTGACTGGTTTTGGATAACGGTTTTGACCAAGTCAGCATGTGAGACTCACGGGTCGGTGACAAAAAAAGCACCGACATGTGGGGCCCACCTGTAAGTGACCCATCTGTTAGGTCGAGCTGAGGTCACAAGTGGGTCCCACGTGTCAGTGACGTTTTGTCTCAATGACATGGCACCAAGGTTTCGGGCCCAATGGGCTCCCAAGGCCCACGTTGGTTCCCGGAGAGGTAATGAGAGGTGCGGGTTTAAAGTGCAGCGAGGGCGCCAAAACTGAAGGTGGAAGGTGGACAGCCAAAACTAAAGGTGGAAGGTGGACACTCACGTCTTGCTCATAAAAAGAAAAAGGTGGACACGTGTGGTCATTGGATAAAGTTTAGGTGGTTTAAGATTACTAACCGAATGAATTTTTTTTACACATCATTCGCATTTACATCACATTTAGCCATCAGTATTAGTTTTGCCACCGCATATATTTTAAGAGCTTGTTGAATTTTTTACATCTTACTCGCCGTTACAGTACATTTTGCTGTTGTATTTGTTTTGCAGCAGCCAGTGATGGATCAATACATCCCCGATTTTGCATTTCTAGTTAGTGCTTTGTGCATGTCGGCTCGAGGCTCTTCATCACTCGTCGCCTCTCTATAGCCTCCAATCATGTGAGACATAGGCCACTGTCAGTTGTCATGTCACCCGATTCTCAGTTCCAAAATGAGAACTTTTTCACAGATGAACTTTCCTTTTCAACGTGCGCAGAGCGCGGCTGTAACCAGCAATGCTTGCAGGGCATTGCGTAATCCATCAACTAAATAAGAGAACCCTCTATCGGGAATGAATACTTCAAATCAAACAATATGGGGAAACAAGTGACGCTTCATCTTTACCAAGAGTATCAGATAATCCAAACCTTGCTGACCCAGCATATAACCCAGCTCGGCATATAACACAATCAGATCCAGCATAAAAACTACAGCAGATAGTTGCAGGAGCAGGTCAGTAGCCACAGCAAATTCAACCGTCTTGGGCAACGTCTAAAGCGCAAGGGTACAATTAGTTACAGTACCAAGGCTGAAGCTTGAGTCTTCACGGTTTGGTTTCTAACAATGATCGTTAAGGTCTGTCTACTCTTTCAAAAATCATGACAAGTTTGCGATGATAAAGAGAAAAAGCAAAAAGAAACAGCTCCCATCACTTCAAAGATTCCTGTGCTAATTTTGCTGCACAAGAAACTTGATCTCCTTCGCTCCAGTAGGTCAGAAAACCCAGAACCTGAAATTTGCATAGAATACGTCAGTATTCCATAAAGCAAATTGCACACCACCAGGCACTTACCAGCAATATATCGAATATATGATAGAAAGGAAGCGATTTATCAACTGTAACAGCAAATCAAGTAATGTAGTATCATGCATGGTGCTTCCTAAATTCTGAAGGCAAATCTATCAGTTATTTGGTTCAAGGAGGAGAATAGATGCTAACTAATTTCAGACCAGTGGCGCCATAACAAAATTGCATCAAAATATACAAATAACCATTAATCTATTTGAAGAGCATGTGGATATAAACAGATAAACCCAATAGATCAAGCATGAATGACCAAGTATGTCTTTTGTTTGAAAGGCCTGAGGATACACAAGAAAAGATGCAAGTCTACTTGGAAATGTAACGCTTTGCACGTTGCTCCTGCCATTCTATTATATTAACATCATCGAGTTTTTTTGAGGTCTTCAGGGATAATTTTGATCATAATATCTACAAATTTGAATCAATATATACTTATTAAAGTAAACTTCTGCAAACGTGCTAAATACAAATATGGTAACATAATGTTTATACAACAATATTGATGATATCTATTAGTGGCCAAACTTCCAATAGCATGACCGTCTGCATTCATGTGGCACAGATACTAGGCAACCATTCTTCAGACATGTAGTGGCCAAGATATCCTTAATTATAAGAAAGCACGTGGATAACCTAGATTGAAGAATGCCTAGGTCCCAAAAATCCAATTCTCCTGTCTGAGGATGTTTTATAAGCCTCAGAATCGAATCTCGAACCATGTCATGGGATTAGTATTAAAGGAATAATTGGAAATACTATATCGAGAGATATGGTACAAAAAGCGTCAAAAAAACATAACAGTGGTCGAACACAATCCTATGGAGTATCAACAACATTATTTAGCAAGTCTTGCAACAGAAAGTTCTTTTTGAATGAGATAGAAGTCATTGAGTAAAAATGCAAAAAGAAATCTCAGACTATGACAATACATATGCTCAAATGAACTTATATCATTGCAGCATCATGAAAACAAAAAATAATGCAGTGAAATAGAGCACGCTATACAAGTAGGCAAGCAGCTAAAGACAAAATAGAGTTGGCTAGAATCCAGTATACTACCATATCAATTTTCCTAGATACCGTATTGAAATTCTATCTTTTTATGTTCAACTTGAGACATAAAAGAAAGGAATCATATTGATAGATAATAAATATAACTGAGTACAAGAAGAAGACAAGAAAATGTCCCAACAGCCTAGGAACTCTGCCTATTGGAAGGTAGGGATGTATCCCTAGGTTTACTGGAAGATATTTACTCACAATCTGCTACCAACACTTCAAGTCATGTGCAATCTTAATAGCAGATCATTTGAGCATTTCTAGTCTAAAATTACTAAATCTGATAGGCATTGAGGATAACTAATTGCTTCGACACCATGTAATAGAGCTCACAATGTCAATACCATATTTGCGTTACAGATGCACATGAAGAAGCTCAGAAATACAGAAAACTTCTGGCACACAAGACTTGAAAGGTACCTCGACTCACTGCCGCATCCTCCACGACCTCCAAATCCTCAATGCTGAAACGGGAACAATAATGAAGCAGTACAGAACCTCCGCACCCAGAGCTCCCACGTCACTAATAGCTGAGCCGACTCTTTCGCGGCGCGACCCCTTGACGGGCGGTAACCCCCTCAGCAACTCACCAACAAGCATGAGAATGAGCAAAGCAAATGAAGCGATGACAGCACGCACGACAGTATCCTGGAGGAGTTCCCGTGCAACGTCTGCGAAGCTCTTCTCGGTAGGCACCTGCTCGATGTCACCCTGCTGCAAAGCCAAAATGCAATGTTTGAGAAAACACCTAACACCAAATTTGGTATTTCGAAAAAAAAACACACCAAATTTTGTTAAGGATGTGCTTCGGCGCTCCGAATCGCGAGGATGCATCAATAATTGTTAAATTCATCAGAGCCAGTAAGTAACTGAGTCTAAAGGGGACGAAAGTGTCCTGTACCTCCTCCGCCACGGTGGTCGAGCACGCCATCCGTATTCCCAGCAGCGCCAAGCCGACGGGGCACGCGAGCGACACGGTCACGGCGGCACTCTGGATGACCGTCGAGGCCGCGGCCACCAGGGGGCTGCCCTCGCCGCAGGCACGGCGCCCGACGACAGAGAGGGCCGCGCCCGCGCCGACGAGCCACAGGCCTGCCAAGAACAGGCACGCGACGGCGCCCGTAACGGCGTCGGCGGCAGCCCGCACGAGGTCGCGGCGCGCCAGCGAGGCCGCGATGTTCCGCGACGCCGGCGGCGGCGGCGGAGGCGGCGAGGGCACCATCCCGTCGGCGACGGCCATCGGAGCTGGGGAGACTTGGTTCTCGAAGCTTCTTCGCTCGCTCGATGCGGAGGCGGGCGGAGTGGTTGGTGGGGAAAGTGAAGTGATACCGAGGGCGACGAACGCTAGCAAGGTTTAACAAAATGGTCGGATAAGCGGAAACGGAGTGCCTGATTCCGAGCAGAGATTAATGTGCCTGATTCAATTTTGCTACTTTTTTTCTTTAATAAAGAATTGGTAAAAGGATAAATATTATGCCCGTGGATAAAAGCTGCTGAATATAAGAGTTTTTTCTTAGTAAAATTGCTATAAATTGCTCAATTTGAATTGAGAAATATTTATTTTGAAAGTTCAGTTTTTAAATTGAAATGTTCAGTTAAGCTCATTCCTTGATTTGGAAGTTGTTTCTAGTTGAGAGTGTAACTTCAGGTTCATGATTTCTTCCAAACAGATGTAAATTCCCAGTTGACAAGACTCAATTGAAAGTTCATTCTCCGGCCTAAAGTGTATCCATTTGAAAGTTAAGAGTAAAATATTTCGATTCCTTACTAGAAAATTTAAGATTGTTTGCAAATACTCTCTTCATGATAGGGACAAAATACAAAAGCATCGAGAGCAGGTCCAAATTATCCAGTTAAAAAAGGAATTGTGTCAGGCATCAAAATTTGAAGCCAACCGAATATGGCATAATGATAGTGATCTTTTTTCAATTTCGAACAATGCATCATCAAAGAACAAACTGATGTCCATCACAACACCCCTAAACCGGCAAATCGTTGTTTATGAAACGTTATAGGTGCTGGTAAGTACTTCAAAGATACAATGTTCCACACAGCAATTGGTACCTCAAAAATACAATTTATTCTAGAAATGTACTGATTCTAACAACAAATAAGTAGCTGATAAGCTTCATTGATCACGCTTCCTAAACTTTGAAGGCAAATCCAAACTTGCCAAAAAAAAAGATGTTTGCTCAAAAATATACTTGAAAAGTTACAAAAGCATACAAGAAACAAGGTCCACAACGAAATATATTTACATATGGAGGGTAAAAAACCCAAGTGATTGACTTAAAATCAGCCTTCTTATATAGTTGTTACAAGACTTAACAAACAAAATAAGTGCAACCTTTTTGAACTTAATTTAGGGCATATTACATATTGCTATTACAAAGAACTAGAAATGTTATACACTCGAAACCATTTCAGATTAATTGACCAACTTATCAGTCTTTCCCAAGAAATACACGCATATCAATAATGCCTATTGGCAGCATCTTGGTATCCACATCAAACAAAATGGTGAAAGTAGGAATAGCAATTTATTTTTTTACAGAAGCATAAAATGGTGAAAGTAGGGAACTAATTGAAGACAAAAGGTGGCTTACATTAAAACATCGATAACAGGACAAGCACTTCACGGTAGCTTTATGTAAACAAGAGCAAAGACACATGAAAACATTTATTACATGACAGGATTAATGGTATTCCAGTCCATCCATAAATACACTTGGGATCAACAATTTTTTTTAGTTTAGCGCATATTACGGATTTTTATTACAAAGAACTACAAGCGTTATCTACTGGAACTCATTTTCACATCAAATTAACAAACTTATCGGTCTTTGGAAATGCATATCGCTAACACCTGAAGACAGCATCCTGCTATCGACTTCAAACAAAATGGTGAAAGCTGGATTAGCACTTCACACAGGTCAGAGTTAATTGAGGATAAAACGTGTCACACGTTATATTTTCTCTTTCATGCAATAAGAAGAATAGAATAGCTTTATCATGTGAAAAATAAAGAGTACTAAGATACATGAAAAACATTTATTTCAGGACAGACTAAATGTATTCTCTTCACATTTAATTAAATCAACATCTTTCTTGCATCACAAATGGAAAGGAAAACTGGAAAAGGTACTCGTTTCACCCAAAAAAAAAGGAAAGGAAAAGGTACTCTGCATAGGAGGAGGCTTTTTCATCCAATTCTAAGGAACTAATTATGAAGGGCGTTAGCCAATGTTGAATAGAGTCTATCACGGAATCCAGACCAGCAATATCCATTGAGTTACCAAATAATGTACCTGCCTCAACTAGAACGCGCGTGACCTTTGTCTAGATCACAATGACCATCATTTACCAGAGAAACTCAGCTCAACTGTCATTGTTTGGTTATGCATCACACATATTTCAATAAATTGATCGGTGCCAGACCTAAAATTGCATGGATATCTATAGCAGAGCTAAATCTTAAAAGGAATGGAACGAATGAGCATTACCACATCAAGAAGATGACCGTTTTCCCCTGCTCGTTACCCTCCAGTCCTTCACAGCCTTGAAACCAAATTGGGGTAGACGACCAAAATCAGCATTTTAGAACCACCCAGCGTCCCAATGTCAACCATGAGACCACCAACGCTTCAATAATACTACCTATTGGCAGCACCTTAGCATCCACTTCAACAAAATGGTGAAAGCAGGAATAGCATTTCACAGAGGCAGGGAACTAATTGAAGACAAAAGGTGGCACAAATTAAAACATCTATTACAGGAGAAGGACTTCATAGTAGCTTTATGTAAACAAGAGCAAATAGTACTAAGACACATGAAACCTTTTATTACATGTCAGGATTTATGGTATTCCAGTCCATCCATACACTTGGAATCAACATTTTTATAAAAAAAATAGCGCATATTATGGATTGTTATTACAAAGAACTACAAGTATCTACTGGACCTCATTTTCATATCAAATTGACAACTTATCAGTCTCTAGCTTTCGATATGCATATCAACAACACCTGAAGGCAGCATGTTGCTATTCAGTTCAAACAAATGGTGAAAGCTGGATTAGCACTTCACACAGGCCAGAATTAAATGGAAGACAAAAGGTGGCACATGTTAAATTCATATAAACCATACTAAAGCTCCTCTTTCATGCAATAAGAAGAATAATATAGCTTTTACGTGAAAAGCAAAGAGTACTAAGATACATGAAAAACATTTATTACAGGACAGAAGTAAATGTAATCTCGTCCATCCTTACACACATTTAAAATCAACATCTTTCTTGCATGACAAATGGAAAGAAAAAGATAATCTAGGTTGAACATCTTTCTTTAATGACATCCATACACATTTATTACTAATTATGAAGAGCGTTAGCCTAGGTTGAACAGAGTCTACCACGGAATCCAGACTAGCAGTAGCCATTAAGTTCCAAAATAATGTATCTTTGTTTAGATCACACCATCATTTATCAGAGAAACTCAGCTCAACTGTCATTTTTTTTTCGTTATACATCACACATAATTCAATAAGTTGATCAGTGCCAGGCCCAAAATTGCATGGATGTCTATAACAGAATTAAATCTTAAAAGGAATGGAACGATTGAGCATTACCACATCGAGAAGATTACCGTTTTCCCCTGCTCATCACTCTCCAGTCCTCCACAGCCTTGAAACCAAATTAGAGTAGACGACCAAAACCAGCACTGTAGAACCACCCAGAGTCCCAATGTCAACCATGAGACCACCAACGCTTCGCTCACGAGATCCACCATCCGTCATACTGCCAGCATCCATCAGACAGCCAACGTTGGGCACTAATCCGAATCTGGTAACCTTAAGGGGACGTCCCCCCTTTTATCCAACGGCAACGGAGATCCCAGACGCTTGGGGATCCGCAAAAGACGCCACGGTGGAACCGAGGTCGATTCAGATAGGGGGACAAATGATGTCCTACGTGGCTTTACGTTAATTACGCGGGAATCTAGAATTCAAAAATCAATTTCCGCCGGACACACATAAACGACTGACACATCAACACCACGCGTCCTTCAATCACTGAAAAAGCATTGTATTGCATCAGGGATCAGAAGACGACCGGCGACGGTGCACAAGGAAGATTGCTGGGGAAGATTGAAAGGAAGCTGAAGCAAGCTGCAGATTTTTTGCAGCGAGCCAATACAACCATTTTTTCTTTGGTGATACTGGACGCATTTTTTTTCCCGAGGAATTCCTTCTACCAGTGAAGTTTCAGTAGCCATTGCCTTGGCTACAGCTGAAAAAACTGGCTAGTATCATTGCGCCCCCCCCCCCCCCCCCCCCCCCCCCCCCCCCCCCCCCAAAAAAAACCAAATATGACAGCAACTTACACGCTATCAGCAACGGTATACCTTGCAAGGTAAAAACAAAGTTCACTACTAAAACGGAATTGTGCTCATTGCACATATTACACGAACTGACGGTTCTAAACTAAAAACATACATACATTACCATAAAAATAAACCAAGTCCAACATCTAATACTGGTTGAATGCCACTACATCATTGAGTCCAAGCCTGATATGTCCAATGCTACAACCTGCCACTACATCATTGAGTCCTGCTTATACTATGCACTTAAACAACAGTTGCCTTTATTGACACAACCTATCAATATACTCAACAGATAATCAACTAAAAGCACAATACAGGTGGTAGCTCCCCACAGTTGTCCAATAACTGAGTAGACTCGTGCAGCATCAGTGCAGCAATGACATCTGCGCCAACCTGAAAATTTTACATAAGGTTCAGTACATTACCGCATCAGCTCTGCTCAATTAGCAACTGCAAGAGAATACAGCTACAAACCTGCTGCAAGTCCAGGTCAATTTCGCGACCATTAAATGAACGACAAAATGATGCAACCAATACCCCTGAACGGTTCCTAATGAGCCAAAACGCATAACAACCAGTCACAAAATAATAGTTGTAACTACATGTCTTTTTTCTTTACATCTAAACACAACATATTTAACTGAAGGAACTACACTACAGGGGAGGTTACCTCGGCACCTGTTCCAACGATGAATGTAAATGTTCAACTGATGCTCCTAGCCAGTCATGATGCCAACATCCAAAGTATTTCCGTGCAGCAAGCGCCATTCCCCTCTTCAGAAGCGTGACAACATATTCATGAGTCGGGTCTACTTTCTCCCCGGTACCACCAATACCACATGGGTCATACACTACAATACAATTATCTTCCATCCGCCAGGCATAACAAACCCAACGGTGAACCAATAGCAGAGGAAAGAATATCTGTGAAGAAATCAAAACAGACCAATACTTACTATCAAAAGAATCAAATTACAACAACATAGTAAAAAAATTGCCACCAAGATAGCAAAAACATAAAACATAGTCACAAGGGAACGGACTAACCATCTGGCAAAACTGAACATCGTACATCAAGTGAGAACCAGTCAACTGGGCACGGATGGAAATTTCAAAGCATCGTGGCCAGCCAGCGATTTAAAGAGCCTGGCAAAATAAATAATCAGCCGTATAATATTTCAAGTGCAACAGCATGTGAAAGCACCTAAACACACATACGCAGACCATAGTGTCACAAAAAAAAAAATCCAAAACTGTGGCATACTAACCAAGAAGTCACATTCCACAAAATGACGCCACCTCGGCGCGTCAAGCGAGCCATACAATGAATCATCAATTTGCCTAAACCTCCTCAGCAGAACATCAAACATATCCATCTCAAGTTCAGCTCCACCCAAGAACTGTAACCTTGCATCATTAGGCTTCACTTCTCGAAACTTCGGGGAGTAGTGTGCATACCATGGCCTGTTATAGCAAGCAACAAAAGAGGCCAGACAATATATGTTACACACTGCAAAATGATAATCTGGTTGTGAATGTTAAGGCCCATATTGTCTAGGCCCATATTGGTCCATAGTCATGGCTATATACATACACCATCGACTGATTACAGGATATACTCTCTAATTCTAAGGATAGTGTAACATGGTAACAGAGCATGGTTAGGGTTAGGGTTAGGGCTAATCAATTTTCCTAATCCCATCCCGATCCAATTTTTTTCCCTAATCCCAAGCAGCCGTCGCGGCTGTCAATTCCGGCCGCCGTCGCGGCCTTCTTCTCGCCGCCGTCGCGGCGTCCATCCAGCTGCCGTCGCGGCGTCCCTCCAGCCGCCGTCGCGGCCCTCCCCCAGCAGCCATCGCGGCTGCCTCTCGGATCCACGTCGCGGTCTTCTCCAGCCGCCGTAGCGACTCCAGTTCAGGCCGCCGTCGTGATCTGCCTGTCCGCCATCGCGATCTACCTGTCCGCCGTCGTCACCTCTTCGTCAACCTTCAATTTCGGCTGCTACTCCTTCTGCTGCTGCGGAAAATTTCATTCCTCAAGATCTGCTGCAGTGGGAGTGGTGCTGCTCGTCCAGTTTGGGTGCATTGCTGCTGGATTTGCATTTGTTGCTGTACCTTCGTCATCCTGGTGCTGTTCTGTTCGTGTGCTGCTTGGAAACAGAGGTGCCATCGTCTGCTATTCTCACGGTGGTAACTGCTCCCTGCTGATTCTCTTTTGCTGTTGGTCAAGCACCAGTAGGTTTCAGCAATGTCTCAAATCAATGCTATTGTTGTTAATGTCACGCTTGATGGCCAGAATTACCGTGAATGGGCCTTCTGTTTACAAACTGCATTGAGAGGTTATGGACTTTCATTTGACTGATGATCCACCTGCGCCCACTACCAATAATAGTAATGCTGCTGACATTAAAACTTGGAAAGTCAATGATGGGAAGGTGATGGCTGCCATTGTCAATAGCACCAAACAATCTATGATCATGAGTTTGTCTTCTTTTGAAACAGCCAAAGCCATGTGGTCTTATTTACAGGAGCGTTATGTTCAGGACAGTGGCGCTCTTCTCCATAGTCTCATGCAGAAAACCCATATGCTTGAGCAGAATGATATGTCTATTGATGAGTACTACTCTGCTTTTGATCGCTTGATGGGTCCATTGATGTCCATGGTGCCTAAGTGCACAGTTGGTGGCTGTACAGCAATGAAATTCATTGAAAAATTCTTCACATACAGATTTGTCATGGGTCTTAAGGCCGATTATGAGTCTATTCGGACACGATTGCTTCATGGCTCTTCTACTCTCACCATGGCAAAAGCCTTATCTGATTTGCTTGCAGAGGAAACTCGTTTTCAGTCTCTATCAGTTTCTCATGCAGCAATACCTCATAATGTGCTGGCTGCTTCCCACAAGAGTGGTGGATCCAGGAATAGTTCCTCTGAACCTTGTAAGCATTGCAAGAAGCTCACTCATCGATCTGACCAATGTTTCTCCAAGTATCCAGAGAAGCTAGCTGAGTATCGTGCTCGCCGTGGTGGTCAGGGCCGTGCCACATCTTCTAGTGGCTCTGTGTCTGTTGCTGCTGCTGCACCTATTGGAGCTCGTCAGTCATCGTGGGCTCTTGATTCGGGGGCTTCGTTTCATGTCACCTCTGATGAATCTCAATTAGTTGATTGCAAGCCGGTCAACGATGGGTCCTCTATACAGACAGCTGATGGTACTTCTTGTTACATATCACATACGGGTGCTCTTAAACATCTCATTTTTCTGTACCTAATGTCTCCATTGTACCTTAGCTATCTATGAATCTTCTTTCAGTTGGTCAGATCACTGACCAAAATTGTTTTGTCGGATTTGATGACTCATCTTGTTTTGTTCAGGATCGTCGAACAGGGGTTGTGATTGGGACTGGCCATCGCCGTAGAGGTTCTTCTAGCCTCTACATCTTGGACACCTTGCGTCTTCCTTCGACCGCTCGTGTGTCTTCCATTGCATCGTCGACCACCTCATCCTTCATCAAGTGGCATCATCGTCTGGGTCATCTATGTGGATCTCGTTTGTCTACATTAGTAAATAAGGGATGTTTAGGTCCTACGTCTATTGAGTCTAGCTTTCATTGTAAGGGTTGCAAACTTGGCAAGCAAATACAACTTCCATATTTTTCTAGTGATTCTTATTCAGCTAGACCTTTTGAACTTATTCACTCAGATGTATGGGGTCCTGCACCTTTTGCTACCAAATCTGGTCAAAAATACTATGTTATTTTCGTTGATGATCATTCTCGGTATACTTGGATATACTTTATGAAACATCGTTCTGAATTATGTGCCATTTATGAGTCTTTTGCTCGCATGATTCACACTCAATTTTCCACCTCTATTAAAGTCTTCCGCTCTGACTCTGGTGGTGAGTATTTATCTGGCAGGTTTCGCCAGTTCTTGACCTCGGAGGGTACACTTGCTCAACTTTCATGTTCTGGTGCTCACGCTCAGAATGGTGTTGCTGAGCGGAAACATCGACATATTATTGAGACTGGACGAACACTCCTGATTGCTTCCTTTGTTCCCTCTCATTTCTGGGGTGAAGCTGTGGCTACAGCTGTTTATCTCATCAACCGACAACCATCATCCAAATTATCTGGCAAATGTCCAGGTGAAGTCCTCTTTGGTACTCCTCCTAAGTATGACCATCTTCGGGTTTTTGGCTGTACATGCTATGTTTTGCTTGCACCTCGTGAGCGAACCAAGTTGACAGCCCAGTCTGTTGAGTGTGTCTTCCTAGGGTACAGTCCAGAACATAAGGGTTATCGGTGCTATGATCCTTCCACTCGCCGCATTCGTATTTCTCGGGATGTCACTTTTGTTGAGAATCGTCCCTTCTTCTATAACTCTTCTACTCATTCGTCCTATTCTCCAACAGAATCCACCTCATTCATGTGTCTTCCTCCTATCCAATCTGATGATGCTCACACATCACCTCCGCTGCAGCCAGTTCCTCCCATCCCTATATCACCTCCTGAATCAACCATTTCACCTTATTCAGCGAAACCACCTGTCACTACCACTTACACACGTCGTCCTACACAACAAACAGAGCTTCCCCTCACTTCAACATGCCTGGCCAGTCCCCATGCCCCTGTTATTGATGATACTACTAACATTGATGAGTCGCATGTTGTTTCTGATCAGCCACAGGTCAATAATGGATATAATCTCCGTGACCGCGCCGTTATGGAACCTCCTGATTTCTATGGTTACCCACGTGTGAAGAGACATCGTGTTGGGGCTGTTCTTCATGAGCCATCCACTTATCATGAAGCTTCTGGTATTTTGGAGTGGCAGCTTGCTATGGCTGAAGAGCTTGCTGCACTTGATCGTACACATACTTGGGATATTGTCCCACTACCTTCACATGTGGTACCTATTACGAGTAAGTGGGTGTTCAAAATCAAGACCAAGTCAGATGGTTCTATTGAAAGATATAAAGCACGCCTTGTTGCTCGAGGTTTTCAACAGACTCAGGGACTAGATTATGATGAGACTTTTGCTCCCGTTGCTCACATGACAACCGTTCGGACTATGATTGCAGTGGCTGCGTCTCATTCTTGGACTATTTCCCAGATGGATGTTAAGAATGCTTTTCTTCATGGCGATTTGCATGAAGAAGTATACATGCAGCCACCTCCGGGAGTGGATGCTCCTTCGGGACATGTTTGTCGACTACGCCGCGCTTTATATGGTCTCAAACAAGCTCCTCGTGCATGGTTTGAGCGTTTTGTTTCTGTGATAAAGGCTGCTGGTTTTTCCTCAAGCGATCATGATCCTGCCTTGTTTATTCATCTTTCTTCACATGGTCGTACTTTGCTACTCTTGTATGTTGATGATATGCTGATTACGGGAGATGATGCTGAACATATTTCTCTTGTAAAGAAGCAGCTTGGTGAACAATTTCAAATGTCTGATTTGGGCCCCCTTAGTTATTTCTTGGGAATTGAAGTTTCACATTCATAAAAGGGATATTATATTTCTCAATCTAAATATATACAAGACCTTATTGCTCGTTCTGGAATTACTGATAGTAAAATAGCAGCAACACCTATGGAGCTTCATTTGCAACTTAGACCTACCGATGGCACGCCCCTTGAGGATGCCTCTCGATACCGACATATTGTGGGGAGTCTAGTCTATCTCACTGTCACAAGACCTGACATTGCTCATGCAGTTCATATTTTGAGTCAGTTTGTGAGTGCTCCTACCTCAGTTCACTTTGGTCATCTACTTCGTGTGTTAAGATACTTGAGGGGCACGTCTTCTCAATGCTTGTTCTATGACCGTGATAGCCCGCTTCAACTTCATGCTTATTCAGATGCCACTTGGGCAAGTGATCCGACTGAACGTCGTTCTATCACGGGTTATTGCATTTTTCTTGGTTCTTCTCCTCTCACTTGGAAGTCCAAGAAGCAGGCTGCTGTATCCCGATCCAGCACAGAGGCAGAACTTCGAGCACTCGCAACTACCACATCTGAGATTGTATGGCTTCGATGGTTATTGGCTGATTTTGGAGTTACTTGTGACTCCCCAACACCGCTTCTGTGTGACAATACCTCAGCCATACAAATTGCTCATGATCCAGTGAAGCATAAACTTACAAAGCATATTGGTGTTGATGTCTCGTTCACTCGATCTCATTGTCATCAGAAAACAATTGCTCTTCAGTATGTGCCATCAGACCTGCAACTAGCAGATTTCTTCACTAAAGCACAAACTCAAGAGCAACATCGGCTTCATTTGCTCAAACTCAATGCTTCAGATCCGCCTTGAGTTTGAAGGGGGGTGTTAAGGCCCATATTGTCTAGGCCCATATTGGTCCATAGTCATGGCTATATACATACACCATCGACTGATTACAGGATATACTCTCTAATTCTAAGGTTAGTGTAACAGTGAAAAAGTACTGACAAGAATAGAGGATTCCGTATGCGGTAACAAGTACATACAAGTGTGTGTTATCCATTTCAGGCATCTGCTCCAGAATCTTTAATTTACGGAGCAGGCTGTCTTGATCAAATGAGGATGAGAATCCTAAATCCCAGGGGGACTGAACCTTGTGGTGCCGAAACAAAACAGGGCACATAGCTCGAGTGCCAATATGATCTGCCATATGGAACTCTTTGTTAAGGTCAAACAACCTAGTCTTCTTATGCTTACGTGACAACAGATACACACGGCCATCACTTTAGTAACGATTGCCTCAACACGTGCACCACAATTTGATTCTTCACATAAAAGGTCGTCAATGTGACCGCAGCGAACCACACTGCCGATGTCCATCTTCCTTCTCTCAACAAATTCCACGGCAAGCGGGTCATGCAACTGAAATTGTCTACTAATATCCAAAGTTTCAGATCCTACAGAATATACAGGTACACTGTCCCACATCATGAGTAGAATGCTCAAATCCACATAGCACGCAACTCTCATCTGAGCAGCTTCCATTTTCAGGGGCGCCCGTATCAGGTGTCCGACATAATGATTGACCTTAAAATAAGAAAATATACAAACTATGAGTTTCTACTCATACCAAACACGTTGCACATATAACCATTGGAAAAAACATAGGGGATCCCACTAATACCTAGCATCCAAAATGTGCTGTCATAGTCCAAACGATAGTTAAATCCTTCAAGGAAAGGAAGGATTATGCTTGCGACAGCAAGCTCATGCCTCATAGTGACTTCACTAATCTGCCTCCTATGCTCAGCGAGTGCAAGATACACTGGGCCAGCAACCTAACCAACAAACAAAATACATAAACTGAAAATAAATAAACATGAACCCATTTTGATCCAAAAACAAAATAGAACTATTCCAATACAAATAATCATACCTCTGTCGGTATACACAGTTGTCTAGTCATCAGCACCGCATCATCCCACATAGCACTTTTCTCATCCTTGAGTTCAGCTACATTAGCAGAGCACAGCTCAGATGCCCAACTATAACATACCTCTTTAGGAGACCGCAGCTGCAACATGAAAATATGAGGAAAGTTTAACCAACAAACTATAAAAGATTTATCAACCACTGAATGAACTAAAAATGGTGTGATACCAGAATACCCAAGGCAGGATATTCCCTACACATACCTGGGACATGCCATAAACAACATCCAGTCTGCCACTATCATATATGTTGCTGTCAGCATCAATCATATAACGTATCCTATCCGTTGAGAAGCTCCGAATTCTGGGTTGGATGCTGTGACTTGTGTTCCATATACCAAGGTCCATACTGTCAAGATAAATAACCTATTACCCAAAAAACAAAAGATTCAATTTTAGATATGAAAGTAACAAAAAAACTATCATATACACAGTGGAACCAAAAAACACAAAGATTCAATTTTATATAAAAGCTGCAGCTCAGTGTTTTTCAGGTACCTGCAGGAACAACGAGCAACCAGTGAGATTGGACACGCGAACCTTCCGCATAATATCAGTCTTCAGCTTCCCCACAGCCTCCACAAGCCGCTGTATAACATATGAACCCCAATCATACATCTTGATATCATCAGGATCAGTCAGTGCATCCCAATACTCGGCGGTCACATAGTCATGCTTAGCACAAGGGGCCAACAAACACGACATAACAAATATAACAAAAGCAACCTTGAAAGTGTCTTCCTCCATTTTAGACATCGGACCAGTGTATACTCAGTCAAGGATTTCCTGTATAACCTTTATGCTTCTCTGCTCTTTCGCATCAATTCCTAGAAAGTTTTTCAGCAGAGAGACCTTTCGCTCCTTCCTGGCATTCCGACGATCAAGCACTCTTTTCCCATCGCAAGGAATTCCGAAAATTTTGCCAACATCCTCCTTGCAGAATGGAACTCTCTTCCCCTCACCAAGCAAAATAGTTTGAGACACCTCATCCACGTTCCTCATTAACCAAACAGTGAACTTCCTGTTAAGAGTCTTCAGTGGTGGCAAATGAAGCAACCCACCAAATCCTATTTCCTTCACAAATTGCCTTTTCCTGTCATCAAACCTAGAAATCACATCATGTACAGAGCGAACTGCACACCGAGAAATTACTGCTTGCGATTCAGATGCTGCAATCACTTGGTTCGACATTGGAAGAAGATTCACCATTGCTGTGTTCTAGATCTATATTATTCAACCATTCTGCACCAGTGTGGTGCCCATTTTCGACGCATTGAGCCATCTGCAGATTTGTAGACTACAAATTCATCAAACTAAGATTCATTGCATCCTAAAAGGGGCAAAAGGCGATGACAACTACTACAACACCGAAAAGATCATTCTACGGGCGAAACGGGATAAAAATGGAACACGAAACCAAAACGGCGTAGCCTAATCAAGTCAAACTGTGCACATGTAGAAGGTGAAAAAAAAGGCAAACTACCTCCAACTGAGTTGCGGCGGCACCACTCGGAAACCAAGCACAAGCGATCGATAAGATTTCCTTCCGTCGCCAGAACGGCAACGAACCCTATACCAAGGTTGAAGACGACATGAATGGGGGCTAGGGAAGATGGGAGCAACTGAAGAGTGTGAATCGTGACGCGATCGATATAGTTAAAAATGCCGGAAAAACTGACCAAAGATAGACGCGGATGAACCATTGCGACATGCGGCACCGATGGAGGGGAAAAATATATATTTATCCGGCCCAGTGATAGATCACAACAAAAAGGGGACCGCATGTGGGGCCCGTCACCTTCAGCATGTTTAGTGGATTAATAGACGAATTACTACCTCTCCGTCCCACGTCCTGGAGCATGTGAAACTTCCTCATGTGACACTTCCTTGCTGTCGCTCGGGTTTTAACACAAGACGCGTTCCGATGAAAGGGCAAAAGCTTCAGAAGATTATCTTCGTGGCCTCCGTGCCGGCCGAACAGAACCAGAGCGAAGGGGGCGACCAGCAATCCGAGGAACATGGCGACGCGCTGGAACGCGTCCGCCACGTCGGCCACGGCGGAGCCGCGCCCGAGGATGGTGGGGAAGAAGCACAAGCAGCCCGCCCAGATGGCCCCGAAATGGAGGTAGATCACGGCGTTGGCCGCCGCGCGAACCGGCGGGACCCAGTGTGCTAGCGCCGCCCCCAAAACCTCCGCCGGCGTCGATGGCACCTCCTGATCCGTGGCGGCGGCGGCGGCGGCCATAGGAATCCTAGCTAGGCCGAGCGCTTGGGGAGAGCCGGAGAGGGTTAGTTATAGTGGAGTTAATTACGGGCCTGCGGGATTTGCCGATAAAAACATGAGCTAAATAGGTAAGTCCACCGGTGACTGCAAAAGAAAAGCAATTTTGCTTTGCAACAAACTTTTATCGATGACGGTCAGGTACGCACAGGTGGCTAATTAGAGTGGATGGATAAGTGACGGTGTGAAGGCAGTAGTCAAATTATGAGATTCTCGCCTATTGGTGGTGTGAAACAATAATAGACATACGCAGTTTCTAGGAAAAATTTACCAGCAACACAAAATTTCAAGTTATATCTTCACTCACAAACTATCAGGACTAGCCTATTGCATCATATCTTCACCTAATTGAACATTTTCGTTACGTGACAAAGAACATTATGAAGATTGATAATGATCACATAACATTAGCTTTAATTTCCCGTCACAGTATGTGACTATGTCAGGAAATGGCAAATACTCTCTCCGTTTTTAATTATATGACGCTGTTGACTTTTTTATTGAACTTTGACCAACAATATAGATTTAAATAATTATTTTTTGAATGTGAAATGAATACCATTGGATTCATCATCAAAAACACTTTAAAGTTAACTTATACACTTAGCTATTTACACGAATATTTATAGATAAAACAAATGGTCAAAGTGACAAAAAAGTTAATGACGTCATATAATAAAAAACGGAAGGAGTATACATATTGTAAATTTGTAGTGCTGTTTGGCGTCCCCCATTTTCTGAAGGTGTCCATTTTTTCGGCCCCGGCAACAAGCGGAACGGCTCACAGCTGTGTACCGCATCGCACGCACGCAACCCAAGAAAGACCCCTCGGCTTCCTCCGTACGCCCCCGCCTCACCACTTCACCAGCCCATCACCCCGCCTCCTCTGCTCGCCACCCACATATTCCATCGGAATCTTCTGGAACCACCCCCAGCGTCTGCGCTCCCATCCCATGGCGAACACCGAGGCAACCAAGGCTCCACCCCAGGGGTCGCCGCCGGCGAGGAGGAGTAGGGGCGCTGCGGCGGCTCTGCGCGGGCTCGTCGCCCGGGCCGCTGACGCCGTCGTCTGCTGCTCCGTGGGCGCGCTGTGGACGGCCAACGCCGCTTGCGCCGCCCTCATCGCCGCGCGCCGGGCCTTCGGCGACGACTCCCTCACCGCGGCCGTCGCGAAGGAGCTCTTCGTGGCGTCCCTGGCTGCGATGGTGCTGCTCGTGCACCCAGCCATCCTGATACAGAACTGGCGCAGCCGCAAGGGCGGTGAGGTAATTGCTTTGCTTCTCCCCCCAAATGGTTCCTGCAATTCGTCGCTCACGAGCATTTCTGAGGCTTGGGCGTGTGGATTTTGTGGGGTTTTGGTGCGCAACGGTGCTTGCGGCAGGTTGGTGAGGCCGGAGGGGAGGCCACGAGACCCGCGGCGGAGGGGCGTCTTCCTGAGAGCGCCGGAGCACGCACCTGCCTGAACGGATTCTGCGGCCCCGTCGCCGCGCGTATCTTCCGCGTGCTCTGGTTGTTCATGGCCCTGGCTCTGGTGATACGGATGCTTGAGCCGGCACAGGGGTCATGTGCAGCGAAGGTTGCTTCCGTGCTCCGCGACATAGGATGCTTCCTTCACACTGTGATGTACTGCTCCATCGTCGTCTCGAACTACGTGACCGGACTGAAGCGCGGGAGGGCCAAGCAGGAATGACATCTTGATGCATGAAGGATTCGAGGTGTGTGCGTCTCCACTCTCCACTCGGTGATATCACCACCGCGTTATTAATACGGACTTGTTTGTTAATAATGTCTCTTGCTTGTTGTTGTTTGATGCATTTGACCGACTTTTCTTGGCCGATCGAGACTGGTTACAATTTGTTGTTTGATGTAACACACTAACATGGCCAGACTTATATGCTTTCAATAAAAGCAGGAAAATTTTCTACCGTTAAAAAAAAACATGGCCAGACTCCAGAGATGTCTCCTCTTGGGCGCCATGAATAATGTTTGGGTTTCAATCCATATATCTGGTCCTCTACTGTGGAAGTTCAGTGTGAAGCTGCTTTGGAACTAATTTGGCCTATGCTCTGTGTGGTAACCCATATTTTCAGATATTCTCGAAGACTTAGTTTGGTATTTTTCGAAGGCTTGTACCGCACGAAAGGAAACTTATAGATAGACTCCGAATCTGTTACTACAGATCGGAAGTCTTGTAGAACAAGGCAAGGACTCCTAGAGGCGGTAATTAGGACTATAAATATACATGTAACCCTCCGATGAGAGGAGATCGAAAGATACAGCATATACACCACCATATTCAACACGACACACACTGGACGTAGGGTTATTATCCTCCGGGAGGCCCGAACCAGTATAAAAACTCTCTGTGTGCCCTAGATCGATACCTCGATTGATCGTTGTTCCCCGAACCAAATATTTGCCGTTCTCTCGATTATTCGGGCGACGACAGAGGCGCGCCAGGTAGGGGGGCAGCGCTGAGGATCCATCTAGAGCTTCAGATGGCATTGGCGAACAAGATGAAGTTCCCGGCGGGCGCCGAATTCAAGTTCGGGTCTTTCACGTTCGTCGCGGACAAGGAAGGAAATCTCCAGGAAAAGACGTCGGTGGCGCAGGAGGCGTCCCCGGCGGCCATGAAAGCTCCGTCCTCGTACGGATCTGCTGAAAAGAGCTCGTCGGCGGCGCCACGTGTGTCGCCGGCGGCCCCATGTACTACGTTCGGACTGCGAAATTCCGCAGCCGAGTTCAAGATCGCTTCGCGGGTATCGGGCTCTCCGTTTGGAACCCGCCTAGAAGACGGATCCACCTTGGATCCGCCACCTAGCTCTGCCCTAGAAGCGAGAATGCAAAAGATCGCTCTCGACATCACCGAGGGGCGGTATTTTCCTGGATTCGGGCTCGGTTATCCCAATTACGAGTCTGACTTCAGTGACGATGACTGCCCTGAGATCGGAGATCCAAACCAGGGTCACAACCCGGCCAGGAAAGTCTTCATGGCGGGATGAGGCATCCAGCAATTTGCGCACCATCGACTCGATCAGATCTCGATCGGTTGCGCCATCCAATGTGACGTCAAGAAATCTCAACCCCGACTTCGACGCCGTCCGGTTCCAAACTGCGCTGGATTCCCTCGCCCGTATGGCCCCTGACGGAACACCACTGGCTCCGATGGTACAACAAGTCGTGGAACTTGCCGGCCGCGTGATCCCACTGCAAGATCAGGAGGTTGCTGCGCCGGCCAGGACTCCAGTACACAGACGCCTGGGGACTACTCAGGATCAGAGGGCCGATTCATCCTCGCATGGATCATCTTCCGACCACCCTAATCGACGACGGCGTAATCTGGAGTTTTCGGATGCAAGACATCAGATAAACCAACGGAGGAACCAAACTGGCAATCCCCCAAGGGGGGAACCAGACCAACAAACCCCAGGCGCTCCAGCTCGTAGAGGGACGCGCCCAGAGACGGCTCCTAAGCCGCCCCCGTATAGGGCTCTGGGTAGTTATCTCCGAACTGTTGAGTGGCCAGCTAAGTTCAAAGTGGGGTCTATCGACAAGTACGACGGCACTATCAACCCAGAAGAGTTCTTGTCGATATATTCCACGACGATAGATGCCGTAGGAGGAGATGAAAGGATCAAGTGCGCCTATCTACCCACCGCCCTGACCGGAGCAGCGCGGTCGTGGTTGCTAAACCTCCCGGCATATCACTTCGACTCCTGGGCAGAGCTGTGCGAGGTCTTCAAGGGAAATTTCCTTGGGTCATACAACCGCAACGCAACACCAGAGCAGCTCCGAGGTGTTAAACAGAAGGCTGATGAGAATCTTCGAGACTACATCAAGCGTTTCTGTCTAATGAAGAACACAATCGCAGACATCTCCGATATAGAAATAGTCCTCGCCTTCCAAGAAGGGTGTTTGGATGTGAAGATGGTGGAGACCATAGCGGAGAACGAGCCAAAGACTACTGCAGAGCTGTTCCGATTGGCAGAAATCTGTGCCAAGGCTGCTGATGCTCGTGCTCGCCTCTCCGATGGCCGGGGCAAGGCTCCGAAGAAAAAGTCAGAAGACAGGGAGGTGAATGCGGTTGATCGGTCGGGATCGGATCGTAATCACTTCCGTAAGAAGCGAGGTCGTCCCGAAGGCGTGGCCAAGTGGTGTCCGATTCATCGCTCCCCAAATCACGAACTAGAAGAGTGCTTCGATTACCTCAAGCTCGAAAAGAAGCGTCTAGAAGAGGGCAAGACCTCACGGACGACCAGAGAAGAGGATCGGGGCCGCGAAAGCCAAGATCGAGAAAACCGAGATCGGGAGCACCGAGATCGGGAGAACCAGGATCGTGGGCGCCGAGATCGAGATTACCGAGATCGGGAGGCCAGGGAGCGCGATGACCGGGACGAACGCCCACGCTACAGAAGTCGCAGAGATCATGACGATGACGAGGAGGAGAGGTACCCGGAGATCAACATGATCTTCGGAGGAAGCTCCGCTCTGTCATCCAAGAGCCAATACAAGAAGCTGCAGAGAGAGGTGGCTATGGCAGAACCCTGTTCTAGAAGACTAGAGTGGTCGGATATCCCGATCGCGTTCAATGCCGATGACCACCCGAAGACTCTGCTGAGCAACCCAGAGTTGCCCTTCGTCGCCAAAATCATTATCCATAGGAACAAGGTCGCGAAGACGTTAATCGACAACGGAAGTGGTCTCAACCTGTTGATGAGGAAGACGTACGATCAGATGGGCCTGCCGATCACCGCTCTCCGACCAGTTGGGGAATAATTCCATGGCATCTTGCCTGGGGTGTCTTCGCGTCCTCTTGGGAAGATAGAGTTAGCAGTGACAGTGGGCCCGAGAGAAAATAGAAGAACTGAAGTCCTGACGTTCGAGGTGGCTGACTTCGAATCTGCCTACAACTGCATCCTGGGAAGACCATTCCTGTTCAGGTTCATGGCGGCTGCGCACTTCGCCTACGCCATGCTCAAGATCCCAGGACCTGCCGGTATTATCACGCTGTGCGCCGATCAAGACCAGGCCGTGAGATGCGACGTCAATGCGCTGATCATCGCTGGCCACTTTGACTCGAAAGATCTTGACTCGCAAAAGCAGCCAAAAACTTCTCGAGAAGATCAGAGGCAGATAGCAGTAGTTACCGACACGAAGGCTTCGGATGCGGCGTCTCCGTCAACAGCGGTCGCTCAAGCGCCAGCAAAGACTGTCGACGGGCCAAGCACGAAAGGAGATGAGCCTGCTAAAAAGGGCAGCAAGCCGATTGGCCTCAGCTTCATCGACCCCGGCAAAAAGACCAACGTCGGGGACAATCTCGACCCTAAATAGGAAGACGCGCTCGTAGCCTTCCTCCGGGAGAATATCGATGTGTTTGCATGGCAACCATCCGATATGCCCGGGATCCTCAGGGAGGTGATCGAGCACAAATTGGGGATCGACCCGGCTTTCAAGCCGATCAAGCAAAAGCAGCGAAGGTACACGCCGGACAAACGCGACGCCATACATGAGGAGGTCACTAGGCTTCTCAAAGCCGGGTTCATCAGAACGGTAGACTATCCTGAATGGCTAGCAAATCCTGTACTAGTTCCTAAGCCAGACAAGTCCTGGCGCATGTGCGTCGATTACACTAGTTTGAATAAAGCTTGTCCTAAAGATGAATACCCTCTTCCGAGAATAGATCAGATTGTAGACTCTACGTCCACTAGTGAGTTATTAAGTTTTCTTGATGCTTATTCTGGATATCACCAAATTAGCCTCAACGTCGACGATCAAGAAAGGACGGCCTTCATCACGCCGTTCGGAATATTCTGTTACATTACGATGCCCTTCGGGCTGAAGAATGCGGGGTGTACTTATCAGAAGTGTGTCAACATAGTCTTCGAGGATCAGATCGGGAAGAACGTCGAAGCCTACATTGACGACATTGTTGTCAAGACCAAGAAGTCCGATGATCTCCTGGCAGACCTGAAGCAAACCTTCGACAATCTGAGAAAGTACAAGATGAAACTCAACCCTGCCAAGTGTGTCTTCGGGGTGAAGTCTGGGAAACTACTGGGGTACATGATTTCCGAGCGAGGGATTGATGCGAACCCAGTAAAAGTTGCGGCTCTAGAAAAGTTGAAGCCTCCGAAGACCAGGCGAGAAGTCCAGAAGCTAGCAGGCATGATGACGGCCCTGAACCGGTTCATCTCGAGATCGGGAGAACGAGGTATGCCATTCTACAAGTTATTACGCAATCAAGATGGCTCTCAGTGGGATGACCAGGCAGAAGAGGCGTTCAAGGAGCTTAAAGCTTATCTCAAAAATATGCCCACCCTGAAACCCCCACAGCCCAATGAAGAACTGCTCTTATATGTTGCTGCCACAGATTCAGTTATTAGCGCTGCGCTGACAGTTGAACGGGAAACAGATACTGGGCCCAAACAGTTTGCTGTTTATTTCGTCAGTGAGATATTGAAAGATGCCCAGACGCGTTACCCAATGGTGCAGAAGCTCTTGTACGCAGTATTGATGACATCCAGAAAGCTGAAGCATTACTTCTTAGCTCATCCAATCAAGGTGGTCTCGGATAGACCGCTCCAGACTGTTTTGCATTGCAAGGACGCCATCGGCAGAATTGCTCAATGGTCTGTAGAGCTTGGTCAATACCAGATCGAATATGTCCCTCGAACAGCCATCAAAGGACAAGCTCTGGCGGATTTTATAGCAGAGTGGACCGATGATGTTGATGATGACAAAAAAGATCCAGATCACTGGGTCATGTAATTTGATGGTTCCTTCACGTTGAAAGGTGCCGGTTCCGGAGTTGTCTTCATATCTCCGACAGGAAAAATATTGAAGTACGCCATTCAGTTGCTCTTCCAAGCTACGAACAATGTTGCAGAATATGAGGGCCTCGTGACAGGTCTCCGCATTGCCAAATCTCTCGGTATCAGCCGACTGCTCGTGAAAGGGGATTCACAGTTAGTCGCCCGGCAGGTACAGAAAGAGTATCAATCTCTGATCCGAAGATGGCCGATTATCTCGAAGAAGTTCGGAAGCTGGAGAAAGGGTTCGATGGTTTCTAAGTACGGTACGTACCACGACTGGATAATCGTGACGCTGATCATTTAGCTTGCATTGCTTCATCACGATCTCCAGTCCCAGATGATGTGTTCTTAGAAAAGCTCCACAAGCCATCGGCGGCAAGCACGCATGATGCAGTGGAAATGATGGTTATCGATTCGGGAGAAGGTTCTGTCGAAGACTGGCGTATACCAATTCGCCTGTTTCTCGAAAACAGTCCTATCCCAGATGATGATGCGGCCACGGAGCGGCTGGCTCGCAAGTCCAAGCATTATGCGTTGATTGACGACGTGCTCTACAGAAGAGGTCTCAATGGGATTCTGCTGAGGTGTGTCTCTACGGAAGATGGTATTCGATTGCTACATGATATACACGGTGGGATCTGCGGTGCACATGCGGCTTACCGCACTCTCATCGGCAAAGCATTCAGGCACGGATTCTACTGGCCCACGGCGAAGCAGGACGCCATTCACCTCGTGCAGACATGTAAGTCCTGTCAATTCTTCAGTAGGCAAAGTACAAGGCATGCTCAAGAGTTGCATACAATTCCAATTACATGGCCTTTTGCTATCTGGGGGGTCGACATATTGGGACCGTTTCCTAAAGCCAAAGGAGGGTACAAATTCTTATATGTCGCCATCGATACTTTCACCAAGTGGATCGAGGCAGAGGCGGTTGTGAACATCACTGAGGTCGCTTCTGTCAAGTTCATGAGGAGTATAGTCACAAGGTTTGGAGTTCCCAGAAAGCTGATATCAGACAATGGTCGACAGTTCATCGGTCGCCGGTTTGAGAAATTTTGTGCCGATCATGGTATACTTCACCCGACATCTTCGGTGGCTCATGCTCAAACCAATGGTGCTGTTGAGCGAGCCAACGGGATCCTTATGAAGGGGATGCGTGCACGAGTCTACGAGAAGCTAGCAGCTAAAGGCAAGAATTGGATCGAAGAGTTACCGACCGTTCTGTGGTCAGCACGAACATCTACAAGTCGGGCTACAAAGGAAACTCCGTTCTTCCTAGTCTACGGCGCTGATGCAGTACTACCACCCGAGATTCACTTGGGGGCTCCTCGGGTCACCAATTTCTATGAGGACGACCAGCAAATCTCTCGAGAGGTTGATCTACTGCTCTCGAAGAAGAACGCAACACAGCACTCCATAATGTGGAACATTATCAGGAGGTTCTGAAGAAGCAGTACAGTCGTAAAGTGGTCGGTCGACATTTAGATGTGGGAGATCTGGTGATCAAAAAGGATATCAAAACCAAGGATAAGCACAAGTTGTCTTCTTCATGGGAAGGACCATACATAATAGTTGAGGATGCTGGCATGGGGGCTTATATCTTAGCCCATATTGACGGTGATATATTGCCCGGAACATGGAATACTGATCAGCTTAGAACGTTTTATGTGTAATCCATTGTTTCATGAATAAAGTGTGTTCAGTTTCTCCAACTACTGTGCAAGGTTCCAAAGGCTGACCAAAGGTCGGTCTACAAGTTTGGCTGGTGTCTTAGCCACATGAGGGTTATAAGGCATCCGTACGAACAGCCCCTTCAGGCAAGATTGGTCATAAGGCTTAGCCACATTGTGGTTCATAAGTTAATTGACCCCCATGATGTTCTAGCGAGGGACCCTTAGCCCATGAGGTTCATAAGTGGCTCTCCCTAGGCCGGTTGCACGATCAACTACCCAACAGACTGCAAGTCTTATGCCATATGGTGCTACATGATAGCTTGGCCAATGGTTCATAAGTTTCGTAAGTCTCCCCGAGTGTCTGAAGTAAGAGCCTTAGCCATCGAGTTATAAGTGCCAACTTCAGACCACGTTGCAAGATCAACACCCCCATTATTTAGCTTGAAACATAACTTGCTATGTGCAAAGTCAAATGTTATACAGCTATTATGAGTTCCAGATATGGAACAGCTTCAGAAACTTAGTTCAAACGTAGCTTGTCACAGGCAAAGCTAAGCGTCACTGAATTAATACGCCTTCTTTTATGTTATTTAGATCGTGCATATTAGTGATAATGCTTTTCTGCATACAGTTACAACTGTATTCAAAAAAGCAGGGGGCTGGGCTGCTATGCATATCTAAATCAAATTAACAGGAGCCTGAGCTCCAATTTTGCATCAAAATATTGTCTGATTACAGGGCTTTACATATAATTCAGGGCCTCTCCTCATCAGAAGGAGATACATCCAAGTTCAAGTCCATGATGAACTTGTCGGCTGATTCCATCAGACCATCAACAAGTGCATCACGTTCACCTATACTACAAGTAAAGCCTTGCTCTACAACCTTCACATCCAATTCAGGATGACGGTTCTTCAAAGCAGCCAAAGCAAAGGCACAGCCATTGACTAAACTATCAGCAACCTTGTCAGCAAGTTTGGCCTTCTCTGCAGACAGGATCTTGTTGGCCTCCTTCAGCTTCTTCGCCTCCGTCTGCAGAGTTTGGATCACTTGGGTCTTGGCTGTGTTCTCGGTGCGCAGGGTTTCATTTTTGTAGCTCAAATCTACAACAGAAGATATTAGATTACTTCAGGGGTATGCAGAAGGCAAAGAGTAAACAGCATATGACAGGAAGAATTACCCTCCGCTGTTTTCGATAAAGCATCTCTTTCCACACGCAGATCCTTGAGGTACTCCTTATGTTCAGCCTTTAGATCTGTGATCTCCCTGGCATGAGCTTCCTTTGCTTCGTCATGGGTTTTGTTCAAAGCAATGAGAGCCGCTTCGAGTTCTCGAATCCTATCATCTTTCCCAGATGAAGCATAGGCAGCCTCAACATCAGAAAGTTTCTTCTGAAGAGCGACAAGTTCTCCATCCTTCTGTTTGATCCTGTCAGTAAGGCGCTTGCAAGTTCGCAAATGCCACTGCCTGGCAGCAACAACCTCCTGGCTCAGCTTGTCAAACACTAAGCTCTCCCCAACTGTCCCGGATGCGGAAACAGAAACAGTTAGGGCCTGTTCGGGCGCTGATTGTACGATCGGGGCCGGAGGGTTGACAGCAGGGGCAGGTTCAGCAGAATGAGATGGAACACTACAGCATGATCACATATTAGAAGATCGGATGAAAATGTTTCAAACAAGCAAGGGAATTTAGCAAGAATACTCACGAAGTATACCTCTTGGTGCGGAAGCGTCTTCTCTTGGCAGCAGGGCTAGAAGCAGATGTCGCCTGGGAAGACAAGACTTGAGAGATTTTGGAAAATCCTTTAAAGAGACTGCCGAAAACTATTTCGATGGGTACCTGATCGCCGGTACGAGGATTGGCGGCGCGAGTTGGAGGCAGTTCAGGGACATCAGAAGCGACAATTGCTGGAGCTGCTGAAGTTGCAGGAGTTGCCGATCGGAAACGCTTGCGAGTCGTTGTCTTTGTCTTCGTCCCAGCTGGGGGCTTCGAAGACTCGACGGCAGCTGGAGGAGGACTAGTGGCTTCGACACCCACCAGAGTGTTACCGGATGTGGGATCGGTAGCGGGTCCAGGCCTCTCGGCAAGTCCTGGTGCCTCAGACTGCTCGACGGCAGCAACAGCAGCCACCTTTCGCTCAAGAGAGCTGGTGGCGTCATCGGCAACTGCAGTATCCTTCTCCCGATCACCGTTGTCTTCTTCATCACTGTCCCCGATGACTATATCAACATCAGGTTGGACATCGTCGGGGCCAGGTTCGTAAAGATTCTACAGAACACAAGATCAGCATGGCAGAAAATATATCTTCAAGAAAATCGAGAAGATTTGCTATCAACATACCTCGGGAGGTGGATTTTCTGCACTATAAGGAAGAGGTACTGTCGAAGGCTTAACCTTCGGTCCAGTACCCATGATATCATACACTCTCTTGAAGACATCGTCTTCGGAGAGTTCGACAGCTGCAAAAGAGAGAAAAAGATGACATGCTAATCAAACAGAAATCAGATATCAAGTATATACTGGTATGTTGATGAGTAATGGACATCTACCTCCAGCTGGTAACCAATTAGGTTCGCCAGGACTTGTATAATGCATAGCCAGTGGATCACGCTTCTGAAGAGGGAAGATGCGTTTTCGGATGAATTCTTCCACAACATGTTCTCCTCTCAGGCCCAACTTGATCAACTCGTTGACCCTGGCTATCATCTTATTCAATCGAGGAACATAGGTCGGAAGACCCTTGTCCCATTTCTCATGGTTTGGCATTAAGCCCTCCAGCTTGATCACGGTGTTCTTTTTCTCCATGTCCAAGATCAGATATTTGGTGTCATATCCGCTCCAGGAAGACTTGTACTGATACGGGATGAACTCAGCTTTGTTCCTAAGTACGAAGCCTACTGAAAACACCATCATCTGACCCTTGTAGTACCGGGGCTGGTGATAATGGCGCCACAGATTCAAGCAGGGGGCTACGCCCAACCAACACTCACACAAGATGGCAAACATGCTAAGCATCATCACAGCATTGGGTTTGAGTTGAACAAGCTCGATATGGTAAAATCTACAGATCTGCTCAAGAAATTTGGAGGGCGAAAGATTGAAACCACACATGAGATGAGCCTCAAATACCGGGAGTTCTGTGGTGTTGCAGTGATGGTATTCTTCTTCGCCGGTGTTTCTTCGAGTCAGAAAGGCCGAGATCATCCCCCTTCTCTCCAGTTCATCCAAATACTCCAGGGAAAGAGAGGATTTCTTCCAGTACTCCTGGAGATTCGGGATTTCTCCCTTCTTCATCTTCTGCTGCGCCTGGGTGAGAGAAATGTTGGAGTCGTGGGAGTCGGAGGATTGATTCTCGTTGGGATTGCCGGAGATTGTGGCGGACGAGGATGCGGCGGCCATGTGAAATGTTTAGGGTTTGAGAAAATGGAAAAGAGTGCAGACCAAAGGATGGAGGAAAAAGAATACGGCGTGAAGCGTTTAAGTAAAACCTGGCGTGACGGTTCGCCTCCCCATAAATGCGGGATTTCCCTTCCTTGGGTTACGTGCGGAATATACCGAGGTGATGCTCTTTTCTGTTATTAAAATAATGCGTTTGGATTTGCGCTCGGTTTTTGGAAGGATAAATACCTGGTTGTGAGTTAAGAAGTTGGGAGTATTTTTTGGGATCAATTGCTCCGAATAATTAACAATGTACGACTAACGATCTGGATCGGAAAGAGCCTTCGGTGCGTGAAAAACGTGTTGAGTACTACTCCCGAAGAGTTCTCGACCAAGTGATCTGTTAGTTGTCACGAAGACTTACTTCATCAAGACACATCGGAGAAGCTAAGTTCAATCATCTCGAAGACTCATGCAAGGTACATTATCGAGAGAAAAAGAGAAGACAACATCACAGATGCAATATCATTCAAAAGTTATAATCTTGGATTGAAGGCAGCTCTTGATGTCTCCAAGGATGCATCCCGGGACGACCTCAAGAAGGCCTACCGGGAGGTAGCCAAAAGATATTACAAGCAAGACATGCAGAAAACTATCTAGGTTCTACTCTCCGACCTGCTTGACAGAAGAATAAAACAGGAGAAGAAGAAAAAACAAGAAAACCGAGACTACTGCTAAGAGGATGGCATGATAGCCATCGCCTTATCCTTAGTTCCGCTGATCATCAGCGTCCTCAGGAGCTGCAACAGCAGCATCAGCATCAACCTCGTCTTCCTCATATGTAATGAGGGGAGAGGAGGCTTCGGCAGCAGCAGCAGCAGAGCCTGCACCTACGCCGCCTTCACCGTAAGTGATGAGCGGGAGGGGCACCTCGGTGGTGGAGAGGGTAGAACCCTCGTTCAATGCCATGACCGGGTTGATGACCCCGGTAGGAAGAAGAGGATCCTCTGCGGCGACGGGAATGAAGCCACCCGCCTGACTGGATCCGGTTTGAGCGCTCGTCCAGGGAGCCCAACCAGGATTGTACAGGACCATGGCCTTCTTCTTGCTTGGCTCGTCGTCGTCGTCGTTGTCGTCGTCGTCGGAGTCGTCGAGGAAGATGGGTTTGGCGTCCGCCGGAATCCCGCGTGGCCCCTTGTTCAGGGCGACGTGGAGGCGGCGCGCGAACTCTTCATCTCCCGCCGTGTCCGCCTCTAGGTCTACGACCTGAGATGGATCTGGAGGGGGACTCGGAGGGGGGAGCCCGTAATCTTCCGCGGAGAGCGGAGGAGGAGCAGCAGCTACCGGCGGTGGAGCGCCAGCGGGATGCGCGGAGGAGGATCCCGACCCGCCGGCGAGCTCGTCGTCGAACCACTTCATGAACTGTGGAGTGGTGGGTCTTTTCTTGCCCATGGTGGATGGTGGATGCGAAAGTGATACTTCGGGGCTCCGCCGTCCTAATCATTTATAGCCAAAAGGTGGCCTTTTGGAAACCGAAAGGTCAAGTGCGAAGTGGATTTTTTATGTTTCTTTCTGGGGAACCGTGCGGCGACGCGGTGGATCCAGAGGATACCCTGGTGGGCCTGGTTTGGAGAATAAGGACAAGAATCGAAGGGTCGTGTCAAAGTCTTTTCAGCTCTGAAGTGGAATCAATGCCATGGCTGGACCGAGAAAAAGAGATAAGGATGGGAGTTGATTAATATTTCCTCCAAACTCTCTGGATTGACGGTTCTCTTAAAAAGACCTGGCGTTGATAAAGTTATTTGAAGGAAAGTTTATTCCGATCACTCAATGCGGTTGCTGTTATTCCGAAGACCCGATTTGTTCAGTTGTTCCGAAGACCTGGTTCAGCCAGTTGTTCCGAAGACCTGGTTCAGCCAGTTATTCCGAAGGCTCGGTTCAGACAGTTGTTCCGAAGACCTATGCGTCCGGTTGTTCCGAAGACCTATGCGTCCGGTTGTTCCGAAGACCTATGCGTCCGGTTGTTTCGAAGACCTGTGCGTCCGGTTGTTCCGAAGACTAGGTTCGGTGAACTATTCCGATGACTCAAGGATTGAAGATGAGAATATCTGAAGTATGTGTGCTCAGTGAAGAACATATCCCTTGTCAGAAGTTCGCACGAAGATGAAGATCTCTTCGTATCAAAGACGAATCAGTCAAGTGACATGTTCGGGGGCTTATGTCGTAACCCATATTTTCAGATATTCCCGAAGACTTAGTTTGGTATTTTCCGAAGGCTTGTACCGCACGAAAGGAAACTTGTAGATAGACTCCGAATCTGTTACTACAGATCGGAAGTCTTGTAGAACAAGGCAAGGACTCCTAGAGGCGGTAATTAGGACTATAAATATACATGTAACCCTCCGATGAGAGGAGATCGAAAGATACAGCATATACACCACCATATTCAACACGACACACACTGGACGTAGGGTTATTATCCTCCGGGAGGCCCGAACCAGTATAAAAACTCTCTGTGTGCCCTAGATCGATACCTCGATTGATCGTTGTTCCCCGAACCAAATATTTGCCGTTCTCTCGATTATTCGGGCGACGACACTCTGCATAATTTCAGTGTTTTCCGCTCCAATTTTTTCTAGATTTTCTGTGTAATGCTGTGCACTCTAGAAGACCCCGCAGTAAGAAACTATTACTGTAAATTTTCATTTGCTCTGTTTACTATGTCACTATGTCATCGTCGTGGTTGATTAGATAGGTGGCCCAATTAACATGATGAAAAACTTTTGGTTATCAGCTATACTCGGTACAAATTCATTAGTTAATCTTTCCAGTACGATCAGTGTGTTAATACTATTTTGATAGCAGTGATTGATTTGCCTATTTGCACCCACCAGTTCTCACGAAAAATACACAGTTCTGTTCTTCGAGTTGCATTCAAGTAGTACACAGTTTTGATGAAATATATTTCTGTTTAAAAAGTAACGTATTATAGAGATTACAAATTCCTTAAGTTATACTTTGCATAGTTTCATCCATGGCCGTTTGGTTGTTGCATATCACAACCTGCATAAATTCTGTCAAGTAACTCAAGTTGACATGGATGCAAAGATTTTGTGATGTCTTTTTGATCGTATTGCTTAGTACGTAGGAAATACACTTAGCAGTAAACAGCCAAGCTGTAATACTTACCTTTACAGAGTCGGGGACAATGTTTTTGCTCAGTGCTGCTAGAATTTTGTTTTTGATATGCAATCCCTCTGCTTGCAAGGAAAGATGGGCTCAACAACCTTTCTAATGAGTAATGCACGCGCTAGTGTTTTTCTTTGCGATTAAAGGTTGGTTTTCACTAATGTCCCTTTTGGTGTGTGTACCGAGTCAGGGACATTCTGCCCGTCTGCCAATACAGAGTCACAGACAATGTTTTTTTAGTCATTGCTGCTAGGCTGCTAGCTTTTCTTGCTTTGATATGCAATCCCTCTGCTTGCAAGAAAAGTTGCTGCTCTTTGCACCGAATGCATGTGCTAGTTTTCTTGACATAATCTTGTAAGGTTTATTTTCCGTACTTTTGTTGGTGTGTAATACTATTTTTCTCCTACTAACGGAAAAATTGAATCCTAATTACGTTATTTGTTGTTTTGCATCCCCCTCCCTTTCATTTATTTAATTGACAGGGCCATCACTTAGTCGCTTGACCACTTTTTTCTGCTAATCAGATTACTTGATCGAAAGACTATCACTTGTAGTCCCCTTTTCTTGTCACCTGAGTTTGGGTAATAGTGCCATTAAGTGGGATATATGCATGGACTATGTTTGAAAACAACTTAACTGGCAGTTTCTTACAGTTCCAGGGGTGCAAGCCCTCTAGTTTCTTACCTGACATTCTCGGCCGCACCTCTTGTGCGTTTCTGAAAAATGCACGATACATTTTGATATTTCCTCTAAAAAATGAAGAAAGAAATAGTTTGCTGTGACAAGTATTTGATGACATGGCATGCTTCCCTGACCTTTGGTTAGGCAACTGTTGTGGTGAGCAATTATTATTCTTGCTGACACGTGTCCTGATAGTATATTATTTCTGTGGATTGGTAGTTTGTCATGATGTTGATTGAATCAACCCTGTAAGTTATTTTGTTTTTCGTTTTAAAGTGGATGCTATAGCAACCAATGTGTACCTGTTTTAATTGGTTATTCAAGATAGCAGTATAACATTTGTTGAATCTATTAATATATATCAAACTTCCGCAATTGGCCAGTACTACATGGTAGGTTATTCTAGCCATGTTGATGCCTGATTTACTTTGTTTCTTGGATTTATGATAAGCTGAGCCTACTCAGCCCAGTACCACTGATTTTGTTACCACTGCAAAGGCCGAGTTAGCTGCATCCAGCTGGTGCTTTGATTTTTGCTTTGATTTTTATCACTGTACGCCATTTCAGATATTTAGTATAAGGTAGTTAATGTCCCTTTTTTTCCCCGCTAAGTTGGCTTTTTATACATTATTATCAACCTGAGCTTGGCCACTGTACTGGTTATTTTGACATACTACCACCATTCTTAAAAAGCTAGCGTCGCTTAGCTTAAATTGAGCTAAGTAACATCAACATTTTAGAAAGCGAGGGAGTATTTGTTCTCCATGTTCGTGTATACTTTGCATATAAACATCTAGACTTGGAATGGACGAAATAGTTACGAAATGTGTGGCTAAATCCTCTGCAAGGTTTCAGTGGGGACATATCTCTCACAAAATTAATAAAGGTCATACACTCAATATATTACCCCATTGTCCATTGTTAAGCAGTAATTTGGTGAAGTATTGTGTCAAATCATCATAATCGAGGTGCCCAGATTGTTTAGCACTTCATATTGGGTACAATTATGATTTGTTCAACATTTCCTGCGCTGAGTCTTCTTTGGGTTACTGGGTGCTAAGCACATTTATGATTCGTTTACCATTTCCTGTGCTGAAGTGTTCCTTGGGTTATAACCATGCAGGCCTGCCTTGCATGGTCACTTCTTTTTGTGGCATTCTAGGGTGTACTAATAATGATATTTTACCCTTTCAAGGGATTTTACAGCAATGCACTGCTTCTGTGTCTTCTGAACCTTTACCCAGTTATGTTAAGTATACTAATACCTGTTTTTCATTACAGGTTCAAGTTTTGGGACGCAACTTTCTGCTGAACAGGAGATTTGTTTGGGTTCTAAGGATGAGATGATAACACAGTAACTGCAAGTTTTAGAGAGTAACAAGATACTATGTGGGACATTTATTAAGTGATTTTTCTTGTATGGTTGTTCTGGAATTCTACAATACACAAAGCCTAGGACAAGATTTTTCAAGTATGGCATGCATGTAAACGCAGATGATAAATGCTCTGTGAACTTGCCTTCTGAGAAGGATGCGGCATATACGAGACTTTTGTCACCCTACAAAACATGTACACTGTCATCGTTGCTACAGCTACAAAAATTCATGTTTTTGGTACAAGAGGCATACTTTTAGCTATCTGCTTATTTTCAAGGTCTTTCGCTGTCTTCATATTTGATTTAACACCTATGAAGCACACACCTTTGATGATGAGCCAGTATGTTCTATGCCTGTTGGATCCCATCCGTGTCACTTCTAGTGAGAAAGAACATCCGTGTTCTTTCGTTTGGAAATGATGCAGATAGTTCGGTGGATCAGGACTGTTGTATTATCTTTCCATTGTACCAATACTTGTAGGCTGTAGCCGACCAAACCCAACAAGCTCGTTAGCTCTCGTTAGCTTCGTTGTTGGATGCAACCCTCATTTGTCAGCGATGTATTGGTGTGCAATTTGGGAAGTACTTCCTCTGTTTTAGTTTACTTGGTTAGTCTTATCTAGTTTTTCTAAAATAATTGTCATTCTCATTTTTTGATGCACCTTTCTCTCTTCTCAATACACTTCTATCTCTATCTCTCTCTTCGTTTTCTACGTATCTACCTTTACTAACTTTTCTTAATCTTCATACCGAGAGCTAAAAACAATTATTTTGAGACAGAGGGAGCTATAGGGGAGTTTCCAACAAATTTTCTCTATCGGGTACGGGTAGAGATGGCAATGGGTACCCGTTACTCAATACTTGATGGTTAAGGGTGTGTTTGGTTAGGCTGTGGCTGTGAGCTGTGGAAAAAGCTGTTGTGGTCTGTGAGCTGTGGGAAAAGCTGAAAGTTGTTTGGTAGAAACTGCTGTGGCTGTGAAAACGCTGTGAAAATGTCTGTAATGCCCCTAATGGTTCGAGACGTTGTGTATATGCAAATTGATAGTAAAATAGTGCCTTGTTCAAAGATTAACATGTAAATGATTATTTTATAAAAGAAAACATTATTTCATCCACCATTAACATTTGGCCCACAAAACATTTTTCATTAAACGTTGAAATTCTCATTATTTCTGGGTGTTTTTGTAATAACGTCAAGACACAAGAATATTATGATTAATTACAACTTTTTATGAGGTGGTTTTTGCAAAAGCTTTTTCCAATGGCGTTGCCCTCCGTTCAGCCACCATTGGCGACCTCTGGGACCTCAAATCGGCACCGGGACAAGGGGGAATATTTCCTGGGAAGTGAGGGAATCGAATCCCCAGTCTATGGCGCAACCATTTGATGCGGAATTTTGGGTCGGGGCTGCGGAGATGCGGATTATTTTGAGGAGGAATGACCAACTGACCATGGCGGCAGTTTGAACTTCCATCACTGGTCACAGCGGTGAGCTTGTTCTTTCCTCTCTCCCCAATGTGTGTCTGATGCATCGATCCCCCTCCTCTCCTCTGATTTGTTCTGATTCCTCTTTCTTCGTTAATTCCCCACCAACCAATCTATGAATCACCATCGGCTCTCCACATCGATGGTGCAGTTTGAGGCCACCGTGAATCACCATCAGGAGCGGGATGCTGCGAGCTGCGCTGGTCAAGGAAAGCGGGGAGGGACGCGGCGGCGCCCGAGCGGCGCAGGAGGCGGGTGCGCGTCGCTCGCCGACCCTATCCTCACGCTGGTCGAGGGGCGCAGAATAGAAGATGGAACTGGTATCCATCATAACCAGTGGCATGGTGGGTAAATTTTCATGAAAACTCCACCCTCACAGCCGGTGAAAGCAACTTTAAGTTGCTGTGAACTATGAACTACGAAAAAGCTTCTTTTCCAAGTGCTTCCGGCCACAGCCATTGGTCTTTGGTTGGCTTTCATCTTTTCTGAGAAGCAGAGCAGGTTGAAAGCATAACCAAAGGGGGCCTAAATACCCTATCTAGGGGCGGGTATGGGACGTATTTTGTTCCTATGGGTATGAAAATAGGTAAAGACTTGCATCCATCGGGTATGAAGGGTTCGGGTATGGGAAGCCATAACCTATATTCGTCAACGCGCAAACCCGAATGTGACTTGAACCAATGCTTGATTTGTGGCTTGATCTTATGCTTTATATGTGAACTTTTATTTTTATATATAGTTTGAATGTTCTATTAGCTCTAAGAATGGTTTATATTATTATGAGACTTTATTTAGATATGCTTATGTTAACTAAAGCTTGCTAAATTGTTGATATATTGATAATCTGTTCAAATTTATGTGGGTATGGGTTATTCACAGGTATCCGTTACCCGCACAGGTATGGGTACGAGAATATATTCTCACCCGAGAGCGGGTGTGGATATGGGTATGGGTATAATTTTTCTGACGGTAGGGGTTTGAGAATGCAAAATCCGTGGGTAGTTTACCCATTGCAATCCCTAGGTTCGGGCATCTACCGTTTTCTCGGACCCGGTAAGAAGCGAGACTGCTCACAGCTGTACAGCACCCAGTCCACCCACGCACGCTACACGAGACGCCCGGCCGGCCTCATTGGCTTCCTTCGTACGCCAAACCTCTCCCCTGTCCACCCACACTCCGCTATTGCGCGCTCCACACCTAAAAAAATCGAGAGGAATCTTCTAGAACCAAGAGTTTGCCCTTCCATGGCGGACGCCACGGCTCCACCCCGGGGGCCGGCGCAGGCGCGGAGGAGAGCCGAGGCGGCCGCTCTGCGCGGGGCCCTCGTGCTGGCCACTGACGCCATCTACCGCTGCCTCATCGGCGGCGTGTGGCTCAAGGCCGCCACCAACGCCGTCTTCGTCGCCGCGCGCTGGGCCTTCGGCGGGGACTCCCGCGCCGTGGCCTTCGCCAAGGAGTTGTCCATGGTAACCTTGTTCGCGGTGCTGCTGCTCGTCGGCTTGGGCCTCCTGCTGCTGTCGCTGCGCCTTTGGATTGGGAGCCCCAAGGCTAACAAGGACCCAGAGGTTATGCTTCGCCGGTCCCCATCTCATATCCTCAGTCGTTTGCTGAAATTCGTTCTTCGCGACCATTTCTAAGCCTTGGTTGTGCGAATTTGGTGGGATTTGGTGCTGTCAGATTGGTGAGCGTGGAGATGCCACGAGGCCCTCGGCGGAGCGACGTCGTACTCCCGAGAGCACTGGGGCACGCCCCTGTCGTAAGTCACTCTGTGGGCCTGTGACTGGAGTGATGATCTACTACACGTCGGGCATCATCATGTGCGTGGGTTTGGTTGTGCAATCACTCGCGCATGGAAAGACGTCTTGGATGGGCAGGGTTGGTTACATGGCTGCTGACATTGGATGCGTCGTCTACGGTGGTATCTTCTGCTCCGTCGTTATACCGAGACATGTGATCTGGCTCAAGGCACGCTATGGCCGGATTGCATTCCCATGGGATGCATGAACAGAGCAAGGTGTGTATCACTCTTGTCTTGATGATATCACCACCAGGTTGATGTTGATGTTTGACAGTTTGGTGAATACTCTTCTATTTGTGGTTGCATGACGAATAGCTAATCCCATTTTTTGCGGACGTTGAAGTTGATTAAAGCCTTGTGTCCTGTCTCCTGTGGCATCTACTTTGTTTCTAGTCCATATTTCTGGTGTGGAAGTTTATAATATAGAGCTTCTACATCGAGCAAATTCATTTAACAGATATGAACCATGAACTTAATCGGTGGAAAACTTTGTTAATGGGTCTCCGTACTGGTTCGGTGTATTGTTCATAATAGCACTGAGTCTGAATGTTAAAGTTATATATGCTAAGCGTTGTCAGCTATCATTCATTTTTGCATATCTCTAGCTGATACTTGTTTGATATTCCTTTGATTGAATCTCTTAGTTCATAGGAAATTTCTTCAGGGCTGATCCACTCTGCATATTTGTCTGATACGAGGCTCCTGAAGCTATGGATTTTGTTGCTGCTTGGATGTGCAGTTTTATTTACATGAAAGATTGATGTTTTTTTCACCTTTACAGTAAATAAATCCATGAATTTCTGTTCTTAACATAATGATGTAGCTTTCAAAATCCTGAAAAGTGTTGCTTTTGCTGTCAAACTTTTAGCATTAATTTTTCGTTTAGATGGCTGAATATTTGTACCCCACTGATTGTTGCCTGATAGTCAATGTTCCGATTATCACACCGTGGGAATTTTGTTTATAGGATCTGCAAATACTTATCACTTTCTGCTGCTTATCAAATATTTGATTGGCAGGATCGTTACAGTGGTTCTCTGTTGTTGTTCTCCTTTGTTATCTCTATTACTATTACTATAATGCAGAAACTTTAAAAATGGACCTCATGAACCGTATTCCCACCAATTAACTCATGTCTCTGCTCGATCCACTGATTTTCATTTGATCCAACGACCCAAGATGCTTTGATATGCAGGGGCGGGCCTATATGGGTTCAAGGGTATTCAAATGAATACCCATTATTTTTGGACAAAACATTTTATATAAACAATGTATGTGTATGTATGAAAAACAGAAATAAACACTAAACAAGCTCAATTCAAACCAAAAGAAGGCCACCTATTTTGATATGTTGATCATTTAGTATCTTTTGGTAGGACTTTAGACTAAGAAAAATAGCTTTTACTTTGAGTTATCTGACTTATTTCGGATTATCTAGCTTATCCAAGTGAAGCCATTTGGCAAACAATTTATCCAAATATCTTATTTAGAGGCTGAGCAGCAAAAAAAAAAAAAAAACTGCTTTTACCAGCTTCGACAAAACAACTTATCCCAGTACAAAATAATTTGTTTTATTTTATTGGTGCTTTGCAGAGCTTATGGTTTATAGGGCCATAAACCAAAGCAAAAGCACTAAGGTAAACTCTGCTAAAAGTCTCAATTTTATGATCTATAAGTTATGTTGCCATAAAAATTTTGAATACCCATGGTCTAAATCCTGGGCCCGCCTCTGTTGATATGCTCCTCATTTCCGCGTGTTTGCTATTATTCTTTTGTCTAAACCACCCTTCGATATTGTTCGATTGAAACTTTACGATTTCTTAGATTAAGTGATTTAAGCTTAGGATTCAGTTCATTTCTGCAGCCCCTTTTGAAGTGATTTGCTGCAGTACTCCATTTTTTATTAGTTTCTTATATGCTTACATTTATCACTCACAATACAATTTGGTGGCATGATTTCCTAGACGGTAAACGGTAGACAGTCGGTTGACCACCGTTTAGCGTTTAAATCAGTTTAAATGGCCGTTTAAATGGGTTTAAACGTGTTAAATGACCGTTTAGGCATATACGGTGATCATCCGTCTAGCGTTTAGACGCTGTTTAAATGGAGTTTAATCCCGTTTAGGAAAACAGGGGATTCAACAGATTGGAAAAAAAAGTATCTAGCTCCATTTTTGGGTTTCCTTTTGCCAAGGTATCCAAGTCATTCCTGATTAGCTATATCACAACGTCTTTGACACTATTACAGTTTTGGACATTTTAGTCTGTATTACGAACATCTTTTTTTTTTTTACTGATTGGTATGTCATGTGGTATTTCTCATTTTTGTAATATTACTTTTGAGAGAGTTCTAAGTTTGGTAGATTTCTGCTAATTAATACTACAATGTTGGATGTATTCGACAATGCTCAGGCCAACCTTAGTTATATTCCTTCATAATCCACAAAACGAGACCTTGAGATTGACTAGGAATTGTGTCAATTTTGCCCACCAATAGTGAACCAATATTTTACGTCAGTTATAACAAGTAGCGTCAAGCATGAAGCATCTTTAAAGTTGTTCATTCTGAAACGCAAGGTTAGTATTTGTTTTCAAAATCTTGTAGTTTTAAGTTACGCTGGATCAATGCTGCTAAATTATGCTCAATGGAAAACAGACCATCCTCGGTTTCCAATTGTAAACTTCGTTCTTTGTAAAACCCAACAAACTACTTCAGTGATAAGTCAAAGTTTCAAAAAGTTGTTAGAGCTTTGGAGTACGTTTCATGTGCATGTTCTTCTTACTACTCAAGGTGATTTTGCTTAGCATTCAGGTTATATGGGCCCATAGCTAAACATTGTATGTCAAAATATGCTAATTGACATTAGAAAATATACTTTATTTAAAATTTTCGTAATAATGATAAATAATACAATTGTGACTGACTATTGTTCACATGCACTGCATTTTAATAGTGTTCTGGTTCCAAGTAATTGTTGCAGCATTAAGATTGCATCCATTTATGCTCTACTTGCAGAGCACATGCAAGTTTCTAGTGTCATATCAACATAACACTTATTTTTTTTTTTTTTTTTTTTGCGAAGTCAACATAACACTTACTGACTTACATCTTTACTTGACAAAAGTGACTGGATAATTTGCTGAGAAAATTGAAACATAGTCAATTGACCTTTTATGACATGACATGACCAGTTTGTTTTCTTTTGGTGGTTCTTGTGATAAACAATTGATATTCTGGTTCAGTCATGAGTCTTTTGATTCGATACCACGTTGCTCGAGTTAAAACCTGTAGCTCAGTATTATTTTAAGCTCGATCCTAGAGTAATATATAGATGTATGACTGTGTTTTAGTATCATTGTTCAATGAGGAACCACATTTGGGTGAAATTTTAGAAATATCAGTTAATGGATGCCAAAATATTGCGTCTGCAACCACCTTTTTTCAATATGGAACCACAGATTATGTATGAGTCATATTCAAGCTCAATTTGGTTTAGATGTCGATCTTATGATGAACTGAACTGAGTAATGCTGACATTTTTCCTAACTGCGTTTTCAGTTAACTTAATCATTGTATATTATCCAGCTCGTGCTTGTTTTAACTTAATCATTGTATGCCATTTCAGATGTAAAACGCATGGTGGTTAGGTTTCTCACTGTTTCTTACTAGTGGTTCTTTATGACTTTGTAATGAACCTAAGCATAGGCAAATATATTGACTATTTCTCACATCCTTGGCCTCCCCTCGTCTCTATTTAATTGAAAATTTATTGAAGAAAGTACCTCTCTTGAATAGTTTATATCACAAAAGATATGTTGAGCAGCAAAATTTTTGTTGAAGAACTGTGTCAAATCATCATAACCATACATCATTCCTAGAGAGCTTACACCTTCATACTGGGTGTTGTTGTAGTTCTTGTGTCATTTTCGAAGGTCTTGTTTCCCTTGGGTCGTGATCATATCTGTAGGCCTTGTGATGTCACTTCTTTTTGTGGGATTTTAGCCTTCTTAGGAACCAATCATCTTTTCATACCCTTTATAGCTCATTTATGTGATACTATAGCATTGCACTGTTGGTGTGTTTTGAACCTTTCTGATATCTAATTGTGAAGATTCTACTGACAACTGTCTTATAACAATTTCAGATTCTGGGATCTGCAATTTTTTTACTGAAGAGGAGGTTTGTTGGGCCACCAAAGATGAGGTGTTAACACGAGTGGAAGTTTTGCAAGTGACAGGATATCTGTTAGCTGTTGCAGCTATTTTTTCTTGATCAATTTCTGTTTTCACATTCACGAACCTTAAGATAAGGTTATTAAGAAACTCAAGTTCCCTGTGAACCCGCTTTCTGACAACCATACGGCATTGTGCTCTTTTTCGAAACTATTAGTCCGGCATTGATTCATTTTGAAACAAGTTTGACATCGTACCTTTACCTTACTTTCAAAAGCATGTAGGCCATCAGTATTCTTGTAGCAATGGCACTGTTATCTGTTGAAGAGGTGTATGTTCCGTAACTGATGATATTTGCTAGTTGGTTCCTTATTCTCTGTTTTAGTTGCCCTCTTCGTGAAGCATGTGACTGATGTGTCCAGTCCCAAACGGGAACTGGGAAGCCGCAGCAGCCTAGGGTACTGGTACATAAGTACATTTCTGTGTGCCGGCCTCAGAGTCAAAGCCCAACGGAAACAAATGTGTCCCAGTTTTGTACCACATAGTTTGAGCAGTTCTAGTGATGATCACTTGTCAGATAATTAGTTACTTCCTCCGTCCATAAATATAAAGATTTATTGACTTTTAGCAAACTCGTTTGATCACTCGTCTTATTTAAAAAAGTTGTGAAAATACAAAAACAAATAACACATACTTAAAATATATTTAGTGATAAAACAAGTCATAATAAATTTAATAATATTTGCATAATTTTTTAAAATAAGACGAGTGGTCAAACGAGTTAGCTGCAAGTCAACAAATGTTTATATTTGTGGACGAAGGAAGTAACTGGTCACTTGCTTCATAAGTAAAAACTGCAAACAAGCGATCCTGCTGGCATCTCCACACTAGGTCATTTAATCTAACCAGTATAAACATTGGTCCAATACATGCCATCTCTTCATGTAAACAATATCATGTTCCAAGATTTGCTACTAACTGTGAAACCAGAGCACAGTTTGCTCGGTACTGCTAGCGAAATGGCCAACAAATCTATCACGATACCGTTCATACACCAACAGATGAATCAGAGAAGAAGGTTGGATACCTCGATTGCGTCGCCCCACCGTAGCCAACCAGATCGCCGCATCCTGCACATCCTCAACGCGCCAAAGTCAGGGATGGCAATGAGGCAACACAACAAACCCCCGGCCGATAAGCACACGTCCATAATGGCAAAGCCAATCTTTTCTCTCTGAGATCCTTTGACAGGCCAGGGTCCCTTCACAATACACCCAACAATTCCGAGAAGTTAGGAAGGCCATAGCAGTGAAGAATCTGATCATGACAGTTCCATCGAAAGCTTCCCGACCTGTTGATGCGTAACTCCTCCGGTTGTCAGGCGCCTGGCACGCACAAATGTTTCGTGAAGCATAAAAGAATGAAAGTATTTCAAAAAAAAAAAGAATGAAAGTATTGCAAATGTTATCTGGCGTACACGTATAGTAGGCGATTTTTTTTTTTTGAAATGGTATAGTAGGCGATTAGTAGACCAACAATTTTTTTCGGGCATATCCACAATTTTTTCGGCCCCGCAACAAGCGGAACGACTCACCAGTTGACACTTGACAGCTGTACCGCACATAAAGAAATCCCTCCCTCGGCTTCCTCCGTACGCCCGCCCCTCCCTCGCCTGCCCACTCCGCTCCTCTGCTCTCCACTCCACCCCCGGAATCTTCTCGAACCACCCAGGGTTTGCTCTCCCATGACGAGGGCGTCGAAGCCTCCACCCCAGGGCCCGCCGCCGGCGAGGAGTAGGGGCGCTGCCGCGGCTCTGCGCGGGCTCCTCCCTCGGGCCGCTGACGACGTCGTCGCCACCTGCTCCGTCGGCGCGATGTGGGCGGCCAACGCCACGGGCGCCGCCAGCATCGCCGCGCGCCGGGCCTTCGGCGCGGAGTCCCGAGTCACGGCCGTTGCGAAGAAGTTCTTCATGGCGTCCGCGGCTGCAACGGTGCTGCTCGTGTACTTCATCCTCCTGACACTGGCCTGGCGCCTTGGCAACCGCAAGCGCCGAGAGGTAATTGCTTGCGATTTTAGCCCCTTCCTATCACTTGCCTCCAAATGTTTGCTGCAATTCTTCCTTGACGAGCGTTTTTTGGGGCTTGGGCATGTGAAATTATTGTATGCTTTTGGTGCTCGTGGTAGGTTGGTGAGGGCGGAGGAGAGTCCGCGGCGCAGGGCGAGAGCACCGGAGACCGCACCTGGCAGGATGAACTCTGTGCTCCCCTCACCGCCCAGATCTCCTGCTTGCTTTGGATGTTCGTGATCGTGGGGCTGCTGATGGAAGTCCTTGCGTCGTCGAAGGGATCGTGTGCGGCAAAGCTTGGTTCTGTCCTCGGTGACATCGGATGCTTCATTAACGCTCTGATGTTCTGCTCCATCATCGTCCCAAATTACGTGAGCCAACAGAAGTGGGGGACGGCCGAGTTGCATCGTGCCTAAATCGTTCAAGGTGCATATCCATTCTTCTCTTGGTGGTATCTCAAGTTCTCAACACCATGTCATATATGCGAACTTGTTTCTTAATTATCTTTTGTTTGTTGTTGCTTGATGTAATGGTAATGACATCATTTCTAGAAATTGAAGTTGATGGGTTGCATTGTGGAATGTTTGGTCCATATTTCTGGCCCTCTGGTATGGAAGTTTAGCAGTGTCTTGTTGGAGCTAATTTTACCCTCAACCTAAGTTGTCAGTTGCTGTTCTGCTCCAATATTTTAGTTTGCTTTGTAATCCTGTGCACCCTTTATTGAGAATTCCTTCCTCTAAAGCTTCGTTTTTTTTTGAGTTACATTCATGTAGCACGCCTTGTAGTACTAATGTATTATAGAGAGCAAAGTACTTGGGTTATACTGCGTAGCCTTGTTTTCATGTCGGTTTTTTTTTTCATATTGCAACCTGCATTTATGTTGTAATGCAACATGGATGCGAAGATTCAAAAAAACTTGCATAATGTCTATTTGATTACATTGCTTAGTACATAGGAAAAACTATTTAAGCATTGAGCAGCCAATCCGCATGTTCCCCTGACACAAAGTTTGGGACAACATTTTCGTTCGTTGCTGCTAGAAATTATTGCTATGATGTGCAATTTCTCTGGTTACAAGAAAAGATTATGCTTTGTTCATCTTTCCAAGATTAAAGCACTAGTTTTCTTTTGCGTAATTTTGTAACAATGAAATGTTTGTTTTCACTAGTGTTGGTTTTGGTGTCACACCTGAGTCGAGGACATTCTGCATATTTCTGCTAATCAATACTATTACCACTAATGTTTGATATATTCGACAATGCTTAGGCCAACCTCCCTTCATAATCCACAAAATAAGACCTTGAGATTGACTAGGATTTGTGTCAGTTTTGTCCAGCAATAGTAAACTGATATTTTACGTCAGTTATGACACGTAGCGTTAAGCATGAAGCATCCTTAAAGTTCTCCATTCTGGAATGCGAGCTTAGTATTTGTTTCCAAAATCTTGCAATTTCAAGTTATCCTTCTCAAAGGAAAACAGACCATCCTCGGTTTACAATTGTAAACTGCTTTCTTTCTAAAACCCAACAAACTACTTCAGTGATAAGTCAAAATTTCAAAAAGTTATTAAAGCTTTGGAATATGTTTCACCTGCATGTTCTTCTTCCCGCTCAAGGTGATTTTGAGTCGCATTCAGGTTATGTGGGCCCATAGCTAAACATTGTATGCAAAAATGTGCTAATTGACATTTATAAAATATACTTTTATTTAAAAATTTCGTAATAATGATACACAATACAATTGTGACTGTTCACATGCACTGCATTTTAATAGTGTTCTGTTTCCAAATAATTGCTGCAGCCTTACGACTACATTCATTTATGCCCTACTTGGAGAGCACATGCAAGTCTTTACTTGACAAAAGTGACATGATGCTTTGCTGAGAAAATTGAAACATGGGTCAATTGACTTTTATGACATGACATGACCAGTTTGTTTTCTTTTGGTGGTTCCTGTGATAAACAATTGTTATTCTGGTTCAGTCATGAGTCTTTTGATTTGGTACCACGTTGCTTGAGTTAAAAACTGTAGTTCGGTATTATTTTTAAAGCTTGATACTAGAGTAATAGATGTACGGCTGTGTTTAAATTTCATTTTTCAATCAGGAACCACATTTGGGTAAATTTGTAGAAATATCAGTTAATTATGCCAAATTTTGCGTCTGGAACCACCTTTTTTCAATCTAAAACCACAGATTATGTATGAGTCATATCCAAGTTCAATTTGATTTAGGTCGACCTTATGATGAACTGATCTAAGTAATGCTGACATTTTTCTGAATTTTTTTCTGTTAACTTAATCATTTTACATTATCCAGCGGGTGCTTGTGGTAACTTAATCATTGTATTTCAGATGTCAAATGTATGGTGGTTAGGTTTCCCGTTGTTTCTTAATAGTGGCTCTTTATGACTTTGTAATGAACCTGAGCGTAGGAAATATATTGACTATTTCTCACACCCTTGTCCTTCCCTCGTCTCTGTTTAATTGAAAATTTATTCAAGAAAAGGTACTCTCTTGAATAGTATTTATATCACAAAAGACGATAAGCAGCAAAATATTTGTTGAAGGACTGTGTGAAATCATCACAACCATATATCATTCCTAGAGAGCTTACACATTCATAATGGGTATTGTTTTGGTTCTTGTGTCATAATCGTATCTGTAGGCCGTGTGATGTCACTTCTTTTTGTGGGATTTTAGCCTTCTTATGAACCAATCGTGTTTTCATACCCTTTCCAGCTCCTTTATGTGATACTATATCATTGCACTATTGGTGTGTCTCGAACCTTTCTGATATCCAATTGTGAAGATTCTACTGACAACTGTCTTATAACAATTTCAGATTCTTGGATCTGCAGCTTTTTACTGAAGAGGAGGTTTGTTGGGCCACGAAAGATGAGGTGTTAACACGAGTGGAAGTTTTGGAAGTGACAGGATATGATGTGTTAGCTGTTGCAGCCATTTTTCTTGATCAATTCCTGTTTTTACATTCTCGAAATCAAGTTCTGTGTGAGCCCGCATGTAGACACGGCACTTGTGCTCTTTTTCGAAACTATTAGTGCGGCATTGTATTCATTTTGAAACCAAGTTTGACATCTTACCTTTACCTTACTTTCAAAAGCATGTAGGCCATCGGTATTCTTATAGCAATGATACTTTTATTATCTGTTGAACAGATATATGTTCCGTAACTGATACCATTTGCTAGTTGGTTCCTGATTCTCTGTTTTAGTTGCCCTCACTTTGTGAATCATGTGACTGATGTGTCCAGTCCCAAACGGGAACTGGGAAGGTGCAGTAGCCTTGGGGTACTGGTACATAAGCACATTTCTGTGTCCAAGCCTCAGACGTGTGTGCTGGCCATCTGTCAACCCTCCTACCTCTGTTATTCTTAATCACAACGCCTCATATTTTTGCAACTTAATGAATACAGAATCAGTAGAGTCTGGCTGTCATACCTTTTGAAATTTTATTTGAAATCTTTAAATTGACTCAAATTTTGTTCTTACAATGCACATGTCATTGATTTTTGATTTACAGCAAACAGTATAGAAAGTCATGAAGCATACTTGCAATGAGAATTGATGATCCAGAATACAACACTATGCATATCTCTCCAAGCTTCTTTTTTTTTTTGTCACAGATGTGGCTGTAGATTTTTTTTTCTTTGTGAGGTGTATGTGGTAGTACATGTTAACAACTTAGTTCTTAGTTAATGCTATATGAAACTAATCGTCCACACTTGAGAAATTCTTCTGAATCAGGAAGCGGTGGCTTTCTGTTGGACATAGGATTAATGGCAAACGTGCTTGCGTAACAAGCTGTTATCTATGGTGACTATTAGAATGACATGGTGATACTTTGAGTGTTGTTCAGGGCGATGCCCAAACCAACTAAAGCCCCAACTCCTCTCTTGTATCCATCTCAATCTTACCAACAAAAGGATGATTTCACGGAAAGCACCACCGCCCCACCGCCCACTAAGGATGAAACACGCTTGAGTGGGTTACATGTTAGCACCAGAATATATAGTCCAAGGGAAGACAATCCATTTAAACCTAAAACAAGGCAGACCACCAAACCTAGTGGTGTCTCTCCTGAAATTGTTGTATTCCTCAACAAGCACACAAGGTAGTTCATATGAGAGAAAATAATTCATTTACACATTGAAAGTAGGAAGGCAATGCCTAACATGCTACTTCTGCAACATCCTTGACAGAACAACAAGACGCTTAAGTGAGAGGAATGAATCATTTACAAAGAGGCTAAAAATAGGAAGGCCCCACACCTAACACGCCACCACAACACATATCTGATCTTCACCCTTCACATTAACCACCATGTTCCCAATACCAACTTCCATGGTTGACCTCTGTGTGTCTCTCTCGTTTTTCCTTGCTGCCAGCATCACCACCTCTCACCACCACCAACTAATAACTTGTCAATCTCTCTTGCTTGCATCCACCAAAACATCTTGGGAACCAAGGCAGTTGTGTCACCAGTAGCATGCATCGAGTTCGGACGCGCACCATTCCTTCCGTCACGGTACGAGAGGAAGCTGCGCGCGGTGCTGTTTCGTTGGCACACACGACGCCGAGACGACTCCATAAATAAAGCCACACGGTCTCCTCGTCTTCCTCCTCCGCACCGCACGCCCCAGCTCACCAAATTAACGAGCCTGCTCCTAGCTCACACTCCGCCCGGCCGCGCGCGCATGAACGTTCCCCCGGAGACAGGACTACTCGCACTTCCATCCATGGCGGACATAGAGGCGGCGACGGAGGCTCCACCGCCGCAGCTGGCGCTGCCGGCCAGGAGGTCGGCGCGGCGCGGGCGGCGTGGGCTCTGAGCCGGTTCCTCTCGCCGGCCTCGCACATCGCCATCTGCTTCCTGCTCGGCGCATCCTGGACGTGCAGCAACGCCAACGCCATTCGCCTCGCCTCGCGCTGGGGCTTCGGCGCGGGCTCCCCGTGGGCGGCCCTCGCGGAGTACTACTTCGACCTGTCCGTCTACGCCGTGTTCCTGCTCGCGGCCGTGGCCTTCGTCCTCGCCATGGCGCTGTTCCTCCACTGCTTCGTCATGGCCCAGCTGCTGCTCCGGCGCTGGTGCCGCGAGGGCCGAGAGGTACTACCTGTAATTGTCTCTTCTTGACTTCTTTTGACCCGATCGATCTCTCTCTTCTTGACTTCTTCATCAGTCCATGCATGAGCATTTCTAAGCCTTGCTTGGACCATGTCAAATTAAGGGTTTCGTTGCTGCCAGATTGCTGCAGGGGATTCCGGCGCAGCCTGGACGACGACACTCGCGGCACAAGACGAGGGAGCAGCCGGAGATGAAGACGTCGACGGTTCAGATGGAGTCTGTTGCTTCATCATCACCGTGTCCACGTTGCTCATGGTCATGGGTCTGCTGATGGTGATCTTTGCGCCGGCAAGGGGGTCCACGGAAGAGCGGCTTGGTTATAAGCTTATTGACGCCGGCTTCTTCCTCGCCTCTCTTGCGTACTGCTACGTCATGTTTCCAAGCATTCTTACCGAGGTTATCGGCGAGTGGGACAAGGTGCGGAAGATCAGCGCTCTACTGACGTGTTTCTACCTTGATGTTTGAGGTATGCATGCCCCCGGCCGATTACTAATCCCTCTCTACTAGCTAGTTCACCAGCATCGATCATGTTTGCTGATGCTTCATACTGTACTATATTATATAATCATTATAATGCTAGCTCTTTCTAGGCAAATCTCTCCTACTATAAAAACAGCAGTTGGTGATGATGGTGTGTCTGCCTTGAGACAACATCAGCCGTAGGATCTTGCATCAATGGCAATCGGTTTCGCGCCGTTCGATCGCAGGAGCGCTAGCATCTGTCCGTCCGCCCCCGCTCCGACGCTAGGTCATCCATCCGCCCCTTCGCGATCCACTTTCTCGCCCCTTCGCGATCCTTCTTCCTCTCGGCCCCCTCCCGTAGATTCCTCCAGGCGACGGCCGGCGACGCACTCCGGCCCGGCGGCCCCATCGCGCTTCTTCCACTGCAGCGGCCTCCCCGACGGCCCCCAATGGCTACATTAACGATAGGCGGATCTTGCAGCAACGGTACATATCCTGCAGCTCGGCGGCAGGCGGCCATCTTGGGCCGGACCTCCTCGCGCTCACGGCCTCCAGGTACTGCCGTCGTTCGCTCTCGGACTGGACCATCCTCGCCCTCTCGCTGTTTGTCGTGGCCAGAGAGAGCTCCTCCGTGCAGATCCGCAGTGAGTTCGACCAAGGGGCGGATGGTGGTCAGCGATGGTATGATTGGTATCCAGACAGAGGACGCCCCCTGCTAGCAACGGCATGTTCTCCTGCGGCGCCCCCTTGCTGCTTCACCCCGTCTCTGCTCCTGGCAGCCCGCCGTCCGTTCAGCACGGCGCCGCTAGCTCCTTGTCATTCCTAATCAATCTGAGGTACTAGCATCTGCTCTGGCGTTCGATTGAGACAGGCATGCATGTTTTCATGTTTTTACTTTCTAAAGCAAGCTTAATGTCCTATTTGGCGACAACTACAGTCATTAACCTGTCCTCATATCCAATTGTCAATACCATACTGAGTACTGACTGCTGTATCGCAGTCATCTCAGTTTAGGAGCGAACTATTTTTGTGTAAGCGTGATTAAAAAATTGTGCTAAGATCTGAATAGTCGGGGAGTATGTATGCATTTTTTTAATCATATATTAGCTTGCCTTTACAATTTACCACAGTTTCAGTCTATATTTTTCCCCTTCATTGCCCCACTCATAAACATGCATGTGAATATATGAATATAATATGGATGAGTTATCTCTTATCTGATCTCGACTTCTGGTGGGCGATGTGATTTCTTATACATCAGCGTGTAATGCTCACTGTGAGTGAGTGCAAGAAATTGACAACAGCTTCCTCGAGTAGAAGTTAGTAAAGTTGTGGGTGCCTAATTGTGTGTTTCTTACAGTGCGTTACCTGTTCTCATTTGGCTCAAGGTTTGATTTTCCCTCTGTTTTCAGAGAGAACTACTGGTGACCGAATTGATATTCCACATAACAGAATAATTGTGGCCCCTGCTGAGATATTAGCACCAAACATATTTGATAAATGCAGGAAGCCCTCCTTCAAGATACAGCAGCTATGCTTCACTGCACTGCTCCCCCTGGGAGCCGATTCATGATCAAGTCCCCGTGCTTCGCTGTGCCGCTCCTCCTGAGGCTGGGAGCCGTCTCTCTACTTGATTCCACATCATTTGTATCTTCTTCTTAATGTGCTGATTGGGCATCCTACACAGTGGCCTAAGAGTCACATCTTTTCTTTGAGTGCTGCTGTGGGCTTAAGAGCCTTGCTGTTCACTGAATGCATGAGGTTTGTATGCATATTCTATTTTGCGCTGCTTCTGAGGACATCTTCCTGCAGTTATAATAATGGTGGCTGCTGAGAATATGATGATGGGCTTTGGAAGGGTGCTATTGTTGCCTTTCACTTCGGTGAGGATTTGCTTTTGCTTCATTGTGGCTCTTCTCTTCTTCCTGCAGAGGTAATAGTGGCGGTTGAGAAGAAGATCAGGAGACAACTGCTTGAAGTGATAGATAATTGAACTGGCTGTGTGCTACTACGTGTAAATAGATTTCAATCAGTGATGGCCATATAGCAATATTGACAAGCATATATGTGTGCCTATTTGAAGTGTATCGGATATAGCCCCTTCCCAGATGTACTTCCTGTGTGTTATGCCTGTTTTACTCAGTACAAATTTGGTAATTCTTTGATAGAGTGAGTTAAATGCTCAACTCCATTCCTCGCACAGTTTATTTTATTGCAAAATTATTATGTGCTTAGCTATGCAATCAGAACAGAGTCCTTTATGTCTGAAATACGTAGACGCATGATAGATTGTTTAGGCCCCGTTTGGAATGGAGGATTTTTTCTCCATTCCTGTGGGAATTGAACTGTTTACTGTGAAATTCCTGTAAAATTCCTGTGAAATTCCTGCGTTCCAAACGGGGCCTTAATAGTGGGAAACACAGGTAGGAAGGCCTCATGAGTTTGGGATATATGAGACCTTTTCTTGATGTTTGTGAGGTGTAGGTTGTACAGATGATGCCTGTCTTCCAGGATAGAAATGATAGCCGAGATGTGATAAACAGTAACCAGTTTTAAGTGAGTTTATAAGGAATAAGAGTATTTTATTTTTTATTTTAAAAAAATCCGTAGCAACGCACGGGTAATAGGCTAGTATTAATATTAATTGCAGTGTGCATTGATTCTTCTAAAGAATGGATATATTAATAAAGTGCAACTTTTTTTTTTAGGAAAAATTAAGTGCAACTAATAATAGGTTTTACGTACGCACTGGATTTTCCGCATTAAATACAGTTGTAGATTCGATTTATTTTTCTTGGGAGCTTTGGTTTGCTAGTTCCTTGCTCATGTTCCACTTTTTCTTATTAGTGGAACCGTGGAAGACGATGTGGTCACAGTGGCATCACATCTAGCTGCTACTTCTGTTGCCTGGGTTTCTTTGGGGTATGTTCTAGTGCCAGTGCTTAGAGTGTTTAATTACCTTTACAGAAACTAAGTTAGGCTGAGCTAGAACATACCCCAAAGAATCACGTTACAAATTTCGACACAAACATATGAGCTGAGGTCATTAAAGCATGCATGGTTTCGTAATCTCCTGTTTTCCTTCTCTAGTGTAAGTGACACTTTAATATAATTAAACATCTAGGCTTGAAATACGACCAGGAATGAACTAATAAATGTTTTTTTTGCAATTACACAGTACAACTTAGACACTCACAACGCACGCACACTCACCCCTATGAGCGCACATACGTAACCCTACCCCTATGAGCATCTTCGAAGACCGAGCCGGCAAATCCTCAAGATTGACGAAGTCACCACTGGCGCCTCGCTGTCGACGGCCACGTTGCCTCCTGCTGAACGCACAACGCTGTTAAATTCTAGAAAATTCGCTCCTATGGGGAGTCGAACCCAGGATCTCAGGTGCTACTGAGGCTCTTGTAACCACTAGGCTACAGGCCCTTTCGCAATGAACTAATAAATGTTAAACAGAGATGCACTGTTAGATATTATGTTCCAGTCCTATCACACTACTTTTACAAATAGTTCTCAAATATCCTTAGACGACCTTATAAATTTATAGTTTTTCGTTTACTTCATTCCTTGATTTCATATTTCAGCAACGTGCACCGTACTAGTGCTGTGTTCTCTGAACCTTCCTTCCAATTGCCTGCTCTGAATATATATTCTGCTCATAGATGTCTCCAGCAATTTCAGGTTTTGGTGGGATCAGTAAGTACTATGTCCAACAGGAGGCTTCACTTTGTCGTTGCAAGAGAGATGATAACACAACTGCAAGTGTTGGAGGAACATATTAGTATTACTACTACTTTCAAGTCACGATTTCAAACCTCATTGATATGTGACATTTAAAATGATGCATCAATGCTTAGATAAGTAGTCCTTGAAACTCTAGTATTGATTATGAACTCCTGATACTTTCAAGTATGTAACAGAAGAGGGTGAGTCCTTTGTCGCACTGCCAGTAAAGCTATAGACGATGAAGCTCATTGTGACTATTACCCGTTTAAGTGGCATATTATTTGATAGTCATTTCTAAATACCTTTCTGTTCTACCGATCGACCAAACATGTCAGTTTGCGTCACTTACTATGGCAAACACGTAGCACCCTACTTTCCTGCTTAGTTTTCCTTAGAAACAGCCCAGTTATGTGGATCGCTTATAAATTGTGAATATGTTGTCAACTCTAGATGATAGGAATTTCTAGTGTAGGCGTCATAATTTAGTGATGGATGAATACAAAACTCCTAAATAATCAGTAGACTCTAGCTCTTGTACCTGGCGAATGAGTACGTAAATAACCGTCTAACTAGTATGTCAAAGACAACTATGGCTTTGAAATTGTTGGAAATAGAAACATGATTAAATCAAAATCTTTTAATTGACTCAAATTTGCATTTAAAATGGGTACTAATATATGTTGCAGAATCAGGTTATTAAATGTCAACCTTTTGAATGGCCATCTCTGAAGAGAAATATAGCTTCGGACTTCTTACAACAGCCTTCTGAAACGTATCGCCGAACTGTAGAGGAAACTTCCAATTCCAATGCTGAATATATAGGGCCATGGTTTTGACACAATTAGGTGGCTTGGGTACGCACAACAAAATTGTCTCGACACGGTCCGGGCACCAGCTCCATTTTTACTTGTTCCTGTAAAAAACTGAAAACAAATACGGACAGCATATATAACAGCAAATTTACTCAAAATGTTTTTGGTTTGTCAAATTTATATTTTTACAATGGGTACTAATATAACAGACACTTGTCATTGGTTTGTCTCACATGTTCTAGTAGATGCTAACATCTTGGTTCACGCTATTTGATGCTTAAGTGGGAGAAAACTAATTGTCCATGCTTGAGAAATTCTTCTACTCAGTGAGTGGCTTTCTGTTGGGGGTAGGATTAATGGCAAACGCACTTGTGTAGCAAGCTGTTATCTATGGTGACTATTAGAACGGCATGGAGATGCTCTTAACTCCCCTCGTGTATCCATCTCACTCAAACTTACTAACAAAAAGATGATTTCACGCGAATGCACACAACTGTCCCACCGGCCACCGAAGGTTGAAACACGCTTGTCAGGATTACACGTTAGGACCAGAATATGGTTCAAGAGAAGATGACCCATTTAGGCCTAAAACTAGGCAGACCACACACACCTAGTGGTGACTCCCCAGAAAATTGTCCTATTCCACAACCAAGACCAACAAACATAGGGTGCGTTTGGCAACAAGAATCGTTTCAGATTCTAAGCTGAATCACCTGAATCAGCTCCAAACAGCAAAAATGTGAAGTGTTTCAGAGGAGAATCGGAACGAAACGCTCCAAGAAATTGCACTGCGCGTGAGAATCGGCAAAACTGGTGTTTCGCACGGTTCCGCTTCGATTCTTGCCCACGCGTTATCAGACTGCCCTCAAACTTGGAAGCTTATTTACGTGATTTGCCACCGCCTCGTCTTCTACTTTTCGCGCACGAACAGAAGAACGAGGTGCTCGCTTGCCGCGGTAGGGTTCGACGGTGACGCCGACGCTCCCGGCCGCCGCTTCCAGTTGCCGCTCGTCGCTGCCGCCGCTTCCAGTTGTCGCGCTCATCGCCTCCAGCCAGCACCGCCCAAGTCGCCACCCCCAACGTCCACTTCAAACTGCAGCAGGGCTTGAGCCAGACTAGCCGCCTGACGCCGGTGCAGGATTTGCTGGTCGCTACCTGACATGCATGACGGAGACGGTGTTGTAGAGAAACAGGCAGCAATCTTGTTGCCTTCTTCGTTCCAACAGACATAAAAAATGCCGACGCTGCCTCTCAATGTCTTCAAGATTCTGCCTTCCAACAGACATTGATCCAATATGCTTTTCTTTTATCAGTATCGATACATATGGCCAGCCAAGCTCTACAAAAGTAGCCAGAAAAAACAATAGTCTAACCAAGGGTACATGAGTCAATTTGATCATCATCTTTTCTTTGTTGAAACTAAAACCGGATAACTAGCCAAACGGTTTCTGAAGTGATTCTGTTTCAGGTTGTGAAACGTTTCTGGATCGAAACTGAAACGTTTCTGATTCTAAGTGAATCTGGAGCTGTACCAAACGCACCCATAGTTGATGTGAGAGACAGTCATTGATTTACACAGCAAAAATAGGAAGAGCACCGTCTAACAATACTACAACTTGCTACCATCCAAAAAACCTCCGCGTCCTTGAGACCTTGACAGAAAACCAAGTCGCTCCAAGTGAGAGAGGAATGAATAATTTGTAAGAGGTTAAAAATAGGAAAACCAAACCAAACATCCAACCACCCAACCTGGAAAACCACTGCATCCTTCAAGCTACACACCAAGATATATAGTCCAAGTGACTGAGAATAATTCATCTACGTTGTAAAAACAGGAAGGCCACACCTAACATGCATGGTACCACATCTGATCTTCAACGACCTTGACACCCAGCATGCTCCCTCTCCCAAGCTCGTTTGCTTGCTGCCAGCATCACGTGTCGCCATTACCAACTAACCTGTGATCAATGACGTTGTAGAGTAGTAATTTCTAACTCGTTTGCTTGGATCCACTACCCTCTTCTGAAATCCACACGTGCCGTGTCACCACCAGTAGCATGCATCGAGCTCGGACGCGCACCTCTTTGGTTGGGGTAGTAGATGTTCTTTTTTCTTTGTGAGGTGAATGTGGTAGTAGATGTTAACATCTTAGTTCATGCTATTTGATGCTAATGTGGGAGGAAACTAGTCGTCCATACTTGAGAAATTCTTCTCAATTAGGATTAACAGCAAACATGCTTGCGTAACATGCTGTTATCTATGGTGACTATTAGAATGACATGGTGATGCTTTGAGTGTTGTTCAGCGTGATTTCGACACCAACTAAAGCCCCAACTCCTCTTGTGTATCCATCTCAATCTAACTAACAAAAGAATGATTTCAGGGAAAGCACCACCGCCCCACCGGCCACTGAAGGATTAAACACACGCTTGAGTGGCAGGTGGGTTATGTTAGCAGCAGAATAGTCCAAGAGAAGATGATCCATTTTTAAGCCTACAAAAAGGCAGACCACAAACCTAGTGGTGTCTCCCCCTGAAATTTCTGTATTCTCAACCAAGGCACACAATGGTAGTTCGTATGAGAGAAAATCATTCAGTGACACATTAAAAGTAGGAAGGCCATGCTTAACAGAACAACAAGGCACTTCAAGTGAGAGGAATGAATCATTTTTACAAGAGATTAAAAATAGGAATGCCACATCTAAAATACCACCACCCCACCTGGAAAAACATCTGTCCTTCAAGCAATCCATCAAGATAGTTCAAGTGATTGAAAATGATTCACCTACCTGGTAAAAATAGGAAGGCCATGCCTAACATGCTACCAGATCTGATCTTCCACCCTTTAGACCGACTCCAACCGGTCACCTATAAGGTGACCTATACCAAAAATGAGTACTAAAACATGCAAAAACGACCTCCAACCGAAGACCCATACGCCTTACCCATTTTAGGAGCAACGGGAGGGGCGACGCAGAAATGGAGTGCGTCCCCCCCCCTCCCCCCGCGACGCAGCGCGCTCTGTGGGCCCGCCCTCGCCTCCCTCTCCTCCTGCTCCAACCTCCCGCGGCGGCACGCCAGCCGCCAGGCCGCCCAGGCCACCGCCCCTCGCCGGCGCGCGCCCCAGTCGCGACGCTGCCGCCTTCGAGCTTCCCCGAGGAGCCCCACCTCGCCTTCCTCTCTCCTCTCCCGATCTCGACCACCAGCCCCTTGAGGAAGAAGAAGCCGAGTACGAGGGCCGTGGCGGCACGGGCTGCGCCCGCGGCGGCGGCGACGAGGGGGCTCGGGCGAGGGCCGCTGCTGCGCGAGCGAGGCCGGAGGCTAGGCGCGCGGTGAAGGATTGGAGGCTGGGCGCGCTGGCGGGGGCCGGCACCGCGGTGCGCGCTGGCGAGGACCGAAGCCAGGGCGCGCGGTGCGGAGCGGAACCATGGGTCGGAGCGACGACGGGGAGGAGCTGGCCGCCGGTGATGTCGGGAGAGGAGGAAGGAGCAGAGGAAGAAGGTATGCTGTAGGAGAATTTTTTTTTTTAACGAACAAGGTCTTGGTGTTGGTCGTCGGTTGGAGATTCATGTTTTTAGGTCTGCAATTTGGGTATGTTGGGTTGGAGTCAGTCTTACACCCATCATGTTCCCAACACCAACTTCCATTCCATGGCTGACCCCATTAGTTCTCTCGTTTGCTTGCTGCCAGCATCAACTCTCGCCATCACCAGCTAACTTGTCAACCTCTCTTGCTTGTCAACCTCTCTTGCTTGCATGAATCATTTGTAAGTTCACACCTAACATCCCACCACCCAACCGGAAAACCACTACATCCAATCTGTACACCAAGATAGTCTGAGTGATTGAGAATGTTTCATCTACGTGGTAAAAATAGGAAGGTCACACCTAATACGGTACCACACATCTGATCTTCAACCTTGACAGACACCCATCATGCTCCCTCCCAAAGCTCGTTTGCTTAATTGCTGCCAGCATCACGTGTCACCATCACCAACTAATTAACCTGTGATCAATCCCGTCGTTGTAGTAGTAGTAGTGTCTAACTCGTTTGCTTGGATCCATCACCCTCTTCTGAAATACACACCGTGTCACCACCAGTAGCATGCATCGAGCCCGGACGCGCACCATTTCTTTGGTCGGGGTATGAAAGGAAGCTGCAGTGCTGCTTCGTCGGCTCGTTGCACGCACACACACTACACAACTCCATAAAGCCCCTCCGCATCCTCTCGTCTTCCTCTCTGATGCATCCATCTCAATCAATCTTACAAAACAAAAGGATGATTTTCACGCAAATGCACCACTATTAATTCCACCGGCCAGTACCGAATGATGAAACACAGTTGTCAGCACGTCAGCATGCTTACGTGTCACGATTAGAAGCAAAACCGCCTAAACCACTATCCACCACTGCTAAACCGGATTAGTAGGGGTAACAAAGGTTAATAGTGCTCTGGTTTTCCTAATCGTGGGGGTTATCTAGATCAAATCAAAGCACAGGGGGTTATTCAGACTCTAGCACCAGTAGCATGATGCATCGAGCTTGGACGTGCACCATGTCTTTGGTCGGGGTAAGAAAGGAAGCTGCAGTGCTGCTTCGTCGGCTCGTTGCATGCACACACACTACACGAGTCCATAAAGCCCCTCCGCATCCTCTCATCTTCCTCTCTGATGCATCCATCTCAATCAATCTTACTAACAAAAGGATGATTTTTTTTCACGCAAATGCACCGCTGTCCCACAGGCTAGTACCGAAGGATGAAATACACTTGTCAAGGTTGCACGTTAGCACCAGAACAATCCAAGAGAAGATGATCCTGTGGTGTCCCCTCTGGAAATTTCTGTATACCACAACCAAGACACACAAAGGTAGCTCAGATCATGTGAGAGAAAGTCATGCCTTTACACAGCTGGGAGAATAGGAAGGGCATGCCTAACCAAGAGAACATGCATGCTTACCATCCAATAAAAACTCCACATCCTTTGAAAGAACACCAAGCCGCTCCAAGTGAGAGAAATGAATCATTTGTAAGAGGTTTAGAATAGGAAAGACCAAACCTAATGAAAATCCCACCACCCAACCCGGAAAACCTCTGCATCCTTCAAGCTAGCTATACATACACCAAGATTCTCCAAGAGTGATTGAGAATAATTCATCTACATGGTAAAAATAGGAAGGCCACACCTAACACGGTACCCCACATCTGATCTTCAACCTTATCACCCACCATGCTCCCAAGCTCGTTTGCTTGCTGCCAGCATCGATCACGTGCATGTCACCATCACCAACTAACGTTACTAACCTGTGAATTTGATCCATCTCTCGTTGCAGTAGTAGTGTCCATGTTCAACTCGTTTGCTTGGATCCACCACACCCTCTGCTGAAACCCACACCGCTCGATATGAGTGCGAACAAACATACACACCGCGTCACTACTCAACCAACGAAAGGAAGCTGCCGTGCTGTTTCGGCACGCACGACGCGAGTCCATAAAACCCACACGGCCTCCTCATCTTCCCCCTCCCCACACCCAAAGCTCACCAAACCAATTAAGCCTCTGCTCCTCCTCACTCTCCGCCCGGCGGCCGCGTGCGTGAACCTTCCACCGGATCCAGGACTACTCCGCTTCCATGGCGGTGGCGGACGTCGAGGCGGCTCCACCGCAGGCGCCGGCGCCGCCGGCCAGGAGGTCGGCCGCCGCGAGGGCGGCGTGGGCTCTGAGCCGGTTCCTCTCGCTGGCCTCGTACGTCGCCCTCAGCTTCCTCCTCTGCGGGACCTACATGAGCGGCGTCGCCAACGCCCTGCGCATCGCCGCGCGCTGGGGCGGCGGCGAGGGCTCCGTCTGGTGGGCCATCGCGGAGTACTACTTCTACACCAACATCTACGCGCTCTGCCTGTTCGCCGCCGTCGCCTTCGTCTTCGCCATGGCGCTGCTCCTCCACTGCTTCGTCATGGACGAGCTGCTGCTCCGCCGGCGCCGGCGCCGAGAGGTATATAGCCTCTTCTTGACTTCTTCCTCCATCCATGAGCTAGCATTTCTAATTAAGCCTTAATTGGACATGTCAAATTCCGGGTTAATTCGATCCGTTGCTGTCAGATTGCTGCAGGGGATTCCTCCGGCGCCAAGATAAGCCTCGAACATGATCAAGATCAGGGAGCAGCTAGGGAAGGAGAAGAAGACGACGGCCGTCTGGATGGAGGCTGTGCCCTGGTGGCAGCCATCGCGCTGCTCACTAGCGTCGTGTGCATGGCCGCGGGTACGGTGATGGGGAAGGGGATCCACGCGCCGCCAACAAGGGGGTCCTGGAAGAGCGGCTTGGTTCTGCGCTCATGGACGCGGGCTTCTTCCTCGACTCTCTCACCTACAGCTACGTCCTCTTCCCCACGGTTGTGCTTCCCAAGGTCATATTGGGATGGCAGAAGGTGCGGAAGACCAACGATCTGCTGACGACTCTCTACCTTGACGGTTAAGGTGCGTGTGCGCCCAAGTTTAATCTCTCTATCTCTACTGTTTCACCAGCATCTTGTTTGCTGAATCTTTCATTGATCGCTAATTAACCCTTTCTAGTAGGCAAATTATTTAACTGCAGTATGAAATGATTCTTCTAAAGAATGGAAAAGATTGTGTGCAAGTAATAATGCGTTTTAGATCTTGGGTTCTCTCCATTAGATAAAGTTGTAGATTTGATCTATTTTTCCTGGGTGCTTTGATTTGCTAGTTCGTACTCCGGTTCCACTTTTATTTTTCTCAGTGGATCTGTGCAAGGCAACGTGTTCACAGACAGTGGCATCACATCTAGTTGCTACTACTTCTGTTGCCTGGGTTTCTTGGGGCCGGGTCAGTACTACTGCCTTTGCTTAGAGTGACACCAATTCATTATGTACAAGCTAGCTAAGTTGGACTGAAAATATCCCCTAGGGATTCCTCTAATCCACGAGGAATTATAATGCTTTGATTTGTCTGGTACTTGTCTGTTTATGGCATACTGTTTTCAATATTTTCCTGACGAAACAAACATTGTTTCGTTTTGGTGAGTAAATTGGCGTCTGGGTCAATTGACTTCCCCTACTATTCGGTTCATAAGATCTTTTTTTTTTGCTGTGGCATAAGAAGGTGGCTTTGATGGCATGAGATGCTTGGTTATCCGTTTTTTTATTGCACTGTTATATATAGTACCAGTGGTGGCCTGGTGGGTTAGTCGTCATTGTGAGCAGATGCTCTTCTGGGACATGCTTGAGCCATTGCTGTGAGTAATAGATTACTAGATATTGGTTAATTGTATACCACAGTGCTTGATATTGCCTCTTTGAAGTGGATATTATTGTCATATATTGGTTATTGTGCCTTATTTTGTTTTGAAGATGTAACCAATTTTTGTGTGAAGTCTAGGTGCATCAGTGATTTGGTGCAAAAGTTTACAATGTTGTAGGTTATAGTAGCCAAGTTCGTGCCCAATCTAGACGGTTTGTTTACAATGTAGCATTGGGCCAAATTAGCTCCGGTTAGCAGGTGCTTTTCATTTTTAATCATTATCAACACTTTCAGTTTCTCCTGTTGGTTATTTTTCCTTTGTTAGTTGAGAGTTACATTTTAAATTTGACACAAATATATGAGCTCAGGCCTCAGTAAAGCATGGTTTCGGATGCCCCTGTTTTCCTAATCTAGTCTATGTGAACTATGTCCACTTTAATATAGATAACTAAAAACATCTAGGCTTCAAGTACGATCAAGAAATGAACTAACAAATGTTATACAGAGATGCACGGTTAGATGTTATGTTCCAATTCCAGTCACACCTCTTTTACAAATAGTACTCAAATATCCTTAGATATTAACTTTCTATTTTTCTTTTGTGCAGCAGTTTGCTTGTATTTTAACTATTCATTCAGTCCTTGCAAGGTCACTTCTTTTTGTCATACTCTAGGATGTAAACTTGGGTTCACACTCTTTTCGTTTACTTGATTCCGTGATGATGTCATGTTTTTAGCAATGTGCACTGTACTAGTGCTGTGTTCTTAGCCTTCCTTCTTAATTGCCTGCTCTGAATATTCTACTGACAGTTGTCTCCCACAGTTTCAGGTTCTGGTGGGATCAGTGACTATGTCCAACAGGAGGCTAGGCTTGGCCGACGTCGCAAGTCAGATGATAACACAACTGCAAGTGTTTGGAGGAACATATTACTATTACTACTTTTAAGTCACGATTTCTGCCCCTATTGATATATGACTCTTAAAACGAAGCCTGAATGCTTAGATGGAGTGGTCCTTGAAACTCTAGTATTGATTATCAACTGCTGATAGTTTTAAGTGTGTAACAGAAGTTTCCAAGTCCTTTGTGGCGCTGCCAGTACATAGACGATGCAGCTATCTGAGCTATGTGATACATATTACCTGTTCAAGTGGCTTATTATGTGGTAGTCATTTCTAAATTTTCTTCTGTTCCACGTTTCGGAAAAAATTTCTTCTGTTCTGCCAATCGATCAAACAAGTCAATCTGGGTCGATGCTATGACAACACGCGACCTTCAATTTTCCTGCATATTTTTCCTGAAAAATAGGCCAGTTAAGTGGATCGATTGTAAACTGTGAATATTTGTCTACTCTAAATGATACTAGGTGAAAGCAAAACACGCTAAACTCCTTCCAAAATTGTTGGCTTCGCTCAGTTTGTTGCAGATATTTTACACCTTAGCGCCAGAATAGCCCAGGAGATAAGATGATCCCATTTAAGCCGAAGCCTAGACAGACCAGGTACTTAGTGGTGCCACCTCGAAAAATACCATATTCCTCAACTAAGACACACAAAGGTAGTTCATGACTTCATGCGAGAGAAAAGTTCATTCACTTACACAGAGAAAATAGGAAGGCCACACCTAATACATCATCCAAACCACCCCCCCCCACCCCCCCCCCCCCCCCCCCGCCACACCTCAATAGACACCAAGATAAAGGACGCTCCAAGTGAGAGGAAATGAATCATCAATATAAGATGCAAACATAGGAAAGCCCCGCCTAACATACCACCCCACTCCATTCTGCCAATACATCAAGGTAGTTTGAGAGATAGTAGAAAATATATTATCTGCGTAATAACACGCTAATCTCCACCCTTTACATCGACCATGCTCCCAACACCCAACTTCCATGGCTGACCCCATTATTTCTTGCTCGTTTCCTTACTGTCACTCTGTCAGCATCACGTCCCCCTCCAACTAATTTGTTAATTTCGTTGTAGTAGTGTCTAGTCTGTAGCTCGTTTGCTTGATCTAGTCTACCACACTCAGCCGAAAAAAGACCGCATGCTCACCTTGTCTCACCAGTAGCATGCCTTTTTCCTCGGTCCACGGGTACCAAGGAAGCTACATTGCTGCTTCGGTTGGTCGCTCGTGAAGATGCTGTGACTCCATAAAAGCCCCTCTGCATCGTCGCTCGTATTCCATCTCGAGGCGCCCAACCTTAACACGCCAACATCTGCTCCTCACACTTCACTCTACCACAAGAATCTTCTCCAAAGCCAGGACTTCTCGTGCTTCCATGGCGGACATTGAGGTAGGGATGTTGGCTCCACCCCAGCGGGGGACGCTCGGCGATCCGGTTCCTCTTGCTGGGCTCGCACGTCGCCGTCTGATACGTCACACGTCGCATGGTCCAAGACTTGTCGTCCACAGAGGCTAGGTGGTCTTGGCATTCTGGACCTTTCCCTTTCAGGGCTTGCTCTCAGGATGCGCTGGTGTTGGTTAGGGCGTACCAATCCAAGCAAAATTTGGTCGGGTCTCCGTTTTAACACGGATCGCATAGCAGAAGCAATGTTCAAAGCTTCGGTCGTCGTCGAGGTCGGTGATGGAGGGTCGGCTCTTTTCTGGGTGGACTCTTGGCTTGATGATATCCCAATCCAAACACGCGCACCCCATTTGTTCTTGGCGGTGCGTAAACACACGGCGAAGACGCGCACGGTCAAGAGTGGCCTAACCAGGAAGAGTTGGCTACACGACATCAAGGGGTTCCTCTCCATCCCAGCTATCATAGAGCTCCTTCGATTGGTCAATCGTCTTTGCACTGTCAGCCTCAATCCAAATGTGCCAGATAGATTTATTTGGAAATGGTCGCCCTCCAACACTTATTCGGCCTCTAGTGCTTATCAGGCTTTCTTTATAGGACAAACAGCCCTGCTCAGCGCAAAGGAGCTGTGGAAGACCAGGGCGCCTAACAAATGCCGGTTCTTTGTCTGGTTGGCCCTTCATGGTCGTTGTTGGACCTCAGAGCGCCTGGCGCGCCATAGCTTACCTAACCATGGCCCTTGTGCCCTTTGTGACCAGGAGGTAGAGTCCATACATCATCTGTTGGTGGGATGCCCCTACAGCCGGGAAGTTTGGTTTCCGGACCCTTTGTCGCTTTCGTTTACAACGCCTCACTCCGGAGCATCACGATCATTTTGCCGACTGGTGGCTTCGTGAGAGGAAGAGGGTAGCAAAGGACGCGCGTCGGGCCTTCGATTCTTTGGTCGTGCTCGTGGCGTGGAGAATTTGGAAAGAACGGAATGGACGGGTCTCTCCCACCCCCCTGCGCTTTCGTGCGGTATCTTAGAGGAAGCAAGTCTTTGGGCCATAGCGGGTGTTAGGTGTTTGTCGCGTCTTCTTAGTTCTTTAAATGTATCGCGTTAAATGTATTTGTCGTTGCGGTCGCTTTCCTTTTGATGTAAATTAACCTAACTTAACCTTTGTTCCCGGGGCTTAAGCCCTGTGGCGAGGGTCGCTTGTTTCTTCTTCTCCTTAATGAAATATGCGCAAAGCGCGTTCTAGAAAAATAACTGACACTAGTAATTTGTTTTTGTTTTTTATGATATGCAAAACACTACTAGATAACGACATGGAGATGTTCAGAGAGTTCAGTGTGATACCCACACAACCTAACTTATACGTATCCATCTCAATCAGCCTTACTAACAAAAGAATGACTTCACACATATGCACCATTACTTTTGATGATCTTTGTGGAGCGCATGCCATTGCTACTGGCCACTGAAGGATGAAACACACTTGTCTATTTTACACGTACCATAGCACCAGAAATAGCCAAGATGCACCACCAAGATAGTCCAAGTGATTGAGAATAATTCATCTGCATGCGTGGTATAAAATAGGAATTCAACACCTAACATGGTACCACATCTGATCTTCAACCTTGACACCCATCATGCTCCCAACTCCCAAGCTCGTTTGCTTGCTGCCAGCAGCACGCGTCACCATCACCAACTAACCTGTGATCAATCTCGTTGTAGTACGTAGTAGTCAGTGTCTAACTTTTTTGCTTGGATCCACCACCTCTTCTGAAACCTTCATCATGCATCGAGCCCGGACGCGCACCATTTCTTTGGTTGGGGTACCAAAGGAAGCTGCAGTGCTGCTTCGTCGGCTCGTTGCACGCACACACACTACACGAGTCAATAAGCCCCTCCGCATCCTCTCGTCTTCCTCTCTCTGATTCATTCATATCTCGATCAATCTTGCTAAGAAAAGGATGATTTTCACGCAAATGCACCACTATCCCACCGGCCAGTACTGAAGGATGAAACACACTTGTCAAGGCTACACGTTAGCACCAGAACAATCCAAGAGAAGATGTGATCCATTTAAGCCTGAAACAAGGCAGACCAGACAACTTGGTGCCCCCTGCAAATTTCTGTATACCACAACCAAGACACACACAAAAGTAGCTCAGATCATGTGAGAGAAAATCATGCATTTACACAGCTGGGAGAATAGGAAGGTCATGCCTAAGCCGGAGAACACCGAGCCGCTCCAAGCGAGAGAAGTGGATTAGAGGAATCCCACCACCCACCCGGAAAGACCAAACCTAATGAAATCCCACCACCCAACCCGGAAAAACCTCTGCATCCTACAAGCTAGCTATACATACACCAGATACTCCAAGAGTGACTGAGAATAACTCAGCTACGTGGTAATTAGGAAGGCCACACCTAACACACGGTACCACACCTGATCTTCAACCTTGACACCGGCCCTCCATGCTCCCAAGCTCGTTTGCTTGCTGGCAGAGCATCGATCACGTGCATGTCACCATCACCTAGCAACTAGAGCACTTCTACTGTCCAAAATAGTGACCATTAGTTTCTCAAAACTAATGGCCATTAGTTTGATCCGACGGTGTAGATTTAATCTCAGAAACCATTACTAATGACCATTATTTTATAAAATCAAGGGTAATATAGGAAAAATTAAGAGTGGTAGAAACTTTTACAGTGTCCATAAACTAATATTAACCCTTCGATACTTTTGATCTAAGTACAGAGATTAGTTAGGTTTGTCATCTACTCCACCGTAAGGATCTCATGTAAGCGGAGGGTAAGATCATAATTAAATCACACACGTTACTGCTACCCCATGAATTGAAAGGAATTAATTATTTCTCAGAACCCTAGCTGCAAATCGGATTCGAATTAACTGGTACGCATCAATTGTCACCGAATGCAATTATGGACAGTACTGATTATGGATCAACCGTTTGCAACTGTACAGGGCGCCGGCGACGAGGAGCTGGAGCACAACTCTTTGGCGGCCGGCCGTGAGACAGATCATGGTGCTTGATGATGCAAACTGAATATTGTTGCGAACAAGAATCGAACTGGGAAGCTAAACACAAATCTGCACATGGAAACCCTATCGGAGGCTGCAAAGACTCCACGGTGCAGGAGAGCCTTTTGCATCTGTGATGGCGTAATCATGACACTCACGGCAATTGGCATCGCTTCTCTAGCCGCACAGCTGAAATCGATATCGCCTCCCTGCCCCGCCGTCGTTATGCAAATCTCTTACTCTCCCAATGCGGTCGCATTAGCGGGTTGTGGTGATATCCACGTCACCCGTTATACCTCAGTCGTCCGTTTCCATTAACTTGTAATATGAGCCGTCAGATTTTGGTCGGTCGGATCCCTTACCCGATTCCCTGAAACCAATTTCTCTGGAACTCTCTCGAGCAGACAGACTAGCAGAGTAGCAGTTCCCTTGCCATCGCCTTCCATTATGGTGACCCTGCCGCGGCTCCCTCTGGCAATTACCCGCCCCTGCAATACCACTGCATAGCCATTGGCCTGCTCCGGGTCTTGCGAGTTCTCGGTGTTCCTTGAGTGCCCGTCTTCCACAAGCCTGGAGCTTCCCGTTGAAGCCGCATCTGCTGTGCTTGGAGAGGATCGACCAGCCCGGTCAAGGGTGAAGGCATGAAGCACACGGAGTGCGCTCTCAATCTTCCCGCGTCCTAACGGCCGCGTCATGTAGCAACACCTGGGGAGCATTGTGTGTCATGCGCGTGAAGATCTGTGTGAGTGGATGCTCGCTCACAAGCAGAAGTGCAGAACCATCAGTGTAGCAAATAGGGGATTGAGTCGTTGAACTGAAACAATTGTTACGTGCACTGATGTGCAGAGACACAACGGCAGCTGATAAAGCACAAATGGTGTCCTGCTCTGTGTTTCCATCTCCTAGAGAAATAAACGATAACTGCCCAGGTATATGCATCTGTCACACATACTAGGAATGGTCACAACCTGTTTGGTTAATTGCTCAAAAGACTTCAATTGATAGAAGTAGAATCAGTAATTATTAAATCCAAGATCAAAGTATTGTTACATGCAGCATTGCTTATATGCAAAGATCGTGCGTTACATATGCAAGGACTTGGGTACAAACTGAGAACAAACGCATCAAAAGATGTGACAATATTGAACAAAAAAACTTGATTCATTTCTCCAAGCTTTAATTAAAGTGCCATGGAATGTATCATGAAAAGATTATTAACTGCTATCAAAACATGACAATGGGTTTTGAAAGCGTATATGCTACATATTTTTATTAAGAATAACGAGTCAATGATGGTACGCACGCTCACTAAAATCTGAAATCTTCAGTTGAACCAAGGCTCCATAACAAATTCAGAGTGCCATTCTTATTTACTTTAAACTTTAAAAAACCATATTGCCACAAGACACGTTTCTTCTTTCAAGCAACCAGCTGAGCAATAGACCTGATTGTGTTACTGTGTTGACAAAGTATTTAGTAAATAAGAATTTGTATCTCTGATCGAGAAATGCTATCCTACAATGACTAACCTTTCATTTTATATCATAGCACATGCAGATAACAATGATGAATCCCAAGAGGAATTAAAAAGGCCAGTGTGTAATCTAAATGATTATATCTTTCTCTATTCTTTTCATCTTCCTCCTACCACAGTGTTATTACAAGCAAATATTAATAAATCATATGCTTCTAAGACATTGAAATAAATCCAATTTTGAAGCACTCAATACGTGCAATTTTATTTCGGTGATTACATAAAAAGGTTGCTTCATTGTACATATGATCAGTTTAGAGAGCTCTCTCAAGAGGTACGCGTGACTTTAGCAATCTGATTGATTATTTATAGCAGGGTGTTTCTGTTAACAGTATTATTTTGGTCTAGTATGTACCATGGGTTTCAGATTTCTTATTATCTTCTTTTTGTAGGAATGTGCTGAACTTATTGCTAATTGAGACAAGAAAATCCATTTTACCGTAAGTTCTAGAAACTCAACAATTGATCACTGTCCTCGTGATAGTAGAAGTCAGTCTATCAATAGGTCCCTTATTACTTGCCTGTCACTTTTTTATATCTTTCCATTTAAGCACATTCTGATTAGAAAATTACTTTGATCTTATAAGATTTTTTTTAAAAGAAAATACTATGAAGCTAAACCTCACCAATAAATACACCATATTCCTCTCAATCTTTTCTTACGGGGTGTTCGTTTCTTTAGGCCTAAATGTCACATCAAAACTAATCTTGCTATTTAGGCGTACTAAATAAGTCTAATTACGAAACATTTTTACAGATGTGCGCTAATTTGCGAGACGAATCTAATAAGCCTAATTAATCTATGTTTTGCTACAGTGGTGCTACAGTAACTATCGTCTAATCACGGTTTAATTACCCTTATTAGATTCGTCTCGCGAATTAGTACAAGGTTCTGCAGTTAGTTTTTTAATTAGACTTTATTTAATACCCCTAAATGACAAGATTCTAGCAGGCCTAAAATTAGGCCTAAAGAAACGAACACCCCCTTACTAGGGGTTTTAAATAGTTTCTTTGTCATATGGGGTTGTGTGCCACCATATATATGTAACTCATGCCTTTATTTTAACTTATAGGCCAACGCGGGTTGGTCCCGAGTGGCTAGCACCGCCGCTCCAGGAGCGTTGGCTCCTGTTGACGCTGGCTGGTGGCCCGGGTTCGATCCGCCGCGGCACCTGCACTGTAGCGGCTATTTCCTGCGATATGGCTCTGGTCGCTGCAGTGCATAAAAAAATCCCCTCGCTCCTCCGTTGGTCCAAAGCATAGGTTAAGTACTCGCGCCGATTCTCACCGGCCTGCTGAGTCCCTGTGTATGGTGCGGAGGAGGGTTCGGGGGTTTTCTCGATCTGTGTGAGACGATCGTTCTCCTTAAAAAAATGCCCGGGGGCCGTCATACCCCCCGCAGGTCGAGTTTTTTTATTTTAACTTATAGTTCATTATATTTTGTAAAAAGCTCAATAATAATGTGTTATCAGCAACTAGGGCCATGACGCGCGGTAATTCCGCGCCATCTTTCTAGTCGGTTCTCGATCGTGTTAGCGATGAACAGTGGCAGCTTTGGGTACAATTGCCGAATAAAAGTTAACAATGCCACTGCATAATGAAGGGTTGGATTTGATTTCTACTCCTATCTTGGACCAAGGTATAATTACAAAACTACCCTTAAACTAATGGTCATTAGTTTTGATAAACTAATGGCCATTATTTTGGACAGTAAAACTGCTCAGCAACTAACCTGTGATCCATCTCTCGTTGCACTAGTAGTGTCAAGTCCAACTCGTTTGCTTGGATCCACCACACCCTCTCACCACCAACGAAAGGAAGCTGCGGTGCAGTTTCGCTGGCCTGGCACGCACGACGCGAGTCCATAAAAGCCTCATCTGATCTTCCTCCTCCCCACGCCCAAGCTCACCAATCAATTAAGCAGCCTCTGCTCCTCACACTCCGCCCGGCGGCCGCGTGCGTGAACCTTCCATCGGATCCAGGACTACTCGCGCTTCCATGGCGGTGCCGGACGTCGAGGCGGCTCCACCGCAGCCGGCCTGCAGGAGGTCGGCCGCCGCGACGGTGGCGTGGGCTCTGAGCCGGTTCCTCTCGGTGGCCTCGCACGGCGCCCTCATGTTCCTCCTCAGCGTGACCTTCACGTCCGGCGCCGCAAACGCCATTCGCATCGCCGCGCGCTGGGCCGGCGGCGAGGGCTCCGTCTGGCTGCTCGTCGCCGAGTACTACTCAACATCTGCGCGCTCTGCCTGCTCGCCGCCGTCGCCTTCGTCCTCGCCATGGCGCTGCTCCTCCACTGCTTCGTCATGGACCAGCTGCTGCTGCGCCGCCGCGGGAGTCGCCGCGAGGGCCGAGAGGTATATATTGCTGGCTCGGATCTTCTTATTTGACTCTCTTCCCCCCCTCCTTGAGCTAGCATTTCTAATTAAGCCTTAATTGGACATGTCAAATTGTGGGTTAATTCGATCCGTTGCTGGCAGATTGCTGCAGGGGATTCCTCCGGCGCCAGGAAGATAAGCCTCGAACATGATCAAGATCAGGGAGCAGCAGGGGAAGGAGGAAAAGACGACGGCCGTCTGGATGGAGGCTGTGCCCTGGTGGCAGCCGTCGGGCTGCTCACTAGCGTCATGTGCATGGCCGCGGGTACGGTGATGGGGAAGGGGATCCACGCGCCGCCAACAAGGGGGTCCTGGGAAGAGCGGCTTGGTTCTGCGCTCATGGACGCAGGTTCTTCCTCGACTCTCTCACCTACAGCTACGTCCTCTTCCCCACCGTTGTTCTTGCCAAGGTCATGATGGCATGGGAGAAGGTGCGGAAGACCAACGATCTGCTGACGACTCTGTACCTTGACGGTTAAGGTACGTATGCGCCCCAGTTTAATTTCTCTCTGCTGTTTCGTCAGCATCTTGTTTGCTGAATCTTTCATTGATCGCTAACTAACTCTTTCTAGTAGGCAAATTATTTAACTGCAGTATAAAATGATTCTTCTGAAGAATGGAAAGATTGTGTGCAAGTAATTAATAATACGTTTTAGATCATGGATTCTCTCCATTAGATAAAGTTGTAGATTTGATCTTCCTGGGCGCTTTGATTTGCAAGTTCCTACTCCGGTTCCACTTTTATTTTCTCAGTGGATCTGTGCAAGGCAACGTGTTCACAGACAGTGGCATCACATCTAGTTGCTACTTCTGTTGCCTGGGTTTCTTGGCCGGGTCAGTACTAGTGCCTTTGCTTAGAGTGACACCCATTAATTATGTGCAAGCTAAGTTGGACTGAAAATATCCCCTAGGGATTCCTCTAATATTTCCCTGACAAAACAAACATTCTTCATTTTGGTGAGTAAATTGGCGTCTGGGTCAATTGACTTCCCCTGCTATTTAGTTCATAAGAAGGTGGCTTTGATGGCATGAGATGCTTGGTTATCCGTTTCTTTTATTGCACTGTTGTAGTACCAGTAGTGGCCTGGTGGGTTAGTCGTTGTGAGCAGATGCGCTCTTCCGGGATATGCTTGAGCCGTTGCTGTGAGTAATACATTACTAGATATTGGTTGATTGTATACCACAGTGCTAGATATTGCCTCCTTGAAGTGGGTATTATTGTCATATATTGACTATTGTGCCTTATTTTGTTTTGAAGATGGAGTGCTAAAATTTACAATGTTGTAGGCGATCCTAGCCAAGTTCGTGCAAATCTAGACGGTTTGTTTTACAATGTAGCATTTGGCCCCAATAATAAGCTCCGGTTAGCAGTACTGTTGGTTAATTTTTTTTCTTTTGTTTGTAAAGAATCACATGGCACAAACATATGATCTCAGGTCAGTAAAGCATGGTTTCAGATGCTCCTGTTTTCCTTCTCTAGTCTATGTGAACTATGTCCACTTTAATATATATAATTAAAGAGATGCACGGTTAGATGTTTATGTTCCAGTCCTATCACACCTCTTTTACAAATGGTGCTCAAATATCCTTAGACCTTAACTTCCTTTCTTTTTTTGTGCAGCAGTTTGCTTGTATTTTAACTATTCATTCAGTCCTTGCAAGGTCACTTCTTTTTGTCCTACTCTAGCTAGGATGTAAACTTGGGTTCACACTCTTTTCATTTACTTGATTCCTTGATGCCATGTTTTATGTTTTTAGCAATGTGCACTGTACTAGTGTTGTGTTCTGAGCCTTCCTTCTAATTGCCTGCATGATCTGAATATTCTAGTGACAGTTGTCTCCCAAATTTCAGGTTTTGGTGGGATCAGTAACTTTGTCCAACAGGAGGCTAGGCTTGGTCGACGTTGCAAGTGAGATGATAACACAACTGCAAGTGTTTGGAGGAACATATTATTACTAGTACTTTTAAGTCACGATTTGTGACCCTATTGATATATATGACTCTTAAAACGAAGCCTGAATGCTTAGACGAGTAGGCCTTGAAACTCTAGTATTGGTTATGAACTGCTCATAGTTTTAACTGTGTAACAGAAGTGTCCAAGTCCTTTGTCCCACTGCCAGTACATAGACGATGCAGCTATATGAGCTATGTGATATATATTACCTGTTCAAGTGGCATATTATTTGGTAGTCGTTTCTAAATTTTCTTCTGTTCCACGTTTCGAAAAAAAATTATTCTGTTCGACCGATCTATCAAACCAGTCAGTCTGGGTCGCCTGCTATGACAACACGTAACCCTTAACTTTCCTGCATATTTTGCCTGAAAAATAGGCCAGTTACATGGATCGATTGTAAACTTTGAATATGTAGTCAACTCTCTAAATGATAGGTGAAAACAAAACACGCTAAACTCCTTCCAAAATTGTTGGCTTCGCTCGAGTTTGTTGCAGATATATATGTTACACGTTAGCACCATAATAGTAGTCCAGGAGATAAGCTGATCCACTTAAGCCGAAGCCTAGACAGACCAGATACTTAGTGGTGCTGGTGCCACCTCGAAAAATGCCATATTCCTCAACTAAGATACACAAAGGTAGTTCATGACTTCATGTGAGAGGAAAGTCAGTTCATTTACACAGAGAAAATAGGAAGGCCACACCTAACACGTTATCATCCAAAAAAAAACCTCCACACCCTTAATAGAACACCAAGACAGAGGACGCTCCAAGTGAGAGGAAATGAATCATTAATAGTAATAAGATGCAAACATAGGAAAGCCACGCCTAACATACCACCCCACTCCATTCTACCAATACATCAAGATAGTTTGAGTGATAGTAGAAAATATATTATCTACATGGTAAATATAGGAAGGCCACGCCTAACACGCTAATCTCCATCCTTTACATCCACCATGCTCCCAGCACCAACTTCCATGGCTGACCCCATTATTTCTTGCTCGTTTCCTTACTCTCAGCATCACCTCTCCCCCATCTCCAACTAACTTGTCAATTTCGTTGTAGTAGTGTGTAGCTCGTTTGCTTGATCCAGTCGTCTACCACACTCATCCGAAACAAAGACGCCTGCTCGCCTGTCACCAGCGGCATGCATTTCCTCGGTCCACAGGTACAAAGGAAGCTACATTGCTGCTTCCTCGGCTTGTCACACATGAAGATGCCGTGACTCCCTAAAAGCCCCTCTGCCTCCTCGCTCTTCATTCCATCTAGAGGTGCCCAACAGCAACAAGCCAACTCTTGCTCCTCACACTTTCACTCTGCCACAAGAACACCAGAGCCAATACTTCTCGTGCTTCCATGGTGGACATTGAGGTAGGGATGGTGGCTCCACCCCAGCTGGCGATGCTCGGCGATCCGGATCCTCTTGCTGGCCTTGCACGTCGCTTTTTGCTTTTGTTTTAAGCTTTTATAAATGATACTAGTAATTTTTGATTTTATGATATGGAAAACACTACTAGAACGACATGAATATGCTCAGAGAGTTCCGTATGATACCCACACAACCTAACTTCCCCGTGTATGTATCCATCTCAATGAACCTTACTAACAAAAGAATCACTTCACATATATGCAATATTACTTTTGACGACCTTTGTCGAGCGTGCCATTGCCACCCGGGCACTGAAGGATGAAACACACTTGTCTATTTTACACGTACCATATATAGCACCAGAATATAATCCAAGAGATAAGACGATCCATTTAAGCCGCATACCACAAACTTAATGGTGCCACCCGGAAATCGCCATATTCCTCAACCAAGACACACAAAGGTAGTTCATTTGAGAGAAAGTCATTCATTCATAGGGAAAATAGGAAGGTGATCACACCTACCATTCTATCATCCAAAAAGAAAACCCTCCACATCCTTAATATATCAACATGACAAGGAGGCACCAAGTGAGAGGAAACAAATCATTAATAAGAGGTAAAAACAGGAAAGCCACACCTAAAATACCACCACACTCCATGCTACCAATACATCAAGATAGTTTTGAGCTATTGCTGAAAATAAATCATCTAGGAGTACATAGTAAAAATTGGAAGACCGTTTACACCCACCATGCTCCCAACGCCAACTTCCATGGCCGACCCCACTATTTCTCGCTCGTTTCCTTACTGTCAGTATCACCTCTCTCCCATCACCAAATAACTTGTCAATCTTGTTTGTAGTAGTGTGCAGCTCGTTTGCTTGATCCAGTCATCTACCGCCCTCTTCCGAAACAGAAACATTTGTGCCTTAATTTCTCACCGTCTCACCAGGAGCATGCATGCATCACCTTTTCCTCGGTCCACCATAGGAAGCTGCACACACGCCGCGAGTCCATAAAGCCCCTCCGCATCCTCTCTCGTCTTTCTCTGGTACATCCATCTCAATCAATCTTACTAACAAAAGGATGATTTTTTTCACGCAAATGCACCACTATCCCACCGGCCAGTACCGAAAGGATGAATACTTGTCAAGGTTACACGTTAGCACCAGAACAATCAAGAGAAGATGATCCATTTTAGCCTGGAACTAGGCAGACCAGACAGCCAGTGGTGCCTCCTGGAAATTTCTGTATACCACAACCAAGACACACAAAGGCAGCTGAGATCAATGGAGAGAAAGTCATGTACACATGGAGAATATATAGGAAGGGCATGCCTAAGCCAAGAGAACATGCTTACCATCCAATAAAAACTCAACATCCTTTTTTTTTTTTGGCGAATGAAAAACTCCATATCCTTGACAGAACACCACGCCGCTCCAAGCGAGAGGAATGAATCATTGTAAGAGGTTTAGAATAGGAAGACCAAACCTAATTAACATCCCACCACCCAACCCGGAAAACCTCTGTATCCTTCAATCCATACATACACCAAGATACTCCAAGAGTGATTGAGAATAATTCATCTACCTGGTAAAAATAGGAAGGCCACACCTACCACGGTACCACATCTTATCTTCACCTTTGATCACCGGCCACCATGCTCCCAAGCTCGTTTGCTTGCTGCCAGCATCGATCACGTGCATGTCACCATCACCAACTAACCTGTGATCCATCTCTCGTTGCACTAGTAGTGTCAACTGTCAAGTCCAACTCGTTTGCTTGGATCCACCACACCCTCTGCTGAAACCCACACCGTGTCACTACTCACAACCAACGAAAGGAAGCTGCAGTGCTGTTTCGGCACGCACGACGCGAGTCCATAAAACCCACACGGCCTCCTCAACTTCCTCCTCCTCACACCCAAGCTCACCAAACCAATTAAGCCTCTGCTCCTCCCCACACTCCGCCCGGCGGCCGCGTGCGTGAACCTTCCACCGGATCCAGGACCACTCGCGCTTCCATGGCGGTGGCGGACGTCGAGGCGGCTCCACCGCAGGCGCCGGCGCCGCCGGCCAGGAGGTCGGCCACCGCGAGGGCGGCGTGGGCTCTGAGCCGGTTCCTCTCGCTGGCCTCGTACGTCGCCCTCAGCTTCCTCCTCTGCGGGACGTACATGTGCGGCGTCGCCAACGCCCTGCGCATCGCCGCGCGCTGGGCCGGCGGCGAGGGCTCCGTCTGGTCTTCTACACCAACATCTACGCGCTCTGCCTGTTCGCCGCCGTCGCCTTCGTCTTCGCCATGGCGCTGCTCCTCCACTGCTTCGTCATGGCCGAGCTGCTGCTCCGCCGGCGCCGGCGCCGAGAGGTATATAGCCTCTTCTTGACTTCTTCCTCCCCTTATGAGCTAGCTAGCATTTCTAATCCTTTATCTGAGTAATTGGACATGTCAAATCCTGGGTTAATTCGATCCGTTACTGGCAGATTGCTGCAGGGGATTCCTCCGGCGCCAAGATAAGCCTAGAACCTGATCAAGATCAGGGAGCTGGAGGAGAAGAAGGAGACGACGGCCGTCTGGACGGAGTCTGTGCCCTGGTGACAGCCGTCGCGCTGCTCACCAGCGTCGTGTGCATGGCCGCGGGTACGGTGATGGGGAAGGGGATCCACGCGCCGCCAACAAGGGGGTCCTGGGAAGAGAGGCTTGGTTCTGCGCTCATGGACGCCGGCTTCTTCCTCGACTCTCTCACCTACAGCTACGTCCTCTTCCCCACGGTTGTGCTTGCCAAGGTCGTGATTGCATGGGAGAAGGTGCGGAAGACCAACGATCTGCTGACGACTCTGTACCTTGACGGTTAAGGTACGTATGCGCCCAAGTTTAATTTCTCTCTGCTGTTTCGCCAGCATCTTGCTTGCTGATGCTTCATGGATCGCTAACTCTTTCTAGTAGGCAAATTATTTAACTGCAGTATGCAATGGTTCTTCTAAAGAATGGAAAGATTGTGTGCAAGTAATAATACGTTTTAGATCTTGGATTCTCTCCATTAGATACAGTTGTAGATTTCATTTAATTTTCTTGGGCGCTTTGATTTGCTAGTTCAGTTGCTACCCCGGTGGATTTTTCTCAGTGGATCTGTGCAAGAAAACGTGTTCACAGTGGCATCACAATCTAGTTGCTACTTCTGTTGCCTGGGTTTCTTGGGGCCGGGTCAGTACTAGTGCCTTTGCGTAGAGTGACACCCATTAATTATGTACAAGCTAAGTTGGACTTAAAATATCCCCTAGGGCCTAGGGATTCCTCTAATCCACGAGGAATTATAGTGCTTTAGTTTGTCTGTCTTGTACTTGTCTGTTTATGGCATACTGTTTTCAATATTTCTCTGACAAAACAAACATTGTTCGTTTTGGTGAGTAAATTGGCGTCTGGGTCAATTGACTTCCCCTGCTATTCGGCTGATAAGAAGGTGGCTTTGATGGCATGAGATGCTTGGTTATCCGTTTCTTTTATTGCACTGTTGTAGTACCAGTGGTGGCCTGGTGTGTTAGTCTTTGTTGTGAGCAGATGCTCTTCAGCTGTGACATGCTTGAGCCGTTGCTGTGAGTAATACATTACTAGATATTGGTTAATTGTATACATTACTAGATATTGCCTCTTTGAAGTGGATATTATTGTCATATATTGACTATTGTTCCTTATTTTGTTTTGAAGATGTAACCAATTTTTGTGTGAAGTCTAGGTGTATCAATGATTCGGTGCAAAAGTTTACAATGTTGTAGGTTATAGTAGCCAAGTTCGTGCCCAATCTAAACGGTTTGTTTACAATGTAGCGTTGGGCCAATTAGCTCCGGTTAGCAGGTCCTTTTCATTTTTAATATTAGCAACACTTTCAGCTTCTCCTGTTGGTTAATTTTTCCTTTGTTAGTTCAAGTAAAATTTTAAATTTTGACACAAACATATGAGCTCAGGTCAGTAAAGCATGGTTTCGGATGCTCCTGTTTTCCTTCTCTAGTCTATGTGAACTATGTCCACTTTAATATAGATAATTAAAACATCTAGGCTTGAAAGTACAATCAGAAATGAACTAATACATGTTACACAGAGATGCACGGTTAGATGTTATGTTCCAATTCCTATCACACCTCTTTTACAAATAGTGCTCAAATATCATTAGTCTTAACTTCTTTCTCTTTTTTTTTTTGTGTAGCAGTTTGCTTGTATTTTAACTATTCATTCAGTCAATTCGCCAAAAAAAAAACTATTCATTCAGTCCTTGCAAGGTCACTTCTTTTTGTCGTACTCTAGGATGTAAACTTGGGTTTACACTCTTTTTCGTTTACTTGATTGATGATGTCATGTTTTTAGCAATGTGCACTGTGCTAGTGTTGTGTTCTGAGCTTTCCTTCTAAGTTGGATTGAAAATATCCCCTAGGGCCTAGGGATTCCTCTAATCCACGAGGAATTATAATGCTTTGATTTCTCTGTCTTGTACTTGTCTATCTTATGGCATACTGTTTTCAATATTTCCCTGACAAAACAAACATTGTTTCGTTTTTGTGAGTAAATTGGCGTCTGGCTCAATTGACTTCCCCTGCTATTCGGCTCATAAGTTGATGGCATGAGATGCTTTGTTATCCGTTTCTTTTATTGCACTGTTGTAGTACCAGTGGTGGCCTGGTGGGTTAGTCATTGTGAGCATATGCTCTTCTGGGACATGCTTGAGCCGTCGCTGTGAGTAATACATTACTAGATATTGGTTAATTGTATACCACAGTGCTAGATATTGCCTCTTCGAAGTGGATATTATATATTGTCATATATTGACTATTGTGACTTATTTTGTCTTGAAGATGTAACCAATTTTTGTGTGAAGTCTAGGTGCATGAGCGATTCGGTGCAAAAGTTTACAATGTTGTACTTTGTAGTAGCCAAGTTCGTGCCCCAATCTAGACGGTTTGTTTACAATGTAGCGTTGGGCCAATTAGCTCCGGTTAGCAGGTGCTTTTCATTTTTTAACCGTTAGCAACAGTTTCAGCTTCTCCTGTTGGTTAATTTTTCCTTTGTTAGTTGAGAGTCACATTTTAAATTTTGACACAAACATATGAGCTCAGGTCAGTAAAGCATGGTTTCGGATGCTCCTGTTTTCCTTCTCCGGTCTATGTGAACTATGTCCACTTTAATATAGATAATTAAAACATCTAGGCTTGAAGTGCGATCAGAAATGAACTAACAAATGTTATACAGAGATGCACGGTTAGATGTTATGTTCCAATTCCTATCACCCCTCTTTTACAAATAGTAGTCAAAATATCCTTAGATCTTAACTTTCTTTTTTTTTTTTGTGCAGCAGTTTGCTTGTATTTTAACTATTCATTCAGTCCTTGCAAGGTCACTTCTTTCTGTCATACTCTAGGATGTAAACTTGGGTTCACACTCTTTTCGTTTGCTTGATTCCATGATGTCATGATTTTAGCAATCTGCACTGAACTAGTGCTGTGTTCTTAGCCTTCCTTCTAATTGCCTGCTCTGAACATTCCACTGACAGTTGTCTCCCACAATTTCAGGTTTTGGTGGGATCAGTAACTTTGTCCAACAGGAGGCTAGGCTTGGTCGACGTTGCAAGTGAGATGATAACACAATTGCAAGTGTTTGGAGGAACATATTATTAATTATGACTACTTTTAAGTCATGATTTCGGACCCTATTGATATAGTATATGACTCTTACAAGGGAGCCTGAATGCTTAGACGAGTGGTCTTGAAACTCTAATATTGATTATGAACTGCTGATATGTGTAACAGAAGTGTCCAAGTCCTTTGTCGCACTGCCAGTACATAGACGATGCAGCTATCTGAGCTATGTGATACATATTACCTGTTCAAGTGGCATAATTATTATTTGGTAGTCGTTTCTAAATTTTCTTCTTTTCCATGTTTTGAAAAAAATTCGTCTGTTCTAATCGATCAAAAGTCAGTCTGGGTTGCCTGCTATGACAACACGTAATCCTCAACTTTCCTGCATATTTTTCCTGAAAAATAGGCCAGTTAAATGGATCGATCGTAAACTGTGAATATGTAGTCTACTCTAAATGATATTAGGTGAAAGCAAAACACGCTAAACTCCTTCCAAAATTGTTGGCTTCGTTCGAGTTTGTTGAAGATATGTTACACCTTTTTTTTTGCGGGTAAAATATATGTTACACCTTAGCGCCAGAATAGTCCAGGAGATAAGATGATCCATTTAAGCCGAAGCCTAGACAGACCAGATACTTAGTGGTGCCACCTCGAAAAATGCCACATTCCTCAACTAAGACACGCAGAGGTAGTTCATGACTTCATGTGAGAGGAAAGTCAATTTACTTACACAGAGAAAATAGGAAGGCCACACCTAACACGTTATCATCCAAAAAGAAAAAACCTCCACACCCTTAATATAACACCAAGACAAAGGACGCTCCAACTGAGAGAATGAATCATTAATAGTAATAAGATGCAATTAGGAAAGCCACGCCTAACATACCACCCCACTCCTCCATTCTGCCAATACATCAAGATAGTTTGAGAGATAGTAGAAAATATATTACCTACACGGTAAAAATAGGAAGGCCACGCCTAATAACACGCTAATCTCCACCCTTTACATCGACCATGCTCCCAACACCAACTTCCATGGCTGACCCCATTATTTCTTGCTCGTTTCCTTACTGTCACTCTGTCAGAGCATCACGTTCCCCATCTCCAACTAACTTGTTAATTTCGTTGTAGTAGTGTCTAGTCTGTAGCTCGTTTAAATTTGCTTGATCCAGTCTACCACACTCAGCCAAAAAAAAGACGCCTGCTCACCGTGTCTCACCAGTAGCATGCATTTCATCGGTCCACGGGTACCAAAGGAAGCTACATTGCTGCTTCCTCGATTCGTCGCTCGTGAAGATGCATGTGACTCCGTAAAACCCCCTCTGCATCGTCGCTCGTCTTCCATCTCGAGGCGCCAGGGGCGAGTCTAAGGGGTGGGCCGGGTGGGCCGCAGCCCACCCCCAGATTCAGCTCAGCCTCCATTTCTAGCACTGTAGCACCCGTGAACAATAGAATTTTTCTTTTTTCCCTATTTTCCGGCCCACCCCTATCAGCCCAGCTAGCTTCCGGCCCACCCCCAGTTTTGGGCCTGGACTCGCCACTGCGAGGCGCCCAACCTCAAACAAGCCAATCTCTGCTCCTCACACTTCACTCTGCCACAAGAACCTTCTCCAAAGCCAGGACTTGTCATGCTTCCATGGCGGACATTGAGGTAGGGATGATGGCTCCACCCCAGCTGGCAACGCTCAGCGATCCGGTTCGTTTTGCTGGGCTCGCACATCGCCATCTGATTTTGTTTTTAAGCTTTTATAACTGATACTAGTAATTATTTTTGTTTTTTATGATATGGAAAACACTACTAGAACGACATGGAGATGCTCAGAGATAGTTCAGTGTGATACCCACACAACATAACTTCCCCATGTATGTATCCATCTCAATCAACCTTACTAACAAAAGAATGACTTCACACATATAGACCATTACTTTTGATGATCTTTGTGGAGCGCATGCCATTGCTACTGACCACTGAAGGATGAAACACACTTGTCTATTTTACACGTAGCACAGCACCAGAAATAGCCAAGATACACCACCAAGGTACTCCAAGTGATTGAGAATAATTCATCTGCATGCGTGGTAAAAATAGGAATTCAACACCTAACACGGTACCACATCTGCTCTTCAATCTTGACACCCATCATGCTCCCAACTCCCAAGCTCGTTTGGTTGCTGCCAGCAGCACGCGTCACCATCACCAACTAACCTGTGATCGATCTCGTTGTAGTACGTAGTAGTCAGTGTCTAGCTTTTTTGCTTGGATCCACCACCTCTTCTGAAACCATCAGCATGCATCGAGCCCGGACGCGCACCATTTCTTTGGTTGGGGTACCAAAGGAAGCTGCAGTGCTGCTTCGTCGGCTCGTTGCACGCACACACACTACACGAGTCAATAAGCCCCTCCGCATCCTCTCGTCTTCCTCTCTCTGATTCATCCATATCTCGATCAATCTTACTAAGAAAAGGATGATTTTCACGCAAATGCACCACTATCCCACCGGCCAGTACTGAAGGATGAAACACACTTGTCAAGGCTACACGTTAGCACCAGAACAATCCAAGAGAAGATGTGATCCATTTAAGCCTGAAACAAGGCAGACCAGACAACTTGGTGCCCCCTGCAAATTTCTGTATACCACAACCAAGACACACACAAATGTAGCTCAGATCATGTGAGAGAAAGTCATGCATTTACACAGCTGGGAGAATAGGAAGGTCATGCCTAAGCCAGGAGAACATGCTTACTTGCTACCATCCGATAAAAACTTCACATCCTTCAAGCTATACCTCTGTATAGAACACCGAGCCGCTCCAAGCGAGAGAAATGGATTAGAGGAATCCCACCACCCAACCCGGAAAGACCAAACCTAATGAAAATCCCACCACCCAACCCGGAAAACCTCTGTATCCTTCAAGCTATACCTATACATACACCAAGATACTTTCAAGAGTGATTGAGAATAATTCATCTAGAGTACGTGGTAAAAAAATAGGAAGGCCACACCTAACACGGTACCCCACATCTGATCTTCAACCTTGACATCGGCCCACCATGCTCCCAAGCTCGTTTGCTTGCTGGCAGCATCGATCACGTGTCACCATCACCAACTAACCTGTGATCCATGTCTCTCGTTGCAGTAGTAGTGTCAAGTCCAACTCGATCGTTTGCTTGGATCCACCACACCCTCTGCTGAGGAGACCCACACCGTGTCACCACCAAACCAACGAAAGGAAGCTGCAGTGCTGTTTCGCTGGCCTGGCACGCACGACGCGAGTCCATAAAAGCCTCATCTGATCTTCCTCCTCCCCACGCCCAAGCTCACCAATCAATTAAGCAGCCTCTGCTCCTCACACTCCGCCCGGCCGGCCGCGTGAACCTTCCACCGGATCCAGGACTACAAGCGCTTCCATGGCGGTGGCGGACGTCGAGGCGGCTCCACAGCAGCCGGCCTGCTGGAGGTCGGCCGCCGCGACGGCGGCGTGGGCTCTGAGCCGGTTCCTCTCGGTGGCCTCGCACGGCGCCCTCATGTTCCTCCTCAGCGCGACCTTCACGTCCGGCGCCGCCAACGCCATTCGCATCGCCGCGCGCTGGGCCGGCGGCGAGGGCTCCGTCTGGCTGCTCGTCGCCGAGTACTACTTCTACACCAACATCTACGCGCTCTGCCTGCTCGCCGCCGTCGCCTTCGTCCTCGCCATGGCGCTGCTCCTCCACTGCTTCGTCATGGACCAGCTGCTGCTGCGCCGCCGCGGGAGTCGCCGCGAGGGCCGAGAGGTATATATTGCTGGCTCGGATCTTCTTATTTGACTTCTCTTCCCCCCTTCCATGAGCTAGCATTTCTAATTAAGCCTTAATTGGACATGTCAAATCCTGGGTTAATTCGATCCGTTGCTGGCAGATTGCTGCAGAGGATTCCTCCGGCGCCAAGATAAGCCTCGAACATGATCAAGATCAGGGAGCAGCAGGGGAAGGAGGAAAAGACGACGGCCGTCTGGATGGAGGCTGTGCCCTGGTGGCAGCCGTCGCGCTGCTCACTAGCGTCATGTGCATGGCCGCGGGTACGGTGATGGGGAAGGGGATCCACTCGCCGCCAACAAGGGGGTCCTGGGAAGAGCGGCTTGGTTCTGCGCTTGTCGACGCCGGCTTCTTCCTCGACTCTCTCACCTACAGCTACGTCCTTTTTCCGACCATTGTTCTTGCCAAGATACTCGGTGGATGGGAGAAGGTGCGGAAGACCAACGATCTGCTGACGACTGTGTACCTTGACGGTTAAGGTACGTCTCCGCCCCAGTTTAATTTCTCTGCTGTTTCGCCAGCATCTTGCTAATTTGCTGAATCTTTCACTGATCGCTAATTAACTCTAGTAGGCAAATTATTTAACTGCAGTATGCAATGATTCTTCTACAGAATGGAAAGATTGTGTGCAAGTGATAATACGTTTTAGATCTTGGATTCTCTCCATTAGATAAAGTTGTAGATTTGATCTATTTTTCTTGGGCGCGCGCTTTGATTTGCTAGTTCCTACCCCGGTTCCACTTTTATTTTTTCTTAGTGGATCTGTGCAAGGCAACGTGTTCACAGTGGCATCACATCTAGTTGCTACTTCTGTTGCCTGGGTTTCTTGGGGCCGGGTCAGTACTAGTGCCTTTGCTTAGAGTGACGCCCATGTACAAGCTAAGTTGGACTGAAAATATCCCCTAGGGATTCCTCTAATCCACGAGGAATTATAATGCTTTGATTTGTCTGTCTTGTACTGATCTGTTTATGGCTTAATGTTTTCAATAATATTTCCCTGACAAAACAATGGTGAGTAAATTGGCGTGTGGGTCAATTGACTTCCCCTGCTATTCGGCTCATAAGAAGGTGGCTTTGATGGGATGGGATGCTTGGTTATCCGTTTCTTTTATTGCACTGTTGTAGTACCAGTGGTTCCTGGTGGGTTAGTCGTCGTTGTGAGCAGATGCTCTTCTGGGACATGCTTGAGCCGTTGCTGTGAGTAATACATTACTAGATATTGGTTAATTGTATATATACCACAGTGATAGATATTGCCTCTTTGAAGTGGATATTATTGTCATATATTGGCTATTGTTCGAATGGAACCGATTTTTGTGTGAAGTCTAGGTGTATCAGTGATTCGGTGCAAAAGTTTACAATGTTGTAGGCTATAGTAGCCAAGTTCGTGCCCAATCTAGACGGTTTGCTTACAATGTAGCGTTGGGCCAATTAGCTCCGGTTAGCAGGTGCTTTTCATTTTTAGTCATTAGCAACACTTTCAGCTTCTCCTGTTGGTTAATTTTTCCTTTGTTAGTTGAGAGTCACATTTCAAATTTTGACACAAACATATGAGCTCAGGTCAGTAAAGCATGCATGGGTTCGGATGCTCCTGTTTTCCTTCTCTAGTCTATGTGAACTATGCCCACCTTAATATAGATAATTAAAACATCTAGGCTTCAAGTACGATCAGAAATGAACTAACAAATGTTATACAGAGGTGCACGGTTAGATGTTATGTTCCAATTCAGAAATGAACTAACAGATCTTTTACAAATAGTACTCAAATATCCTTAGATCTTAACTTCCTTTTTTTTTTGTGTGTGTGCAGCAGTTTGCTTATATTTTAACTATTCATTCAGTCCTTGCAAGGTCACTTCTTTTTGTCGTACTCTAGGATGTAAACTTCGGTTCACACTCTTTTCGTTTACTTGATTGATTGATGTCATGTTTTTAGCAATTTTGCACTGTGCTAGTGTTGTGTTCTGAGCTTTCCTTCTAATTGCCTGCGTGCTCTGAATATTCTACTGACAGTTGTCTCCCACAATTTCAGGTTTTGGTGGGATCAGTAACTATGTCCAACAGGAGGCTAGGCTTGGTCGACGTTGCAAGTGAGATGATAACACAACTGCAAGTGCTTGGAGGAAATAATATTAATTATTACTACTTTTAAGTCACGATTTCGGACCCTATTGATTTATGACTCTTAAAAGGGAGCCTGAATGCTTAGACGAATGGTCTTGAAACTCTAGTATTGATTATCAACTGCTGATAGTTTTAAGTGTGTAACAGAAGTGTTCAAGTCCTTTGTCGCACTGCCCGTACATAGAGGATGCAGCTATCTGAGCTATGTGATACATATTACCTGTTCAAGTGGCATACTATTTGTAGTCGTTTCTAAATTTTCTTCTGTTCCACGTTTTGAAAAAAAAAAAACTTCTGTTCTACCGATCGATCAAACAAGTAAATCTGGGTCGCCTGCTATGACAACACGTAACCCTCAACTTTCCTGCATATTTTTCCTGAAAAATAGGCCAGTTACGATTGTAAACTATGAATATGTAGTCTACTCTAAATGATAGGTGAAAGCAAAACAGGCTAAACTCTCCTCCCAAAATTGTTGGCTTCGCTCGAGTTTGTTGCAGATATGTTACACCTTAGCGCTAGAATAGTCCAGGAGATATATAGATGATCCATTTAAGCCGAAGCCTAGACAGACCAGATGCTTAGTGGTGCCACCTCGGAAAATGCCATATTCCTCAACTAAGATACACAAAGGTAGATCATGATTTTCATGTGAGAGGAAAGTCATTTACTTACACAGAGAAAATAGGAAGGCCACACCTAACACGGTATCATCCAAAAAAACCTCCACATCTTTAATACAACACCGAGACAAGGACGCTTCAAGTGACAGGAAATGAATTGATGCAAACATAGGGAAGCCACGCCTAACATACCACCCCACTCCATTATACCAATAGATCAAGATAGTTTGAGTGATAGTAGAATATATATCATCTACATGGTAAAAATAGGAAGGCCACGCGTAACACGCTAATCTCCACCCTTTACATCGACCATGCTCCCAACACCAACTTCCATGGCTGACCCCATTATTTCTTCCTCGTTTCCTTACTGTCAGCATCACCTCCCCCCATCTCCAACTAACTTGTCAATTTCGTTGTAATATATAGTGTGTAGGTCGTTTGCTTGATCCAGTCATCTACCACACTCATCCGAAATAAAGACGCCTGCTCACCGTGTGTCACCAGTACGTAGCATGCATTTCCTCGGTCCACGGGTTCCAAAGGAAGCTACATTGCTGCTTCCTCGGCTCCTCGCGCGTGGAGATGCCGTGACTCCATAAAAGCTCCTCTGCCTCCCATCTCGTCTTCCATCTCAAGGCGCCCAACCTCTGTCACGACCCGTGTTTTTGCCTTCATTTGAAATCTACTAAAAATTTGAATTTTTCGAATTTTTAAACAAATTAAAAACAAGTGCGTGATTAAGTTAGCCAAACCACCCTAATTTTAAAATTTTTCTTTTTGAAAACTTGCACAAAACTCATCATATGCATTTTGAGGATTTATTGGATTTATTTTGAGTGTTTGTTTGGTTTAAAACCTCGTTCGAATTTGAATCTCCCTCAATTTCAAATCCCAGAAATCCTGAGAAAAAGATCAAACTCTTTTTCTTTCTCGGGCCGCCCCTCTCCCTTTCTCTCTTCTCCCGGCCCATCTCTTCCTCTCCCGGCCCAGCCTGTTTCTCCTCCTTTTCCTTTTTCTCAGTCGCCAGTGGGCCGCATTCCTTTCTCTCTCGGCCCAGCTCGCCCCGACCCAATCCATCTCCCTCTCGCTGTCGCTGACGTGTGGACCCCACCGCCATCCTCCTCCTCTCGTCCGGTCGCGTCACCGCGCCGCCGCCCATACCGTCGCCGACGTCAGCCGCCGCACCGCCTCACTGGCGCCACCGCCTTCGCGATTTCTTGGCGCGCCCGTCACGTCCAGCCGCGCCACCGCCATTGCCGTCCTTAAAAAGGGCCGAGCCCTTCCCCTTTCGCTCATCACCCCCACTCTCTCTCTCTCTCTCTCTACCACTCCGGCCACCACTCCGGTGACCTCGCCCACAGCCGCGGAAGTCCTCTCCCTTCCTCTTTCCCCTCGCCAAGCCCCTCCGAGCTACTCTCCCTCTCGACACGCCCTCCTCGCCCCCAGCCGAGCCCGGAGCCGTGCCGCGCACGAGCTAGGGTTCCGGCCATCTTCCCCCTTTGACGCCGGCCCCGTCCCGACCTCCTCCGCCGCCGACAAGCGCGCGGTGAGCTTCACCATCTTCTCCTCTCCCTCTCGCGCTAGCTCTTGCCCCTCCTACCCACACGCGCCCTCCTTTTCACCAAGCCTTCCGCCCGCCGCCGCACACCATCGTCGCCGACGGGCCTCTCGGCCGCGTCTGGCCTCGACGCAATGCGCAGAGCACTCGCCATTCTCCCGCGCACATCACCGTGAACACACACTCGAGCTCAACCCATCGCCTAGCCTTTTATTCCCTCGCTCGCCGACGCGCCGCCCAAGTCCGACGTCCACGCGCCGCCGCTCCGGTGGTCTCCGTCGTCGACATCATCCGCTCAAAGCTCCGCCTTCACGCGTTCGTTCTCGGCGACGTGTTCGCATCGCCGTTCCGCTCACCTAGCCATCGGCGGCGAGGATCCCGGCGAACCTCCGCCGCGCGCCTCCCTTTCCGCCGCCCCTTGACCGAGTCCCGCTGCCGCGTCCGACGTGGCGCCACGCCAGCACGTGGGGCCCGCTTGACCCGGTCGTCCAGCCCAGTCAGCCTCACCCCCCTCTCCTCTTCTCTGTGCACCCAGTTCACGTGGACTAGTGACTCATGGACCCCTTCGGTTCACCGTGGACTTGGCCCACGAGTCATTTCCAATGCAAAAATAATTCCAAGATACCCAGAAAATCCCGGAGCCCTGTATTTTTGCAGATAAACCCCTGATCTTTGCAATAATTCTGTCTTAGTCCTATCTTTTTACACAAAAGTCCCTATACTTTTCTGTAATTACAATTTGGACCCTATCTTTTTACACCGAGACCCCTAAACTTTCCCAAAATTACAGATAGGTCCCTGTCGACTTTCTATTTTTACCAAAAAGTCCCCAGAATCTTTCCACACTTGCAAATAAACCCTCAAAGCACTTCTATTCTTGCAAATAAGCCCTCAGATCCCCTGGACCCATCTGCCGGCCTCTCTTTCTCTCAGAAAAATGCTAAGTGCACCCGGCTAGTGTACACACATTTATATTCCGAGCAATTTCCAATATCAGAAAAATCTCAGAAAATTCCCAAAAATCCTATATTCCCTTCTAAACATTTACCAACCCTTGATCACTCCAGATTAATTAGGATTATGGCTATGCTTAATTAAGTTAGCTTAATCCTGATCAATTTCCTTTCTTAAACTTGTTTAATCCATATCTCCTCCGTTTAAACTCTGATTTCAGTGATCCTTCCACCAAAATTCATCTAAAATCACCATCTATCCAATCATATCAGATCCATAATTTTTGGAGTTCATTTGGATTTTATTTTATTTATTGCTTGTTTAATTGTTTGCTTGAGCGGTAGATTTATTTTCTTTTATCGCTAGATAATCAAGTCGTTGAAGAAGAACCCGAGGACCTGGAATACGAGGACTTAGAAGAAGAAGATCTTGTTGAAGGCAAGTCTAACTCCCTTTGATCATGTTGATCCTATGTTTACAAAATATCCTAATTAGAGCTGTTTACAAATAAATTGCATGGTACTTAAATGAATTTAAAGGCTAGAATGGTCCTATGCAATATTTGATTGCCTGCCTTGACTTGATTATATCCTGATCCCTTGTTAACCCTAGGAACCAACGTCATTAAATTCCTTAATGATATGTTGGATTGCTTTGCCGCTTAGGACTTTCACCATGTGTTTAATTAATACTGCTCACATGATTTTCGTGTAAAATGCGTGCGTCTTGGTGGTGTGTGTAAATGTGAAATTGGGTGGTATAATAATAAGTGCAACCCTAGTGGGGGATCTTTGTGACGGGATCAGGCGAGGTAGTCCTCAGTGGGGAGGCTATCTCTGGGACGCCCTTCCACTTGTGGATTGGCTATTGAAGATGCCTGGTTCGGTCGTATAAGGACCGGTTCTTGTGCCGCCTTTGCTTAGCACCTCTCGCGCAGCCACAAGCCGTATATGGGTACGGGATTGGAACCACACCCTACTAGTACTCACCCGGTACCCCCCGGAGGCAGGAGATTGCAACGGAGTCCCAGGAGAAGACTCGTTCGTTGGTGGGTGTTCGAGATCCGGCATTTATGACTGGCCATATTATTATGATTGTGAAGCCCCTGGTGATGTCCGTGGGGGATGCCGTGGTGGTACGAAGTAGGTATGGAACCTTTAGTGGGACAGTCCAAACTATGACGATAGGGAGGACTGGACCACCTTGTGGGGAAATTTGTGCACCCTTGGCCAAGGTTAAGAAACTTTCCGGAAAGCCGTGTTCCACGGTATTGGACAACGCGAAAGCATCGGCCACACTATGATTAGTTTTCTGAGTGAGTTATCCTTGGCGTGTTTTCGGAATACACCGGTTTGGAGCCGTGTGCTGGATGTCGGCCAGTGATAAAACTTGAGGCACTGGCGGGATGGACAGTAACTCCCCCAGGGCCGCCCAACCCCACTAATCTCTACAGATACTTGATTAGATTGCGAACTGCTTTGTTTTCAAAACAACCTTGCATAAACTTGGCTTTCTTGCCTCGTTGATATAAACCACAAGCCTATCCTTTGATGAACTCCCTTGCATAACTTACCCCTCGTGTTAGGCTTGCTGAGTACCTTAAGTACTCACTCTTGCTTCAATCATTCAGAAGGTGAGCCAGAATTTGAAGCTGTTGAAGATGAAGATTAGGGTTCAGCCTGCACGCAAGTCTGCCTGTTGGAGTGGTGCCGTTCCGTCTTCCGCTGGAGTAGTAGTCTAGTGCTGCTGCTGGTGCAGCTAGTCAGTGTGTTGTCTGTTCTTGTGGTCAGGCCGCTGGCCTTGTTGTAAGACCTTTTGTAATAAAAAGGCTTGTATGAGACTTGGTAATATTATATAAGGGTATGAGACTGTGATGTCACTGTGTAAGCGTCGTATCAGCGTCTGATCCAGGGACTGATACGGTAAGCGCTAGTGCTCCAGAAATGGGGTACGACAACCTCAACAAGGCAACACCTGCTCCTCACACTTCAGTCTGCCGCAAGAACCTTCTCCAGAGCCAGGACTTCTCGTGCTTCCATGGCGGACATTGAGGTAGGGACGGTGGCGCCACCCCAGCTGGCAACGCTCCAACGATCCGGTTCCTCTTGCTGGCCTCGCACGTCGCTGTCTGCTTTTATTTAAACTTTTATAAATGATACTAGCAATTTGTTTTTGATTTTATGATATGGAAAACACTACTAGAACAAGATGGAGATGCTCAGGGAGTTCAGTGTGACACCCACACAGCAACCTAACTTCCCGTGTATGTATCCATCTCAACCAACCTTGCTAACAAAAGAATGAATTCACACATATGCACTATTACTTTTGACGATCTTTGTGGAGCATGCCATTGCTACTGGCCACTGAAGCATGAAACACACTTGTCTATTCTACACGCACCATAGCGTTAGAAATAGCCCAAGAGAGAAGATGGTCACCCGGAAATCGGCATATTCCCCAACCAAGACACAAAGGTAGTTGATGTGAGAGAAAGTCATTCATTCACACAGGGAAAATAGGAAGGGCCACACCTAACATGCTATCATCCAAAAAAAAAAAAAAACTTCCACATCCTTAATATGACACCAAGAGAAGGACGTACGAGAGGAAACAAATCATTAATAAGAGGTAAAAACAGGAAAGCCATACCTAACATACCACCCCACTCCAACCTACAAATACATCAAGATAGTTTTGAGTGACAGTGGAAAATCTACATGGTAAAAATAGGAAGGCCGTTTACACCCACCATGCTCCCAACACTCTTCCATGAGTCTTTTACCTCTATGCCATTAAGAAAGTTTGCAGTTACGTGTGTGCCATTAAAAAAGTTGCCGGCACCTACATGCCATGACACAAACTTTCTTTTACCTACACGCCACTATAGACGGATTCCGTTAGGAGATAACGGTTCAGAGTGGGACCGGACTATGAATTGGACAATTTACCCTTAAATCACTTGCATGTGGGACCAGATAACCCTAACTCATAACCCTAGGCTCTCATCTCCTTCGCACGAGCACGACTCCCTTCTCTCTCCCTGTCTCGGCCGCACAAATCCTCCCCTCCTCCCTCCGGTCCGGAGCCGCCGCCGCCGCCAGCCCTCAGCGCCGCCGCCTCCGGGATTTGCCGCCGCCGCCGGGCCTACGGGATTCGCCGTCGCGGCCACCCGGCGCGCCCTCCCGCCGCGCCCAGCGCGGCCACCCGGCGCGCCCTCCTCCCGCCGCGGCCAGCGCGGCCACGCGGCGCGCCCTCCCGCCGCGGCAGCGCGGCCACCCGGCGCGCCCTCCTCCCGCCGCGGCCAGCGCGGCGCTCCCTCCCGCGCGGCCAGCGCGGCCCACCGGGGCTGCCACGGCGCCGCCCCCCCGGGCTGCAGCAGCAGTAGCCCACGACAGAGGCAGGTTGCAGGTATAAACATTTATTTGAAGAATTTTTTCAGTAAAGTGAAATTCAAACATTAGTACATTCGATCTAGAAATACAGATTATGAGTCCTGGAACATTGATACGTGCATTATTTGTAGGATGGACGCTAACAGTACCTTCGATCTAGAAAAACAGATTATTACACCTTCAGTGGAAGGCCCGTTGACACCTTCAGTGCCATGTCTTAACATAGCAGAACCTAGCCTTCAAACCGACACTCAATCTGCCGATAATGAATACTTGGCAAACCCAAACCCATCTAATGAGCACGTTGGTGTTGATGATGAATGCTTGTATATTGACCTTGGTCCCCAACATCCAGTACCTCCCAATCGTCAGAGTCAAGCTGGCACTAAACAAAGAGAATTAGGAAACTCTGATTCAGACACATGCTATGAATCAGATAGTGATGATGAATCTTTGTCTGATGATGAAGTAGAGGACATAGATGACATTATTAAAGATAGAGACCCTGCAAAGAAGCCTGATGCTGATTATGACAAGAAGGATCCTCCTATGGCAATAGGCACTTTGTATTCAGACATGAATGCATTTAAGTTGGCTTTAGCTTCACATGCAACCAAATATGAGTTCCAATATAACATTGAAAAGAGTGATACAAATCTGTACAGGGTGTATTGCAGTGGCAAGGAAGTGGGCTGTAGGTGGAGAGTTCAATCCTCTACTCTGAAGGATGGGGTCACAGTTAAGGTAATATTGATTTGAGTACTCTATTAATTTTTTGTACACTTTCTATTCATTGATATAATTATTTTCAAGTAAATAACCACTGGATTGCTATATTTGCAGGTCAAGAGGAACCCATATTCTCATGAGGAGTGTCATAGCACTAGGAGGGCAGGCAGTTGTGTTGGGGTGACACAGTTCTGGGTATGTGAACAAGTGATTGATTGGCTGAAGGAAGATGCAACAGTGCGTCCCAAGGAGCTGCAAAGGAGGCTAAAGGAGAGTCACAAAATTGATGTTACCTACAGGAAAGTATATCTAGGTAAACAACTTGCCATGGATAAAATTTATGTCCCTTGGGGCGAAAGTTTTGACAACCTGTATAGATTAAAGGCTCAGATAGAGGAAAGCAGTCCTGGATCTTTTGTTGTGATTGATCACCATACCATAAACAACAAGATAAGGTTCAATAGGCTGTTTTTTGCTATGAAAGCTTGTGTTGATGGCTTCCTCAGAGGTTGTAGGCCATATCTTGCAGTAGATAGCACATTTTTGAATGGAAGGTTCAGGGGGCAGTTGTGCATAGCTTGTGCAGTTGATGGGCATAACTGGATGTACCCAGTAGCTGTTGGTGTCATTGATTCAGAAACAAATGAGAATTGGGAGTGGTTCATGGAGCGGTTGAAGGAAGCTATTGGCACTCCAGTTGGGCTTACTTTCAGCACTGATTGTGGGCAGGCAGTGATGAATGGGGTTAGTGAGGTTTTTCCAGAAGCTGAACATAGAGAGTGTATGTACCACCTAGTACAGAATTTCAAGAAGAGGTACAGTGGACAGGTATTTGATGATCATCTCTGTGCAGCTGCATATTCTTGGAACCCCTACATGTTTGAGAAACATTATCAAGCAATGGCTGAAGCCAAACCAGAGGCTATGAAATATCTTCAGGAAACTCATAAGAAACTGTGGACCAGGAGCCAGTTCTCCACACTGTCAAAGGTGGATTATATTACCAATAACTTGGCTGAGGCCTTCAATAAATGGGTAAAGGATCTGAAGGGAAAGAACTTGGATGACTTGCTGGACTCCATTAGACAGATGGTCTTGATTAAATGGAATCATAGGAAACGGGTTGTGCACAAGTTTAAAGGCAAGATTCTGCCTCATATAAGCCAGAAGTTGAGGGATGACAGCTACAACCTTGACATTGAAGTGATCACTAGCTCACCTGATGGTATTGCAGAACTGTGTGCTAAGGAGAGTTCTGCTAGTAGCTTCAGATTTGTAGTCAACTTAAATGATAGGACATGTTCCTGTAGGGCTTGGCAAGGGTCAGGAATACCATGCAAACATGCTATTGCCTACATCACATCAATTCCTGGTGCAAAACTAGATGACTATGTGGATGAGTACTACTCAGTTGAGAAATTCAAAGCTGCATATGAAGATTCTGTGCCCAGTATTCCTGACAAGTCCATGTGGCCCAAAGCCACACATGGCTTCTTCATGCATCCTCCATTGCTCAAGTCAACTGCAGGAAGGAGGAAGAATAGGATGAAATCAGCTTTGGAGGGAGGTAGCAGCAGGAAGAAATCAACTATTGAGGGAGGTACTTGTAGGAAGAAACATGAGTGCCCAATATGCCATGAGTTAGGGCACCACTGGTACACCTGTAAGAATGGGAATCCAGAAGACATAGCTCAAATGGAGGCTGATAGGTACAATTTTTAGACATAACTCAATTTATCCCTTAAGTTATCTTTTGTTCCTTATCTTATATATAGACTCGTATATCAAATAAAATTGTATTTCAGGGGTCCACCAAAAAGAAGTTGAAGAAAGCATCTAGTTGTAACACAGACACTAGCATTGTTGGGGCCACTACTGCATCAGGGATGGTATTCCCACACAATGAGGCAGTGGCCAATGCTACACACAAGAAAAGGAAGAGGAAATCTTCTTCTTCGTCAGGAGTCAGCAAAAGCAAGGGGTCTAGCAGGTATGATCTTCAGTTGTTTTTAGTTTTCAATACTTTGTCATTTACAATAATCTCACTAATCTTTGTTTCTTTCTTTCACACAAGATCTGGAACTGGATCCAATGAGCCTGCCCTTCTTCATCTGGACATGCCAAACCCTCAAGCCTCAACAAATACAGTGCAGACACCAAGGAAAAAACATGCCGTCCTGAAGAAGATTACACCAAAGAGGGCTCCAGTTGAGAAATCCAACCCAGACAGCCCATCATCAAATACCAGAAGCAAGAAGAAACTCCAGCTTTAATAAATTGTGATTCATGAGAGTTATTTTGGAATTACTTTTCTTATGTGACGAACTACTTCTTTTGCTATGATGTTGTATGCTCAGTACTTGTGGTCTGGAGGAACTACTTCTTAGTGGTTGTTGTGATGTTGTATGACTTGTGGTCTGGAGGAACTACTTCTTTTGCTATGATGTTGTTAAAATGATGATGCTATGAACAAGTATTTGCTGCTGTGATTTCTCAAAAAAATTAATGGTGTGTGGCTGCATGCTGTTGTTGTTGTTACTTGTCATATGAAATATGCAAACTGGAATTTATTTATGAAGAATATTGCTGTTTTTTTTTTGGGCGTCATGAAATATGCAACATGGGCATTTTTATTCTCTTGAATAAAAAAATTGAGCAATATACAATTTTCTTTGATGGAATATATATTTTATTTTGATGGAATATGCAAAATGAACATTATTCTGTCAAATATATAGTGCTGTTATGTTTTTTTTGTGCAAAGGGGTAAAACCGTCTTTTTACCCCTCATTTAACCTCTGTTAGTAGGGAATCCGTCCATAGTGGCGTGTAGGTAAAAGAAAGTTTGTGTCATGGCATGTAGGTGCCGGCAACTTTTTTAATGGCACACACGTAACTGCAAACTTTCTTAATGGCATAGAGGTAAAAGACTCCTCTTCCATGGCCGACCCCATTATATTTCGCTCGTTTCCCTACTGTCAGCATCACCTCTCTCCATCACCAAATAACTTGTCAATCTTGTTGTAGTAGTGTGCAGCTCGTTTGCTTGATCCAGTCATTTGCTTTATCCAGTCTTTCAGTCCTTGGGAGGTCACTTCTTTTTGTCATACTCTAGAATGTAAAGATGAGTTCACATCCTTTACATTGGACTGGTACATTGCATATTGTCGTACTCCAGAACATACTAGTACATTCTTTACAGCATTACTCCAGAACATACTAGTACATTGTATATTGTCGTACTCAAGTATTGAACTCCTGACAGTCTGAGTAACAGACTATAGGGTGCAGCATTGTTCTCTGTCGCACTACCAAGACATATATTTCCCACTGAAGTGGAATATTATTTGGTAGCTTGTCAATTGCTAAATCGTCTGTTCTGTCCACAAAAACTTGTCAATCTGACTTGAATTACAAGCTTAAGTTATTGCTTTTTCCCATGCCGTAGACGTATAGAGCCTGTATGGAATGCAGGAGAAGAAGGATGTAGCAGTAGATATAATACATGCATGGCGTTATAGAAAAAGAGGTACTTACATACTCTGGAAAACTGGGAGAGAAACTCTGTTGTCTTGCAGGAAAAAGAATAGAATAGGTTATGAATCTTGAAATTAAAACACTAAATTTGGGTTTGTAAAATCTGGGAACTCAACCTACACTATTTTCACGTCAAAACTTGTAATCCTTGTGTGCGTTCATCTGTGTCTGAAGAACGAGTCATGTCAGCAAGTGATCTTGCACTGTGGCAGTGTGTCCGTATTACGTGTGAGGTACCAACAACATGATCGTCGACGTTGCTGTCCTACTACCAGTTGGGGCGGCGGGACAGTTAAGGGGCGTGTTAGCGTGATTCTTTGAGGGATGCTGCAGCGAAGTTGCAAGCCAACATTGCGGTGACGTTTCAAAATAGGGTTTCCTACATTTTTAGCTCACCATGCTCAACAATCCTTTCACACCGCCAGCTAGCTGCCAATGCCTTTGTATGTGTTTGCTGATAAGGTGGTAGACAATATCACTAAAATTGTGAATAACACTCCACTACCACATCCTTACATCCTTTGTGTGACTAATCCTCAAATAATAATTGATACCGATATCGCAAAGTACCAAAGAAAGCTATAAGTGTCTACTATATAAAAAAACAAAAACAAACAAAGTCCTTATATGAATTATTTATTTTACAAAATTACTTTCATTGGAAATGTAAAAATTGTGTGCAAATTATCAAGTTCATGTAAGAAATTACCTAATAATGAACCATTTTCCACCGCTAGTACATTGCACATTGTTAAAATATTGATGTCACGTCTGAAATTATAAAAATTTCAATATTAGTAAATCATAATATATTTTACAGTTCTTTCATACTTCAGAGTATTATAGAAAATCATATAATGATTGATATTTTCATTGATGTTTCTAGAGAAAAGAAAAATAGATAGGCACTACAACTAACCTAAGTTATGTAAGTGTTAGAGATGCTAATATGATAACCCCAATTATGTCGTTGTGTTGCAAGTCGTGCTGCTTCTTTTTTTCCCCATGCTGGACAAATTACTTGTCAATTTGTTACTTTGTCATATTATCCAATATATATTAAGTCCTGATAAGTGGAGATTGTATTGATTTATATAAATTGTTCTTTTATCAGGTTAATAATTTTTTTAAACAAAATGTGATGTACTATTTTTTTGCGATTAAAAATGTGATGTACTGGAATGCACATATTTAAGAACACCCATTCCATGAAAATAGAATATTTGTACACCCATTTCTAAACTGTTCTATCAGCAATCAAGGGACATTGCCTCGATTGTGCACCTCTGCCTCCTCCTAAGCATGTATCTAATCCTCCACCTCTATCTGTTGTGGTGTCCCTCATGATCGCGCTGGCGATTATATTTTGTGATCGTATCAAATGTGGCATGCTTTAGCTGAGATGCATTAGCTAGCTGGATAAATATTTATTCTAATATATAATACAATATCTGTAGGTATGTTACAAAACATAAAAGTATAGATACAAGAGAGGTATATGGAGGTGGCAGCATGCCCGCGACACAGTAGCAACATGGTCTCGAGAGAGCTAGAGCGCACTGCATAAGAAATCACTCTCTTGTGATATTATTGTAATGTTGCTCCTTACCTTAGTTGTGGATCTGATGCTGCTACCGGCAATAGTCCACTGTGAAGATGGGGTATGTTCAATGCCTATGGACATCCGATGTTTCCCCAAATCTGTCACTATTTTGCTTTGTCGCTTGGGGTATGTTCAATGCCTATGGACATCCGATGTTTCCCCAAATCTGTCACTATTTTGCTTTGTCGCTTGCCAAATTTTTTGGTTCAACTAAACGCTAGCTATGCAGAATGTGGATGTGCTTATTGGCGTCTTGGTGATGTAGCGAAGGTGTGTATTTTCATGTCCCTCAAAGATATAACCATCATCGTGTTTACCTCGCCATCAGAACATGTTCATTACTTTTGAATCTTCTATATGTTCCATGATGTATTGGTGAGCCTATTTTGTGTAATTTGGGGATGATTGAGATCTCTGTTATTGCCTATTTGTGATGCCGGAAATTCAAATAGTAGAATTTTATTGTTAGATTGATGCAACTTTATAGTTGTTGTTGTAAGGTTGATGCACATAGTCTTTTGTGTATCACTACTACAGAAACGTATGTCACAGACGCGACATCTCAGACGGCCGTAATAACAACGTCTGAGACATAACTATGTCAGACGGGTGTTAACTTCCGCCGTGTGAGACATTTTCTCGCCGTCCACTGATACATCCTTTCAGACGGGGCTACAATGTCCCCGTCTGAGGTAAATTTTTCAGACGGTGTTTCTGTGGAGGCTGATTCACCCGTCTGAGAAATGTGCAGCAGTTAAGACGGTTTTGTGGTTTACCCGTCTGAGAGATTTTTATCAGACGGTGATTTTGTGGCGGCGTGTTCCCCCGTCTGTGTATACCCCCGTCGTAATTTGGCTGCATGCAAACCGGCCGGCCGGGGAATTAATATGCATGCCGATGGCCGGGTACGAACGGCCGTGGGTGGTGTGTGGACGGAGACGCACCGATTCATTTCGCGCGCGACGCAACGTTTCGCGAGAAGCCAGAATAAATAATGGCAACCGCGTAGGTAAATGCTCTGTTTTAATATATTTCTTCGGCGCAGACGAGACGTCGATTCTGGCCGGCCGCGACGCGTCAGTTCCGTCGGGGCGCGAGTCGATTCGCGACGTGACTGATGGCATTCACCCTCACTGTATATAAATTGCGACGACGACGTACGTACGACAACCCACTCCATCGATCGATCGAAAACTTCCCCGCCCCGGCTGTTCGCTTCCGCCGCGCGCGCTCCCTCTCTCGCCGCGACGATCGACCTGCCCTCGACGACTAATTCTCCTTCGAAGGACCTCGACGGGGCAACCATGGCGAAGAGGAAGAACATCCATGACGCGGCGACCATGGCGATGACGAACGTGGACGATGCGGAGGGAATGGCGGCGGCGACCGTCGATGACGCGGCGGCCATGGCGAAGCGGAGGAACCTCGACGACGCGGCGACCAAGGCGATGACGCCCGTCGACGATGCGGCTGGTGGCAGACGGGTATCTTAACCGTCTGAGATCTTGGTCATCTCATACGCGGAGTCACAGACGTTTCGCGTCCCCGTCTGAGATGGTCTTTGAGCCCCGTCTGTGATATACGTTTCTGTAGTAGTGTATGTCACAAACATTACTGTAAGACGTTGTTGCTAGGAGAAATTTCATATGCAAGGAAAAAGATTGTTAACTTTCCCTCAGTGGCTTGCTGTGTAGGTTTCATCACGAACTTGAGCATGGGATTGTAGTGTACATGTTTCGTCTCTGTCTACTTTACTAAACTTCTACCCCCTCTGGTTTTTGAGTTGATGAAGTTAGGGCAACATTATTATTTCACTTTTGAGCTTAAAGTTAGGGCAACATTATCAAGATAGTTCCAAGTCACAGCAAATAATTCATCTACGTGGTAAATACAGGAAGGTCACACCTACCTAACACGCCTCATGTGATGCCAACTCTGATCTTCACCCTTTATACACCCTCCAAATCTCCAATGCTCCCAACACCAACTTCCATGCCTCACCCCATTATTCTCTCTCGTTTGCTTGCTGCCAGCACCACCAGTCACCATCACCAACTAACCTGCCAATCTCGTTATATATAGTAGGATGTACATAGCTCATTGCTTGCATTGCATCCACCAAAACCTCTTCCGAACAAGACGCTTGTGCTATGCTCGCGAGTCACCGTGTCACCACCAGTAGCATGCATCAACAGTTCGGACGCGTACCATTTCCTCGGTCCGGCCGTGTGCCAAAGCCCAAAGGAAGCTGCAGTGCTGCTTCGTCCGCTCGTCGCGTGAATTCCTCGCTCATCTTCCACCTCTCGACGCGCCGAATCTCACCAAACCAAACCCTGCTCCACATACTCCACCCTGCCGCAAAAACGAAGAACCTTCTCCACAGCCTGGACTACACGCGCTTCCATTCCATGGCGGACATCGAGGCGGCTCCACCGCAGCCGGAAACGCCGGCCGCCGGAGCGCCGCCGCATGGGCAGCGTGGGCTCTGAGCCGGTTCCTCTCAGTGGCCTCGCACGTGGCCGTCTGCCTCTTCCTCAGCGCGTCCTGGACGTGCAGCCTCACCAACGGCGCCCGCATCGCCGCGCGCTGGGTCTTGGGCGCGGGCTCCCCACAGGCGGCGGCCTTCGTGGAGGAGCTATTCTACATGACCATCTACGCCGTGCTCCTGCTCGCCGCCGCGGCCTCCGTCCTCGCCATGGCGCTGTTCCTCCACTGCTTCGTCGTGGCACAGCTGCTGCGCCGGCGCTGGCGCCGCGTGGGCCGAGAGGTATATATATATGGGCTCTTCTTAACTTCTTCCTAGCTTGTTCCTTCATGAGCGTTTCTAAGCCAGGCTTGGACATGTGTCAAACTCACTGGGTTAATTTAATTCGTTGCTCTTGGCAGATTGCGGGAAATTCCGGCTTAAGGATAATACACGCGGCACGAGAGAGAACATATGATCGTGAGGGAGCTGCAGATGAAGACGACTGTTCGGTCGGATGGAGACGTCTGTGGCCTGGTCACCGTCCTCACGCTGCTCAAGTTCTTTGCGCCTGCTTTGGTTTCTTCCTCGCCTCTCTTACGTACTGCCACGTCATGTTTCCGAGCTTTGCTACCAAGGTGATCAACGAATGGGACGAGGAGAGGGAGATCTGTGCTCTGCTCACGTCTTCGTACCTGGAGTACGGTTAAGGTATATATGCGCATGCGCACGGCCGATTCCTCTCTACTATCTCACCAGCATCTTGTTTGCTGATGCATCATGAATTGCTAACTCTTTCTCGGCAAATTGATGAAGTTGGATATTTACTGTGTAATCTGGCATCATGGATTATCTAAAGAATGGAAGCATTGTGTGCAACTAATAAGAGGATTTTCTGAATAAACTACAGTTGTAGATTTGTTTATTCTCTTGGTCACTTCGGTTTGCTAAGTGTCATCACATCTGATTCCCACTTCTGTTGCCTGGGTTTCTTGGGGGTACTAGTGCCATTACTTAGAGTTGCAAACATTAGTTGTGGCTTGAAACTATTTAATTACCATTTATAAAACCCAAGTTGGACTAAAAATCTCTCCTGGTGCAACCTTTTATTGCACATTGTACTGGTGGTGGTGCGTAGTGTGAAGAGATGTAACGCGGATTTGACCTCGGTGGGACGTCCCACCACTTTATCCATCGGCTGTGAGTACGGCGGCGGCATCGAGATGCGGACCGGGGTCAGAGGCTAAGCACGTCAAATGTCTAATCTTGGGTAACTAAGACCGACATGTCCGGCCATAGCGAGCGCGCTCCCGCTCAACTCATGCCGGGCACCTGACAGCACGTGAACATGACCCATCCCTGAAGTGAAAGGTGAGCTCGTCGCTTGTGGGAACGAGACCGGGCATGGCTGAATCTTGCGACATAAGAATGCTAGCTAGTTTCCCACCGAACGAGGTACAACACGCCGGAGAGCATGGAGGACCGCCGAGCGAACATGCGAGGAAGGAGACGCCGCCGCCATCGATCTCAGGAGCACGTGCTCCGTGCTCCACCTCTTCTGCTCGCACACCTGCCTGCAGTTGGTGGTCTGCTCCGCGAACACCGGCCACCCCAGCACTGGCAGGCCGGCGACGACGGCCTCCAGCAGGGAGTTCCAGCCGCAGTGCGTGACGACCAGCCCCACGGCCGCGTGCCTCAGCACCGCCGTCTGAGGGCACCACGGCACAACGAGCCCGTCGCCGCGCCACCGCGTCGAGGAACGGCGCCGGGAGCGACGGCGCCTCGTCCTCGCCGCCGTGTCCGTCCACCACGTCGGGGCGCTTCACGGGCGAAAAGGAAGAAGACGGTAGTGTGAACTGTGAACAATGACGACATGGGCCAAACTCGTGAAGAAGATGCTGGCATGGACGCCTGACAAGGCATCGGGTCCTTTTGGGCCACATCAAAAGGGATCGGTTGCAACAAGGCCTGAAACTCGTACCCGGCACCACAAAGTACGAAACGATCCAACAAAAACGAATAAATCACCTTATATCACGCACCGCTTCCAAGTCTATCCAAGCGGCCCATGCGCAACGGCCAGCCACACTAACAGGTCTAAGGGTGCGTTCGGTGCGGCCCTTTAGAGGCCTCTAAAACGGCCTGCTGCTAAACTTTAGAGGCAACGGCACCGAACGGGCCTCTAAACGTTAGAGCCTGCGGGCCTTTAGAGGCCTCTGAAATTTCGAGTGGGGAGAGGCTCTAAACCCTCTAAACTGGCGTCGGACGCGAGTGCCCTTCTCCCTCCCGCAGCCTTATCCGCTGGCGTCCGCCTCCGCTCGCCCGCATCTGCGCCGCCGCCGCCTCCGCCGAGCTGGCGCCAAGGCGCCACCGCCGCGTCCGTCTCCCAACTCCGATAGTAGGACGTCCTCTGCTGCGGCTCCAGCTGGCTGGTGCGAAGCGGCGCCGTTCGCCGCCGTCCAGCAACGGTCGGCGTCGACGCCGGATCTTGACCGCACCGGCGCCCGTGTCGCCGCCGGCGGACGACGTCAACAGCAGCTCCTCCTCCAACATGGACCGCTTCGGCGCGGGCGGCTACGGCGGAGACGGTTCCCGGGACTTCTTCTCCAACCCGGGGGATCCGTACGCGCTGTCCCAGTCGCACATGGCCGACGACGGGAGCCGCCGCCATCCCACGAACAGCGGTGGTGGCCATCGCGACATGAACCGCCTCGACCTCAAACCGAAGGCTTCCCCAACCCTGGCGGCTTCCAAGGCTTCTTCCACCCCAACCCAGATTTCGGCGGTGGCTATGGATTGGGGATCGGATCGAGTTCCGGCTACGGAGCAAGCGGAGGGCATGGTGCTGGTCCTGCTGGTCCAGGTTTTGCTGCTCCTTACGGTGCGTTTGGGTTTGGGCGTGGCGGTATGGGTGTGCTGGTGCTGGTGGTGGTGGTGGTGTTGGTCGTCTTGGCCGCGGTGCTGCCGGTGCTGGTGGTGGTGCTGGTGCTGGCTCCGGGGGTGGTGCTGGTGGATCCGGGGGTGGTGGTGGCGCTGGTGCCCGCCGTCGTCGAGGTGGTGGTGGTGATGGAGGAACTGATGCTGCTGGTGGAAGCGGTGCTGCTGCTGGTGGCCGTGGCCTTGGTGCTGGGTGTGGTGGTGGTGGCCGTCGCCGTGGACCTGCCCGCCGCCGTGGTGCCGGTCGTGGTGGTGGTGGCATCGGGGAAGATGAGGACGCCGATGAAGACAATGGAGATGACAACGTGCGTCTCCCTACATGGACCGACCAGGTATGATGCCTACTCGGCCATCCATTTTTCTTACTCTGTTCGAACTACACTTCAATAGCTTGTCGGTTAATAGATGTCTGTATCTCGAAATGTAGCAAACTGATAGGTGTAATTGGACCAATGAACATACCGAGGTTTTGCTAGATATTCTTCTAGAGTTAAAGAACAATGGTACCTACAGAAATGGAATCATGTCCCCTAGGGGTTATCCTGTTGTTCAACTCAAATATCATGAGAACGAACCTGAAGCATAGTAAAGATCAGATTCGCAATAGGCTGTCCCAATTGAAAGCCCTGTATGCGACAATTGAAAGACTCCACAAAGAAACAGGTCTCGGTACAAAGAATGGGTGGCCTGATGCTCCAGCGCATTGGTGGGCAAAAGAACTCAAGGTACAAATGAAGAGTCAGCTCTGATGTTGAACTTTTAGACTCTAAACTTTAGACCCCTCCCATTTCACCGAACACACCCTAAACCCATCGCGTAAGGGATTAAGCTACAGAGCTGCCGCACATGGGCTGGCGCCGGGTTTCGAGAGAAACAAATCTTAAAGCAGGCTACCACCGTTCGATGCGGGGTGGGACGTCCCACTATAGTGACCAGGACATTTTCGCATGCTTTAGTTGTGATTCTTTTTAGATAATAGAACAAGGTTCCATCCTCTGCATCCCCTAGAGGATTTACATAGGCATAGATAATATATTTTTTCTAGTGATTCGTTAACAATATGTCACATTGCTAGGTATTGCCTCTTTGAACAATATTATTGTCATATATTTTTTTTTGTGAATTCTATTTGTCGAAGTTTACAGTGTTGTAATGCTGTAGTCGTAGGTTATTATAGCCAAATTCATATTCAAGACATTCTAGTATGTTTGTTGACTGCATAGCGTTTGGGCCGTGTATTAGCTCTTGTTAACAGGTGGTACTTCCCATTTTCGATCATAGGCAACATTCAGCTGAACGGATCTGGTGGTTCATTTTTCAATTTTGTTAAGAGTGACTGTCGCCACGAACATATGAGCTCAGGACACTGAACCATGGTTTCCTATGCACCTGTTTTCGTTCTCTAGTCCATGTCCAATGAGATGACAAGAAGAGAGTACAAAATGGAAGTGTTTGAAGGAATTGTACTGTTTTTTATTACTTTATGTGAATTCGGACCCTGTTGTAGATATATGACTCTTAAAACGAGAAGGAGTCCTTGCAAACTCTAGTATTGATCATACTCCTGATAGTTTTAAGTGGGTAACAGACCATGTAGTCCTTTATTTGTCGCACTGCCAACACATAGACGATGCAGCTATGTGATTCATATTACCTGCTGACTGGCAAATAATTTAATAGTCGTTTGCTAATTATATTCTCTGTTCTACGTATATGTTATAGTACCTGTTGTAGATATATTCTGTTCTACGTACCCAACGAACATATCAAGCTCGCCTGTGTTGAATTATGTTGCAATGGTCGATAAACCTTATGTGACTGCCACACTTTTTTCGCCAATGATGTCGACCGGTAGAGTTTGTGTTGAATGCAAGAGAAGAAGAACGTAGGAATAGATGCAATAAAGGGAACTAGTGCATGGCCACCGCAACCTTAAAGAAAGCGTATTTACTTTTCACCAAGCGACTGAAATTGAGGAAACTTTCGGTTGATGAAGTGAAGCACAAGCACCAACAATCGAGGAGAGAATGTTCTCCTTTGTTTCCCAGCTGGAGAAGGAAGAAGATAGCAGGGTAGTTGGATGGAAAATGAAGGTGTAACATCTCAGCCTGTTTGTAGCCTGTTAGTAGCGGTTTTCGAGCCAAGTGGCCCAGAAGTGAAGTGGTTGTGGAAATAGTTCCACATGGCTTGTGTTAGGTGGGTAAGAGTCAGCATATAATCCTTGTTGGTTTCAACCATAGCATCTACGAGTTAACTCTTTTACTCGAAGCAAGGACGAAAGTGTAAGAGGGTGCTATGTGCATGCGCGTGCCCGCCCCGCGTGGGGGTTGGAAGGTAAGCGAATTTTAGACGCAGGTCGCTGTATGTACACATGTGTCATGCCCGTGGAGGGGACATGGCATGGCCGTGCACCTGTTAGTAGTGGTTTTCGACCCAAGTGGTCCAGAAATGATGTGGTTGTGGGAATAGTCCCACATGGCTTGTTTAGGTGGGTGATGGTCAGCATATAACCCTTGTTGGTTCCAAGCATAGCACGAAAGTGTAAGAGGGGGTGCTATGTGCATGCGCGTGCCAGCTCCGCGTGGGGGCTGGACGGTAAGCGAATTTTGGACGCAGGGTGTTACGGAAGGGCTCACGTTGGTCGACTTAGATTGAGCACGCTCCCGTCGACAGCGAGGCGCCAGTGGTGACTTCGTATCTCTAGATTTGCCGGCTCAGTCTTCAAAGATGCTCATAGGGGTAGGGTTTGCGTACGTGTGTTCATAGGGGTGAGTGTACGTGCGTTGTGAGTGTCTGAGTTGTACTGTGTAATCTCAAAAAAAAAACTAAATATTAGAACACTAATTTTGGTTCGCGAGACGAATTTAATGAGAGTAATTAAGTTGTGATTAGAAGATAGTTACTGTAGCATCACTGTAGTAAAATATAGATTAATTAGGCTCATTAGATTCGTCTCGCGATTTAGAGAGGAGGTCGTGACATAGGTTTTGTCATAAAATTAATAAAAATATTATTAAATAGTAAGATTCTTTTTGATGTGACAGGTCTAAAATTTAGAGGGGGTGCAACGAACGTGCCCTAAGCAGTGGTGACGCAATTCAGCGAGAAATCCTGCGGCCAAGTTAGAACCCAAACCCCAATGTGCACGATATATCAAGATGCTGCTGCGTGCTTTACCTCAAAAAAGAAAAAGATGCTGCTGCGTACTCGATCAAAGAGTCTCTGCATTTCACAAATGTACGCAGTAGAAACAAGAACAGCTGGGGAATGCCCTAAATTTTGGAATAGGAACTGACATGTTCTGATTGTGGCCCATCTTAATCTGATTAATAATACATATACTCTCCATTTACCGCAAACAAAAATAATAATGCTATCCAGATGTTTAAAAACGCATTAGAGTATCTCTTCAAGTTCATGGGCCAAATGGCTAACTTTCATAGAGAGAAACCTTGAACATCTTCTAACCCGCAAAAACATTTGACCAAGCACTTATGAGGCCTGACTGAATTATGTTATGGTTGATATGGCTGGTGGTATCGCCATTTTGCTAGGTTATGTAATGGTGTAATGATGTGCAGCTGAATGGATTGCATACAGCTGAAGTATGAGCTGGTTACTAATTACATTGCTATGAATTTTCTATGCTTTGTGCCGCAAAGCAAGCTTTTCCCCTTCTATTTCAACATGTAAATTAATTATTCGTGAAATTTTAATTAATATTCCTATGTTATTATAATAAGCCAAAAAATGCTAGACATCCGTTTCATTGCATTAAATATTGCTATAATATATATATCACCAGCAACTGGCATAGCCATCATACAATTTAGGCTTCTTTGGTAGGGATATGATTGTGCTAGCTCTGGCTTCTCGAAAAAAATGGTTATGCTGTTGTTTCTGTGGCTATGACGACAAAACAACTTCTCTTTATTTTTAGGGACAAATATGTAAAGAGGAAGGCAGGGGGGAAAAGAGAGCCGACGCAGCTATCATTTTGTGCTCTCTGCTTCACATCCTTTTTGTATGTGGCTTCTTTTTCTTAAGTGGAAGCACCTGAGAAAGCACCCTAGTTGGGAATCACGCGAAGCCGCTGTAGAAGCCAATGGAGAAGCCCTACCAAATGGACCCTTAAGTTCTATCTATCTATCATATGCAAAAAAGGCATCATGAGATAGCACCTTGATAAAAATTTATTCGCTTGCTTTTTATTGTCTTGTCATCCAAATGAATTTTTCTTTGTCAACGGTTATTGAAACCGCCTTGGAATGTCACTAATAAGGGGCTTCGTATTTAAAATCTATAGGTACCTCATTTTTATTGACAATTGTCGTCGCTCGAATAATCGAGAGAACGGCAAATATTTGGTTCGGGGAACAACGATCAATCGAGGAATCAATCTAGGGCACGCAGAGAGTTTTTATACTGGTTCGGGCCTCCCGGAGGATAACAACCCTACGTCCAGTGTATGTCGTGTTGAATATGGTGGTGTGTATGATCTATGATCTGATCTCCTCTCATCGGAGGGTTACATGTATATTTATAGTCCTGTTACCGCCTCTAGGAGTCCTTGCCTTGTTCTACAAGACTTCCGATCTATAGTAACAGATTCAGAGTCTATCCAGAAGCTTCCTTTCGTGCGATACAAGTCTTCGGAAAATACCAAATCAAGTCTTCGGGAATATCTGAAAATATGGGTTACGACATAAGCCCCCGAACATGTCACTTGGCTGATTCGTCTTTGATACGAAGAGGTCTTCATCTTCATGCGAACTTCTGACAAGGGATATGTTCTGTACTGACCACACATACTTCAGATATTCCTCAGGAGATTCTTCATGCTTGTGTATCACTTCATGAATTAATCCTTCAATAAGCTAACATCACTATGTGTCTTCGGGAAATAGTCTTCATGAGAGAGTCTTCGGAGAGAGAGTCTTCGTAACAGAGTCTTCGAGAGAAAGTCTTCTTAACACTTGCGTCTTCGGCGGTATTAGGAAGTGAAGTCTTCTGATGAAAGAATGCCATATAGTAATTCCGAACGTGCATAGTCTTGATGTCTTCAAATATCCTAAGCTTGGAGAACAGGCGAAGCCCCCGAGCTTAGTAATCTGATTAAATATGAGCATCATCTCCTCTGCAATCTTCTTGATCTGTGCCGAAACAAATAAGTAAATAGCAGCTAAGAGCCACCTTAATTCCTCTGAAGTCTTGTAATTAATCCTCCTATAAGCCATTTAACAGAACTTGAAGTCCTTGCTTATAGGAAAATTGATAGAGATTTGTATTCATCATAAACTGTTGGCCAATGTCTTCTGAACTGAACAAACGTGTGGCAGCTAGGAGCCACATCATCCGAAGTCTCCAGGCTGACCTTTTTTGATAAACTAGCTTTCTCATCATCATAATCTTCAAATTATAGAGTCACATATATCTTCTGGAGACAATAACCATTAGAAAAGAAATCTCCTTCATTGCTTGGTCAGACTGGTACTGCTTCAAATATTACTTCAGCTCCTCCTGGTTAATACTCCTCGACATTGGTAGAAACCCAAATATTCTCGTCCTTTTGCTCTTACATACTAGCGCATGATCTTGATAATTTGCTTGTTCTGACGGTCATCAGCTTGAACTTCAACTTCTACAGCACTAAATCTTCGCATGAATATAACTTGGTCTTCTCCTGCTTGCTTGATGGGTGAAATAGTCTTCGGACGAATATGCAGGCAGCAAGCTTGCATTATGGTGACTTCTGGGAGTATTCATATGGTAGTCTCCGATGAGCGCGTACGGCTGTGAGCCGGCGTCTTCACGGCGAACACATGTACACCTGCTGCAAACTTGCATCGTGGTAGATTTCGATGAGTATGTACAGCAGCTTCCGATGAGTGCGTACGGCTGTGAGCCGGCATCTTCAAAGGGAGCGTGTACATGCAAGATAGCAGCCTCAAGCCTTCATGTGGATAATATACATCCGTCGTTGCAGTAGCTTGCAAAAACTTAACCAAGCCTTCATATACTGTAGTCTGAAGTCTGAACACCATTGTCTTGAGATAATTCACAATGTTGCAGATGATGTTGGCCATTTTATTTCCATCTCTCAGTGTATCGAAAGCTCTTCCGGGTATATGTATGGCTAATCTTCAGGTTGCAGATCAAGCGCATATATCTTCAAGAAATAAAATAACAAGATCTTTTCCAATAGCTGGCATAACAAAAAGCTTCACGTGCTTGCATAATATTGGCTCGCTTCTGTGATATTATTGGCCGAGTCTTCATGGCTTACTGAAATACTCATCAGCATGACCCAAGTAAATACTTTTTGCATTGATATGTGGGGAGCCTTCTGCTGTATTCTTATATATATGAGATAATAAGAAATAATGCTTCTCAAGTGTAGATAACAATAAAATCCTTGCATATGACAGAATGATTCCGAAGCTAGCTTGAATAAATAGAGTAGCTCCATTATAAATTTTTTGCCTTGAATTTTCAAGTCTGATGAATCCATAGAATGGGCATATATGTGTAGCCCCCTGCTTTTCTGTATACAGTGATAAGTGAATGCAGGAAAGTAATAAATCTGTAAAATGCGCATTCTAGTAAATAAATAAATACCAGAGATGCATCCTGAGTATGTTCCCTGATAGGAAATCCAATTAGCTGTATAACATTTTACTTTGCACTGGGCAAGTTATGTTTCAAGCTAATTAGCTGTCAACTGTAAATACATGTAGAACTAACTCATTGACGCTTAACTTTGCTTATAGCAAGCTACGTTTGAGATTAGCCACAAGATTGGGGGTTGTCGATGACTCTGTTCCTTGATAGGAAGTATGATTAGCTGTATAACATTTTACTTTGCACTTGGCAAGTTATGTTTCAAGCTAAATAATATAGGATGTTGATCATGCAACGTGGTCTGAAGTTGGCACTTATAACTCGATGGCTAAGGCTCTTACTTCAGACACTCGGGGAGACTTACGAAACTTATGAACCATCGGCAGCTATCGTGTTGCACCGTATGACATAAGACTTGCAGTCTGTTGGGTGGTTGATCGTGCAACCGGCCTAGGGAGAGCCACTTATTAACCTCATGGGCTAAGGGTCCCTCGCTAGAACGTCATGGGGTCAATTAACTTATGAACCACAGTGTGGCTAAGCCTTATGACGAAATTTTGCCTGAAAAGGCTGTTCGTACCGATGCCCTATAACCCTCATGTGGCTAGGACATCAGCCAAACTAGTAGACCGACCTATGGTCAGCCTTTTCCATGTTGAATGGAAGTTGATATGACTGAAAAGTCGATAATCCGTAGAACAATAACCAATATCAATGATCTGAGTAATCTGATCAATAAATATGTAGAGCCAATATAATGACCAATGATAAATATCCGATGGCCAGTGAGATGACCAAATATGAATTTGAATTCCAGAGATGAATATCTCAATTATCAATAAGATTCCGGATGAATATCCCAATAATCAATAAATTCCGGATGAAAATCCTGATGATTCCGGATGAATATCCCAATTATCAATGAGATTCCAGTTGAAGATTCCAATAATGAATAAATACAGGGGATGTATATCCAGAATACCAATAAAATGTCCGGAGACAAATATCCTACTTAGATGATCAGCTAGAGAATATAGATAGAGGAATCTCTATTTACTGATAATGAGCAAGAAAATATAATTCTGTAATAAAGAAGACTTTCTGCAATGCGATGTGCTTGATCATGCAGCTAACATGAGTGCATATTTAATAATTACTTGAAAGCACGTGCAGAAAATATGAATATAAGGCTGCTCGATACTCTCTACTTATGATTGCTGTGACATGCATGTAGAGAAAAGAACATACATAGTATAGAATAAAATAATAAAAGAGAGCGATTTATTTGGCTTATCTGAAGCCCCAGTCGCTCGAAGAGTTGTTCTGAATGCTTTGACAGTCGGCTTGGGATCTTCGGGATTATTGAGTAGCCCCCGAGCGTAGTTTCTGGAATTGACGATCCGGTACCGACGACATGGTGTTCGTCTTCGGAACATCTCGATAACGTCGGCTGGGTCGACATCTCTCCATCGCTCTGTCAGGACTGCGTGAAGCTGCCGACGAGGTCATCTGGTACTCGGTGAGTTTCACGTCAACAATTCCGAAGATATCCCGTACATGCATAAACAAGCCAGTAATACAGGAGCATGTTATTAACATGTATAAGTAATCATGATAAATAGTTCGGGCATGCTAAATAATAATTAATTTTGCACGCTGCAAAATTTACGAAACCAAATTAGTAAAAAGAGATAATCTCCCTGTATCATGGACGAGTCATCGGGATTGGTTTGATGGCTTATGCAGCCGATCATGTTGGGCTTCCGATGAGCTTGAAGTCATAGCGAACTCCTCATGAGGCCAACTCAACGAGCGATACACCTCGTCCGTTGAAGTTGATGACTCTGTGTCTTCGGGGAGGTAGCGTGCTCTGCGTAGTTGCTGATTATGCTCAAGGCATCCGTCAGCTCGAGTATGAACTTCGTCAAGCACTCCTGTAAATCACGCATCTGTAACTGGTACGGGGTCGCGGATGTTCTCCTGGTGCCTCATGTAACTCCCGTCTTTTGTTTTGCTTGATCTTCTGATGATAGCTTGAGCAGTCGGACTCGATCCCAAAAGAGCTCTTCTGGTGATAGCTAGCTAGCTAATGGCAGGAACCTCCCACGGCGGCGTTCAGGAGATTGCACGCCCCCGGCAGGGCCGTTGTTCGGTCGCTAGGAGTGACGGCGCTCAAGAGGGCACATCACCGCTCGAGAAGCCGCATCGATCGTCTTCATCGAGTGCTCCATGTAGATAGATCCTGGTGGAGCCATTGAGGACGACTCGATCACCAGGCGCGATCCGATATAACTCGCCCATGCAAAAGGAAGATCACGTAGTTAGTAGATTAATCATCAGATCATTGATACGATTAATTTTGGTGAGAGAAAAGCAAGGATATTAAAAAAGAACAGAGAAGGAATCTTTCCTGTAGATTTATATGCCGATCGAGTGTACATCCTGATCGGGAATTCTTCCTCACGGGGCTTGCTCCACCTCGGGACTTGTAGATGGCATCTACAGCAGCCGGAGACAACAAGATCGAAGCCTCGGAACTTGATGTAGAAGATTCATCGTAGTAGACATATCGATTGACAAGTATTCCGAGTCGTAACCGTCAGGCTGGGGTTTTCCGGCGACTTGACCGGACCTTTCTATCGAAGTTGTGTTGAAAACCGAATCGAGAGTTGATGACGCCGCGATCAAAGTCACGATAGGTTGTGGCAACTTGCAAATCTCCTGTTGGCGTAAGTCGGCGAATAGCAGCTTCTGGACTTTGTGCGTTGCCGCCGACCGAAGACTTGCTTGAAATTTCTGATGCTCTTAGACGGACCCTCAGCGCTGCCCCCCTACCTGGCGCGCCTCTGTCGTCGCTCGAATAATCGAGAGAACGGCAAATATTTGGTTCGGGGAACAACGATCAATCGAGGAATCAATCTAGGGCACGCAGAGAGTTTTTATACTGGTTCGGGCCTTCCGGAGCATAACAACCCTACGTCCAGTGTATGTCGTGTTGAATATGGTGGTATGTATGATCTATGATCTGATCTCCTCTCATCGGAGGGTTACATGTATATTTATAGTCCTGTTACCGCCTCTAGGAGTCCTTGCCTTGTTCTACAAGACTTCCGATCTATAGTAACAGATTCGGAGTCTATCCACAAGCTTCCTTTCGTGCGATACAAGTCTTCGGAAAATACCAAATTAAGTCTTCGGGAATATCTGAAAATATGGGTTACGACAACAATATTTGGAGCAAATGGGCATGGCTAGCATTAAAATGCGCATGTGTGTTTCTCCAATTCAAGAAAGGAAGTAGAATGATGAAACTTCGAGAAACATATTGTAGCTCTCAAACAATAGTATAAAGTGCACCACTTGATTGACTCGAGAAAATTGATTTTCAAAAGAGGTTTTCGTCACGATGAAGAGTCTGACCCTGGCATTTTTGTGCTGGTATATCTAAAAAAACAGCTCGTAATCTCCTAAAAAAATGCCAAGGTCTGACCCTGGCCAATGTCTTTCTTTTTAAGTTTTGGGGCATATGCCCTCGTCTCAATATATTGGTCAGACACAAAGCATTTACAATGTAGTGTAGAGTTCTTAGCGCTTCTATTTACATGACCATATTGATTGCCGAACCACTCACACCTACACTTTTCTCACACAGATATTCAGATCCATATATAATACACCTTGTTGAGTATCCTTAATTGGTGATTGAAGAGTCAAGTGAAGAGGAAGAAGTGGAGATTGATGGAGATACTGTTGCTCTTGAGAAAGCACAAGTTTTTAAAGAAGTCCCAAGAAAGAACAGAAGAAACCTCAAGAATCAAGTAATGAAGAAGGAACCTTCTTATGAGGGAGAAGTCCAAAGGAAACGATAAGAAGAGATAATCCCGCAAGGGCTCCCTTGTTCGTGAATGGCATGTCTCAGGGGATGCATAATTAGTATCTCGATCAGTTCTTCGATTTCTCAGTACAACTAATTCTATTAAGTACAATTAAGACGATGGACTGAGTTATGACACGTCGATTCCTAGGTCTAGTTGTATACTTGTATTGCGGTGTTTGTGCTAGTGCTACATGTCGTAACGTTGCAATAATTATGTAGCTGGGAACAGCACTGCACCACGCCAGCATATCTAGCTGAAGCTGGCGAACTAATGATGCCATTGCCATGCTTGCCTATTGCCTTGTTGCCAATCGTACGTTGGTGGTGCTTGGCGGTCGATTGCCAGAATTTTTCTACGTACGTTTTGGTCGAGTATGCATATCCTTCCTTGTCTCTTCCCTGGCTTTTTTTTTTTTTGCGAGGATTGTCTCTTCCCTGGCTGTACTCGCTTATTGCAAGAATGTGTAGTCAACCTTTCGTCTACTTGTTTCGTTCATAAAATTGGTGCGGTTGTGCTGAATCCGCTGATCGGTGGGGTGGTCTGATCGAGCTCTAGCCCAGTGCAGCATTGATTGTTGCTTTCATAATCAAGAAGAGTTGGCAACATACTTATATACAGCGCAAAGCAGGCATGTTTTTCTTAATTTTCTTAATTTATATAATCTGGACTGAAAGGGAAAATGCCAACGCCCAACGGTGAGCGCTGTGTTTAATTAGAGTTTATGCCGAGGATTTAATAATTTGAAAGATTAGTCAGCATAGCTACTTAAGCAAGATCTTTGAGAATCAAACAACTAGTGATAGGGCGCTTATAATCAGTTATTTCGAGGCAGCGCAGGGACAACGGACTGGAGTGTGACAGGCAAGATTGCGACGGTTTGCTACCTTGGAGCCCATTGGTGCAGACCGTGCAGTGCAGCCGTTTTCAAGTCCTAGTGCAATCTGAGGCCTGGATTTTGTGGGTGATCAAAAGACTTTATGTTGGTATACACTGCCTGCTCGGCTAGTCCTACCATAGCTATATGTGTGAAATTAATAATGCCATGTATTATTAGGACTTGTACTAGCTACCAAACAAGTGCCAGAATTAAACATGTGCCAGACTTGGTAGGCAAGAGGTCATGGAATCCAATTAATTCTTGAAATAAGATAACGTGAGCATGAAATTAATCGCTTGTTTGTTTGCTATCAGATTATATAATCATAGCTTTTTTTTTGGTGAAAAGGGAATTGCATGATGTTAAAGCCTGATTACAAAACACACCACTCCAACTCCTCCGATGGGAGACAAGAAACCTGAAAAAATCCACAAATTCCACTATCTAAGATCACTATCTCAAACGAATATGCCACGGATGAGAACAGCGATCTGAACGAGCATAGCCATCTCACCATCCACCACTGCCATCTTTCATCTCTGACGGAAAACAAATGAAACCCATCCTTTTCATAAAACAATGGTAGACTGCTAATTTTCCACACGTAAATACGATTTGCCGCCATCGAGCCTATAGTCACTCGTCGTCACCTCCTTCATCAGATTCAACGTGGGAGAACACAAATCCGACCAACATCCATATATATGTCACCGGAAACCAAACTCTCATTAGCCCGCAGCCATGGTAAAAAAAAAACCCCACAGCTAGACAAAGGAGGGTGCCAGAGTACATAATTCATGATCGGCGATGACACCTTTTGCCTGCCACCACAGCCGTTCTCGACGCCGCCGTCGTCTCCTTCTCTAAACCCGCCATGGAGGCACTTAAACGACCTAACAAGAAAAAACTACACCTTAAACCTGACGAGCACCACCCAGCCACCCACGCCCGACCCGTGAGACAGCCTTCCCCTCACCGGCGGGCGAGGAAAGGCGCCCTCAGGGCCGCTGGCGCGAGCGGCGGGTGAGATTGACCTATTGGCGGCGGCGCTTGTCTTTTCAGCTCGTTCGTTCGCTAATCATAGCTTATTTAATTAACTTTAAGCTCGAACCGATAATCAGATTATATGGTCTGATTATAACATATAGTTCCTCAAATATGATAATCCTATAAGTTGCCACAAAGGAGATATTTCATCTTATAATCATAGTTTATATATTTTGTCATCCAAACCAATAATCCACTAGCTTAGAGCAACTCCAACAAAGCCCCTAAACAGGGCCCCTACACAAAAAGTAGGGGCCGAGAGCAAAAAACACAGCTCCAACAAAGCCCCAAGTCAAGCCCCTACAGGAGGAAGGACCTCAAATCCACCTCTCGAGCCCCTTCTCCTGCGGGCGTCGAAGGCAGCCCCTATTCGACGGTTGGAGCCGTTGCCCACCCGCGCGCGCACGGACATCGCCGGAAGGGAGGGAGACGGAGTGAAGGACCTGGTCACCTCGCCGCTGATTCGAGCCGCCAGCCACCATCGCCAGTCCGTCCATCCCTCGTCCTGCCCAGACCGCCGGATCCGCCCACCATCGCCTCAGGTCTGGCCACCACCACCCCCGCCCCAAATCGACGCTCGTGGCCACCGAACGACGCCACCATCGCCGGATCCGGCCGGGCGGCCATCCCTGGCGCAGCCATGCCTCCACGCCCCAGGCGCGGCCCCGCCAATGGGAACAGGGGCAGGGGCGGCGCAGCCTGATGCGGAAGGGCGGCGCGATTCGCGAGAAGGAAGGGAGGGGGCCAACCGCCGGAGGGCCAGATCGAGAGGAGAGATCGATGAGGGAGAGATGAGAGCGATGCAGGAGAGGAGGTGAGGAGGCGAGAGAGACCAGACTCGTGGGGATAAAAGGAAAGAAAAGAAAAGAATAGAATAAAAAAAGATGAGAGACTGACATGCGGGTCCCACACGTAAGAGAAAAAGAAAGGGCTAATGTTTAGGGGCTATTGTTGGAGTGGATGATAGAAAAAAAGGTCCCAGAAAATTAGAGCAGCCCCTACTCACCATGTAGGGGCTTGAGTTTAGGCCATTGTTGGAGTTGCTCTTATGGTCTGGGTTGCCAAACTACTTCACCCGCTTAATTTACCCTTTAGGTAAAATAATCTAAAAGAAATAAGCAGGAGTATATAATCTACGAGGCAAATAAACATGGCCTAAGACATACAATTGAAACAAAGGACTCGTTTATCTATATATATACACCCTCGACCCATAATTCGCAACATCATCAAAAGAAAATGGATTGGAGGTAATAATGTTGTATCTGGTAAATTGATTCTTTTGTCAAGCACTATTCTAGGCTTGAACTGTTCCAACTTGATGATTATATAGTCAACTTGGGTCGTCATCATCAGGGTTGCTCTAACTTTGTTTTGTTATTCGTTCCATTTCATAATAATTGTCATGCTACGGAATCGCAACGGGAATGAGCCATGTCACCTTACATATATTGTTCCCAAAAAGATGGATGAAATGCTTAATTTATTAACAAGGAGTGAGAAGGTTTGTATTGTACTGTAACATGAGAATGACAACCATTGTTTGAAAACATCAAATATGAGGATGATAAATTGTTATTTGGAGGAGCGCAGGGACAACGGACAGGAGTGTGTGACAGGCAAGATAGCGACGGTTTGCTACCTTGGGGCCAATTGGTGCACTGCAGCCGTTTTTTAGTACAAGTGCGGTACTGTGCAATCTGAGGCATGGATTTCGTGGGTGATCAAAGGACTTTTATGTTGGTACATTGCCCACTGGCGCGGCTAGTCCCGCCATAGCTATGTGTGAAATTAATCATGACATGTATTATTATAGGACTCGTACTGGCTACAGTACCAAACAAGTGCAAGAATTGGTAGGCAAGAGGTCATGGGACCCAATTAATGCAAGAAATAAGATAACGTGAGCGTGAAATTAATTGCTTCTTTGTTTGCTCTCGGATCATATAATCATAGCTTATTTAATCCTAAGATCAAAACAATAATCAGATTATATGGTCTGACTATATAACCTACAGTTACTCAAATATGATAATCCTATAAGTTGCCACAAAGGAGATTATTTCATCTTATAATCATAGTTTTATATATTTTGTCATCCAAAACCAATAATCCACACTACTTAAGGTCTGGATTTCCAAACTACTTTGCCCTCTTATTACTAACCCTTAAATAATCCAAAAGAAATAAGCTCGAGTATATAATCTAGGGGACAAATAAACATGGCCTAAGACATACACCCTTGACCCATAATTTTCAACATCATCAAAAGAAAATGGATTGGCGATAATGTTATATGTTGTAAGATTGATTCTTCTGTCAAATACTATTCTAGGCTTGAACTGTTCCAGCTCGATGATTAGTCAACTTGGGTCGTCCTCATCAGGGTTGCTCTAACTTTGTATTGTTATTCCTTCGTCATTCTACGAAATCTCACGGGGATGAACTACGCCACCTTACATTGTTCCAAAAAGATGGATGAAATGCTTAATTAATTACAAGGAGTGACAAAGTTACCATGTTGTATTGTACACCTAGCAATATCCAAAAACAATTGTTATTTGAAAACATCAAATATGAGGATGAGAATCGTTATAAAATTACTGGGACATCAGAGGTTAGTTGGTATTAATGCAACTCCCAACGGCACCTTTGCGATTTAATGGATACATATCCAGATGGTGCCACAATGCGATCCTTTTCATTGCAGATTTAGCTGCTTTTTGCTCTTTTAATTTTCTTGCGAAATTGACTCCTGGTCCAACTACTATCAGTTTTGGACCTCTTAATCCTCGTCTTTGGCACGTAAGCACTACCGAGTGAACGAGGTGAGCTCGCAAGTATCTCTAGTTCTACTAGTCCTTCATTCTGTTTTTCCCAGAGAAGGTTGGCACAGATAGCCGTCGTTTTCGTCCACGCTTTACCCCCCTTCTCAGAAATAGCCCAACATGTGAAGCATGGGCATATAAATGTCAAGCTTCTGTAGCTTCATTCCCCTCACCGGCTTCTACTTCCCGCAGCCTCTGATCACCACCGGCAAATTAGCGAGCAGTGAACACACATGGCGCCGCGCGTCCACGTGCACTCTTCGCAGACGGCCGTGCCGACGCGCGCGGTGGAGCCCGGGCGGACGCGCCGCATCGCCGTGGCGGCGCCGCCGCTCCCGGCCGCCGCGCTGCAGCGGCGCGCCCGCGTGGTGCTCTACTACCGCGCGGACGCGGACGGCGGCGGCGGCGCGGCGCCGGCGCTGTGGGAGGAGGCGGTGTGGGCCAAGGAGTCGCTGAGCGAGGCCGTCGCCGACCACCCGGAGATGGCCGGCCGGCTCCGGCGCCGCGCGGCGGACGGGTCGTGGTGGGAGGTGAAGCTCAACGACGCCGGTGTGCGGCTCGTGAACGCGACTGCGGAGGCGGGCGTGGACGAGTTCCTGGAGGCGGCCGCCGAGGAGGACGAGCGCCGGCGGGCGCGGTGGGAGGCAGCGCTGGCGCCGTGGGCCGACGTCAACGCCGAGGACCCCGACATGTGCGCCCTCTTCTACCTTCAGGTACGTCACGTACGCGTCTGGCCGGGGTCATACCCCCGACCACGCCATTGATCCGAAGCCCAGCTCGATCGAGCACCGTTTATGACGCCGTCACATCAACTACTTGTCAACCTGCATACTTAATCGCCGTTCTGTTCCGTAGTCATGCCAAGCTTGTGTTCAACCGACTGACTCTTTTTGTATATTGATAGCTGTCCAGTTAATTATCAGGAATCTTCCCACACGTCGTCAGGACTATGTTTTGAGATGGATTGTCAAACTGGTTAGGATTTTTCATTTTAGAGAATGGGAAACAGAGTAAGTCTCGGCCTTGACCCCGTTAGGGGGCCGGGCTACATGCTCGCATTACATCACACCGCAGCACATATGTCTCCCATCACACTCATATAGTTGAAACAACTAAAAGAAGACGCCAAAACATATAGTTTTTATGAGAATTTATATGCCGCTTAACGGAGGTAGCTCATGTCATTAAAATTTACATCGAGTCCATGTCATTTCCATGCAAGTTGGGTTATAATAGTTGACTGCGTTGACAGCCGCTGGTATTTTCTTGCTTTAAATTTTTTTTCTCAAACAAGCAGGTTATTTTATATATTTATATTAAGAGAGAAAGAAATCCATACATCCCCCAAAACCACCTAAGCGGTGGCCGCATGATTTACATGGCGTGATCACTTTTTAAACAAATAAAATACAACCCGATCGACCTGGACGCTACTAAGTAGTTCATCATTCCAACCTATTTATTGCCTTTCATTTTATTTAGCAGCTAAACGAGCAATTCTTGTAGAACTGGCATAGTTAGTGCTTTCAAGAAAATAAGGCCATGTTGAGTTTACCGCGAAAAATGATATCCCGTTCCTTGAATGAAGTAGGGACCCACTCGCAAGTTTTAATAAAACTGATATTCGGAACCCACTCGCAAGTTGGGTGTAACAATAATCACAAAATCTACTCAGGCCATGCATGTGTGCTGCGATCGGCCCATGCACTATACCAACCAAATTAATTTAAGAAATTGCTAACGAGGATATGCTCAAACATTTCAACATGTGCTCTTAATTTGAAGATTGAGTATTTCAGGTAAAACTGAAGATAGAACCGAAATTTTGCTCCCATTTGTTTTCCCATCCAAAATTATCTCAATATATTGGGTAGGGATTCTCAAAAACCGAAATACCCGAACCGAAAGTTTGGGCAAACCAAACGCCTACCCCCCCTAATTGTGACCAAGATATCAATTTCAGGTAGCTAATTAATGTCATTAAAACTCCTCTTAGTCCACGTCAATTTCAAGTTAGCTAGCTTTAATATATTTGACGGCGCTGATAGCTGCTTGTCTTTTTTTTCCTTTTCTTTTTGAGCAGTTAAACGAACAGTTCTTACTACTCCAGGGGTATATATAAATAATAAAGCCAGGCAGGACAAATTGGATTTTTTTTTTTTTGCGAGGAGACAAATTGGAATTTTGAGTAAATGGTATTTGAAAACTAAATTGCCGGTTGTGCCATCATCCAGTGAATTCACATGTATGTCAACCTCAGCACTTTCTGTCTGCTGGTCTGGTGGTGCAGTTGACTCGGTTCCAGGGCGACGGGGGCTACGCCGTCGGCGTGAGCTGCAGCCTGCTGCTGTGCGACCCGCTGTCGCTGGCGCGGTTCCTCCTCTCGTGGGCCCGCACGCACGCCGCCACAAAGGCGCAGAACAAGCTCGACGCCAACCCGCTGATGCAGTACGCGCGCTACTTCCAGCGGCCGGACGCCGCCATCGCCGTGCGCGCGCGCGCCAAGTCCATCTCCCTCGACGACACGCCCGCCGCCGGCGCCGGCGATGACCGAGGCCACGCCGCCACAGCGGAGACTGTCCTCTTCAGAGCCCGCGCTGGCGACGGTGCTGCTAAGGGCGCGCCGCCGGAGCCGGACCACCGCGCGCTCGCCGCCGCCTGCGTCGCCCAGGCGAGCGAGAGGCTCCGCGGCGCGGATAAGGCGCCGCCACCGTTCTCGGTCGTCGTCGGGAACGGCCGGGAAGGGATTAGCATCGAGACCTGCACGGCGGACGACGGGCAGCCGGGGAGCGGCGGCGGCGACGGCGGGCAGTACGAGCTTGAAGTTGTGCAGTGGCGTGAGCTTGGGCTGGAGGAGATGGTGCTCAGGGACAGCAAGCCTGTGCACGTGTCGTACAGCATCCTGACCGGTGGCGGCGACGAAGGCCTTGCCGTCGTCATGCCTGACGGTACTGCCGGGGACTTCTTCGTCACCGCAACCGTACCTACCAAGAACTAGATACTGGTGACAGAAATTCATGTGAAAAAAATAAAAGCATTCGGTGCTCAATAAGGTGCTATGTACTATGCATCATGTGCAACGGCAAATGGTTGCGTGCTGTATTGTTGTAACAGAGATATTATGTGCAGTGTTATTTCTCACCAGACATCAGTTAAATATTCTCAGAAGAGGAGATTGACTCTATCCCATGTTCCTAACAAGTAGCTGGACTTCGGAGGTGTTTGTTCCTTTAGGCCTAAAGGTCACATCAAAACTAATCTTACTATTTAGGCATCTTAAATAAATCTAATTACAAAACCTTTATACAGATGTGCGCTAATTTGCGAGACGAATCTAATGAGCCTGATTAATCCATGTTTTGCTACATTAATGCTACAGTAATCATCGTCTAATCATGGCTTAATTACCCTCATTAGATTCGTCTCCCGAATTAGTACAAAGTTCTACAGTTATTTTTTTAATTAGACTTTATTTAATATCTCTAAATGATAAGATTCTAGCAGCCTAAAATTAGGCCTAGAGAAACGAACACCCCCGAAATAAAAATGAAAATGCAGTCACAATGTGGACTTAGGTGCACAGAGCGGAATCGAGTGCGGGAGGGGGAGAAGCAAAGGCTACCGGCAAATATTGGCCATGGCAGGCATACTGGTTTATGCTGCAGAGATAGCAAAGACATTCAGCAAACAGAAAGACCAGGTGATGGGCAGACAGAAGCGGTGGGAGAAGATGGAGATGTTGCGTCTGCTGGACGTGGAAGAGTGGATCATCTGGTGGACTCCTGTGGCAATTGAGCTTGGAATTGGCAATGCAGTTGTGGAAACAGATGCAATTTCAGGTGTGTCAGGCTTGCACTTCGAGTGCCTTTGATGTTTCTTCTGCCGGCAGTCTCATCTCAGAGCTGCGCAGTTTAGTTGAGAGTAATTTCCTTAGCTTCAAGTTTGTTTACGTTCCAAGAAACTGTAATAAAGTAGCGGATGCTCTAGCTGCGCTCGGTGGGGATGAGCCGATTTTGGGTAGCCTTCCAAGTTGTATTCAGACTTTGGTAGCCAATGATTTAGCACCTGTTAAGTAATGGAATGAGTATTCCACGTCAAAAAAAAAAGTAGCTGACGGATGCTGATTACGAACATGCAAGTAGGGTAACGCGAACAACAAAGAACAGAAGATGCAGTGTTGTGTGTGACAGCGCTAGCCTGTGGCCTGATGAACATCTGACGTGAGAAATGAGGATCTTTCAAAACAGAGATGAATAACAACGAAGGCGGCCTATGTACAACATTAGGTGTCCAGGATGACAACAGAAAAGCAGTTTCTTTACTCCATGCAGCAGCCAGTTGCAGTAGCACTCTTCATATGGGAAAAACCGTCAGGAATACTTGCACGCATTAGGAACTGAAATTGATCGAGATAAGTAAATTAGAGGCTTTCATATCAATATATTCATGAAACAATGAATCAAAAACCAATCACAAATTTCTCTTTGTAAATGTCAACGGATTTCCTTAAGTTATAGTTCAAACCAGAAGAAAAATGTATGCCTACACCGACTTCAGTGGTAACATTTACAAGCTTATTCACCATATTACAATGTACATCATGAAGTATTACTCATTTTCTAATGCATACATCCTCAACTTAAAATATATACTACTCGCAAAAAAAAAAACTTAGACTTATATATACTTATTACTAAAGATGCACGAAAAAGGACACAATATATTGAAAACAGTAAGTACAAAGAGCTAATTCGAATAATGTACTTCTCCGCAATTCCAGGTCTTCTTTCAGATCTTCCAAATAAAAAAACGAGAAGGGGGGGAGCTAATATTGGCCACACAAACATGATTGTACTGCTAACTGTTACAATTGACTCAACTGACCGCATTTTCCTGTAATGTAGCAGTCCGGAGCTAAGTTTATTATCCGGCAAATAGTTCTAACATCATTACCCTTATGTCCTACTATTATAACTCACAACTAGTTAAAACTGCCAGAATATATACCTTATAGTGGCACTAGTAGGTTGCAGAGTCATAACTCATAAGTCATAAACATTCTTTGCTTCGAAAGAATACACAGTCCTTTTGACACATCTAGTTTCTGGTCAGAGTCAGACAGCATGACCAAAAGTCAGTCAGTGAACAGCCTAAAGGAAATTAAAATACCTTCACCTTGATTTTGACATCCTTTGAAATATAAACGAAAATATGTTTCCGAAAATGATGCCTGGAAATAGCTTTTTCCATCAGCACACACCCTCAGGAAAACCTCACTAGCTGTGGCAGCAGCGTTGAGTGCAAATATTATCAGCATGATTGAGCCCATGTGCCAGGTTGGAAGGCCAGGCTGCTAATAGCTACAATGAGGCCAAGCCCTCATTATGTGGCAGCTGCGTTGTGTTATCTATTATATCTATATAGGTAAGATAGGCATCTAGAATGCTCAAAGTATACTAGTAAGAATCAGTCAATGATGCAGTGAGTGTTAAGAGCTGAAAACAATAAAAGATACGGTGATTCCAAACCTAATATTTGAACCCCACCTGTCTCGAGATAACTGCCAATATGTGACTGATTTTTCATTTAATTGCCCTCACACAATGAGTCAACCTACTAAAGCACTGGAATTAGGGCTCTAGTACAATACTAGCACTGGTTGATGGCATCACTAGTTCACATCAACTTTGGGAGAAATCAGCAATTCGACAAACTTCTATTTTAGTTCCATTTTAAGTATAGATTATGTTTGGTTGAATGGACATATCTCTTTTGGGATTATGGTCAGATCATTCAACATATTACAGAAAACAGTAAAAGCATATTCATGTAATACTTTACGGAAGGGCAAATATGGTAATCATTCACGCAACGAAAGACATATCTTTGAATCACTTACTGGTCAAAGTTCATAAAGTTGATTCCATAAGAACGCGTAGGCTACGTCTAGTTCACCAGATAAGTGTTCCAAGTCTGTGGGATTGGTAGAACTAGGACATTTGAAAAAAATAATTCGGAAAACACATCACGGGTGAGTATCTCACAACTATTGCGCTATTACCTAGTACTCAAACAATTTTGATCTAGGAATCTAGGATAGCTGCCTGATGAAGTCTGATTTCCTGAGAAACCAGGAAACAATTAAATGCAATTAAGAGCTACAGAACACAAACTAAACAAGTCGTCTAGTGGTAAACCAACAACTGAAAATTTGTCTCGAAGTGGCATCATCTGAACACAAATCAGCACACTCTGGAACTAGCACACAAACTAGTTCTCTATAAGTGAATCTCACATAGGAATTTGATAAAGCCAAACACAATTATCAAAGCCCCGAAGTTGCCAGCACCACTATCAGAGATGTATAGCGCTTTTGGATGCTAAAGAGAATTCCAAAATCTGTATCAACTTACCAAACAGCAAACAACAGAATGAATCTAACTTCGCCACTCATCAGGTGCAATGAAAAATTAAGAATGGAAGACCGAAATAACAGAACCGTACCTCAGGTATGCAACTAATGCTTTAAGCTCTTACTGCCCTTTCGGCCTGTCCTCCATTCCAAAATCCAACTAGGACAGACATAGAAGCAAATGATAGCTGCTTCACTGACAACGCTGGCGTCAACGAGAGCAGAACCAGCCTTCTCCTGAAAGGACCCACTCCCAAGCGCGCGCCTCTGCATCCAATACCCGGCCAACGCAGTGTACATCAAGAGGTAATGGACCAGCTTAAAATCCTTCATCATGAACTCCCACACAGCCCGACGTCTTGCCGCTGAGGTATTGTCACGGCGCCTTGGAGTTGGTCCCTGGATCGATGTCACAATTCACAATCAGTGGAAGTGAAGCAGACACATAAGAGCACGAAGCCATTCGAAGATTCAAGCGCACTCTTGCAGCGCGCATATACAATTTTGCGAGGGTCGCTGTTGACGGTAAAATGTGTGTTCTACCGCTCGCACACGCGGCCTGAGAGATTTGCTTAACTCTGTTCAGCGCCAAAACCTGGAACGCGGTGAATTCCGGAGCGTGCCAGTCGATTTTCCCTGCAAACCGACAAAGACAAGAAAAAGCGTGTAAAATTCCCGGACTATCGGCCCCGGACAGGCCGATGCGTAACCGCAGCCGATGGTTAGTGAACAAAAGAGAAATAAGATAAAACACTCGGCTGTCGGCTAGAAACGAATCGACATGTCGCCATAGTAAGTACTCGCACGATACATAAAGCAAGGCATGCATCAGAATCGGCAATCGGCAAAGCATGCGATCGGCAAAACCTATCGGCAAGTAGCACAGTAAGGTAGATCGACAATCGACAAAGGGAGGCTCAGACTATACTTGAACAGGAGCGATAAAATATTAAAGGCACGCAAGCATGAGTCTGAACGTGGTAAACAATCGGCTAAACACCCCGAAAGAACGGTTAAACCAGTAACCACTAATTATACCCGTAATCTGACAATCGCTTCACCGAGGACACGTCAACTAAGTGAAGTAGAACAGGACACGTCAAACTGCTCTACACGATCGGCAGATACAAGTATAATCGGCAACTACCGGTCCCAGGTACTCAGCAAACTAGATCTAACCCTTGGCAACTGTTTCGCCGAGGACACGTCAACTAAGCGAAGCAGACAGGACAAGTCAAACTGCCTACCCAATCACCAAGAGCAGATCTAATCGACAAAGCACCTTAACCGTGACTCGAATAACCAGATCAAACAGAAATCGACATCAGCAATCGGCAACAAGGTCGCGGCGAGGACAAGTCAACTAACCGTGACAGAGAATTGGACCAGGTCTTAAACAATTCCATGCAGTCGACGCACGATGTAAACCCTAGATTGATCTAGATTACCGGATAACTAGCAGCCACATCAATCTAATCATGGACAAGTCGACATAACCAGATCGATGCGCTTACCTGACGAGATCCAGTCGAGCCGGAGCCCCGATGGACGCCGGTGACGAAAAAACCCGTCGAGAAAATTGTGGCGATGCGCCGAAGAGTTGATTGTATTGGTTGTTTTTGATTACAAGCGCCTGGGTCTATATTTATACACCCGAGGCAAGAGTCCGATTTGGACTTAAACACGACCCCTACCTGACCACAACTCGGTCAATCCTTCCTAAATCTAGGAAATAATTAAAAAAGGACACCAAACCAACCGGGCGCGTGCGGCTTCGGGATTTCTTTGGCCTCATGATATCCTGCGGGCCACCACTTCGGCACATAATCTTTTCATACCTGCCGCGCACTCCGTCTTCCACTGACAGCGGGCCCTAGTCCAAATTTTGGTGTCAACACATGCCCCCAAGCCGGGGTATGGAATCTCCATGCGCCGGATTATTTCCCAATTTCTCGCGCTCCCTTGATTCCCGCGCCGTACTCACATTTGCAGTGCCCCTTCGTATCTTGTGCCGCCTGCAGCACGTCCCATCTTATAAATAGAAAGACATCTACCGTTCTTATCTCTCTTCCTTTTCTCGCCGGCGCGTCTCTTCATCTCCTCATTCTCTCTCCCCTCCTTGCCGCCGGCGACCAATTTCCTCGGAAGACCAGGAAACGAAAACTCCTCAAGATTTCTCGCATCTTCATCGCAATGGCGCAACTTACTGCTTCCTCCACTGCCGTCCCCAGGTATCAATCTTCCATTCAATCCCTATTCTTGAACTAGAATAGGGTTGTGTTCTTGCGGTACTGTAGATCCCTTCGTTCATAAGCCATCTTCATTCTTCTTTAGACTCTTGGCCTGATTAGATTCATTTTCATTATTTCTAGGAACTGCGAAACCAGATTTTAATCCCTACAGAGCTCGCTACACACCGCTTCTTGGGACCCATGGGCGATCCAGATCCAATAACCTTCATCTGCAGCGAAACCCTTAGAATGCCCTTCAAGAGATCACCGGTAGCGCTGGGGACATGGGCAAGTAGCTTCAGATCATGGCCCACTGAGATCCAAGGCTGGCGTGAATGGTTCCTTAGGGTAAAAACTGCAAAATCGGCAATATGGGCAACCGTCGGCATAGATCACTGCTTAGAATTCACTCTTGCCGATATGAAGAAGAATGAGCCAATGTTATCGGCATCTTGTTACTTCTGGTCTGACGCATTGAATGCTTTCCTTTTCGGCCACGGACCAATGACTCCAACCCTCATGGACGTCAAGATGCTTACCGATCTGGATGTATCCACTAATGCAAGCCTCCAGAGTTTGAAGGTTAAGCCATCACATAAGCTTGATGCCAGAGACATCGGCGGATGGAAGAAATATATCACCACCTTCCGGAAAACAGGACCAGTGACAGACAAAGAACATGCCGCTTTTCTGACGATGTGGCTTGAACACTTCTTCTTCTGCGGAGCCCAACTCGGTCCTGTATCCAATCTGCAGAACTTAGCAGAAAGATTGGCAGCTGGCACTGAAATGCCTATCGGCAAATTCCTGCTTGGTGCCCTTTACTCTTCGCTTCATCAGGTTGCCGAGAAGCTCTGGCAGGACACCCCAATCGGCAATATTGGTGGTCCATGGTGGTTCCTTCAGATGTGGCTCACCCTGCACTTTCGCAAGGCTATGCAACTTCAAGACTTGTATTTATACAAGTTTCCAACCCCCGATCAGGCTGGACGCCGATGCACTTCACTGGGAGAAGCTTTAGTATCGATAGATGGAGTCAGAATGACTGCCGATCTCTTGGCTTCATACTTTAAAGCTTTCTACAGAGGCATCAACGAAGGTCATCTTGACTGGTTTCCATATGGAAGATCTGACATCATGGATCATTTTGAGATCCCTTTTACCTTCCGGGCTGACAATCCTCTCCAGAACGAAATATCGGCCAACATCTTCGTGACCTGCATCAAGCCTTGCATTCTGCCGACAGGATTGAACGCAACAGGCCATCAGAAACCATCGTATGAATTCTACAATCCTTCATTTGCTGCAAGACAACTGGGTCTCGGTCAGATTCCTCCTAGTCTCTTCTATGCCGATAAGGTCAAAGCTCGTGCCGCTATTGAATCGACTCTGGAGTATTCATGGCTATTCGGTTTGACTGAGAATCTACCCCTCGGCCATATCGACAATATTGCATTGGCGGCTTCTTGCACAAGGCTCTTCAGGCAATGGTGGGCAGAATGGTCCAAACACCTCCAATGCGCCAACACAGCATCCTTCATCTCCAATCTTCCGCTTCCCGAACCAATGGGAGAGGTAACCGATCCCAATTCCATCATTTTCTTTCATCGACAAATCTTTAACTGCAGCTTTTATTTTGCAGTCTGACACTGAGGATGCTCCCACCGAAAGCAACAGCGGAATCGGCATTGTGTACGTGGCTGCACATCCAGATCCCGTCATCGGTTCTGATGCACCAACACCGGCTCAATTTCTCAAAGGCCAATCTTCTAGAACAAAGCGTCAAGGCCCTCGCTTCAAGGTCCCAGCCAAACGTCACAAGGCCCTCCTGAAACAGCCAAGCTCTGCGCCAACTCCTCCCAGCAGCCCAGTAATCATTCTTGTCTTCATAATCAATTTTCATAATTTGGCAAAAATTGATATCTAACCTTTGTTTTAATTTCAGGGCAATTCTGGAGAAGCTGTCGAGGAAACTGAAGTTCATTCTCCTGAAGCCCATGCTGACACCGAGCCTGAAGAGACCGAAGTCTACCCTGAAACCGATGCCGAAACTGCGCAACAAGCACCAGCTGCTACCTCAGAAGAAATCGGCATCGAGACTCAACAAGTACCGGCTTCAGAAGAAATCGGCATCGACACTCAACCACAGGTTCGTCCTTGAAACTTGTCCATCGGCATCTACATCTTTATTGACTTCCCATTTGATTAGATGCAAGAGCGAAGGGAAGAAGAATCGGTAAACCTCTCTGTAGATGAACCTGGAACTTCTCAAGCAGCTCCTACACAGAACATCCCAGGGGGTCGTTTCTCAGATCCTGGAGCATCTTCTTCTCAGGCTATTCCAATTGAAGTTGATGCCAATTTATCTGAGGTAATAAATGTCGATTTGCTCCCTTAATCAATTTTCCGTCTAATAACCATCTTTTGTTCCCACAGGCACGTGTAGTGGAGCCAATCATCGCCATACATCATCGGCAACCACTGCCAATCGACATTCGCAATGAACTGGTTGAGCTGGAGAAAAGACTTGACTTTGCCACTACCGAAGATCTTACTCGCAATGCAAGTCCAATCCGAGCTAGATTTGAAGTGATCCAGAATCGCCTTCCAAGGGACTTGAGAGTTGCCCTTCATCCAGTGGCCTACATGGAGTTCCGGCGTCTGGATTATGAACAAGCTCAAGAAAATGTCAACCGCCGATCCCATCAACGTCAACTCGTCTTAGCAGCAGAGAAAGCTCTTGAGCTCTCACAGCAAGAATTGGAGAAATACAACTCCATGAAGCAGCAGCTAACAGAAGAGGAGAATCGGCTGACTCAGCTGAAGAAAGAAGCCGAAGACTTGAGAGCAGCTCTGCAGGCCAAGGAACAAGAAGTATCGGCATCGGCAGAAACCATTGCCAAGATCAATGCCTCCATGCTTCAACAAAAAGATTCGCTCAATGCCTCTATTGAAGCTTCACAACGCGCCTGGGCATCCGTGCCTGCGGAGATTGAATCTGATGACAATGACAACTTACGTTCTGGCCGAGATTGATCAGCTTCGCATACATGCACTAGATGTACTCCGTGATTATCTGTACCCCCGTAGTGCATGAACTTGTAATCAAACAATGTCTTCCGATCTCTGTAATATATATATTCCTTTTATATATTTTCCCTAAGGGCGATACCATTAGCATCGGCCATCTTAAAGGCGACGCTCTTAACGTCGGCTTCGATAAAACTCAACCGAACACTTTAAAGATAAATACTTCGTATTAAGCGCTCGGCTGAATTTCATCTCTTGCGTCGATCGGCTGATTGTCGATTGCATCGCTCTTCACTTCCATCAACCGATCAACATCTGTATCTGGTAACTGCTACAGCAACCGTGGAGTTGCCGATCCTTCAGTAATGCAAACACCTTCATCGGTAACATCCAATGCTTCGCCTTCCCAGTAAGTTCCTGATATGCAAGGCAAGCTTTCAACCATCGTCGGCAAGAAGTCCGCAGTAGCCACACTCACCGATCTGTCAGCTTGAATAGTTTCCACCTCGTCGCCGATCCACTGGATAAGGAGCTGATGCATCGTAGACGGGATACAACAATTAGCATGAATCCAATCCCTACCCAGCAGTACGGCGTACGAACCTTTGCCTTCAATTACGAAGAACGTCGTTGGCAAGGTCTTGCTTCCGATAGTGACTTCGACATTGGTAACTCCTTTGACTTCAGAGCTCCTGCCCCCATAATCTCTTAACGTCATGTTGGTCTTGGTCAGCTCTTCAGGCAATTTGCCGATCTTCCTGTATGTCGCCATCGGCAACACATTGACAGCAGCACCACCGTCGACCATCATCTTGCTCATCGGCTTGCCATTGACGAAACCATTAAGGTACAGAGCCCTCAGATGGAGATGATCAACACCAGACGGCTTCTCAAACACTGCCTGCTGTGGACCCAATAACAACTCGGCAGAAGCTTCTTCTTCCGATTCATTAATGTCCAAAGAACTAAATTCTCGTGGCAGCATAAATACCATATTGACAGGAGCTTCAACTTCATGTATTTGAGATTTGACTTTTGGTCTCCATACCTTTTTTGACTTGGGCCCCTTGTCATGATCATCCTCCTGGTTCACTTCCTTGTCCAGCTCCCGGCAACGTGCCCTCTGTACTCTTCTCTTCTGAGTCTTGGTAAAAATACCACTCGGACACCATTGGCCTTCTTCTGTGAATTCGCCCTGATCATCTTCATCATCTTCAACTTGATTGACAGGACCAAGTCTTTCATGCACAGAAACCCTTGATGATGATCTCCTCATAGGACCTCGGCTTGAAGAACCAACTTCCCTGTACAAATCTCCGGATCTTCTGCTACAACCTGGACAGCCTTCAATTGGTGGCAGCTTCATACCCTGCTCCCAACAGTACTGGAAGAACGGACAGTTCCAGTGTGGATCGAAGTCATCATCACTCGTCCTCCTGTCTTCCCTCTCCCTTTTCCTTGAGTACTTGCCGATCAAAGCAGCAGATCCACCGATCATGTTGACTGGAAAAGGATGTCCATCAATCTTCATCGGCTTCTGACCAGAGAATTTAATACGATCACTCTCAATTGCCGATTGGATCTGTTGCCTGAACACTTTGCACTCATTGGTGTGATGAGAGGGAGTATTATGCCACTTGCACCACTTGATCTTCTTCAACTCCTCAGCCGGAGGTAATGTATGATTAGGTGGGAGTTGAATAAGCTTTTCTTGTAGCAGCAGATCGAATATCTTGTCGGCTTTGTTGATGTCAAAGTCATACTTCTTTTCTTCTGCCTTCTGCTTGACCCATGGACAGAGAACAGTCTTCTTATTCCTGGTCCACTCAGCAAGAGCAACTTCACCTTCGTCATCAGAATCAGAAGAATAATCGGCATAAGCCGCCTGGAACTGTCTGCCACGTGTATTCTGAACACGCCCTTCATGAATCGACGCCTTCTGAAAGAGTTGTGCCAAGCCATCGACTTCTTGAGGTGCAAACTTGTCTTTAATCTGGGGCAGCAAACCTTGATAAGCAATTTCAGCCATTTGCCGATCCGTCAGATTCAGGTTATAGCACCTGCCACGGATGACTCTGAACCTTTGGACAAAATCGGCAACTGACTCTCCAGCCTTCTGACGAACAGCTGTCAAATCTGATATGCTCAGCTCTGCCATGCCAGTGAAGAAATAAGAGTGGAATTTCTTTTCCAAATCGGCCCAATTCCGCACGGATCCCGCAGGGAGGGAGGTGAACCATGAGAATGCCGATCCAGATAATGACAGAGGAAACAGACGGACCTTCAATGCATCTTGCGCTGATGCTTCTCCCAACTGTGCCAAATATCTGCTAATGTGTTCCACTGTGGACACATTGTCTTGTCCAGAAAACTTGCAGAATTCTGGCAGCTTGTAACGATGTGGCAGAGCAACTTGTTCCATCCACTCTGGATATGGACGTCGATACAGAAAGCTCTGCTCCTTGGGCTTGAGGTCGAATTGCTCCTTCATGACTTCAGCCAACCTGGCAACTATATCTTCTGATGAATTTTGCACTTGCCCCCCAGCCACTTGAGCTGGCTGGGGTAATTGTGACTGAGCCTGAGCAGGTTGTTCCCTGGTGTAGTGCTCACTGTAATCTGCAACTCTATGATAGCCTGGCGGTATCTCCTGGTTGAACAGTGCAGGATTGACATTGGGGGCCAAATGATACCTCGTCTGAGGCGTCTGACTAACCCTTGGCTCAGGAGCTGTAACACCTGCTTCTTTTTGCGTGGACAACGGCGCATCAATAAGACTTGGCGCCGATACCCGAGCAGCCCCTGCAGCCAGAGCTTGAGAACTTGTGGACCACAACTCTGGTGGCATGCCATATGGTTGCCTTTGCTGACCAGCAGCGCTTGTTTCTTCTTGAGCTGTGGGTTGACCACCATGAGGTGCAGGACGTGCTGGAGTAGTAGGTGGTAAAGTAAATGATGGCCCCATAAATCCAGAATCAAACTGCAATGTCCCATCAGCAAATGCCTTGAGCATGTTGTACAGAGTATTAACAAGCACCCCTGACTGGTTAATGAAGGCCTTGTGAACCGCAGTATTCACAACTTCATCCAACAGAGCTTGATCTGGCATCTTCGCAGCTTTGATTGCAGCCAATTCTTCTGCTCTCATCACCACTGGCGAAGCCAACACTGATGTAATCTTGCCACGTGTCATCTTGATGGTCTCAAAGTACTTCACTTGGCAATCGTACAGATAACTCTGATATGCCTTTTTCTGATCCAAAGACATCTTCTCCCAAGCATTGAGCTCATTGTTGCCAGTGACTTCAGAAGAATCTTTATCATCTCGAACAAATGGAGCAGGAATCATGATCTTGTGGCCCTTTGCGTCGACGAGCAAAGTACCATCATCAGCAACAGCTTGAACGAACGCCATCTGCTTCTAAGGACTTCGATCTGTCCCACCGGGCGTGCCAGAAAGTGTGTTGACGGTAAAATGTGTGTTCTACCGCTCGCACACGCGGCCTGAGAGATTTGCTTAACTCTGTTCAGCGCCAAAACCTGGAACGCGGTGAATTCCGGAGCGTGCCAGTCGATTTTCCCTGCAAACCGACAAAGACAAGAAAAAGCGTGTAAAATTCCCGGACTATCGGCCCCGGACAGGCCGATGCGTAACCGCAGCCGATGGTTAGTGAACAAAAGAGAAATAAGATAAAACACTCGGCTGTCGGCTAGAAACGAATCGACATGTCGCCATAGTAAGTACTCGCACGATACATAAAGCAAGGCATGCATCAGAATCGGCAATCGGCAAAGCATGCGATCGGCAAAACCTATCGGCAAGTAGCACAGTAAGGTAGATCGACAATCGACAAAGGGAGGCTCAGACTATACTTGAACAGGAGCGATAAAATATTTAAAGGCACGCAAGCATGAGTCTGAACGTGGTAAACAATCGGCTAAACACCCCGAAAGAACGGTTAAACCAGTAACCACTAATTATACCCGTAATCTGACAATCGCTTCACCGAGGACACGTCAACTAAGTGAAGTAGAACAGGACACGTCAAACTGCTCTACACGATCGGCAGATACAAGTATAATCGGCAACTACCGGTCCCAGGTACTCAGCAAACTAGATCTAACCCTTGGCAACTGTTTCGCCGAGGACACGTCAACTAAGCGAAGCAGACAGGACAAGTCAAACTGCCTACCCAATCACCAAGAGCAGATCTAATCGACAAAGCACCTTAACCGTGACTCGAATAACCAGATCAAACAGAAATCGACATCAGCAATCGGCAACAAGGTCGCGGCGAGGACAAGTCAACTAACCGTGACAGAGAATTGGACCAGGTCTTAAACAATTCCATGCAGTCGACGCACGATGTAAACCCTAGATTGATCTAGATTACCGGATAACTAGCAGCCACATCAATCTAATCATGGACAAGTCGACATAACCAGATCGATGCGCTTACCTGACGAGATCCAGTCGAGCCGGAGCCCCGATGGACGCCGGTGACGAAAAAACCCGTCGAGAAAATTGTGGCGATGCGCCGAAGAGTTGATTGTATTGGTTGTTTTTGATTACAAGCGCCTGGGTCTATATTTATACACCCGAGGCAAGAGTCCGATTTGGACTTAAACACGACCCCTACCTGACCACAACTCGGTCAATCCTTCCTAAATCTAGGAAATAATTAAAAAAGGACACCAAACCAACCGGGCGCGTGCGGCTTCGGGATTTCTTTGGCCTCATGATATCCTGCGGGCCACCACTTCGGCACATAATCTTTTCATACCTGCCGCGCACTCCGTCTTCCACTGACAGCGGGCCCTAGTCCAAATTTTGGTGTCAACAGTCGCTTTGGCGCATCTTGCAACAGAACGCGAAAGCAACTGAGACACAGAAGAATCGAACACAACTTTTCCCCATACCTCGTCGGAATCTGAATCAAAGGCCGACACCGCCGCGCGCATCGCGAATAGCCTAACGGCGAGCGGCGAAAAGAGCAGTGGCCATATGGCCGCGTGGATGGCGGATAACCCAGCAGCTGCCAAGCGGTCGCCCGGGCCGCCGCCGCCGCGTCTGCCGGCGATTACGAGCGTCATGCCGGCCATGAACACCCACAGCGAAACGCAGGTGACGTACACCACCGCGTCGGAGATGGGCAGCGCGAGGACGCGGCGCATCCACTCAATATCCAGCGCACTTCCGCCGCCACTCCCGGCAGCCGCCATGGGAACCGAAGCGTGAAGCGGAGCAGGGAGAGGGATTGCGAGAAAGAAGGCGGCGATCTTGGGCCGGCCCGGATCCGATTTGAGTGGTGACTTGTCACACGAAGGGTTGGACATCGTGGCGTGGCTCAGTTTTTAGAAAAACTTTTTCTGGACTGTACTTTATGCGACTTCTGCATTTTATTATTTTTTTAAAACGTCTTCTGCATTTTAGTGCCATTTTACTAGGGGGAGCTGGGTATGTTGTTGACTCGATTTGTTGATTTTATCGGTATCATACGACTAGGCGTATGTAAAAGTCGTTGTGACATATTTTTACTAAGGATACATTTCTAAAAAAGAAATTTAAAATTTATTAGGAATATTTGAGACAAAGCGACAAATTATACTCAAGCGTTTAGTATGAAAGCGTAGGTAACAAATTTAAAATTTATTAGGAATATTTGAAACCAAGTAGTATGTCAGGTCCCATGGGCCGCCCAGGTTAATAACGTGCCGACACCCAATCTACATTCAAGCTAAATCTTGCACAAAAATAAAAAAACCGTAATATAAGTTTTTCTTTACGGCTAAAAGAAACCGCAATATAAGTTGCCATATGCTTAAAATGGTACAAGAGAGACAAAAAGGAAGCAGCACTGGGTTATCGTTGGTACAGCAGTGTACCTTTAATGTAAAAAGCTTTGTTACCATTTCCAAAAAGAAAAAACTTTGTTTTACCTACGCGTTTTACTTGCTCTGTAGTATTAATCAATGTGGCTCCAATCCTCAACATTTTATAGAAACCAAGTAAAACATATATAATAAAAATTATACTTGGTTTCATCACATATAACTAATTAACCACTTACAGGAGAAAATTTAACCACTGATTCGTGAATCAATATGAACAAGCATGAAGCACCTCATCTAAGAACTGAATAGCCAATAGATTCGCAATATTAATGCGGGCAGCGGCGCAAGCCTCATTGGCCATGAAGATTAACATATTGTCGAAGAGTGATACACGTCTCTAACAGGAAACAGGAACAGGCATCAGGAGCATTTGTCGCATCGTTTAAGGTGCTCAACAACATCTGAGCTAAGAGAACATAAACAAAGAAAAAGCTTCCAGTGCGAATGCAACCAGGTGTGTTACAGTTATCACACCAAGAGTGGTTCAGAAATGACGAGCAGTACACACAACAAAGACGGTGATACAAAGCATCCATTGGTCTTGTTACTCTGCTAACTTCCTGTACTCGTAGCGCCTCCTCAAATCTGTTTGTGTGCAGCGTAACTGTAAAACAAGGAAGAAACAAAGCTCAGACGTTTTCTAGTAATCAAGGAATTATGAGAAGAAACAGCAAACAATGCATAAAAACCAGCCATTCAGGTATCAGACTCGATTAGAAACCAGTTAGGAACAAATATCAAACCATTTTGGCTTTATTATGGAGATATCTCATGTGCAAGCCAACAAAAATAAGCTAGTCAGGCCAAAAAAAAAAAAAACAGCAACCCATTTTTGTTTTATGAAATAGTGATTAAGGCAAGCCAGGAACAAAAGCATGAAAGCGACCCTTTTCAAAGCTCCAGAGAACAATCACCAATCCAAGTACTTCGTAGTATGACCATCCAATTTGAAACGAATTACACACAGCTGCTGGCATTACACACATCAACAGAACAAAAGCGGAAATGAATATCCTGAAAATTCCATGATGGCTCAGAATTTGAAAAGGTAATTTTATGATATCTCATGTGCACCAGAAGGTCTAGACCTGTTAAAGACTCAAACTCCATATACATTTAACAACTAGAAAAATACTATCACAAGTTTTATTAGAAAAGTACAGTCTTGAGAAATCAGAATAATCATCAGACAAGAATGTGATATGAACCATAGCATCTCTTCAAAACGCTCATATCATCTTTTCAAGATGAAAAGTGAAATTTTGAACCAGTAGCCGACTTTCTATATCAAAAGATAACTTAATATCTGCAAGTCACCAGATATCAGAAAACAGCCAAATCTGTCGTCGTCCCATACTCCTGATGTATAAAAAAGGAATAATTTAACTCATCACATTGGAAACGTCCCTAATATGGTATATGCCACTGTTAGTGACACAAGTGGGTCTCATCTGTCATTGAGACACCAGTGGCATATACCATATTAAGGACATTTGCCAATGGCAAGGAATAAAAAAACGTAGTTGACAAATTATACTTCCAAAGTGGTGTGTAGCAATTATGTATAGTACAGAATTGTATGCCGTGAAATTAGCATGAGTACATGATACACATGTTGAGCATGCTTGGCTAAAACCCATGTAACATCGGAGCTGACAATCACACCATTCAAAGAACTTGCCCAATGTAACATATAGGTATTTGATTCAACTCACAAATGCAAACACCTAAGGCACCTAGACTGAACATTGTCCCACCTTCTTTAGCATACTGATAGACTTTTCCCCTCTCTGTATAAAGGAGATTACTTGACACCTGAATAACTAGAAAATTGAAGCTTTTACATATGATTCATCTTGATTATAGACAGGACTTTCTTTAAATTTAAATAAAAAGAACCTTTTATATCTAATGAATTTTTAAGTGATTATGCGATCAGATTGTCTCCCGCCTTCTGCCAATGACAATGGAGTACTTTATTCGGAGAATTTTTATTTCGGCTAAGTTGAGCTAAATTTACACAACTGTGTTTCTGTTTTAAGTATGATTAATTCATTCAAAACGTTGAGCAAGGCACATAAAAACAGGAAGATCAGATCGAAAAAAGTGTTTAACAGATGAGGAAAGAGTTCTAAGCATTTTAGCTCAAGTTGAAACTTGTTAACAAATGTGTGCTGGATATTGTTCAAGAGGTACAGTGCCGCGCAAGGCACTGTTGTATATCCGGCAAGTAGCAGTTAGTTGAAATGCTAACAGCAGAAAAAAATAGAATCAGGTGTAGTCTACCGGTTGATGTAATTTAACTTGTATGCCAAGTATGTTGTGCTATACAATCAGATGGATCCCGGTTTGGATTGTCACGGCAAATCATTCCTTTTAACTAAACTATAGGCTTACGAAAACCACTTCAACATATGTAGTAACAAACAAAATAACTCATTCAAAAAATAAAAACTAAACAGGAATCCTAAATTTGGTAATTGGTAGGATTCAACAGTAATAATATAGTCCGGGGACACCCTTAATTCATTAGCCATGGAAATACCAACTATCTTTCATATAAAAACAGAAAAAAGAAAGAAAATTTCATTTTTACTTTAATGCAAAATTTAGCATCACATAGTGAAAAAATAGTTCAGTGACAAGTCATGGATGACAGATGCCATAATGTGATTCAGCAGAGCACGGGTGACCTCTGAATCATTCGAGCCACACAGTCACAGTGTTAGAGATAGAGATAGCTAGAGATATTGTGTGGGTTACAGTTGAGAGAGTTTGTTGCACTACAGATAGATTTTCTTGTAGATATAGATGAGACTTAGAGATCAAGTTGTGTTTGTAATTCTAACCTACGGCCTCCTTAGGAGGTAGAATGCTTCACAAACTTTACACAGATCAATACCAGTCATACAAATCTGTGGTCTGTGAAGGCATTGACATAAAAAATAAGAGTTCATCCTCAAAAGGTAAACAAAAATCTAAATTGTTTCTCACTAAATGAACACGCATCTATCCCACGAACAATCAAATGAGCTAGTTTTAATTTTTCACAATGATGTGCTGCAAACTTGCAATTTGAAATCCACAAAAATATAGTAAGATACTGCCAAGGAAACATGACTGTCAGTGCAAGCAACAACAGTCTTTCAAAAGAAAATGAAAATTATTAATTGCCATTGTGTCAGTTCAAACTGATGAACAAGCTTGGTTTTGTTATGCATGTTACATGCATGTCTCCTTCTCAGGTGACTGAGATTTTGCTAATATCCCAGTCACTTTTTCCAATCATATCCAACCGTCCAGGATTTTGATTCACTTGTGTCAAAAAAAATGGTCTATGGAAAAACAAAAATTTTCACCTAAAACTAATTGTTCCAGCAGTGCAATATTATTGTTCCAGCAGTACAGTTTCAATGTTCCAGCAGTACAGTTCTGTTGTTCCAGAAATCTCAGTCGCTGAGAAGGAGCAAACCCTTTAAATATTTGGTTAATTTCGTCAAAGAACAAGCAGTGTTCATAACTTCTTGGTTATCAAGGGCATATCAAATTAATTGTAACGTTTCATCACCGAGTAACCAAATTGGTGAGATGCTGGCACTTGGTATTTGGTAACATCCAACAAATTGGTTGACAAGGTGCCATTCAAATACAAAACCTACTAGTATACAGTGAAGAAGTATGGGTTTGAGGTAGTACTTAGATGACAATAGAAAGTAATGACATTACACGAGCAACAAGACAGAGCCACATACTATGGCATTATAATCAAACTAACGTGAGGTGAGCACAACAGAACACACATAGTGACCACAGAACACACTAAATTCCTCTAATTCAGTGTCACACTGATCCTAACAGATAACTTATGGGACCACTAACACACTTAACAAGACAGAACAAATCAATAACTCTGAAGAAATGATTAAAGGGAACAACTAAAAGCATATATGCTATCTAATGAAAACAGGAAATATATTAAAGGGAAAGATGCACGGTGAAGAGTGGATACCTTGTGCAACTTACAGCGTCACATCATCCCCATCCTCCAACCTGGGGACCGTCACAAGAATCACCAAGTTCCACACACCCCAAAAGGCTACTATAACGGCAAGACCCAAGTGTGCAACATCAAAGAGTGCAGAACCCACCTTCCATATGAACGATCCTTCTTCATGATCGAGTTGCATCACAGTGCCAAGATACAGAAGTTTGAGCAAGGGCACACATGCGTAGAACGGGGCAAGCTTGACACCTTCGGGTAACCGGGGCCGTGCTCTGTTCCTCTCAGGAAGTTGTTCATTTGCCGATGCCACTGTGATGATATGTTTGCTTGCCGGCTATCACAACCAACCATCACAAATTCATATGAAAATCAAACAAGCAAAAAAAAAAAAAGGTGTTAGAGATGCTAGATTGCTTGAACAAGACTTTTATTTTGAACAAAGAAGAGCTGGAGCAGGTATGAGGCCACAGATATTAACACATCGGGGTCCCCTGCTGGAACAGAAAACAAACGCTAGATGACGAGATTATGAGGCAGTTTCAGAAGATGATTCAGTAGAAACTTCAGCAACCAGATTAGGCACACATAGAAAGGTACTGAAGAGCTAGTATGCACTGTGCAGTAGGAAGCGAACGAAGCTACTTGGATATAGTGCTGCATGGAATCAGATTCATATGGCGAGTAATAAATCAGCTCAGTACCAGGCATACAGGATCTGATGTTAGCTTTGATTAAGAAGGGAGCAAAAAAGGCATTTATAGCATGGTCTAATGAACTTTCCATTTCCAAAACGTTCAAGCAAACTTCATCAACTAATTAGCTGAAATCCTTTCGCAAAATAAAAGGAAATGTAAAGCCTGAAACTCGCTGTTGTAATACTCTGGTAGCCTGAACAGCGCCTAAAGCTCGTAGATTTAGCTAATCAGAACATTAAAAAAAAACGGTTTTGGAGGAAATTAGTACCATTGCCTTCTCCCTCTCCTCCTCCTCCATTCTTTCCTTCTCTTCCATAGCAAGGTCGAACTTGGCACGCTTGCTGAGGCGCATACTGAACAACGGGAGGAAAGCCGGCAGGAGCCGCGCCACGACGAACAGGCACCACGCGGCGACGGCCTTGCCGGCAGCCTCCACCGAGGAGCCCTTGCCGCAGACCCAGCGCCCGAAGACCTCGACGAAGGTGCCGCCGACGCTGTTCGCCCAGAGAGCGGCCAGGAAGCCGTACAGCACGGCGTCCTCGACGAGGCGGAGGAAGGCGGTCACCACCTTGCGAAGCCGGCGGCGCCGGGGCCTCGCCCTCGCCGTCGCTGCTGCGGCCGGCGGCATGGGAACCCTAGCCTCTCGAAGCATCTCTCCTTCTCGCGGTGCGGGGTGGTGTGGCGGCGGCGCGACGGAGTGGTTGTGGTAGAGTCGGAGTGGAGGCGTATGCCAAAAACTTCAGTGACCAAGGGAGTTCAAGGGTGGGAGTGGGAGTGTCGCCTTGTCGGGTTCTTAATTTCTTATTGGGTTTGAGTTGGAAAAAGCTGTAGTTTTTTGCGCATTAACCCTTTCAGTGCTAGTACATCTACTTAGCAAAACTCATACTCCCTCCAATTTTAAATTGTTGACATTTGATTATTTTTGAGTTACGTTTGACCACTCGTCTTGTTCAAATACCGTACGGTCATCGAAGAGGGAGAGGATGAGCTGTGGCTGCCTAAAAGGGAGAGCATGAATGGAGAGAGAGAGAGAGAGAGAGAGAGCGGGATGAGCTGCGGCCATCACAGAAAGAGAGAGAGTGCAGGATGGGAGGTCGGGAAAGAAGACGAGCTACATTCGATCGTGGAACAGATAAGATAGGTTGGTTCTTTTTTATTTTGCCCCTTATCTTTTTAAATAATTATACAACATATGAATATATGAATTTATGACGCATCTTAGTCCCTGAAACTTCTATTCAAAGTTCACCTTATCGACGCTACCGTTCCAACAGAGCCGGACTGATAAGTCCGGTTTCACCGGTTACCGACCAAACCGAACCGGCAACCGGTCAAACGTTTGAAAATTAAAATTTGAATTCAAAAACTCGGTTACCGACCGGTTTGGTTTGGTACCGACAATTCCTGACTAGTAACCGAGACAATGAGCAATATTGCTAAAAAGAGGCTAAAAATGTAGAAAATTTTGCCATAACCTTTGCTAAAAATGTAGGGAATTTTGTCATGACCTTTGCTAAATCGAGCAGCGATGTCGGAATGGCACTCCGGCGATCAAACGACAGCAATCGCGGTGGATCGATGACGTCGGCGAGTGATGGACCAAGGGGAGCATGTCAGGGAGCTAGAGCAGTGGAGGGGATCTAAATAATTTGAGTTATTTAGAATTAGCATAATTCAAAGAGGCAGTTGGTATAAATTCACACATACATTAACAACATTTACTATAAATTCAATTACATGTCAGCATTTTGTAGAAATTTTGTAAAACTGCAAGTAAACATAGCATTACTCCTTTCTAAAATATGAACAGCGTGTCTGAAATTACTTTATCTTCTTCAGTTTTTTATTGTATTTTATTTCAGGGCTTACAATGTTTACTATGCAACATTGAGTTCTTAAATTTGATTAACAAGTCATAATGTGCTCTTAGGCTTGTGAATTGGTCTGAATAAAAGTCAGACAAACGGGTAGTGCTACTAAGGCAATTTCTGCCAATGTTGACGCAACAAATAGCAATTCTATAGTCAAAATCAGGTGCAAAGAATGGAAACTGTGTGAACGCACCAAATCAACTTCGACTTGTACTGTTATATTCCAAATATATCGTCAAATTACCGTAATTGAGGGGTGCAGTTTGCCCCCATCTCAGGACTATAATAAATTTTCACACGATACGTGCCCTGGCAGATGGCGGTTTGCAATTGCATTATCCGCACCACCGTCTTGGGCCGCCTCCGGTCTCCTCTGCCCGGAGCTCGCCGCATCTGCCGGGCGTGTGTTCGTGCCCGGGCCCAGCCGTCACCCGGCGAACTCTCGGTGGCTCGGTGCTGTCTCGCTAGCCCAGCAGTTCTTCCAGGTAATTAAGCAGCACTCCACGTCGACTTCTCTCAATCCGAATCCATGTTTTTAATTCGTTCGTGCGTATGTTCATGTAATAGCCGTCGGTGATGGAGGAAAGTAATCCAGCTGCCGCTGGTTGTCACGAAGGCGTCGTCCTGCCTCTCGACGTTGTGTTCGACATCCTGGTGCGCTTCCCGGCCAAGGAGATCTGCCGCCTCCGCGCCGTCTGCCGGCACTGGAGGTCGCTCACCTCCGACCCCATCTTCGTCGAGGCGCACGCGCGCCGCCACCCGCCGAGCCCGCCACTCGTCGTCGCCTCCTTCCACGACGACGGCGACCACGTCCATGTCATGGACCTGCTTTCCGGCCGCGTCGTCAAGCGGGTGCCTGTCGCGAACGGCCAGACCCTGGTGCGCTCGGTCTCCCGCCTTGACCTCTTCTGCGTCGCCGACCCTAACGGAAGCTGCTGCTCCGTGATCAATCCGGCCACCGGAGACGTCTACCAATTGCCGGAAGAACATTATGCACCGTCGGCGCCAGAGGGCCACAGCTGGTTCCGTGGGCCTGTGCGCAGTGAATTCATAATCGGGCGTGTGGAGTCCACAAGAGAGTACAAGGTGCTCCGGCTATCATGGCAGGATTTTAAACATGACGACGATGATGATGTGGAAAACCTAATCTCCAGTAGCGTTCTTACTCTCAACAATGCATCAGCCGGACATGAGTCTCGGTGGAGGTCAACCGGGCGCCTAAATTTCCTCGTTGACATGGACAAATGTGCTGTTGTTGGAGGGGCCGCCTACTTACTCTGGTCGACGGATAATAAAGATCTTGATGAACATCAGATGGAAGGCATACAAAGGGACTATGCCGTACCAGATTGTATAGCATGTTTTGACCTGGATACAGAGGAATGGACTAGCATCGCAAGCCCGCCTTTCGGGGTTACCGACCCCTGCATTCGATGGGATGATGAGTTCATTTGGTATTTGGAGAGGTCGACTCTAGTTGAGTTGAAAGGCTACTTGGCTATGGCAGTCTACTATGAACAATTCAATTCATTGGAACTGTGGTTTTTAACGGTATCAACAAATGTGCATGGAAGTTTGGATACAGCGTAGTCTTGGGTCCTCTAGACAGTCCACGTGCTCACCCGAGGCCCATGGGCGAGAAACCTTTGTTGGTGCTTGATGATGGGAGGATTGTCATCTTTTGTTGCCATAAAAGGGCGCTGCTCTTGTATGATCCCATGGTCGTCAATGCATATTTACAACTGGATAATGGAACCCTAGTGTTTGCTGAGGGCGTTACGCATTCAGTAGTGGAGGCGGGGCGTCTTCATCAAGTTGGCCTGTATACAGGAAGTGTGCTCAGCTTATTTCAATCGTCGTTCGCCAAGGCGTACTAGTATCAATTGTGCCTTTTCCACTTTTTATATTTAAGTTAGTTTGTACTACATAGCTACCAAACATAATGCAACCGAATCACTTTATTTTGCCATTAAGTGGTTTGTGCCTGCTATCTGTGGGTGGAGACTGTTGGCAGATGTCGTGTTTCACCGTACCGTACACGTATAAATTGACATATTACCTCTACCCACTTTATAAGGGTTCAAGCCAATAACAACCAGCAAAGTTCTGATTATTCAAAACTTTTTTTTTATAACAAATGCAATTCTTAGCATTTGCAGTGTAGCAATAAATGAGCCTATAATTTTTGCAACCTACCGTGGAGGAACATAACACACTATAAAGTTAATGTATTACTAGCTATTAGAAGTTTTTCCATGGACCACTGAAGATGTGTTTAAATTTATGACACAGTAAAATAGTTAGAATTCCTCTTAGTGATTTTCATATAAGTATAATATGTTGTAGAAATAATCATGAGCCAAAAATTTAAGAATATAAGCACAGATTTGTTTTGAATAAGGTTTGTGAGTAAAATAGCTTAAAACGTGAGGAAGTGTAAATTTTAACACAAATATATATAATATATACGAAATATATCCAAGTCCTTTACTCATGTTGGACCTTTGATTGATATCGACGGAGAGAAAGATTCAAATTTAAGCCAAGTCCTTTTTAACCACTAGTGAGAGATAACAAATTTTGTTGATGCATGTTTAGAAACAACTTTTATTATCCTTTTCCTTTCATCTTCAGTCTACTACTATTCCACACTAGATGCCGAACATATATAAGTTTGTGTTGATCTCTGTGCAGATCATATTCTAAACTTTAATCTTTCCTTAGTTGTGGCTCCCCAGATGTTCAGTCTTTCCTTGATGGTTCAATAATTTTATTGGTTATTCTTACTTGGAACATACTCCACAAATATGCATATACACATATGAGCAATCACCTTTAAACACACGCGCGCGCACAGGCACACACTATGAACACCTTCGGATGCTGACCGATTGATCTTGAGGACTTAATACTAGTCTTGTTATAATAATTTTATTAGTTATTGACACTGATCCATCACTTAATACAACTCTCGCCAGTATTCCTTTTTTCTCGTAAAATACAAACACACATCTTAATACAATACAACGTTCAAGATTTGCAACCAATAATTATCAACTAGCATATAGATTTTGTGTTATAAAAAAGGTAGTAGCATCTCTAATCAAGTTCTAGTATTGATTTTGATAATTGTGGCACTACATTAAATCTGGTCACTAGTGATGAATGACTTTTTTTTTTTTTGGAATGATCCAATTTTGTAATGATCTATTGTGACGATTAGGGGTTCATCATAATGCCTGCCAAAAAAGGTGGTCGATTTCACAATGAGAAATTGTCACAAAAATCTGTTGAGACCCATTGTCAGAATTTTGAGGATTTTTGCGACGAAAACATGTGTCACTAAACCTCTGTGTTTTTTATATGATACTAGTTAGTTCATAATCGAAGTAAACAACGCTCATATAAAAAAGGCAAAGATAGCGGGATATAGAAAACAAATATGTCAGACACTACCAATTTGACGGGCCACTAATGAATGCTGATGTTTGTTTGTGTTTAGCGATTGTATCCCCAGTAGGTTGAATCTCATTTTATATTTTGATGATCCTCATCACCTTTGCTCATCTGCTAAACGTCACTGAGTATCTTCACACTTTTCCTTTCCGATTCACATCACCATTATCCTCTGAAGTTATATACATCAATAACATTAATTTCTGAGAAACTGAAGCTGGCAGGCCCTTTACATTCTTTCAATCTTTCTCAGTGGCGTAGTCTTCTACCTGAAGCAAAAAAAAAAAAAAAAAAAAAAAAAGAAGAAGAAGAAAGAAACGTTAGAAGCTTGAAGAATTATCAGTAGTTTCACATTTTTTTTTGTCTAAAACATATTGCATTCATGCTGGCTTTCAGTGCTGAGTATTAGAGCAGTTACGCAGAAAAAGGAGTCTGTACAGCAGAATAATGGAGTAGTGGTTCCAGTTAAAAACTACTCAAATGTATATATACTGGCGCAATATAATTTCCAGTCATTGCTTTAACTGAGCGAATCTGCATGACAGATGAGGTAAAGGTGGCTACAACGCAACGGCTGACAAACTGTTTGAGAAATCCTTGTTAACTAAAGCATACAATGCAGTCTGCTTAGGCTGGCATACCAGGGAAAAAATTTCTTCATGCAAAGGTAAACTGAAAAATATAATCAAAGTCATAAGGAGACATTTACATGTTCTGAATTTCTGATCTTTAGAATTTAATTATTTGTTATCTCTAGCAATGCATAGACACTGCATGCAGGCTGGTCATTGAATTAATGCAGCTGACTTACTGCGATCTTTATTTTGCTTGTCACGTCAGCAGCCTTATCTGAAGCAATTCTTAAACACTTCATGATAACACTTGGCGTGACACCCTCTTCACCAGCTTTCTGGATGGCATAAACATCACCATTTGAGTTAACCGTAACAGTCATCCTACCTCCCCTTATTGCTTCTTCCTTGCATGTTGGATCTACCTACACAAGGAAAAAAAAGAGTCAAATAAGTTGAGGACGTCACTGACAAAACATGATGATTTATTAGGCAAATTCAGTTCCATTTTTGAAATATTGGAACATACCATGATGTTATTTTCGCCACAATATGCAAAGGTTACAGCTATGGGCAGATGATGTATTGTTAGCGGGAGTGGATCCCTAACCTGTGATATTTCATATCATAAAAAAAAAGAACATTAGATATATTCAATTTGGTGTCAGCAGCACGAACCAGGATGCACAGTTTAATTAGAAATCTATGTAAGAAGCACATATTATCTGTTTCTACTGTTCTGGTAACAACGATATATAATTAAGCCAGAGAATTTTAATGCTTTATAAGAGAGATTGAACTTTGTGGAATACTACATTAGCAACAGTACAAGACTATACGACCGGGCCCTGATGGGTTCGGCCCCAGTTTCTATCAGGCGACGTGGCAGGAGATTGAACCAAAAATCATGAGCTACCTTGATGCGTTCTACCATGGACAGGCTCAACTTGAGAGACTCAACCGGTCGTACATAGTGCTTATCCCAAAGAAAGCTGATGCCAGAACTCCAGATGCATATCGGCCTATATGTTTACAGAACTGCAGCCTCAAGCTACCATCCAAGATCTTAACCACACGTCTACAGAAGCAAATCCCCAAGCTTATTGACACTGACCAAACTGGTTTTATCCGAGGTCGTTCAATTTCTGAAACTTTTGTATATGCAGTTGAGCTTGTGCAGGTTTGTCACAAAAGATAAGTGCCCACCTTGGTTCTCAAATTGGATTTTGCCAAGGCCTTTGACTCCGTGAATTGGGACAGTATGTTCAAGGTTCTAAGAGCTCGCGGTTTTCCTGAACTCTGGATTCAGTGGGTGACCTCCATGCTCTCGTCCTCTCGCTCTGCTGTGCTCGTCAATGGATGTCCGGGTCCCTGGCTGCAATGTAAGAAAGGACTTCGCCAAGGTGATCCCATGTCGCCATATCTTTTTCTGCTGGTCGCTGATGTCCTGCAAGTACTCATTCAGAAAGATGGTGGGTTCGGCATCCATTCTGCCTGATCGTCCCTGTCCCATACTGCAATACGCGGACGACACACTGATACTCCTTCGCGCGGATGCCCAAGACTTGACCAAACTGAAAGAACTGCTTGGTGCCTTTTCTGCTGCAACCGGGCTACACATAAACTACACAAAAAGCACACTTGTGCCCATGCATATCCCGGAAGAGGAATTGCCTTCACTGATTTCAATCCTTGGCTGTCGACGTGAGGGGTTCCCGCAGACATATTTAGCCTTCCACTGTCCAATGAAAAAACTGCGTCTGTCAGCCTTTGCACCACTCATTGCATCTTGTGATCGCTACCTGCCGGCTGGAAAGCGGCCTTACTCAACCACCAGGCACGTACTGTGCTGGTGAATGCAGTTCTGGATAGTGTCATTACATACATCATGATGGTGCTACAGGTTCCTCCTGGGGTACTGAATGCTTTTGACGGGCGCCGTCGTGCCTTTCTCTGGTCAGGAGAGGACAAATGCCATGGTAGTGACTGCCTCTTGCATGGGATCAAGTAACCAAGCTCAAGGATCATGGTGGGTTGGGCGTTCGTGACCTTAACATACAGAACAGGTGCCTGTTGCTGAAACTAGTACACAGACTGCACTCACCTGGTGATTCTGCATGGGCTGCTTGGGTTCAGGAAAACACTGATATCGTGTCCTTAGATGGCGATGTTGCCGGTGATCATTGGGAGGCAATCAAAAGTCTACTATCAGCTTACCAGGATCTCACTGCTGTGAAAGTAGGGGATGGCAAGAGCACGTCCTTCTGGCATGATTCATGGTTGCCACAAGGTCGGCTCTCTGAACTTTTTCCAGCCATCTTCAGTCACACGACAAGACCAACAGCGAGTGTGTTTTCGGTTCTCCAACAGGGACTGGTGACACTACTTGTGCCGCGACTAACTCGTGCGGCTGAAACTGAACTGCAGCAAGTCCTCGAACTAGTTGCGGACGTTGCTCTATCCTCATCCTCAGATCAACGGGTCAGCCCATTCATTGACGCCGAGAACAAGTTCCCACTGCCCCGCTGTACCAAATGCTTGTTGCTGGCTCCGACACTGTCTGTGATTTCGCCAACTTTGTGTGGCGCAACAAGACCCCGCCAAGAGTACAGTTCTTCATGTGGTTACTTGTTCAGGCAGGATCCAGTGCCGAGCAAATCTTCTACATAAGAATATTGTGGATGATGACAAGTGTGAACTCTGCATGACCAGTTCAGAAGACTCCGACCACATCATCCTCCGATGCCCTTTGCACACTCCTTCTGGTCCGCCTTGGGGATCGACTTGCCTTCTGACATTTCAGTACAATGCTTGTGGCGCCTCCCCCGCCCAACGGCGATACCGGCTCTGCATTTTGACAGCTTCATACACCTTTGTTGCTGGCAATTATGGAAACATCGAAATGAAGTCGTCTTCCGACACGAGCCGCAGTCCATGTCCCGTCTACTGCGAGCATGCAAGGAAGAGTCGTTCCTCTGGCGCAGCCGACTTAAGCAATCGGAAGCGCACATCTCTGATAATTGGTGTTCCTTCTTCAGTGTAAATATGTAGTATGCAATGTAAATGCTTCACCCTCACCCCCATCATACTGCTGTAAATCTTAAGACATGCCTTTGGCACTCCATTATTAATGGAATCAGGTGGGGACTTTGATCCCCCCCGTAGACTCAAAAAAAAAAAAAAGTCCATGCCTACCTTAGGATCATGCACTGTAACCTGCTGGCCATCTTCCCCGCCAACCGTGCATTCAGGCCTCCGGAAAGTACTCAAGGCTGCCAACGCAGCGATGTTAGCTGCATCAATGAGGTTCCTGGGGACAAAGAGTGGCAACGGATTGGCTAGTTTAGAACTGTAACCATAAGTGCTTAGACATTAATTACGTTAGAACACAGTATGTAAAACATACCCTCCGTTATCCAATATGTGAAGGTCGACGCGCACTGACCACACATACTTCCCGGGGACAACACACAGCGACTCCATGTCCACGGCTCGGCTCTCCCTGAAAAAAGCACAGATAATCCTCTTCTCAGAATCAACATTTCCAATTCCTGAGGGGGCGTTTGGCAACCGGGAAATGGTGTTCGGGATAGGGATAGGGAAATAAGATGGAAAATCAAGACCTTTCATTTCTCCATCATATTAAATCTCAACCCTTCATTTCCCATTATCCAAACGTCACCTGAAGAAACAAACTAACAGCGTAGAACCAACTGGATACCGAAGGCCCCGGTCAATGACTCGACCAAGCTCGATTGCCGATTCCCCGGGCCGCCCGGGCTCGAAGGCAGGATCGGCCATGGGTGAGAACTCGGCGAATATTGCCAGCGTCCCCTCATTTGGCCTGTCCCTGTACGGCCGCACTAGCTGAGCCGTAACGCATCCCATCACGCGCGTCTCGCCGAGCTGCACTTCCGACGAGCCGTCCTCCCTGAAGTTCACAGCAGCAACGTACATCAACAATTAGACGAGTCGAGGAGAAAATTGCGCGCGGGACGGGACCCGTGGACTGGAGGTGGTGAGGTGGCGGGTGTACCTGCCAAAGCTGATGTCGAGGGGGCGGAACTCGAAGGAGCGGCGGAAGTCAAAGGAGCGGCCGTCGGACTCGAGGGCGCGCTCGATGAAGTCGCGCTCGTTGACCGTGGGGCGCCACCGCAGGTGCTCCATGGCCATGGTGTCCGTCTCTCGCCGGCGGCGGGAAAGATTTCTAGGGTTCTAGCCGCCGAGGGGTTTGGTTTGGCCGATTTCTTTTCCTTTCCGCCTTGAGCAGGTAAGTTTTGCGTCTGTCGGGCGGTTGGGCCAGAGTTTACTCGGTTTGACTTGGGCCTTTTAGCAAGTTACCCCCTCTAGTTTTAAATATACAACGTCATTGGTTTTTCTTTTAACTCTGATCAACAATACATATATTAAAGTAATTAGTTTCCTAAATAATGTGAAATGAATATCATTGGATCTATCATCAAAAGTACTTTAAATTAGCTTATATAATTAGCTATTTACATAAATATAATATGACAAATGATCAAAGTAAAGGGAAAAAAATCAACAGAGTTAGATATTTAAAACTATAGGGAGTATTAGAATACTTGAGCCTTTTAGGAAAAAAAAGAAAGAAGGGAAAGAATTCTGCCCATTGACTCGCGTATGTCGAACGCTTGTCTTGGGATTTAGAAACCATTCTTTTTTGTGTACGATGTACAAAATTAGATTAAAATTAAATACTTCACAAATTTTGGTCCACAACAGCACTCTGCTCGGAACCTCACCACACCAGTTGCAAAATTCGTTAGAACCCATGACGATGCACATATATATTTCGACGCACAACAAAGCTATGGCAAACATGATTATAGATCAAAGATAACAAGCAAAATGGAAGCAATGCGACAATGGTTCTTCTCAAAGTCCAACATGATATGCTAAGTGCATGGACATCAAATCAGATGGAGCAACTCACTCGAGGATACAAAGAAAACTTAATCTATATTGCCGGCGGAGACATGGTGGTCGGTGGTGGAAAGGTTCTAGCACTCTTAAATAAGGTAAAGAAGGTGCAAAAGAATGTAAAGGAGTTGCATCTACTATCCCTGGAGATCCCACGCTCGAGCACCATTGCAGAAGCAGATTATTGACCGCTACCACTTCTTCCTTGCGCAGATTCAATGATGGGAGGGTCATTGCCAACTATTCTTGACATCGAATGATTTTAATCCAATATAATTTTAACTAGAGCCATAACTTACTTTCTTCACGCAACAAATTGCAGAGAATTTGTTTTTCAAGGTTGTGGACATGTTATGGGTCAAAACAAAGTTATACAAGAAAACATAATATAGATTTTTTTTTCGGCGCATATGATTCATAAAAAGAAATAAGAAACATGAAACATCAAAAAAGTCGTATAAATGTCGCAAATGCCCCGAGTACAAGAGGCACAAACAGCTTAAAATTATATAACATGCCTTGAATCGCAAGCAAATTTTAAAATACCAAGCATACCTTAGTACAACTTATAAGCATATAGCTTGATACAGATGAAGCATAGCTCTGTCCACATATGCATGCCTTACACAAGGACAGCTTAGTAAAGTTTGCATCACGCCCACAACTTATTAGTGAGATTGCAAATGATTCATGGGATATTTCTTCTGATTCAAAGATGCTTGAATCCACAACTCAGTTTGGCGCAACATCCTTCGACCACCACTCTGGCTCATGTCCCATCACCTTCTGAATCCTTCCGCCAGCCCCCATCCTAACCAAAGTATTTGAGTAAGGCACACCACCGATCAAGTCACGCCTTCAGGAAGGCTAGGAAACATGAGCTCTCTTAGCTTCCCATCAGCAAATTGGTTTATCCCCAACTTGTTGGATGGATCAGCAAATTGGTTTATCCCCAACTTGTTGGATGGATCAGCATTGTTGACACTATGCACATGCAGCACAGTGGCCTTGAATGTGCTGAATCGGCGGGCCATCTCATCGGCGTCACGTTCTTCGTCGAAAGCCTTGGCACCAGCGCTCATACAAGGACCACAGAGCTTCGTCTGAAGCCAAGTCGTCCTCGTGTGCCACAAAATCCACCTTACCTGAAGGCAAAGCGTCCTCTCCTGCCACAAGTTCCAGCTCATCTACAGACGTGTGATCTAGATCATCCATAACAAAATGATTGTTAATTATAACGAATTCGAATTTGATTCGTTGGGTGAACTAGTATTTGAAGCTCGGCATGAGGTAGAAGTAAACAACTTATCCTATATATCTCTGTTTGTTACTTTACCAAATCATCATCTGCCTAGCTATAGTTATTAGTAAAGCTAAATCCCCTTCGATGAAACAGAGAACGACGCTGTTGCTGCTCTAACCTAGTATATATATGGACACGACTGCGTACCTTGCACGGAAGCGAAGTTGGTGCAAAGACTCTGCTCATGGGGAACCGGATCTGAGCAGACATCCATGTCGCGGAAGGACGTCGGGGAGCCGGGAGAGGCCCAGTGGTCGGAGAAGGCATCGCCACCTAGGCCACTCCGGTGCGGACCGAAGGAGGCCGCGCCAGGTGAACCAGTGCGAGCAGCTCGAGATGAGCCCACCGCCGCCGCCGCCGCAGAGCGGGCGTCTCGAGATGCGGCTCGCGCAGCTGAGCGGGCGGCGCGAGAGGCGTCGCCGGCCGCCCGCACGAGCAGGGATGCCGCCGATGGCATGGCGAAAAATGAGAGGATGGGTCAGGATCTTGGAATGGCGGCGGCAGGGGGTCACACCGTCCTCGGTCTCTCGTGATGAAACTGGTGCAAGCAATTTGTTTTTGCCACACAATATCAATATTCTCCCAAAAATAAAAGGTCATGTAAAAAACTAAAAAAATACTGAGTAGCAAAGTATTACCTCACCATTGTCTGCATCCGAATCTCATAACATAGTCCACTGTTCCAACATTTTGCATGATTGTTTAGTCGAAAATGCTGTAGGTTCGACCCACCTGACGACCGACTGAGTTTACGACTGCACTGATCAAAGCATGAATTAGCAAAGTAATCACCGTTTGACCGCTTGATGGAGACAGTCGGACGTGAGTGGGTACAATTTGGTCAGATCTATAGCAGTTCTCTTGTTTCGTTTGTACTATTGCTCTAGTTCCACGCAAGGGCAGTGGGATGTTGCCACGTTCATGGTAACAAAGCTTAGCCTCGAAAGTTAAACCATCGGAAGCATGAGATGACATGCTTGTTGTACCTATCTGAGATTGCTTCCACAAAATGAGGATCTCAATCGAAATTTGCAAAGCACCGCATCGACACGCGGATGTTCATGTATGAAATTGCATGTGGAGAGCCATGGTACGTAGCAGCAAAAACATTTTGAGTGAGCATTGAAAAGCTTGGCATTTTGTAGATTTTCCTTTTCATCTTCCATACTCCAAATGATCGCTCAATGCACGGCATTACGCATGGATGAATGTATCCGATGGCGGAACTTATCTTTTGGGGCATTTGGTTCCGTACCTCTATGGCATTCATGTAGGTGTATCTCTTACCCATGTATATATGGAGCTAGCTATCCCGGGCGATTAGGACAAAACTCGAACATTGTTAATTTTTTGTGAGACGGAGAGGGAGTATGAATTAAATTTAGATGCTAGACCGCCATAAAAGTTATAGTTACATATGAAAATCCAATAAGATGTAGTGGATCTTTGCAATTTTCTCAGAATATATTTGCACGTTACAAACTGTAAATGTTTACAGAAACATTATTTCGTTATTGTAAGATGCACCACTGCATTGAACTGACAAATAGGCTAGCACCACTCTATTACTTTTTTTTCCTCTGATTCTGTTGGTTAGTTCAACGTCAACAGAAAACGATTGGAGGTAGTAGTAATCAGCAATGACAAAAACCTGTTAAACTAATGCCCATCACACAAGTTTGTTCTTTACACTGGTACAATCCACATCTAAAGCATAGTAGAGTGAAATACGATCAAGGCGCCATTGAACTTGACTGTAGCCACTTGCATATATAGTTACAATCATCAACCATCAATCTCTCTTGTTGAAACTTCTCTTGTTGAAACGATCGAATAATCAGCTTGAGCTAGGTCGGGAAGCTAGCACCATAAAGCAGCTGGATGTGTACGTCAGGTACGCACGTACGTAGCTAATTCCTTTTGCTGGCTATGCTCTCCTGGCCAGCCCTCCAATCACGAGCCCACTTTGGACAGACGAAGCAGCAGTTCATGACCGCGGCGCCGACAGCTCCCACAACCAACAGAATCGACCCAGCCTTCTCCCAAAACGACCCTTTTTCCAGCGCCAGTAGCTCTGGCAAAAGCCCGACAGCCACAAGAAAATAGAAGGCCAGCAAAAAATAAACAGGGTCTGACAATAGGTATCCCCACACAGCGCGAACTGTCGATGACCCTTTGCTGCTCTCACGTCGCGGAGCCGGTTCCTAGATCAAAAACCACAGTTGTTATTAGACGATGCATGAAACTTAAGAAACGAGGATCGATGCAACGGGTTCGCAATGTATTCATATTCAAAAAATATACTACCTACGGATCAAGTTTTTGACGCTAAAAATCAACGTCATCAAAAAGAAAAAAAATAAAGCTAATTGAGGAGCAAGCAAGCTTGATGCATCGCGATATTAATTACCTTGTCCGGCTTGGCGAGGTGCGCCATGACCATCAGTGGTAAGGCAACGATAACGAAGGGGAAGAGGTACGCGCCGGCGGTGGCAAAGAAGTTGCCGGCGTCGATGGCGCGGGCGCCCGCGCCGCCGCCGATGCGGGGGCCCAGTACGCAGAGCGTCGAGCCCACGCTGGCCAGGCACAGCGCGGCACACATGGCGTAGACCACCGCGTCGGCGGCGCGCAGCGCGAGGAAGCGGAGCGCCCCGCCACAGGAGACTCGGCCGCGGCGCCGTGGCGGCGAGGTCCTTGTCGTGGTCAACACCGCCGCCGGCGGCCGGCATGGAGACCCTGACTTCGGAAATCATCTCTTCGTCGACTCACGCGGCAACGACGTGGACGGAGCGGCTGTGGAAGTCATGGCGGAGTTGACACAGCGATGGATGTGGCGGAGATATGATGCAGTTTTATAGCCATATTGTTCTTTCTTGAATTGTACTCCGGTTTGCCGGTTTGGTGATGACATCGATTGTGAGTCGGTTTGCTCTTCGCTGTATACGATACGATTGAGTCCGCAAGAACTACAGGCAAATTCCGAAATTATACTATGTACAATATATCGGGAAGAAAAGAAAAAACTCATGCTCACAGTGCTCAGACCAACCAACTCAACCAAAAGCCTAAGCTGATGGTAAGAGGTGAGCAATTCACTTATGGTTCAACACTTCCCCTCACGTGCAGCTCTCGTGGACGCAAACGTGGAAATAGGAGCGGCGCAGCAGAATATGCGGTCACGAGGACCTCACGTGGAGGCTCCACAGGCCTCAGACGTGGAAATAGAAGCGGCGCAGCAGAATATGCGATCACCAGGACTTGAACTCAAGACCTCTGGCTCTAATACCATGTTGAATTGCATGCACCAACCAACTCACCCACCAACTTAAGCTGATGGGAAGAGGTGGACAATTCATTTATGGTTCAACAGAAACAACCAGGGCGTAAACAGAATTCGGGAGCCTGCGTCACAGTGCAGATAACATGAGAATTAAATGGTATGCCCATAGAAGAGAATCCATAGCAAGAAGCATCAGCGTTGCACCAGGTGACTCCACACTTGCTGTAGGGATCATCTTGATGAAATAAATCAGACACCACTGTGGAGTGTACAGATTGGCATCTCAAAAAGCAATGTGGACTGTTTTTGCCACCAAAATAAAGGAAAGCAAGGGGACGGTTGCCGGGTTTAAAAAAAAAGGAAAATGAGACCCGCCGGGTGGGCGGGTGGCCAGCACCGAAAAGTTTCGGGCAGCCCACCAGCGTTCGAACCCCGGGCGAGCTGCTGGTGCTCCGGGTGAGTGTGGTGTGCGTGCGTTTCCCGGGGGTGGGGGCTGTAGTGTCCGGTCTTTATACCCAAGACCGAGGGTGGGCCCGTCCTCTTCTCAAAAAAAAACAAAAAAAAAATATGTTACTGTTTTCACACTCATCTAAATTCAGCAACAAAGAACTAACCAAGGTACAGGAAAGAACAAAAATAAACTAGATAAGATGTTGATATATTCTGATCACGCTCGTCAATGAAATAGGCTGTGTTGGCGATCAAGTTTACATGCACAGTAAGAGTGAATACTTTGAACAGCTTGTCTCACTAATTAAGCTTCACAGCAAGCACACCACACTTCTGAGAGCAGCAACCACACTTCGCATAACAGCAGCCGCACTTCACCGAATAACAACCACACTTCGGACATAGGTGAACATGCAACAGAGATCAGAAACCTTACTTAAGAGATCTGCTTTGTTAGCAGAACAAAACCTGACATGACGAACAGCAGCAAATAGAGCGATGAACATTGGTATGGCACGTTCATTTTCAAAGGAATGACAGAACATGAAGAGGATGAAAAGAATGATGTGGCCGGTAACGATTGGGCTTAAATGGACATCCTTCGTCAGCTTATGCCATTCCACATGCTTTCAGGATGGCTTCCCGTAGTTGAAATCTCATTGACAAAGCCTCCCCCCTGCAGTGACAACAACTATTGCTTCAAATCATTTGACCAGGCACGTGAGAGGACAGTCTTATGCATAGGACGCGCCAATGCGGCGATGCGGAGGTAAGATTAGCATACAGACAATATACATGGTGCGCTTGTGTTGTGTGCGGAGAATTTTAAGTTCAGGACATGCGGGCACAACACAGTACCACGCACCCAATGCCGACATAGCTGATTTCCTATCAGGCTGCAAGTCATGTAACTGCTATGCAAGCACATATTGAAAAACACTGAACGTGCATGTTGTTCCAGGGAGCCTCATCTCGGCAGTAGTCCAAAGTTTATGCAAACTAAATTTGCATCAACAAACGTGAGCAGAGCGATGCTGTTGTTTAAATAAAATTTATGTTGGCTTGATGTCACAAGATATTGCCGCACGCTTATGCGAATGAAAATAAGACATCCTTTTGAATGCAGAGCATAAGAGCAACTCCAGCAGTCTCCCAATAATTTGATATTGGGAGGCTCCCAATTGCATTTCTAGCATATTGGGAGGTGTAGCTCCGACAGTCTCCAATAACTTCCTCCCAATAACCTCACATGTGGGATCTTTTTCTTCTCTTTCTCTCTTCCTCTCACTTGCGAATGGGCCCACCTGATCCATCTCCTCTCCTTCCCCACCACAGGCGGCGACGCGGGCACGACGGCGCCCAAGCCGCAGGGGAGGGGCGCGGAGCAGGGGTGCGGCGGCTCGGCCCGAGCGCATGGAGCACGGCGACGTGGGAACGACGGCGCGCAGGCTGCGGGGGAGGGGCGCGGAGCGCGCGGCCGGGGGAACGAAGCGCGGGGCGCAGCGGCGTGCAGAACCGCAGAACCACAGCGATGCGCGACGAGGTTGCGGGCCGCGACGACGGACACAGCCGGACCGCGAGGCCGTCCTCCGACGACTGCCGCGGCCGAGCTCGAATCGATGGCGCCCTCCATCGATGTCGTCGATTTGAGCCCGCCGGGAGCGTCAGCGGGGGTGGAGCGACGACCATCTGAGATGTGCGCGGCGGCAGGTGCGGCGGGCCAGGCGACTCCAGGCAGGTGGCGGCGCGACGGGATTGAGCGGGAACGGCGGCGAGGGCACGGGAAGAAGAGGAAAAGTGCGCGCGCGTGGGAAGTGGTGGGCCCTGCCAGAAAATGGTATTGCGTGGGTGGGAGAGTTGGAGCAAAAGTGTGGAGGAGAGGGCTGGTTTTTGGGAGGAGAGTAAAGATAGGGAGGTTTTTAGGGAGACTGTTGGAGCTCGTTTTGCCCCCAAACCTCCCTATATCACATGTTTTTTAGTATTAGGAGGGGGATTGAGAAACTGCTGGAGTTGCTCTAAGCAAGCCAAAATAAGTAGTGAACGATGACTGGATGGGATGTTAAATGCAATTGAGCTCTGCTGGAGTTGCTCTAAGCAAGCCAAAATAAGTAGTGGAATATTACTGGATGGGATGTTAAATGCAATTGAGCTCTAACTGGTTATAAATTTGTGTACCCCAACGGCCTGCAAGAAATAGATCAGCGCTTGCCCGACCGTCCGCATGAGGAAAAGAGGGACGCCGAGCAGCGCTAGGCGCGGCACGACGAGGTACGAGGCGCGCTCGGCGGCGGCGCAGACTGTTGCACCGCCAATCATCCCGCAGCCAACAGGGCGCACCTGAAGGGCCGGCGGCAGCGAAGACGCAGAGCACAGCGTTCACGGCGAGGACGACGACTTCGCTGCTCCGGCTGCCCCCATGGAACCCTAGCGCGCGCGTGCTCTCGCAGTGGGCGTGGAGCGGAGGGGTTGTTGTTAGGATCCTGGCTAGGTTCACACAAGTTCACGCGATTTTGGTAGGATTACAGCAGGCAGGGTTTAGGTAGAACTGGAAAGTAGGAACAGGGAAGAGCGTGAGGAGGGGAAAAGGAAAGTGGAGTCTGATGATAATTGTCTTTCTTATCGCAGCGACAGAGTACAGCGCCGGTTCTTGTCGCAACAACAGAGTACAGAGTTACAGACAGTGAAAATGACCGGGAACAGTTCATCCCGCAAATTAATAGGAGTCGATCCAGCTAAACTATTACAGCAGAATCGGCTGATCTTGACCGTTGGCTTTTATTACAATGGCCTGCTTCACATGATCACATCTGGTGCTACTTTAATTTGCTTCTTATTCAGGGAACGCCCACGGAATGTACAGATTGGCATCTCAAAAGAAATGTGGACTGTTTTTGCCACCAAATATATTGATACAGGGGAAAATGTTATGTTACTAATAAGTTCATACTCATGTAAATTCAGGTTAATTGCCCATGTTTTTTTCAAAGAAAAAAGGGAGAAAATGTTATGTTACTAATAAGTTCACACTCATGTAAATTCAGCAACAAAGAACTAACCTGGGTACAACAAAGAACAAAATAAACTAGATGAGACATCGATATATTCTGATCGTGCTTGTCAAGGAAATAGGCTGTGTTGTAAGAACACAACTGTCAGTGAAGCGTTCCAACACTATGGAAAAACCAACGATGACAATGCAGCATTCCAAGTTCCAACACTCCGGTCTGCCTCCAAACATCGCAATGGCCATGGACTTGAAATATCATCTAAACGCTACTCCAAATCCCTGCAAGCTCTGATTGTAAATAGTAATTGCTTGCTATATGAAACAGATGAACACCAAAACAAATGTTTGGGTGATTTAAGTTCACTTTATCCATAACTTATTCTCTGTTGATTCCTTATTTGATGGATGGCTGATTAATAATAATTCTACAGACAGCATTCCAAATTTACACCCGTGACAACACACGGGGACTCAGTTGATCAAATGAGTTCTTGATTTGATTCTTTATCATATTCATACTCAACAACTATGCATAGATGAGTCTCATTGTAGGTGTGAGTTGTTCCGCCCCCAGTGTGGTCATGTAATAAGAGTGCTAAGAACTCTACACTATGTTGTAAACGGTTTTGTCCGACCAATATATCGATACAGGGGCATATGCCCTAAAACTTTAAAAAAATACAATGGCTAGGGGCAGCACTTGACACATTTCACGGTATTGTTGACAATGTTTTTTGCAGGCATTTTTTCTAGATAACGAAAAAAAGAGTTTCCAGCCTTTTGTAGATAAACCATCACTCTTCATCATTATGAAATACTCTGCTGAAGAGTTTCCAGCCTGTGTTTCGAGAGCTACAATATGTAGTAGTAACTTCGATTCTTGTAGCAGCCAGTCTTCTACTTCCTTTCAGACTTTGGGGTAACACATGGGATTTAACACATGGGATTTCTTGCCATGCCTGTTTGTTCAAAATATCATTAATAAAATGAGGAACCTCATTAATGACACATTCCATGGAGGGTTCAATAACCCCCCATAATGAAAATAAATTTATTTAGGTGACAAGGTGATAAAAAAGCAAGCATAAACCCTTTTATCTTAAAAAAAGAAGGTTCTCTCTCATTGCATTAACAAGTTGTGTGTATCCGAAGGCTTTGAGAAGATGATCTTTAAGCAACCTCGCAATATTGTCATGCCAATAATCCTAGGAACTTGCAATGGTGTATGACTTAGAATCATAAGGATGTTCCGCTTTCTTGAAGCAGAGACAAATGCTTTGCACCCAGAGTTTCAGAGTGACTTGGAGGATGATGTGAAATCGCTAAGGGCACGTGTGCCCCCCCCCCCCCCCCCCCCCCCCCCCCCCCTCCTCCCCACACACACACACACACACACCCACCAAAAACAAAATAAAAAAGAGAAAAAGCCAACTAATGTAGCACGTGTCTGTCACCATGTGTAGCACGCTCCTGGCTTGCCCGAAGTCCAGAACACGACCGGCCAATAGCCATGGCGGCGCCTCAACCTTGGGGTGGCAATAGTTTCCTTAAGCAGCTGGTGGAAGAACCTGAAGACGATGCCGCCAGCACGGCGGCCCTTGAACGGCAAATGAAGTCAGCCTCGCTCAGCACGAGGAGGAGCGACCGCCTGCCGGTGGTGGTGGTGGCTCAGCAGGGAGCATAGCATGTTCTCGTCGGAGAAGGGCAGGCCATCGTCGTCGTCTTGGCCACTGCGCTAGCTACGACAGCTTGAGGCGCTTGCTGGTGCGGACAGACAGCCACCCGCCGTTCCATGAAGGAAGCGCAGGGTGGCGGCACTGCCACCACTCATGTGAGAACCTTTTTATGGTTTTAACGATTCGGCAAGTAGTGTACGGTACCGTGGTGTGGAAGTCACGGCAATTGAAGGAAGCATCGCCTCGAGTGTGTCGATCGATCGATCGACACAGAGGCTAATTAACCACCGCAATGCCCCCGCCAGAACATGAAGCCTAAAATGGCCACTGCAGCGTGTCACGCCAAGCACAGCGTGCCAGACATGCTACAGGAAGGCCCGGCAAGCAAAGAAGATGAAGGCGACGCCCAGGAAGCCGAGGTTACCGTGATGAACGGTGGAGCGCCGATGGTCTGCCACGGCAACTGGTAAAAAAACTTGACAGCGAGGCCACTGTGGCATGACGATGATCCTCGGACAGCTAGCGACGCCTAGGGATGCAAGTGGGGGTACTCATTTGTGGATCAAGTCTCTAGTTCATTTGCTATACTAGCTTTTTTAGCATAGTAAAAAAATCTAGTTCATTTTTAGAGAGTTTTGGTGCCTAAGCAGGTGGCACCGCTTAAGAAACTTAAGAAACTTGCATCCGACGCCGAGCGGCAAATGAAGTCCGCCTTGCTTGACACGAGGCGGAGCCACCGCTTGGCTTGGTGCCTAAGCAGGTGGCACCGTGGCGGCATAGCGGATGATGTCGGCCAAGCTTAGCATGAAGCCCGCACCAGGATGTAACTGTTTAGCAGGAAGCAAATGCCAAGATGTAACTGTTTATCTCAGATTAAAAAAAAAGAGAAATAAGGATGTGAATAATGCGGGTTGTAACTGTTTATCTCAGACCCACAACCCGATACTATTCATAGATTGATTTCTCTCTTTTTTTTATCTCCTTGCACAAGCTTCAGTTGCACTACAAATTTTACATGATACTAGACCATCTATCTATACATATTTTTGACTTTGATACACCAGATTAGGTGTCTTAGGCGCTACCGTGATTGGTACCGCGGTAAAACCTAAACTGATGGTAACACCGGAGATGCTCTCCATCTCCATGACCAGGATCTCGTCGTAGAAGGACAGACCGGGCAGACCATCGCCTTGGTGACTACCAGCGTCCTTATCAGGAACGGCGCATTCGGATGGGCATTTAGGGGCCTGGAAAGTTGAGAGGGGAAAGAAACAATGTACAATCAATCTTGACTCCTTATTCTAAAAGGCATGCGAAAATGGGTGTTAGTTTCAGAAAGGCAATATGCATTATATTTACGCAGGAAGTGGTTCCAAAGATAGACATATGAGCACAAAAACGACGACTACTGCCCCAGCTTCCCTCCTGAAGCTGCGCCTCCTATCAATACGAGCTCAAGGCGCTGTCCAGCTCTGCCGCCTACCCGTGGAGGACCACACTGAGCACGAGGAGCTTTTTTAAGAATGTCCTGCATTTCCTTCTTGTAACTGTCTGAACTGTTTACTGTGTAGGTGGCCATAAAACAGTTTTCATGGCTTTGGTCCGTATGATGAATTCCAGAAGCAGAAATGATCACGAAGAAAATTCTTCTAAAGAAATGATAGAGATGGCGGGAGGCCTGCCATCTTCAGCTCTTGATGTAGAGAATATACCCATCTATCGTCCTTAACACATGTTCATATGATAAACAGTAATCACAGCCAGTTGCTTATCCAGTGTCACACATAGTAGGCACAACTTAATGGTTGCTATTCATTCACATCCTGCTAATAGATCACAATTAGCCAAACCAAAAAGCTGAAACTCAGTAATAAATTATTGACCAGGCAACCTCCACACGTATCTTGGTCAGACCAGAGTAACTATCATTTCGTCCCAACCATTGAGCTTTGGAGTCAACTCAAGCCAGCCTCTGCGTGCTGGAGTCAGGATCACTTGAGTAATTCCATCATCATGTCGACAATCACAGCTCCCAGATAAAAAGGCCAGAATCAGTTTCTCCTTTAAACACACTGTAACAACATTTCGGAGAAGTTCAATTAATCTTCCATTGTTCTTGATCCTCACTTGATGTAACAATTTGCTATCATGAAGCAGAATACCATCCCTCATACTGCTGGTGAAAGCATAGATTGCTCCATCAAATTCTCCCTCTAGAACAGTAATTGAAACAATAGTAGCCTCAACTGCACTTTTCACAACTGAATATATCACATCCACAGTACTAAGCCTTGTAGCAAGAGAGCGACTTTCAAGCTCACATTTCTTCAACACTCGACACGCCATGCCTTGAATCTCTAAGACACCTTTACTGAGTTCTCTGTCTACCTGGCCCTGATGACCCCTGATCTTCAGGTCAATCTCAATATATGTACTACTAATTAATGCAAGTCCTCGTTTAGGACCTTTCAAGATCAACGATTCGTCCTACAAAAACAGAGAGACGCCATGTTAGCAGTGTATTTCGTCAAATAAATCTTGTGCTGTAATAGTAATCGAACAAATTTTCAATGACACGTCTCAAATTGTAAGTACCATGAGAGCTGAAAAGAAGATAGACTAGGCTGACATATTAAGGAGCAGATGCAGTATGCATATGATACTAAAATAAATAATTCACCCCAAAGTAGAACAAAATACTATAAAAATTTCTAATACAGCTCACTAATACATAATACATGGCTTATATTTCCCTTAGAAAATGACTCAACAAAATCAATATGTTTTGAAACTAATTGTCAGTTTTACCCAGCTGCATATGATTCGATCCCAAACCATGTAGTCTTACCTCTACTAAAAGTGAAAATACAACAGCAGCAATATTAATAGCCTTGTATTATAAATTTATAATCAGATCCATATGTAGATATCTTACTAAGCTCCGGAAGACAAGGAAAATTTGCATAATCTATTTTTACTCGCCATGCAGCTATGGTATGCCTAAAAAAAGCACAACATAAAAAGCATAACAAATACACGCTTCCTTCTGAAGGAAGTGCAGTTTCGGTCATCTCAATCCTGATGTTTGATGATTGATTTGTAAAACTCGAATTTCAGTACCATATGTATGTATCAGATAAAAAAAAAAGGCATGGGTGCGTGCCACCTAAGGACTAGAAGGAAGCATATGTTGTCCATCAACAGAAACCAGTTGCAAGTCAGTGCAGATTTTAGCTTTTCTCTGTAGGCTTGAATGGAGTGAAACCTTTGGTGAAACCCACACATAATGTATATCTATAGCAGTTTCCTTTTTCCAAGAAAGTGTTGTTGTAATCCAACTATGTACTGTACCTTAGAGTTGATGAGTTGGGAGTCATCCTTATCCCGCTTGAACAGATAAACGCACCTTTGATCAAGGCTGTCTCTGGCCATGACCTTGCCATACACATGAATTGGGAACTCAACATCCAAAGAGGCTATCTTTACAGACAAGATGTTCAACGCCGCACACAGCTTGATGTCACCCATGTCGACATCAGTAAACCTCATGGGGCCAAGCGGTGCTGCAATGTTGGAAAGAAAAAAAGAAATGCAGGAATCAATATTCCCTACCCAAACCGAGTGTATTCATGCGTACAGTTGAGGAAAATATCATTCAGCTTGGGTCAACATAGTTTAGTTGTACTAATAATTTTTTTCATGGATGGATGACAGATGGAACAAAAAGGTGATAGCTACGATGCAAGAAGGGCGGGGTCACTTACACTCCTCGTCGTGGTCGAAATTGGCGATGTCATAAACGAGGTGCAATCGGCTGTAGTAGGCGCCCCCCTGCTTGGGATCGAAGTCGAGGAGCTTTCGCTCGGCTTGTAACTCCAGAGCGCGGCGCTCCTTGCGGCGCGCCAGGTCCGCCTTCGCCTTCTTCAGCCTCTCCCTCAATTCTGCAACCGGATCGCGGTTAAGGAGGCGTTCCTCGGCCTCAATTTGTCGCGAGATCTCTTTCTGCTTCTGGATCATCCTACTCCTCTCCTCCGCCGATGGCTCAGCTTCTTCTTCCTCGACGAATGGTTCCAGGCCAGCGATCAAGTCAGTGAAGTCCTTCGTCGAGGAACCGGGGGGGCCGGCCGGCATCGGCACGGATAAGATGCAGTCCGCCATGAATTTGCAGACGCCGCCGGAATCGAATGATTCGAATCTGTGTCCTAGGTTTGCGAGTTCTCTCTCGCTCTCGCTCCAACGGAAGTGGGCCTTGCGTGGCTGAGTACGCTACCTATACAATGGATGTAGTAGGCCTTCGCGTGACTGAGTCCAACTATGCCATGGATTGGATGTGGACCATGTGGTGGGGGCTACGCGTGGCCCATAAGGAAGATTTGTGCCGGGACCTGTTCTATGTAGCCCGGAGAAAGAATCTGGTGCTACCAGGCCTTATGGTGCTACCGTGCTCCTATTCCAAATACCGCAAAAACGATGTAACCAAAAATTGCAACAAAAATATGAATAGATAGCTCATACAACGATCTACAATTCATATTTTTGGTTAAGGTGCAACCGAATCTCGTGCGAGAAGATACAAAAAAGAGAAATCAGACTGTGAATAGTGCGGGTTCCAACTGTTCATCACGAACCCGCAACCCGTTACTGTTTAAAGTCTGATTTCTCTTTTTTGTATCTTCTTGTACGAGCTTCGGTTGCACCTCAACCAAAAATATGAATTGTAGATCGTTGCATGAGCTATCCATTCATATTTTTGTTGCAATTTTTTGTTGCATCGGTTTTGCGCTATTTCGAGTGGGAGCACGGTAGCACGGGAACCCGCGGTAGCACCAGAACTTCTCCCAGGTAGCCCGAGCAGGAAGCCGGCCGTTCGCCCAACATCCATGGCGTCTGCAGATTGAAAGTAGACAGAGTTTGCAGCTAAGCTTCCCGTTGTCTTCTTTCTTTTGGATTATAGGATTGCAGATTGAAAGTAGATGGAGTTTGCAGCTCAAGCTTCACGCTGCTTCTTCCGCACAACTGATTCGCGCAAAAGAGGTGGCATGAGACAGCCTGCAGGACACATGTAACTCATACACGTGCTAGATTTATCGTCTAGCATGCTTGGATATCACAGCATGTCATCAAGGATCTACTCATGATTTCTTTTAAACAATGATTGAACCGTAGGCCAATCTGATCTCAATAGCACTCCTCACCTGTGGCAACTATCTTTGTGTATGAAGCTAGTGATGATTGCAAGTTAATACAACACCATTATAAAACATACAATCCAATGATAGATACTAGCTACCAACCAGGCAACAAGAACAAATACCAGTAGCATTTGTAGAAACAGTTATGGAAGTATAACAATGGCATCGAAACAGGCTACGGGAGCATGAACAAAAAGCTTCCATTACATCATGAATTTACAAAACATGGCATGCTGGTCCGAAATGATGAACGGCGCACACACCACTCAGTGAACAATAGTATCTCTCGGTCTTCGTTACTCAGCGAACTTCCATAGCACCGGTCCAAATTTGTTTGTGCATGTAGATGCCATTGAAACTGCATATGCCAAAGAATAAAGGGTCAGTGGTTTAATAATCAATGGCAAAAATAGTTCTCAGATCAAAATGGCAGACACTATACATAGTACATCAGCAACAAACAAAATACTACTATCCCCTACTAATGTATCATACTCGTACATCAATTTTGCTTTCGGCAAAAATTTAAATACTCTCCATTTGCAGCATGTTGACTTTAGGACAGAAGGTAGTTCAATTTTGAACTAATCTTGTCCCGACGTCAAAATTTTGCAAACGGAGGGTGTACATCAATTATCACATACACGCATAAGCAAACAATGCTAATTGAAATCTCCTGAGATCATCTACAGTTTCTGGAAGAACTGCACAACAAAACCATCCAGTCTAAATCAGAAGATGCTATATTCATGGTGCTGCTATAGAACAGCCACAAGCATGAGTGAACTCCCCTAAAAACAACTGGGATGGAATTACAAGCAGGGTATCTCTAATGCATGACAAGCTTTATAAGAGAACTAAAATTTCGTTCTCTTGGCACAAGAACCAATGAAAATGGTACTGTATATTCCTTACCAAGATAATTTCATCACCATTTCTAAAAAAAAAAAGATAAGTTCATCTATCTGTTAATATGCAGTTTCCAAGCTATATTTTCTAAGAAATGAAATATATTGACAACATCCCAAATCCTACAGAGTTTGGGAAAATAGCAGAACTATGCTCTTCTTACTGAAGAGGAAAAAAGCAAAACAAATTTTCAAAGAGGGGTGAAATGTAACATCATAGCACATGACATACATGTTGAGCAAACATAACTATACATGCTCAGATATAAAAAAAGGAAGTCATATAGGAGTTTGGCAAAATAGCCTAACTTCTGATCCTATATTCTTACTAAAGAGAAAGCAAGATGAATCAAGAGGGCGAAGTATTTAAATACGTTGAAGCATTAAATCTTAGCACACGACACACATGCTGAGCGTGCTTCCCCTGATAAGAAAAGGAAGTAATACCAGAAATCCATCTGAGTTACAATTCACGCCATGTACTAAGACCATCTGACACTCGAGCACATATCGATGCAGGCCCATAGGTCCAGCATTCATGAAGAGGCTGTGACGTGCAGGTAAGCATTTTCACTACTAGTCTAAGTATTTATTTGGTTAAATAAGAGGCTCAAGAGCCTTATGTTAGTTTGTTAGTTTTATCTAGTCTCTTCACCTGCTAGTTTGGTTGGTCCTGCATCCTATATAACAGAAGGAATTTGTGAGTTGCAATACCAGCTAGATTTCTGTCTTGTTTGTGTGCCTCTTGTTTTTCGATCCACTGGCACCATGTTCTAACCGCTGCAACAGTTGGTATTCAGAACGGAGGATCGAGTTTCATGGTGGGAGGGTGAAGGAATTGACACTGACCATCCCAGGTTGATGGTGCTGAGATGGAAGACAGGTCCCATGATGGATTTAGGCATCAAAATCGGGAATTAAGATGTCAAGTGCAGACCCTAGTGCAGCAAATGGTGGCCATGCAAACCCCGATGGCCCAAATTGTTGACACAAGGCAACAGAACAGAGTGACATGCCATAAGATCAGGGCAATGAAGATGCCTCTTTTGACAGAGATCGCTCTTCAGCAAGCATCCTGAGGTGTCCTGAAGTTAATCCCTTTGCGCGGTCAAGCCATGAAGGGAACCAAACTGCTCTTGAACACAAGAACAGCCAGTGCTGTTGCTTTCGAGTTAATTTACAGGAGTTTTCTGGAGGTCTCTCTGCTGAAAATTTTGTTGATTGGCTTGATCAGGTGGAGTGGATCTTTGAACATGCAGAAGTTCCCGATGGTGGAAAAAATCTTGAGAAAAGCCGCCGAGTTTGTGGGAAAAGAAAAATTGATTAATGGCATGTCCTGAAGTAAAAATTGCAGTGTGAGTTTCTTCATTTAATTATGAGGCAGCATTATTTATGCAGCTCCAAAATCTTCATGAGTGTTGATGAATATACAGATAAGTTCCACCAATTGGTCTCACATAATAACCTAAGTTGACTCCATGAGTCAGTAGCGATGAATGTTGGTGGCCTCCATAAATCTACTCAGGATGTGCTGGCGTTACATAAAAATTTCACAGTTTCAGAAGCACGCAAGTGGGTTGTCACTATTGAAAAACAGCAGCAACGAACCTGACGCTCGAAAAGTACTTCATCTGTGCCAATAGCAGAGGCTGGAAGCAGGAATATACAGCAAACAAATTTTGCGCTTAAGCCAAAAGGAACATCAGAAACATCAAAATCAAGAAGTGTTCACTGTTTTAAGTGTGGTTCATCAGAACATCTACAGAAGGATTATGCAAAGAACAACAGCAGAGATGGCAAGGGATTAATGGCCGAATTTGAGGACGAAAATGAGCAGAAAGACATCCCTACACACGACAACTATGATGAACAGGAGGATGAGGTTGAGTTAGAAAGAAATACAGGGGCCATGCTTGTAATGGAGTGTGCACTAATAACTCAACCAAAGAATGAAGAATATTGGCAACGATGCAGTCAAGGAATATTTTATCAAAGAATTGAAATGGAAAATGGCCTTAACCAGCATAGACCATTGCATATAACTCATCAACAAAACATGTACCATTACTTACATCATCAGCATTGAATTTTGGTAAAAGCAACTTACACTGATGTCTTCAGATGGGATATGATCACCTCAACTAGAATGCATCATGGACGGCTGCATATTCACATCCTTGAGATAAAAAAAAAAATGTACGGCTGCATGACTTTGATGAAATATAGAAGGAAACATAAGCTTTGGATCTGGTACTTCCAAACACTTGCAGTAGTGATCATCTTGCAGGAATCTAATTAGATCTCATGTATTCCAGTTGGTCTGTGACTGAAACTGTAAGAGCATTTGTCAGTCTCCCTTTCCTAACAGGTGTTGCTAGCTAAATGATAGCTCATTAAAAAAGCTCAAGACACATCTAAGTAGACAGAAAAAATTTAGCAAAGGCTACTTATTAGGAGAACAACAGGAAATAAAAACAAAAATTGCAGAATATATAAAGTTTGGTCAGAAAGAGAAAATGGGAATGACATAAAGCAAAATGCATCACTGTTCAGGATCGAGAAACTTAAGAGCAATACATCCGGGAACATATCACTGTAAAACAGTTACTAAAAAATTGAGCTGGGAAATGGGCTTCACCAGTACAACACATAATGCGTACAACTCAGGATGAGTTCACAATAAATGGATTATTGACAGTTTGATTCCTGTTGGCTGACATTTCCATCCTACTCTTTTTTAGGAAATTTTCAAAAGGAACAAAATACAAAATGAAATTTTCAAAAGTGAACAAAGTACAAAAGAAATTTTCTTCCACACCTATTGGTAGTGAACTAGAGGGCGTATGGCATATACTATGCAAATTGGACAACAACAAATGTGGTTTTACATGTGAACAAAGTGCAAAATACATATTTCTTCCACACCAATAATAGTTCCAGAGTTATCAACAGATTACTAGAGGCAAATGTCATGTACTATATGCAAATCGGTCACCTACCAATGCTGCGTTGCATATATAATGCACCCCTGAAATGCACCCTTTGGCACTGAAAAGTAATGTGGACTCCTACCATCACCAAATAAAGGAAGCAAGGGACGGTTGCCCGTGTTTAATAAAAAACAAGGGAAAATGTTAATTTACTAAGTTCACACTAGTGTAAGTTCAGCAATAAAGAACTAACCAGGGGCAACAAAGAAAAAATAAATGAGACATAATGTTGATATATTTTGATCATGCATGTCAAACAATAATACATGAAACGAGATAGGCTGTGTTAGTGAACAAGTTTGCATGCACAATAACGAGTGAATATCTTGAACAGTTTGCCTCATTAAGCTTTCACAGCAAGCACACCACACTTCTGAGAGAAGCAACAGCACATCGCATAACAGCAACCACCCTTCGGACATCCATGAACACATAATGGAGAACAGAAACCATACTTCAGAGATCTGTTTCTTTAGCAGAACAAACCTGACACAGTGACACAGTCCAAAATTGACATCTTTCGCCAGCTTACGCCATTCCACTTGGCTTTCGGGATGATGTCCCATAGTTGACACCTCATAGACACTGCCTCCCTGCAGTGACAACCACTATCACATTCAAATGATTTGACCAGACACGCCAGAGGATAGTGTTATGCATAGGATGCACAGGTGATATTAACATACAGATAATATGCATGGCACACTTGTGTGACTACATAAGCTGATTTCCTAACAAGTTATACCGTAAGTCATGCAACGGCTATGTGAAGCACAAATGCAAAAGTTCATGCAAGTTCCAGGAAGCCTCATCTGACATCTCGGCACTAATCCAAGTCAATGAAAACTAAATGTGCATCCAGCAAATGTGAGCGGAGTGATGCTATTCGTTCAAAACCAAATTTCTGTTGGTTGATGTCACACTCAAAATATTACCACACACATCCTGGCATCCATTCTAATGGTTGTGAAAATGAAATTAGAACATCCTTTCGAATGCAGTGCACAAACAAGCCATAACACAAATTCAATAGTGGGTGACCGGATGGGATGTTAAACGCAATTGAGCAGAATTAACAGGGGTTCACTGAGTCCAAAGCCTGATCTCTACACGAAATGGAACACAAATTTCTAAGGGCGGGGAGTTACCTCCAATTCGGGGCCCGTACCTTTTTCTCGTCGGCGTCGAACAGTGCCTGCCCCACCACCGCCTGCGTGAGGAAAAGCGAGACGGCGAGCAGCGGGAGGCGCACTCGGCGGCGGCGCAGATTGCCCTACCGTTGATCCAGCCGCAGCCCACAGCCCCAGAGGGTGCACCTCGAGGGCGGCGGCGAAGCCGCAGAGCACGACGTCCACGGCCCAGCCGGCGCGGCCGCGGCGGGTGGACACCGCCGCCCTTCGGACCCATCGCGGCGGCGGGGAAGACGGCCTCGTTGCCCCCCATGGAAACCCAGGTTCTCGAAGCGTCTCACTCGCGTGCGCGTGCTCTCGCAGTCGCAATTGGTGTGGAGCGGAGTGGCTATGGACTGGAGAGCGAAGAATGGAGGAGGAGGTAGCCGCCGCCGACGCGGCGAGGCCGCCCGTGAATGAAGGCGAGGCGCCGGTTTGGGCCGGGCCGGGTCAGGTTGGGCATAACGAACGGAGATCAATGTGGGCTAAAATCATACACGCACGCCGCGCCAAATATCAATGCATGGAGAAATTACTTTATTCCAATTTTTTTTTTTGCGAAGGTACTTTATTCCAATTTGTATGTACTTGGGTACAAAAAGTTACAGGATGAGAAAAACCAAACTCAAATTTAGCATCATTGCAAAACTTCACCATGTCGACAGATGCTTAAAGCCAAAACTATTTTTTCATAGCATGACCAAAAAGAAAGGGAAAAAAAACAACTTTTCCCCCCGAAGGAAGCCCAAAGATGGCAATGACCTCATCACCAAACAAAGCCAGCATCAATCCCAAATAGGGAGTGTTCGCCACTGTATCCTTCAACAAAGAGCAATGCCATGCTTCCCAGGTAGAGCTGGGCCTCGCCAATTCAACTCCTAGCCAAGGAAAAGATCTTGCTCCTCTGAACAGAACAGGTAAACAAGCTCACCCTTGGCTGAGGCTTGGGTGACCAGCAGCGTGATGCTCACATCAAGCGTCAAATCTCATCAGAACAAAATGCCCAATACTTATGCACACGATAAAGTCTGATAATTATAAATATATCATCCAAATTAAGTAGCCACTGGACCAAGCAAAAAAGTACAAGTCGCAATCATTAAAGGACTTGACAATGGCATTGCTGCCAAAGTAGAACATGTCAAGAGTCATCTATCAAAGATGATTTGTACACACTACTAAGTTAAAAGAAGCATTTCTGGATCTTGTTACTCAGTGAGCTTCCATGCCACCTGTCCCAATTTCTCTTCTGCGTAGATGAGAATGAAACTGCATATGGCAAACAAGAAAAGGTCACACGCTAGTCCAAAGAGGAAGCATACATGAGCATTCAGTAAGCAATAGTGGAGATAGGTGGCACGGACAAATAGAAATACTCCCTACATCCTGAAAACGCGCGCGCGCGCGCACACACACACACACACAAAAGAGAGCTGCGACAAGTGCGAATCAGATGTCCTAAACGACATCAATTCCGGAATGTAGTGGGTGAGATCGAAATGGCAGTTATGCATGAACACTCGGCAAGCAACAAACATATAAGCTACTAAAGCAATACACTCGTATACATGGTCTCTGCTTCTTGAAAATCGTAAAACACAAGTAAACTAGTAACATGCACACGTGCAAGACCCCTGAGGTGACCTGCTAGTTTGCTGTAGTAATACCTAACAATTTCGATCAATGAAACAGAACTGGCTATGTTACCTGTGCTTCAACTACGTGTCAATGGAACTTGTGATTGTTCCATTCAAAGCATATAAACACAAGTATGCCATTTTTCCATTTTCCTATTTGAATGGGGACTGTTATTTGGACTCCCTAAACTGACATCAGGGCTGGAGGGCATTTTGTTCAGCGAATGGTGGATTAAAACTGACAAGACAAGAGGGAGCCCAACCCAACATCTATAAGTAAAGTCTGAATTCTCAATTCTCTGATCACATTGGGCGCCTGGATGTTGTGGAAACAGTGCAACAAATTGTGTGTTCAACACGTCGTTGTCCAGGCATCCAACGAGTGCTACAGCTAATCAACGGTCTTCTCTAGGGTCTTGCTGGTGCTAAGAGACTGGCGCAGCTTCAAGCTGTGGTCATTACACCGCTTTGCTTTCAACTAAGCTGGCATATTGAAATATATTCCCTATTCTAAAATAGAGGCACTAGGCGGAGTTGCACCGCTTTGCTTTCAACTAAGCTGTTAATTAAGTGTTTTCCCTATTTTCCTAATAAATATGTGTTAATATGCAATGTTTTCATTATTTTCTCTATAGTTATATGTTTATTTGCTAAAAGTAGAAACGCCTACGACCCCCTACTTGTCGCCTAGGCGATAAGCGGTGCTCAACCGCCCGATTAGCTCATCCACTTTTTTAAACACATGACTATCGTGCGTGTTCGAGAAAAAAAAAAGTGTTATCAACTATTGAATAGAAAAGTTAGCACCATTGACAGAAATTAGCTGTGTACATGAAGAGTCTTAGTTGCTTTTAACCGTTACTCAAGTTAATGGTGCCGTTCACCATAACATGTTAGTTGCACATGCATTGGTGATAAAACAATCTATAGAGCCCGTTCACCAAAATGACTTGTTACCAATTGCAGTTCATAGGAATATTGTAAAATGCTGCCATGGGAAACAGGGCAGTGAGAGGGTTTAAGGATCAATGACTAGGGAGCTAACAAGCAACATAAGTCTTAGACACCATTCTGGGACAAAATGTGTTACCAAATATCATGGTGGCGATCTGCTCAAACTAATCAACAAATCAGGATTTGTTATGTGTTTTACATGCTTCATAAAATCTATTTGCATTCATCATAGAACAAGCAGGAAATCAGAAAACCAGGCCATCAAAGGTATATCAAGGTTCATACCTAACTAGCACTCTACCAAAAACCAGTTTCATGGGACTCCATTAAGTAATTAATGTCTCCTGAAATGTTCAATAAGTTGTGTTTTGAATATAAAGACACTTTACCGGTAGGCTGCAAAGAATTTCCTTGAACTTTCATCTTGGTTATACCACACATCACATAAGGTGATGGAACCACAAAAAAGAAATGCTTGTGAATTAGAACAATAAAAAAGTCATGAGAACTATGGCAAAATAATCTGTCCTGCATACAACCGAACACACGCATAATGCCACGCGCGAATGTATTTTACATGTGTGCAACATAACAAATCCTACATGCAGGAAACTTAGAGGAGCACCTATCTTCTGGCCAATTAGGTTTGTTACTTCAGTTCACATCCATTTTTAACAGAAAATTAAATATAAAATTAACATAAATTAGAGGAATAACTATAACAAGAAAATAAAGTGACAATAAGAAATACATCACACGTAAAGATGCAGAGTGAAGAGTGGATACCTTGCACAACTGCCTGCATCACAGAGACACATCCCTCTCCCTTGGAAGGGTCACTACAAGTGCCATCTGTCGCGCAATTAAGAACGTTGCTAGGAACTGAAAACACAAGGCTGTGGTGTCACAGAATGCAAACACCACCCTCCATCCAAGAGATTCTGTTCCAAGGTTGAGTTGAATTGTAATGCCACGAACTGTTATATATAAGAACCAGGGGATCGCTGCATGTCGGCGGAGCGTACAATCCCTTAAGAACAATTTGTCACGTAGCAGGTTCAGATATTGTCCATATGCCAATGCTTGTATGATGATACCTAGTCCAGACGGCTATCACATGCAATTCACACACAAGCAGGCAGAGATGGATGTTAGAGATTTCTTCTATTACAAATCAAACAAAAAGCTTCCCAGGTGAATTGAGAGTGGAGATTCCAATTAGGAGCTTAAGAATCCTATTGTACTAAGCTTACAAAAAAGATAAATCATCGAAATGGCAAGCCCTCACATAAGTGGGTCCTCAAATAGAGCAAATGGCAACATGAGATGACAATATTATGACGCAGTTTCAAAGCAATAAAGAGTACCCATCACAAGATTATGAAAAGATTAGTGGGCATAGAATGTTATTATGAAGCTTCTGCGGAACCAGATTCCTCTTAAGAGTTTCAATTCATTCAGTTTTCCAAAAAGCTACTTCAACACAAAACTATGCCATGGAACCAAATCCATAGAAAAGAGTAAAAATCAACCCAAGTATTTCAATACAGAGCAGCCATAGAACCAAATTCCTAAAAATGAGTTATCACTTAACAATAGACTCAAGTACAAAATTGCAGATAACTGTAACTTCTCATACTATGTATAACTTGTATTTGAGGGGGAGGACCAACCAATACTGCTAGATTATCGCACCCTTTCAAACATGGCCGACTAAACCCCACTATTTTTTTTTCTTTTTGTGAAGTAAACCCCACCAATTAATTAACTAATTAAATCCCAACTAATTCCACGCTCTGATAGGCTGAACTGCAAATTAAGCCTGTATATTTAGCTAATCAACTAAAATATTGAACTTAGAGCAGTTAATTAGTACCAATACCTTCTTCCTCATGTACCCCTGCTTCTTCTCCTCCTTGGCAGGGGGATTAACAATGGCAATGAGGCGCTGGACGAGGCGCATCAGGCACAGCGGGACGAAAGCTGGGAGGAGCCGCTCCAAGACGTCAAAGGAGTGAAAATGGAGGGCTGCTCCGAACACGTGGACTGTGGATCCCTCGCCGCCGCAGACCCGGATCCCGAAAACCATCAGGAACAGGCCGCCGAAGAAGCCCGCCCAGGCCGTGAACAAGAAGCCGTAGAGCACGGCGTCCGTTCCCAGGCGGAAGAGGATGCGCAGGGCCGACGCCGCCTCCGCGAGCACGCGGCGCGGCAGGGAGCTCGCTGTCGTAGCCACGGCCGGCGACATGGTGACCAAGCCCTAAGCTCCCGGAGTGGGGAAAAGTGGAGTGGTACGGCGCGAGTGTGGAGTGGAGTGGAGTGAGGTTGTGCTTGTGGGGGCACGAGGGGAGCTTCGGACACGGAAGGGCGTTTTCAGGGGACCTGGTCGTGTTCTTATCAGGTTCGAGAGTAATTCCGAAATGGTATTGAAATATATATGAACTTTGAACTATAAATAAATCATTCTAAAGTCATATGATAAAATCTGAGAGAATATCTAATTTGGTCCCAGTTCCGATTGCACATGTATATCAGATTTGCATCCGTGGATTATCAGCGCAGACTGAAGGTAGGAGGAGGATTTTGCAGCTTGAGGAGTACCCATTATCTCCTTTCGCACATGTATTTGTCTGCTATCACAAGCCTTAGACTGGCCGCACCGCTGTGCGGTAAAAGCTACTGCAGGATGCTTTAGCGTTTCGGAGCGCTGCACCGGGACGCGGTAAACGGTACGCAAGTCAAGCGGACGAGCGCCCATCCGCCATTTCTAGCGTGCATACGGCGGCTCCGGTAAAGAGAGCAGGCAGAAGAGAGAGAGAAAAAAGTATATTAAAAAAAAGAAATAGTGAGGAGAGAGGAGATGGTAGTTGGAGATGGTTGAATAAAATATAAAGTAGTTAATATAGAGTATGAGATATAGAGGATGATGAATGCGGAAGAAATAAATATAGAAAAAAGAATATCGATGACCAGACTGGAATATTCCTTTTAGAGGATGCAAATAGAGTATGACGAGTGCGGACAGTCTTAGCTGATTGGCGTGACGGTGGTGGCACCGTGGCACCAGATAGGAACACGAGACCATGCAGACACAGTAACTTCAACATAGCTGCGCACCCAAATGCTTAGACTTTATCGTCTACTAGCATGCTTGGAGATCACAATGTGTCATCAAGGATCTACTCGTGATTTCTTTTCAAAAGTGATTGAACAGTTGGTCAGTCTGATCTTAATCACACTCCTCTCCTGCATGAACTATCTTGTGTATGGAACTAGTGACGCACTGACGCCTGAGAGTGCATATATAACGCCATTAAAAACATATCAAATGATAGCTACTAAACCGCGCAATATGAGAAAATACCAGTAGCATTTGTGGCAACCATTAAAGGCACATAGCAATGGCACCAAAACAAGCTAATTAAGAAAACATCAACAGAAACTTTCGTTTACATCATAAATTTTTAAAACATGACATGAGTGGTTCGAAATGATGAACGGTATACACCACTCAGTTAACAGTAGCATCTCTCGGTCCTTGTCACTCAATTAACTTCCATAGCACCAGTCCAAATTTGTTCGCGCACATATATATAGATGCCACTGAAACTGCATATGCCAAAGAAGAAACGGTCAGCAGTTTAATAGTCAATGGCAAAAATAGTTCTCAGATCAAAATGGCAGCCACTACACATCGTGCATCAGCAATGAGCAAGCAATACCGCTATCGCCTGCTTTCATCAAAAAGTGAAATACATCAATTATCACATGCATGCATAATCAAACTATGCTAATTCAAATCTCCTGAGACCATCAACCAATTCCTAGGTCTGCATAACGAAACAATCCAATCTGAATCAGAGCAGGCTTCTTTGCATGTGCTGCTATGGAACAGGCACAAGCATGAGTGGAATATGCATGACAAAGCTTTCTAAGGGAACTATGTTTTCTTTTCCTTTCGGCAAGAGAATTTAATGAGAGCAATATGAGAACTGATAATAGTTCACATTTTCACAAGAACCAAAAAAATAGTATATCCTTCCATGATCAGTTCATCTATCGTTAAATATGCAATTTTAATCTATATTAATTTATAATAAATATAAAAAATACTGGTATATCCCAAATCACACAAAGTTTGGAAAAATAGCTGACCCTGCATTCTTACTGACAAGGAAAAAAGGCACATCAACTTTTCAAAGAGGGGTGAAGAATTCAAGTATGGTGAACTGTAACATATTAGCACAAAACACACATGTTGAGCAAACTCACCTATACATGCTCAGATATGAAAAGAAAGTTATATAGGAATTTGCCAATATAGCCTAACTTCTGATCATATATTATTCTTACTAAAGAGAAAACACATCGAATCAAGAGGGTGGAATATTTAAGTACGGTGAAGCATTACATCTTAGCACATGACATACTTGCTGAACACGCTTGACTCTATATGCCCTGATAAAAAAAGGAATTAATCTTTACTCACAATATAATCCATCTGAGTTGCCAGTCATATCATGTACTAAGGTAAAGTTCTCCAATGGATCTCTTTTGCTAATAATGCCGCCTACTGGGGGCTAGATTTTCACAACCACTCTTTTTTGTTCGAGTTATGCTTTGAAACGTTCAAACTTGAAAACAGACGAGGGGAATATCCTACCCATCTCTGCTGTGTGTAAGTGCGCGCGCGTGTGTGAAAATTGTATCTTGGCAAAAGGATAACTAGGAAATATATCAGACACCCAAATCTGCATCTGCTTGGGAATCACTAATACTATTGTTTGATAATGCCCTAACTCGATTGTGTATAGACTAGTTATGTTTCCTTCATAGACAGCAACAATGAGAGCATGGCCTTGAGATAAGCACTCTTTATCATTTGCTAAAAACAAACTAAGAGAAACTTAGTACCATCTAATCATCTATGAACAAAACGCAACAAGATAATGTCCTTCTTAAAAGAATTGACAATTAAACACCACTATCATTAAACACACCTTCATCAGGCATCAGCCCAAAGAATAAACTATAGATCAAGCTAGTTTTGTATCAATATTTTTTTATTTGTGATATCCCTCGGTGTTCTGACGATGTGGTGCTAGTTGATGATAGTAGGGCAGGGGTTAATACGAAGCTAGAGCTGTGGAGGCACACGTCAGAGTCGAAGGGGTTCAGACTTAGTAGGACCAAGACCGAGTACATGAGGTGCGAGTTCAGCGCGACTAGGCGTGAGGATGGAGACGTTAGCCTCGATGGGCAAGTGGTGGGCAAGAAGGATACTTTTCGATACTTAGGGTCGATACTACAGAAGGACGGCGACATCGATGAAGATGTTAGGCATAGAATTTCAGCCGGTTGGTTGAAATGGCGTCAAGCTTCTGGCGTCCTCTGTGACAAGAGGGTGCCTCAAAAGCTGAAAGGTAAGTTTTATAGGACGGAGATTCGTCCGGCGATGCTATACGGTGCTAAATGTTGGCCTACAAAAAGGCGACATGTCCAACAGCTGAGTGTAGCAGAGATGCGTATGTTGCGTTGGTTGGCATACAAGAAGGGATCGTATCCGGAATGAAAATATCCGGGACAAGGTAGGGGTGGCACCAATTGAGGAGTAATTGGTGCAGCATCGGTTGAGATGGTTTGGACATGTCCAGCGGAGGCCTCCCGAGGGGCCGGCGCAAGGGAAAAGGGGGGGGGGGGGGGGGTTCTAAAGCGAGTCGATAATATAAAGAGAGGTAGAGGGGTCGCCCTAACCTGACTTGGGTGGAGTCGGTTAAGAGAGACTTGAAGGAGTGGAATATCTCCAAGGAGTTAGCTGTGGATAGGAGCGTTTGGAGACTTGCAATCAGCATGCCTGAACCGTGATCCTTTTGTTCCTTCTCTGTTTACCTCTAACTCTACGTTTTGCCCTGTGTCTTTTGTGTTCTCTTGTCTTTGTTTCTTGTGGGTTTCATCTCTAGCCTACCCCGACTTGCTTGGGACAAAAGGCTATGTTGTTGTTGTTGTTGTGGCACTGAAATAATTATTTTCAAGTTTATAACCGATAACTATACGGTAAGATGCCACCAAGGGAACAAGAGCACCAAATGAAGACTGGCTACTCATGCTAAGGATAAATAACTATGACTAACAGGACATATCTTGACCTGTACACTATACAGGTCAAAACAACGGTCGCCTATTATTCAACTATCATGGTGTCGGTTCGACCTTGTTATCAGGCCTGAAAATTATCAAGGCGTCAGCAGGATTAGTTGGCGAAGTTTTGGATTCAATATCTAACTAGCAACTGCCAAATTGCTGATACTTTGCTAGCTGATCATCCACAAAGTGTAAGCTATATTTCGAAAATTAAAACCTTACTGATTTTCAAGAAAGTCCTTGTATTTTAGTTTTTTTGAACGGAATCCTTGCATTTACTTGAGGAAATACAATCAAACAAACACGACACAACACAACAGAATAAAAACAAGACAGCAGCGGTCTATAGCAACAAAAATCTATAAGCTAGTTAACATGAGCTAAAACACAGATACACATTGAACATCATATATGAACGGATTGCATATGATTACTAGAAACAAATTAGCATGCACTGAGTACAGACAAAGAAAGTAGAAACACGTTTTTCGTCCAATAGAAATGGATTTTACAAGTGTACAATAGACCAAGTCCTAATTTCTGTGCGATTAGAGGAGCACCCAGCCTTTTAGCAAGTACTACATTTCATTACATGTCTGCACACATTCTTTAACAAAAGCGAACCATGTGTCCATGTCCAAATCAAAAAATAAACTGCTGTGAGCAATGATTAACATATGGGACAACCGAAAGCAGATACACACATTAATTAGTATGAAATGAATATCAAATGTAAATATGCAGAATGCAGAGTGGTTACCTCACGCATTCTAGTAGGTCAATGTCTCCCCGTCCTCTGCCCTGGGAATTGCCACTAGGATCGCCATGATTGGTACGACAACAAAGCCAACTAAAACAGAAAAAACCAACCATGCAGCGTCAAAGAGTACAGAACCCACGATCCACATGAGAGATCCCTTTCCATGAAAACCTTTCATCACACTACCAGTATGAATAAGTTTAGGTAAGAACGAGAGCACATAGAATGTGAACGCCAAGACGCCTGTGTGTTGCACGAGAGACTCTGCTCTGTTCCTTTCTGGACACTGTTCGTTATCCAACACCACAGTGACATCATCAGTGCCTCGCCCTTGCAACTATCGGAACCAACCATCACATATTCACATGCAAATCAAACAAGTAGGCAGAGATGGATGTTAGAGATAGGCTACAGCCACTACAGATACAGGTCTCACGTCTGATTTCTGAATTAATACAATTGATATTCCAATTAGGAAGTGTAGTGGTAATGCATGCATCCTACCGTACCAAGTTAAACACAACATATATGGTAGAGCATTCCAAATCTTCATATATTGAAGTTCATCAATGGAACAAAAGGCAACCACTAGATGGCAAGGTTGTGAAGCAATTTAGAAAGATTGTGGGCAGAAACCACCAATTTGAACTAGTACACACTGTTTTTTTTTTTAAGATAAAGAACAAGTACACACTGGTACTAGATAGCTATCATGGAACAGAACTCCTGTAAGGAATTAAAAAAGAAAGATCCTAGAAATATATCATGTTCATGACATCGGACTCCGAGTACGAGTGTTGAATCAGCTAAAATACAAGATAACTAGAGGGCGACCAAATACAATTGTAAAATTTCTCATTTTACGTTCAATTTGTTGGGGAGGAAAAGGAACAAAAGTTGCAATGCCATTTCAGCACAAGATTAAGCAAAAATAATTCCCATACCAAATATTACCGAGAACTTAACTAGCTGATTCTGGGCGGATTTATGCTCGCATAACGTGGATGGCGCCATAAAAGACACAAATTGAACTAATCCAAGCAAAAGGGAAACAGAGGTGTTTAGCATCAATACCTTCTCCTTCCTCTCCTTCTCCTTGTTCACCTCGAACTCAAGATGGTGGCCAAGGCGCTTCGTGTACAGCAGGAAGAAAGCCGGCGAGAGCGGCAACAGGACGTACTTGGCGACCGCGACGAGCGAGTAGCCGGCTGCCTCCACGGCGGAGCCCTCCCCAAAGGCCCAGCGCCCGAGGACCCCGAGGACGCCGCCGCCGAAGCCGCCAACCCAGGCCACGGTTAGGAAGCCGTAGACCACGGCGTCCGGGCCGTAGCGGAGGAAAAGGACGTGCAGGTCCCTCGCCGCAGCCGCAGCCGCAGCCGCCACCTTCTTCAGGAGCGAGCGGCACGGACGCATCGCCAGCGTCGCTGCTGCGGCCGGCCGCACTGGAACCCTAACCCCTCGCCCTCGAAGCATCGCTCAGAGCGCGCAGCGTGAGTGCAGTGGAGCGGCCGGACCTGTGGGTTGGTGGGGAGTGGGGGCTTCGGCCGGAGAAGAGAAGCTTCGGGACTTCTAAGTGGGGCGGGTTGTTATCGGGTTTTGAGATGGCGCAGTGACGAAACCCGTCTCGTTCCACGTGCACTATTCTAGTACTCCCCCCCACCCCCCCTCCGTCCCAGTTTACTCGTCATTCTAGCGCCTCATCCAGTTTTCACAAAATAATTGTCATTCTCACTTCTCGATGCATCTTTCTCTCTTTCCAATACACCTCTATCTCTATCTCTCTCCTTCTCGTTTTCTGCGCACCTCTTTTACCAACTTTTTTTAATCTCCGTGCCGAGGCTAAAACGACAATTATTTTGGGACGGAGAGAGTATTTGCTAACTGAGCAATCTACTCCCTTCGGATATCAAAATAAATTTGTTTAAATTTGAACTCTTTTTTTGCGACGATAAATTTGAACTCTGTTCTAATGTCAGCAATTTGAACTAGTTTACTCCCTGCATTTTGTTTCACCTAGAACCGGTAGTGGTACCAGTTTCTTGAAGCAATTTGCCTTCAGTCACCAATAACTTTGCAAATAGTGTTTGTATTATAATTATGAGCGTGCACTATGAGACAACTACATCACAAATCGAGTGGAAATATCACGATCGTGTTAATCTTTTCACAACTTTGATTCATGTTCTTGCAATCTAAGAACAATCGTGTGGTCACTCCTCCCTTGTTCACCACCTACCTCCATTATTTTTCAAAACGAAAAACCAGCAATAGTCTTGCTCGTTTTTGTATATTTACTATAAAACTATTTTTAGACGAAAGGCCTTGGCCCTGCTTTATTGAAAGCAAATTTTGTCCACTGGGGTTACCAGTTTACACGGAAGTGAACGGTTACATCGCAAAAAGAGAGGGCAAGAAACATTATGCTCCTCTAAACATAGCTCTATCACTGCAGTCTACTTAACTCTACTCCTCACACAGAAAGTTAACACACAGGGGTACATCAATATTCTTAAGCTTGTCATCAGAACAACGAAACACATCACTAGCCTATTCCAGTTGGAGTGGGATTGCTGGAATTCTTCAGCTGCAGATTCTTGATTATCTTCTTAAGCTTTGCTTCCACGTCCTTCATCTTCGATCGACCTTCTTCCTTAGTGAGTATACTCCATCGCTGCATCATATACAAAGCTTTGTAAGCGGCGGAGATAGGAGTGGAGATGACCTTGTCGTTGAAGACCAGGTCATTTCTCATAAGCCATAACGTCCATGAACAAGCTGCTAAGATAAAAAGGTTAGTTTGTCTGTCATGATTATTATGGTTTGTTATTAACATATCTCTATAGTTTGTCAGAGAACAAGGTACAGACAGCCAATTTCCAACATCTCTCATCACACACCATAGGTAAGCTGCCACTGGGCAAGTGAATATAATATGGTTAGCTGTCTCCACACATTTTACATTCCTTTGGTCCCTTCCATTTCTTCTTGATTAGTTGATCACAGGATTGAATCCTGTTTTTATGTAGTTGCCACAGAAATATTCTGATTTTCGTCGGGATTTTTAGGTGCCATATCTCTTTCATGTCTATATCCACCACTCCCGGGTGCAAAATGGCTCTGTACAGCGACGATGTTGTGAACTGGCCTGATTTTTCAAGTGCCCATTTCACTGAATCTGCTTCTTCGGTTAGATTAACATTTTCCAGTTTTTCCATTAAGCTTGACCACTCTTCCAGTTCAGCTTCAGTCAGGTTTCTTCTGAATTCAATCTCTGGTGTGCCTTGGAAGAGTGTTTGATAAACTGTGCTGTCTGGATATCTGCATTTTTTGTATAGATTCGGATATGAAATCTTCAAGGGGCACTGGCTCAACCAGCAGTCAGTCCAGAGTTTAGTCTTTTTACCATTGCCCACTATGTACACAGCACCTCTACTAAAAAGATGTTTAACTGAGTGTAGACCTCTCCAGAATTGTGATGAGTTTACACCTCTACTATCAAAGAAGCTGGCTTCCCCCATGTATTTGGTTCTCAGCAGGTTACAACATAGATTTTGCACCCCATTTTCTAACTTGAAAATCCACTTATTCAGCAGACAAGCATTCATGGTCTTTGTTTCAGTAAAACCCAGTCCTCCAAACTCTTTCAAAGTAGCCAAAACATCCCACTTGATCATATGATACTTCTTTTTATTGTTTTGCCCATGCCAATAGAAGTCAGCTTTATCTTTATTCATCTGGTGATGTATGCCATCTTGTAGCAGATAGATTCCCATTGTGTAATTAGGTGTTGAGCTCATGCTGGATTGTATGAGGATAGATTTCCCTCCATAGGATATGATTTGGCTTTGCCAGGTGGGAAGTCTCTTCTGCACTTTTATGTTGATGTATCTAAATTCTCCTGTATGGAGTTGTACATTACTGACAGGGACACCCAAATACTTGATTGGCAGTTTCCCAACATTGCAGTTGAAAATGGAAGCAACTCTATCTCTTTCAGTGTCGTCTGCACCAACAACAAACACTTCACTCTTTAAATAATTGATCTTAAGGCCCGACATTTTTTCAAAACAGTATAGGAGGAATTTTGTATTTGTAATCACCTGATCATCCATCTCTATAAAAATGATGGTATCATCTGCGTATTGCAGATGGGTTAAACCACCCTGAACTAGTTGAGGTATCAATCCTCTAATAACTCCTTGTTCCTTAGCTCTAGTCAACATAGCATCAAGTGCATCCCCAATTAGATTGAAGAGAAGGGGGGATAGTGGATCTCCTTGTCCGACACCCTTAAAAGTTCTAAAATACTTTCCTAGCTCTCCATTTATGTTCACACAAACTCTACCATTTTCAACTATCTATTGGATCCATGATATCCATTTTCCAGGGAAGTGTTTCCTTCTCATTATTTCTGTCAAGAAACTCCATTGTACTTTGTCGTAAGCCTTTTCAAAATCAAGTTTCAGAATAATACCTCTTTGTTTCTTAACTCTGAGCTCATGTAATGTTTCATGTAGCACCACTATGCCATCAAGTATACTTTTGCCTGGTATAAAGGCTGTTTGATTCCCACTGATAATACTTTCAGCCACACTTGTCAATCTCAAAGTGACTACCTTGGTAAAAATTTTGTAGTCAACATTTATCATGCATAATGGTCAGTATTGCCTTATGTTGTTAGCCTCTTTCAGTTTAGGGATGAGGGTAATAACTCCATAATTAAGCCTACTGATATTCAGATCACCTCTATAAAAAGCATTGAACATCTCCATAAAATATTCCTTCAGGTGGGGCCAAAAAGCTTTGTAGAAGTCTATAGTCAGACCATCTGGGCCTGGGGCTGTGTTTGGTTTCATTTGCCCAATGGCTGTTTCGATTTCCTCCATTGTGAAAGGTTTAATTAAGAGCTCTGCCTCAGCTTCTGTTAGAGACCCATTATCAGTCCAAATGTCTTGGCTTAAAGATATGTCCATTCTGTCTTCTTTACCAAATAGTGTCTTATAGAAACTCTCAATGTGATTTTGCAGCTCTTTCTTGTCTGTAATTTCCTCATCACCATCTTCCAGATTAAAAATAGAACATTTCCTTTTCCTTCCATTAGCAATGCCATGAAAATATCCAGTGTTGGCATCTCCCTTCAACAGCCATGTTTGTCCACTTCTTCTTTGCCACACTAACTCTTCGTAAGTATAAATCCTCTCTAGTTTTGTTTCCAGGTAGTATCTGTGCTCCCATTCTTCTGGGGTTAATTCTTGGTTCTCACTTTTGTCATCAATCTCTTCAATTTTGTTTTTGAGTTCAGCTTTATCTCTCTTCATTTGGGCTTCTAGGTTGGCGCTCCATCCTTTACTACTTTTCCTGATGTAGCTTTTTAGTTCTTTCCAGAACTCCTGTATGTCTTTCCCATCTCTATTAGGCCACTTCTTTAAAATCATCTCTTTATATTCTGGTATGGTTAACCAGGCTGCTTCAAATCTGAAGATATGAGTTTTGTTGTTGACATAGCCTTCAGGTTGGAGAATCATAGGGTTATGGTCTGAACCAACTCTCATCAAACTTCTCAAGATTGCCTTGGGGTAGTGAGTTTCCCAATTGACAGTCATTAGAACTCTGTCCAAGGTGCACTGAACTGGATTGCTTTGCTTGTTTGACCAAGTAAATTTACTGCCATTTCTGGTTAGCTCTCTAAGAGAACAGTCTGCAATGAAAGCATTAAACATTTGCATCCATGTATGATTTGGGTTCTCAGTTGATTTTTCATAGTCAAATCTGATGAAGTTAAAATCACCTCCAACCAAACTTGGGTATTGAGATCTCTGTAATTTCTGGAATAACTCTTGGAGAAAAGCAGGTTTCTTGTCTTCTTGGACCGGCCCATATACATTAATTACTTCCCAAGTAAATTTATCTTTTCTGTTCTCGATGGTAATGCTAGAGAAAAAATGTCCTGTGTCCATCTCTATTGCATCATAGTCTCCCTGTTTAACTCCAGTAAGAGTGCCTCCTGAATGACCCTGAGAAGGTGTCCAGTTCCAAGAGAAAGGTTGTCCTCTTACCAAATTATTCAGCTCACTTCTAGTGAAATCCTGTTTGATGGTTTCCTGTAGACAAATCACCTCTACATTATGCTGAGAGATAATTTCTTTTAGCTGACCCCTTCTGCCCTCACCACCTAGTCCTCTGATATTCCAGAAAATTATCGACATTATTTATGTTGTTTTGGAGGGGACACCCTCCTCTTCCTGATCACTTTTCTGGGCTTATGTTTTATACCTCTACCATCAGATTCTGGAGAAGACATTATCTCTATTTCCTCATTCCTCTGAAGATCTTTAGCTTGTATTGATCCAATCTCTATGTCAGACTTTGCTTGATCTGATGTTTTGCATACCTCTATCTTTTTCTTTTTCTCAATCTCTATTTTCTTCTTTGTTTCAGCAATTGCAGCCTGGGCTGCTTCTTGTGCTTGGAGAGTAGTAATAATTTCAAAAGCAGAAACATCATTGTTACCGATGACTAAACCACTACTTTCACCAATTTTTATTAAAACAGAAGGATCAACAGAATTGAAAACAGAAAAGGTATTTTTACCTGGGTGGTAATCATTCTTGTCTTTCAATTTCTCTGCCTTCTCAAGCATGCTGATCCCATCATCCTTAGCTCTATTACTGTGCCTCTTCGCCACTGTTGGTTCTTTCTTTCTTATCACTGGAGAGCGTTCTCCCTCATTTATGACTTGTGATCCCATCTCATTATCCTGTGTTTGTATGGCCTCTATGATCTGGTTTTTCACTTCAGTAGATGGGGAGAAGTTGAAGAAAGGAGCTAGAGTATTTGCTCTTTCTTCAAAGATTTTGTCAATCCTCTGCATTTCCATCCTCTCCTTTTCTATTGGATCTGGTTCATAGTCCACCATCTCTTCTTCCTGACTATCATCCACAGGAGATTTTCCTTCCTGGGGCATGTCAGGCATAGCAGCATCTTCAGCATCCTGGTTTTCCTTGTTCACCTCTTTCTCATTATCAGGTAAGTCCCCCTTTTCCTCATAGCTCATGTGACGTTTACCTTGGTGCTCGATTGGCCCCCAGAAGGACCCAACTCAATGTTCATTTGTTGGGCCAGTTTCATGAAAGCAGGAGGATGGTCCTGGTCCAGATCATCGTATTCATCATCATCTTCAGTATCTTTGTCTTTGTGTCTATCAAACTTGGATGGTTGTTTTGATGGGGGTGGCGGTTTGGATTTTGTTAAAGAAAATTTCTGTTTCGCCTCTGAACTCTTTAGCACTTCTAATGTCCATCTTAATTCTGATAGGTCCAGATCTGTCAAGACTCTGGAGATCAATTTCACGAGGGTCACCCACAATGTAGGACAATTCTCTGACTACCTCTTCAGTTCTGGCCTTTGGATGCCAATTGTAAGCTCTGACCCAAACAGTTTCCAGGACTGAGGTAGTGTCTGCAGCTCTTTCTGTTGATACCACAGACGCTACGATGGGTGCTGTTCCAAAACCAAAGCTTTTGATCCTGGTCAATTGGAACCTTGTATCTTCATTGGCAAAAGTAATCAGAAAATCTTTGTCACTAATAGCTCTCAGTTTCCACATTTTCTTGTTCTTGAATTGATAGTTCAGCTCTTTTTCCACATCCTCCACAGAACACTCTCCTTCTAAAATTGTTAGCAGGCCTACGGATCATAAAACCATTAGCTATATTTTGAACTAATCATAAAACGTTATGCACTACGGATCTTTTAGAAGGCCGAGATGGATGAATCCTCATGTTTGTGTGGACATCAATCAGATTAGCAGAACATGATGTGAAGATATACAACCATCTTTAATCATCTTATACGCTCTTATATTCTTATGCCTATTTGAGCTCCACTTTTGGCGCACTGGCTGTCGTTTGCTGTTTGCACATGGCCACGTAACGATTGAGAACACAACAGAATCATATACACGGCACCAATACCATTCATAATATTGATCTCTCCAGCAGGCAACAAGCAAAAAGGTACCCGTAGCATTTGTCGCAGCATAGGCACTTCACAATAGCAGCTTAGCAACCTAACGTGAACAGAAAAACTTCCAGTGCTTGCGGTACCTCTTTGAATATGTTCGTGTGCAGAAACTGCCAAAGGAAAGAAGGAAAAAGGTCAGAAATTCTCCAATCAAGGAATCATCAGTCAAATAATAGTTAGGATCAAAATGGCAGCCAAACGTTTTAAGTGGCCAATAACACAGAAACAACAGATACAAAGATATTGTATGCGCCTATCGCTTTTGGTTCTCATAATCGCATATTGCACATGCCCACGAATCAAATTCAAAGCTCCTGCGATCATTCAACATCTACAAGTACCAAATGCCAGGAGCACAAAATTTCAAACGCAATTGTGTAACTACACTATTACAGGTACAGAAATTACACATCAAAAGAACATTGTCTGCAAATAGTGGCATATGCTTCTACTGCAAAATTCCATGATGGAGAAAATAAGGAAAGAATGAATAAGTTGGGGATACATTACGTTCAACACATGGACTACAGCTGCTAATATACTTCCTAACCCCATACACATCTAAAAGTTAATGCAAAAATGTTTTTACCAGTAAGTTTTTCTGGAGACAGTGTTCAAGAACAATCATCCTGAAACACAATACGTCATGAACCAAATAAAATAGCATCTAACCAGTGTAAAAATGATATCTAAAATGTCTTAAAGCCAGCGATTTTACCGAATAGCCAAACTTGTGGTCCTATGCTCTGCTGTAGAAAGAAACCATAGTTGGCACATCAAAATTTCAAGAGAAAAGTCTAATTTGCCTCCCCCAACTATTAGGGGTAGCGCAACTTTCACCCTGAACTATAAAACCGGGTATTCGCAGTCCTCCAACTATAGGGGTGGGTGCAATTTGACTCCTCCGGCGGTTTTGAAGGCGGTTTTGTCCTACGTGGCACAGTGGGGCCCACATGTCAGGGCCACGTCACCTTTTCTTTTCTTTTCTCTTTTTTCTCCCTCTCTTCTTCTCTTCTTCTTTTTCCTACCTCTCCCCTACCCCCGACGCCGCTCGTCACTCCAGCGCCCGCTCCAATCACCGCACCGCCATGGACTCTCCTCCCCCTCCCCTCAGCCCTCCATACCCGGCCCCGTCCTCTCCACCTCCTCGTCCTCGCCGCGGAATCCTCGACCCGTAGTTCCGCCGGCGCCGCCTCGCCATCCTCGCCGCTGCCAATAACGGCGGGTCGTACCACCACTTCGAGGCCGCCGCCCTCGTCGGCTTCTCCTACAGGCTCGAGGACGCGCGCGACGGGACCGAGAGCGCTCACGTCGTCAAGACCTCTCCATGGCCGCGGCCCCACCTCCGAATTTGCCCGGGTCCCTTGGACGCGCTCGAGCCCGTGGCCTCGCGCGACGGCCTCGTCGTCCTCCGCCTTCGCGGAGCAGCTCCGCGCCGCCCACGCCAGTGAGATCCGCGACCTCGAGGAGCGCAGCAGCCCGCCGCCTCGCGGGCCGCACGTCTCCGGCCTCAACGCCACCCACTTCCTCACCGCCATGCGCCACGCCGGCCTCCACCTCTCCATCCTCAACGCCACAGGTCGAATCCATGAGGGCCGCCGGATGGGATCTCGCAGCGGCGGCAGCCGCCGTGCACCCCGGCGCCAGGCTGCCTCACGCACTGGGTGCGGCCGCGCAATGGACGAGATGAGGATTGGGGACGACCCGCCGGAGTTGGACGGCAACATCTGCGGCGGGTGGACGCGATGGCGGGTCCTCCCTGCGACTTTGCGGGTGCGGTGGCGGGGGGGGAAGCGACTGCGCCTGCGGGTGCGGCGGCGGGGAAGGGAAGCGACGGCGGGGGAGGCGGACGCGGGAGCGGCGGCGTCGCCGTCCTTGGAGCAGCGCTGAGGAGGCAGAGAGAGAGAGAGAAGAGAAGAGAGAGGGAAAAAAAAAAAGAGAGAAAAGAAAAGAAAAGATGACGTGGCCCTGACATGTGGGCCCCACTATGCACGTAGGACAAAACCGCCTTCAAAACCGCCGGAGGAGTCCAAATTGCACCCACCCCTATAGTTGGAGGACTGCGGATACCGGTTTTATAGTTCAGGGTGAAATTGCGCTACCCCTAATAGTTGGGGGAGGCAAATTAGACTTTTCTCAAATTTCAAAGTCTATTGGAATTTACATATGGCACAGCGTGACAATGTACAACATAAGACATGAGTATATAACACGTGTTGAGCACACATGACTACGTCCATATTTAATTTGAGATGCCACTGTACATAATGCCGTGGGACTTTATTTTCTTTGTTAATAATAGAGCGGGAAATCCCCTCTCTTTTTTTTTGAAAATACCCCATATTAAACCAAGAGGTAAAGCGCCTGAGGAACGGTTCAAGGGATCAACAACATGGGCTGGGCGAGTAGCATCACTTCAAGCTACCCAAGCTATGCTCAGTCTTTGTGTAGAGAAATTTGGATATGTAGCATATAGATACACGCTTCAATCCTGCTAAAAATTAAGGAGCTAATGCAGCCACCTAGACGCCTACTGTGAGCCTTGTCCATAGTAGGGTCCTACAGGAGTTCCTGTTTCTTCTATTTTCCTCAATTTGTAATTTTTTCAACACCTTTTATTTGAAGTATGCTTTAACTTCATTTGAACTGTTGTGTTAAGCACACATAGACAACTAAACAAGCATGCTTTAACTTCATTTGAACTGCTGTATTCAGCACACATAAACAACTAAACAAGCAGGACATGTGCAAACAAGTTAAGACGATGACGGAAGAATTTTATCCATTTTAGCTCAAGTAAAATTATGGGGCTTCTTCAATGCCACTTTTAACAAATAAAAAATAGAGATGATGAACGCATCACCACAGAAATCTAAATGTGGTTCCTTCGTATACAGCAATAAATGAAGATTTTTAGTTTACTTGAATGAGAACTCTTATTATCAGCAAAATATGAGTTGAAAAACTTTAGGACTTACAGAAAAAAGGAAGTACAAGAAAAATATAGTTCTCTCTCAAAAGGAAATAAAAAATAAATATTTCTCTTTAGATGTACATGCATGATGCATCTGTGCCAAGAACAATCTACCGATCTAGTTTTGTCAATAAGGATACAGTACAACTAAACCAAGGGGAAAAGGATAATAAGATGTTGTACAAAGTATGGAGAGCAAGAAACATCAAGTCTTAGACACCATTCTGAGATGAAACTAAGTTACCAATTATCATGTTTGGTATCAGTTCAAACTGATTATCAGCCTGGATTTGTTATTGTTACAAGATTTTGGTTAATTTTATCTGAGAACATGCAGCAATAGAAAACTTATTGGTTATAAAGGTAAATAAAAGGTTATACTAACAAGCATGGACCAAATTAGTAACACTTTTTTTTTTTGAAGAGAAAAGTTAGTAACACTTCAGTAAGTAACCCAACAAGATGTATCATTGGTAATGGTAGCATCCCACACTCCTGTGTATAGAAATGTATTTGTTTAATGCCAAATAAATTTCATGCATTTTTATTTGTGGTTATACTTGCATGGCATAAAAACAAGAAAAAATGATGGTGTACAAATTCACCCCTTGGATTACAAATGAACATGTATGATCCTACGAAAATTGATTTATGTCTACAGGCACAGCAGCTTCTAACTGGTGAATAATTAAATGAGCGTCCAGATTTTCACCAACTACTTCCAGTTTCCACTACTTTAGTTTTACAGTAATATTTTAACAGAAAGCTAAACGGACCAATAACAAAAACCAAACAGGAAATATTGAATAAAGTGGCAACTCTGAAGAATCAAGATAACAAGGAATAACTAGTGAGAAATATAGTCACCATGCACAATGACAAGTTGATACCTGCACACTCAGTGTATCACATTATTCCGATCCTTCACCCTGGGAGCCGCCACCAAAATCACCAAGTTATGCACCAAAAATACTATTGAAATAGCAAGACCCAAGCATGCGACGTCATCCGGTAGATTCTTCAGAGTGTTTCATTGTAACAGCAAGAAACATAAGCTGATACATGGGCACGGATGGGGGCCAATTTGAAGCCCTCGGGTCACAGGGTATGTTCTCTGTTCCTCTTTGGAAGTTGTTCACTGTCAGACGCTGACGAGATGACACGGCTGCTTTCTGGCTATCGCAACCGATTATCACAAATTCACATGCAAATCACAGAGTACACAAATAATTGGAGTTAGATACAGCTGCAGAGAATGATTCCTCTTCTGAATCAAAAAAAAAAAAAGATTCGCGTGCATGAACAGGGAGGTGATATTCCAATCAGGAGAGAACTTATGCCTCCTATTTATTAAGCTAAAAGACAATAAAAAGGAAGCAGACTTTAATGGAACAAAAAGAAACCACCAAATGACTATGACGCCGTTCCTAAAGCGATAGCTTCAGTAATTTGAGAAGTCAGTCACACACATTGGTATTCAACAGCGTGCTACAGTGTAACCAGACTTCTCTAGAGCATAGTGCTGTAATGGAATCAGACTCCATGATGAGTTAGAAATCATCTAAAATACAGAGAGGAGACAATTGTAAAATTTTTTGAGATTAGCTTTGATTTGAAGGGAAGCAAAAGAGCAACACTGGGTAATGACGCCATTTGAAGCATCTTCCCATTTCAAACTCTATCAAGCATATTTCACTAAATAAGTTGCTGAAACGTTCTAGCAATACAAAACAAGCTGCATCGAGTTTGCTATACAATCTGATAGCCTGATTTATAGTAAAGCTAAAAATGACTTCAGGGGCACTTGCACATAGTAGACATTAAAGATAACTGGCTATTATTTGATCAAATTTAATCTGAACAACATCTAGAACATAAAGACTCATTCAAAGTTCAGCTATGCCATGATTGGCAAGCTTTTCACAATACATCAGCTTGAACAAACTAGGGTACACATCTGTATGATGGATGACTTAACTTCAGTTTGTTACAGGCAATCATGCACGGACAATTAGTAAAACCAATATTTTTGGTAGAAAATGTCTAATTTACAAACAGAAAAACAGGCATGCAAAGGGAAGTCAGAAGATGTTAACATGTCTACTGATAGCAAAGAAAAGAAAAGAAAAGTAAACCACCTGTCTCTGCAATGAACTGCCTAGCATTGGACAAGCCAAATATTATGTTTGATTCAGAGTCTTTCTTAGGCCCAATCAAACAAGTCATCGTGCAGCCCTCTAAACCAGACGACAGATCCGACTAGAAAAAAGATAGACTGCAGAAAATTGCAAAGTTACACATTTTAGAGTCTGTAAATAGAAGAACAAAAGGCAGCATAATATTAGGTGAGCAGTTCTTTAGGCAGTTTAATAAATGATTCAAACTGCACGAACTTTACTGGGTGCACAGCAATATTGCAGAGCTAAAGTGGAACTGGATTTCCCAAAAATGTTTCATTTACTTTTTGAAATAGCACAGGACTAAGGCCCTAGCTGAGTTAGCTAAGTGGCCCTAGTAGCACTCCTCAGGTCCTCGGTTCAACTCTCCGCAGGAGGAAATTTCAGGCTGAGGTTCAAAAAATCCCCTCGTCTGTCCCACAGCCAAAGCACAGGACTAATGCCCTGCCCAGGTCGTTGGTCGTTCTCATACGGGCTACAAATTGTCACTGCGTAAGGGTGAGGCAGGGGTTCGGGGGTTTCCTCATCAGTGATCTGATAAGCAAACAATTGTATTTTGAAGAAAAAAAGGCAGCTCTAGATTATGAAACTTTCACTAAGCAAGTCCCTGATCTGATAGGTGGGCAATGAAGCTCACATACACATTTAGCTCATCAACGAAACAAAAGGAATTGATCCAGCAACATCAGTGATCCATACCTTCCCTCTCTTCCTTTTCTCCCTCCTCCCTCTCCTCCTTGACAAAGATGAGATGTACTGATACATACCTATAAGATATAAGAAACAGCCAATGACATATATCATCCTCAACTGTAAGCAATCTGAAAACTTTTTGAAGGAAACTAAGGCAACTCCTTTGGAGATTGCCTGCAATCTGAAACTTTATGCTGCACCGGAAGGAGCCGTTAGAGAAATTATCTCTAGATTTGTAACTATTGTACCATGATAAGTGCATGCCAGCTACGCAGTGCAAATAATATTGCTAGATTACAAACTAAATTATTTACTACGTTACACCATTATGTCCAGACGAGCAAAACAATCAAGCAACTAGTCCCGGTTATATCTTGAGATCAGCTTATGGTAATACATGTGCGTTGAAACCTAAGCAAATGTATATTGGTAATATACATTAGAGAGAAGAGAGGCAATATTTGGGATATTACAGTTTATAAATCAATTCACTAAAACCTATATCAAACGAAGCATGGCAAACATTTAAATGTTAGATTAATCAAGAAAATCTGCATTTATGAGGACTAGTCCATGCATGCAAGAAACAAAATAAAATCATAAATGCATGGGTGATGACTTCAAACTTAATGGTAAGCAAAGTGGTGTATACCCTAGAAAAACATTGGCATGCACAGATGACAGATAATGTTTTTTTTTTGAGGGAAAAACAGTAGGGGAAACCCTTACTGGATGACAGACAGTGTTAAGAAAACTAGAATGCGAGTGGATGTTTTTTGGTGCTGCTGGAGCTGTAGTTTTTCTGGTTTATTGCTTGAAATATATATGCCTAAACAAACTACCTCACGGTGATGGTAATCGTTTTTCTTTTAAGGAAGGTGATGGTAATCGTGGCCGGGGATCCAGGCCGAGTGGCCAAACAAACTGGCCATAGTGGCCGCACTACCAGGCCTACATGCCTGAAGACTCAGACAAGCTGCTAACTGATGGTTGCCAGTCACTCTACGGCTAACTGACGCTAGCTGAAGACAGAAACTACTGACAGACTCAAAACAGGAACTGAAACTGAAACTAACACAAGGCATTATCTAACAGAAAATACAGCATTAAAAAACAAGGAAACCTTTGGTACACAACTGTGTGTTGCAATAAAAAACTTCAATATATAACTAACGACCATGCCTGGATTTTCCCCTAAAAAGTCATACCTGGATTAAAAGCATATATACTATATGCTTCTAGCGGAATGTCACAATATTAGGTAAGCATGCAGCATAAAAATTTTATAGAGCAATTTTGCCCAGGTACCCCCTTTCCATTTGAAATTTTGTTTCAGTCCTACACAATTATGGAGGAACAAAAAACCAGGATGCTACGCAAAATGAGAAGAGAAAAAACATGTTCACGTCCACAAAGAAAGGAAAAGTAAGAAAACCCTGGCCTTTGCAATGAAAGAGTTATGTTAGTCCAGCATTGGACAAGGTTAAAACTGTACTTCGTTTAGAGTCTTATAAAGAATACTTAGATTACTTGGCTATCTACCCATTATAATACAGATGGGTTTGATGCATGGGATGGTATCTGTGCTCACCCGCCGTTTGCATGATGCACTTAGGATCAATGCTAATGTTCTGGTCCATGAAAAGTTTACATGAAAAAAAAATCAGACCAAGTTCAGATTTCCTGTGAACGTCAAGTGCTGTGTTGACACACAATTACATACACAGTGAAGACAGAAGAGATGCATTGGCAAACATCAAAAGGACAAAAAAAACAACAAATTGTATCATACCCAATCCCAAGGAAGCTGAAGCTTTCTGCTGCAGTGGAAGGAATCATTGGAGAAATAATCTCTCTATGTATAATTATTAGATATGTACCATACTGAAAACACGTCAACTACCTTACGCCCACGTTTTCCTAAACGGTTTTAGACGGCCGTCTAAACGCGTTTAGACGCTAAACGGCACCTTACCGTGTAGTTCTATTAGGGGGGTGGAGTCATGAATAACATCTGGGAACGTTTTAGACGGTCAAAAACGGTTTGAGACGGGCGAAACGGGGTAAACGGGACGGCAGCGAAACGTATCTGGACGGCGTCTCGTCCGTTTCACGCGCCGTCTTCGCGATGGCAGCGCCAAATCGAGCAGGCGGGAGTCCGCGGCGGGAAGGGAAAAGGGAAGCGGGACTTCTGGGCGGGCAATCGATTAATTTTGGCATCGGTATAAATCGTGGAAGGTATGTTCAGAACTTCAGATTATGCAAGGTATGTTCACTTCTCTCATTTTCACTTGTAAAATTGTCATTCAGACATGTAAAACTGCCATGGATACATGTAAAATTGGTAAAAACTATACTTCAGTAACCTAACCGTTTAATCCGTCTAGACTCCGTTTAAACGCCGTCTAAACAGGCTAAACGCTAAACGGAGGGTCACTGCCCGTCTACCGTTTAGCGTCTACCAAAACGTGGCCTTACGCCAACACTGCTAATAACAAACTAAACTATTTCCTACAAGACACCATCAGAAAGAGATTCTATATTCAAATGCAGAATAAAAAAAATCTGGCAACTATTAGGGTATCTTGAGGTCAAATAATGGGAACACGTGTGCAAGGTACTTTGCAAATGAGGTTAACACGAAAGCATGTTGGTAATCAGAGCAGAGTGGCCTTATTTGGCCAATAACATTTCAAAATAATTCAATAAAACTTATACCAACTGAAGCATGGCAAGCATAAAAGTGTTGGAATACTCAAGCACATCCGCATTGATAAAGAATAGCGCATATCGAAAACAAAATAAAATCAGCCAATGCAACTTCAAATAATGGTAAGCAAGTGAGAGTGAGAAACTGAAAATAGTTGGTGTGCAAGTCAAAGGAACCCCCTCTACTCAGGTTTTGGATGATGAATAAGCTAGATAAGGCAGAACCAAGGAAAAAATGTCAAAAAGTTAGAGTTCTAATAACCCTCAGTCCAGATCCTCTTCCCGGTGCAAGCTGCTTCATCAGTGCCAGTTGAAGATGACCAGACAGAAGATAATGCTGTTGGTTGGTGATACAGTTGACATATTTGCTGGTTCCTGCCATGTTCCACCCCTTCGGGTTGGGCTCTATCAATACATCCTTTCTGATTCTGGCTATCGCAGCCGCCATCGGCCATTGCATGCAAATAATTCCAGGAGTACATAATTAGATATTGATGGGCAAGAATACTGCACACAGGTAGACTATTGGTGTTTAGTTGGTAGTTCATGCGTAGCACTGTAGTCATATCAAATAATTTAAGTAGCTAAGAAGAAAATAATGAGAGCTCAGGACACATCTATTCAGCCGTTTGGTACGATTCTTAATGAGCTCTCATAATGCATTTGGTCATTTGGAGATTGCACACCTTTCCTCCAAGTCCAAGGTAATATGAATACTGAGTATGAAGTGCAAGTCATCACCCCAAGCCAGTAAGGAGCGAGACTTTGGTAGGCAGAGACTATACCACAGAAAAACTAGTGTCAATTTAAAGGGTGATTGAAGAAAGCAACAGCAGAGCAGATCAATATCTAAGGTGCCGTTTCATACATGACCAAGAAACCCAACTTACAAATTCAGGACACCATTCACATAGGGTAATCCTGCCACAAGATTCACAGATTCAAGCAAAATTATGGGGGAAAGGGAAGGGAATTCTAGCGCCATACCTCTCCATCGACAACGACCTGGGCCCACTGTCTCTGCATCCTGCTGCACACGAACAGCGGTACGAAGGCCCTACCAACAGCCGCCACGGTGGATTTGCCGCCGCCAGCCCAGTGGTCGACGACCACGGGGATGTTGCCAGTGAGGGCCGCCCGCACCAAGCCGAGGAATTATGGAACGCCGCGGCGGCGGGAAATCACTGACGATTCCATACGCCACCCGGCCGATTCCTGGAACCGCCGACGCCTCTCCGCCAACTCCCAACTCCATGGAGTAGCCGATGCCTCTCGGCCTCCATGGATTGCGGCCGCTGCGAAGGCTTCGCTGCCGAGTGCCGACAGCTCTGCTTCGTGGATATCCGCGGAAACCCCGGATTCCAGCAGCCCCAGGAGCCGCCATCACCAACTCCCGAAGCAGCGGCCTAGACGCCGCCTCCTTTTCCTCCATTGGGAACCTGGGTTTCATGTGCCTCTCCACCTCTCTCCGCTTGCGCGCGCGAACTAGGTGTAGAGAATGGGGACGAGTGGCGCGGTTTCGCGGGCAGTGGCGGGAAATCCAGAGCTGTTCCCGCCAAAACCCAGCCGGGCAGAGGGGTGTACGGAAGACGACTAAGCCGGGCCCGACCCGGTTCGACTTTATTGCTAGGTGCACACAAAAGAGGCGGCATGCTCTTGTGGCACAACGCCATCTTAGTTATGGCCCGTTTTATTTCGGGAGTGCTAAATCTCACTCGGCATTTGAGAGGCCTCCAGCACCCGATTTTCTTCTGAAGCCTTGCCACCTCCTTCTCCAACTCCGGCAGGCCAAGCTCATCTCCGGCGAGGTTAGGGCTAGGAGGTTAGGGTTCGGGGTTGGGGTTGGGGGCCTCACCGGTGTCTGCCGAACATAGAAAGGGGGGCCAGGGGAGGCAAGCCGGCCTGGCGGTGGTGGCGGGTGAGACGGCGGAGGCAGCGGGAGATGGAGGTTGAGCTAGGGTAGGACGGGGGGCGAGGACAACGATGGCGGGGGTGGCAGGCGGCGGCGGGAGGTGGCTGAAGGGCGGTTGCCTCGGCGGGCTACGGCCTTGCTGGAGCTTCAGGCACGCGTGGAGCTCGGCGAAGCCCTAGCTCACCAAGGCAGGGCGGCGGTGCGCGGGGTGGCGGGTGGGCGAGTTCCAGAGGAAGAAAAAGCCGGAGGTTGAAGAAAGGCCAACGGCTGCAAAATCGGGTGCTGGACACCCAGGAAATGCCCGGGTGTCATGTAGACAGTCCCTTTTACTTTGCTGCAGGATCATTCACCTCACAGCCGAAGGCCATCCAGTACGTCCCTTTGAAGACCATCTGCATGGAAGTAACAGCTTGTACCTTGTTAAACACCAAGTCATTTCTACTCAACCATATTGCCCAGATCATAGTGCAAGTCCCAACTAGAATTTTGTATATAAATTTCTTCTCAATACAATTTAACCAATCATCAAACATATATTCAATGTTATTAGGCGGAGACAGATTAAAAGAAACTTGTACCACTCTCCATATGAATCTAGCCATTTGACAATGAAAAAAAGATGTTGTATAGATTCATCTAAATTACGGCAACAACACTTTAAACTTCCTTTCCATTGTCGTTTCGCTAGATTATCTTTAGTTAGGACAACGCTTTTAATCAGATACCACATGACAATCTTTACTTTTAAAGGCAACTTTAATTTCCAAACTACATGATTATGCGGTATCCCATTTGGGACAGCAAGCGCTCGATACATCGAACAAAATGTATATACCCCCTTTTATGTAAAGACCAGATAAACATATCTCTTTGATCATTCAAATGAACATGCATAACCCGAGCTACAATCTGTTCCCATGCTATTCAATTATTGCCCACCAATGATCTTCCAGAAGACGCACCTAAAGGATCAGAACTTAACACTGTAGATACCGTCGCACTTTTTTTCTACTCTATATTGTATAAACTAGGATATTGGTCCTTGAAAGTTGCATTTCCCATTCAAATGTCCTCCCAGAAACATACTTGAGTTCCATCACCTAGTTTGAACTTTCCCAGTCTCAAAAAGTCATTCTTATTTTCATTAACCCTGACCATAAGTATGAGTCACCAGGCATATGTTCGACTTATGTGATAGTTTTGTGCCTCAGATACTTATTTCTAAGAAGATTTTGCCAAATCCTATCTTCATTGATTAACTTAAACAACCACTTACTTAGAAGGCTTTGTTCTGTAAATCTAAGTTTAAAATACCCACCCCCCTGGTCTTTCGGAGTACAAAGGATCCCCCACTTTGTCAATCTATATTTCTTTTTATGCCCATCACTTTGCCAAAAAAGACTCTTGGCCTATAGTAGTCAAGTTTTTGAAGTATTACGCTTGGGACCTCAAAAAAAGATAGCATAAACATAGAGAGACTACTCAAGACCGAGTTAATGAGTATCAAACGACCTCCTACAGAAAGCATTTTGCCTTTCCATCCACTTAATCTCTTCTGAAATCTTTCTTCTACTTCTTTCCAATCACTATTCCTTACTTTTCTATGGTGCATTGGAATTCAAAGGAAAAAGATCCCGTATCACAACCAAATATTTGGGAGTATTCTCTTCAAATCCTTAGCTGCCCATAAAAAAAATCTCACTTTTATGAAAAATAATCTTAAGACCAGATAATTGCTCTCAAAAGCACAAAGTAAAAACTTCATGTTTTCACCTCCTAAGGATTATATTCCATAAAAATAATAGTGTCTTCGGCATATTGTAGAATTGAAAAACTCTCATCACCTAAATGGGGAACTACTCCTCTGAATTAACCATTGCTTTAGCATGAGAAATAAGAATGGCTAACATATACACGACTATGTTAAATAGAATTAAGAGATGATATTCCTTAGGTCTCAGAGATTGAAAATGAATTATTGACACAAGCTTTTACTGAAAAGGAGATTAGAGATGCTATTATTGACACGAGGAGCGTATTATTGACCACAAGCTCGGGGGGGGGGGGGGGGGTTCAATTTCTGAGATAATGTTATTATTGACACTATAGTATTATACAATTTCTGAGACCATCTATAAATAGTGTAGTGTCAATAATAGCATTATCTTTTGGGTGGGTGGGGGGGGGGGGGTGTCAATTTCCATTATGATTCCATCATTCTGCCATGCTCTTTTGGACACACTGGCAGTAGTGTAACGCTGCGAAATAGCCATGGGACGAAGATGGGTGTAATTAAGTAATCACAAATTTCCATACACCTTCATCCCCAATTCATCGGCAGCCATGGATGGCATGTTGTAGCATAACCTGTTACCGCGTGAGATCAAGTAAACCCCTCTTCACTTCACTTCCTTCATATTCTCATGGCTCCGTTGCTGGCTACTTGCTATTTTTTCATTCAATTTCCACAACTCCATCAATTCTCACATTTCAACAAACATATACAAGATCATTGATTGAAGATGATACTTGGATCGACAATAAGTTGTTTGACAGCAATATTAGAGCCACTCTTTGGCTAACTTTCTGCCATACTGGAAAATGTGTACTCCAATGCAACCTCAAAAACAACCTTGACGATATCTCTTTCCCGAGAGATGAGCATAACAGCATTAAAAAGCTCTAGAGACCATGTCTGAGCAGGAGGAGCTCACCCACAAGGGAATGAGTGGATGCTGGGTGTATCAGTGGCAACATGAGTTGGAAAAAAGGGGGCATGTGCCCTCCTGATTCCATCATTTTCCCAACTTCTATGTGATGAGTTTCTTTTGGAGCACTCTGCGTTGAGTCATATTTCTAGTTTTTTCCTTGAGCAAAACAGGAGGGGAGCCACTACTGATATCAGTTTATAATTTTTTGTATGTGCACATGTACATATTATTTATAGAGATTCACAAATCTCAAGATAAAAAACTAACAGAGTGCTAACGACTATCCAATCACATGCTTTCATATCTCTTTTCTTGTGACCATCGGCCTTAATGATGGTCAAGGCATTTCTTCTTTGCGTTGCCTTCCAATTTGTAGTGTCGTAGTGATGCATGTTATTGTCAAAAATGATACTCCCTCCATTTTTTTTAATATATGACATTGACTTTTTTTTTATCATTTTGACCATTCATCTTATTTATAATATTTGTGTAAATAGTTAGTATAAGTTAACCTTAAAGTGCTTTTGATGATGAATCCAACGGTATTCATTCACATTCGAAAAACAATTTAAATCTATATTGTTGGTCAAAGTTCAACAAAAATGTCAACGGTGTCATATATCTAAAAACAGAGGGAGTAGCATTTATGTTCTTCCAGATCGATCAGCCCAGCAGGCTACAATAACCATTTATTTGATGAAGCTTATGTTGTTGTTTGACATGTGTCCTCAATTCTTTCTATCACACAGATAGTTTCATCCCATTGTAAATTCAGGAATCTCTAAGTTTCAAAAAAAAAAAAAATCAGGAATCTCTAGCACCACTTGGAGAAGGAACAAGAGAAGAAAAGGTGTTCATGCTGTTCTTCAGAGTAGATAAGGGACAGAGGACACAATCCTAGCTGTTAACATGATGATTCAAGCTCTTCTTCAGGAGGCGTGTCGCTGGCCGGCCGCGTCGGTCTCGGGCTCGGTTCTGACTGAGCCAGAACCGGGTCGTGGACGGACCTGTACAGTGTACACAGCCACTCATCACCTCAGTTCCAAACTGTTTTTGCAATTGAATTCCTTATCGCAAGAAAAAAAAATGAATGCTTATGCTATTGCTCCGGTTTTCTATATGCTTCTGGTGTTGCACAGGTCAGCCTCACAAAAGATAGGTTCAATTTATCATTCGCTCGACTTGTTGCCAGAACTTTAACAAATCCACATCTCTTTGGCCATATTCTTATGCATCTTCCCTATGCAGTTTTTGCCAGAACGTGGAACTTCAACATGTCAGCTTTGCAATCACGCTGCATTGTTGCGACTCAAACCACCATTGCAAACTGTTGGAATTGATCTCAGGCTTGGTCAAATGAAGAAGTCATCACGGCTTAACGAGACCTAATAACGTGATTAAGAAACTTACACTAAGAGGCGTGCAAGGAGGTTGAAGACTTGTTAGAATTTACACTAATTAGACCTAATAACACTGTCCCTACCGATACAGGAGGCGTGCAAGGGAGTTGAAGACCCGGTTGTCAGTGCCAGCCCTCACGGCTCTACATCAAGCAGGAACATGCCTGCTACCCAAGCAGGCACTGAGACATCAACGGTTTAGTTCTCAAATTGGGTAGTTTTTTGAGTCCTATCTTTTGCATCTGAGATGTTCATGTTCATTAGGCCAGTAGATCCATCAGGATAATTATGATTAAGTTCTAACACAAACAAGATTCACGAGCTGTGCTTGTATGGAGGTGCAACAGAAAAGCACAGCCAGAATGGTAACTCGAACAATGTTGTCACCACACTAGCAATCCAAGTATCATTATCTTTCAAAAATAAAAAAATAATGCAAGTAGCACTAACATAAGCTTGAATCGCCATGTGGTATGCAACCACAATAAACCCAATTTGTTTGGGCATCTGAAATAGTTCTCAAGTCATCTGAAGTTAACATAGGTTTAACCATGAGAACACTGACATCAACGCTATTTGTACATATGGACGTTGTACATTTCGGTTCTGAAATGAGAGCCGAAATGGTAACGTAACCAGAATTTGCATGTCCATGAAACACTTAGATCATGAGTACGTTCATCATCTTAGTAACAAGCCAAAAGAAAAATCTTCAGTCCCAAAAGTCACCTGCAAAACTAATAAACAAAATGGTAAGTAATTGTTCCTTTCTTTTGTGAGGCTATACTCTTTCAATCATAATACAATTATTGGTCGTGGTAATATTCGTAAAGAAAATCGTAAATGGGACAGCTTGGTTCCAGGCAATTGAAGTTCACATCAATGTCCAAAAGCTGGTGAATAGTTAATTCTGATAAACAAAGATGCAGCTAGTAACTTAAATATGTAAAGCTTGAAAATCACTCATACTGCCCAAGTGCACCACACTATTTGGTATAAAATTTCACATCAATTACTAATAGACAGTGGTACAATAAATACTACTGCGCCTTTACACATTATGATATTAGACACCTTGTACATTAAATATACTCTACAAAGAAGCAGAAACAATACCCATGGGTCTTTTTTTTTTTTTTGCCTTGCAATTACCAGAAATAACCATGATAAATACACTCTCCCAACAGGCGATTTTTGAACAAAAAGAAAAAAGAATGATAATCCATAGCACCACCCAACAGCAACAGATAATGAGTTAAGACTACTCAAGAATTATGAGAACATTTTACGTGGAAATTCCCAAGTCCCTTCATTCAGAAAAAAACTAAAAAGAACATGAAACTACTTTGCTACTACATAACAAACAGACACTGAAATAGACACTGAAAATTCCACTGCTACTTTGGTCTGTTTTCCTGAACTGCCGGCTGGCTGGCAAGCAGCACAACCAACCGGCTACCGTGAACTGTGTCTCTTTAGGCACACCTGATTTTTCCTTAGGTGAATTTAGGTCCATACTGAAAATTTTCGTCTCTCCTTGAATTTTACACTCATCCATAGTTGCAGTAGTTTATGCAAGCCAATAGCTCCCTGATCTTACACATTTTCTTGCTAATCAATAATAGCCAAGCCTAAAAAGCCAAAACCTTGGCGCTCACACACAACATTCTGGCAAACTCCAAAGAAAATTTTTTGATGTTGATTATTTGCACAAGCATAAGCATGAAATAACAAAGTAGAACTAAAGACAAGCAACTCTGACCACATCATCACCTATTTACCATGATACTATGAACTTTTGGGAGTATTGGCAATCAAATGATGATTTCACAACAAAATTATCAATACAGATAGCTGCAGCATGAGGCATATGTATGCTAATATCCAATTCAAACCCGATACACCCATTTATGTTTCAGGATCGAGGTTAACTCTTAACCATCTGGACATGCAGATCAGTATAGATACAAAACTGAAGCTATGTAGGCTCTGTTATACAATGCTGTGCAGGACAGCTAGTACAAAAAGAAACTAAGTAGTTAAATGTCAGTGTCAAAGATCACATTTGCATTCTGAAATGTGGCATTCCAAGTCTAAAAACTTTGGGTTCAGATCCATATCGGTAACAACATCAATATAGTATGTCAGATTGTGGCTGCCACTTACTAAACTCCAGAGAGAAGTAGCACAATCTTTAGGATACTGAATTTCAATAACCCAACAATCCCACGAGTACATTGTATAGATCACTATCAGATGGTGACCAGGATAGCAAGAATAGCAAAGAAATGGTAAACCTCATGACTCAGTGTGTCGATATACTACACCAGTTTACAAAGGAAAGGATAAATAAATTACAGAGTGATTTTAGCACAACAAAATATATCTATCTATGATAGATCGCTTTTGACTCAATATCAAGTTGGTTGTACAAACTAAATTCCTAGATAACCTCTGAAAGAAGAGAAAAATGAGAGAAACGATGATGATTCCAGCCCACATTGTGTCAGTTTTTCCCCCTGTTTATATTGCTGCCGCCTCCAGGTACAACAGTTTCTCTGACTCTGTCATGCTAAGAGCATGAGAGGTCGCATGATACATTGTGGAAGCAGAAATGCTAAGGAAGACTTGGTAAGCCATATTATCATCTAGGCTGCTATACATTTGGCTACCTCAACAGCTTGTAAATGCGAGAGTTATACTAGACTCAATTGGAAAAAAGCTGGAAAACAAATCAAATAGACATTACCTTAAGTGACTTTTACCACCTAGTCCCTACCAATAGCAAACATCTAACATCAATTATTGATTGTGATACAGCGAACTACAGTTCAATATTGGAAAGAGTGAATAATTCACACCTCCTGCAGCAATGAACAAATACATTCCACAAATTAAAGAAAAATACCAGTTCCCTGGAGCTAAACGGCCTTGAGTTCCCAAAATATATTACACGATCCATCAGCACAGATGAAAGGAATCTAGCCTTACAGATCGGTTATATCAAAAATAGCACGTGAACAGGTAGTGCGACCTAACAACAAACAACACCGAGCCAAGTCCCATATGTAAAGCCTTGAGTAAGACTTTCAACGCGAAATCAAACTGATTTAGTCACTGATATATTTGACAAACTGAAAGAAGGCGCTGGGAAGAGCTTAGCACTCATCAGCGGGAAATTATTCTGAAGGAACCGACTTTCCAACAAGAGTCCTAGGAGTTTTCAACTAGAACTGGTATAGTACACATCATTACATTTAACCTCAACAGCCATGACATTGATCGCACACAAATTAATGATGCTCTACGGAACGGGCAGTACCCAGTACAAAAATTCTTAATTTGGAGAGCATTTCTAAGAACAAAAGAGCGCTAACTAGCGGGCGGTGCATATCTTGATGGAGTTATCTTGCAAACAGAAGGATCACAAGGAAATTGTAAGGAAAAAACAACAACAATTAATTGGAAAATGGATCACCAACCAGCAAACTCAAACAATTATTTGACAAAAATAGAATTTTCCTATGCAAGCTGAACCACGTATAAGATTATGCACAGTAGTCACATATACGCCAATCCACATGGAAAAGGCTACAAGCCACATCTCATCCACAGCAATACGCAGATCATACCAGAGAATGGAGGGGCAAGCATGATTAGTTAGTTACCTTGGGTGATGCTTGCATCAATCCAATAGGCGTACTGCACGAGCCTCCCACCTCATCCTCCTCGAAGTGAGCATCGAGAAAGGAAGGAGGAGGAAGCAGAACTCAGCAGAAAAGGAGAAGGAGAACAGAACACATGCAGATGATGGAACCCAGTTCGGCTAGAGCAGCAGCCCCCTTGTCAGCGGTGTGCCTTCCGCAGAAGCAATGCGCCTCCGAATCGGAACGAAACGCCAAGAAGCATCACCACGACGCAGAGCCACAGGAAGCCGATAGATGAGTCTGAGGACGCTCTGGCATCGTTGAAGCGCGCCAGCTGGCGTGCGGCTGCGTTCCGGCCCCAGCTCAAGCGCAGCTCCGGGGCAGGACGCCCATCCTCTCCCAAAAAAGGAATAGAGTCGATCGGAGGAAAAAAAACAGAGCAATCAAAATCATCGCAAGCACCACAAGAAGGGGAGTGAGGGGGGAGAAGAGAGGGAGAGGGAGGAAGGCGGCAAGCGAACTCGCCGAGCGGAGTCCCCCACCTTGCGGACCAAAGCCTCGTACTGAGCCTCCCGTCGCCAGAACCGGAGCGTCAGGAGCAGGGAGACGACGGCCACCGCGGTGGGGAACATGATGATGAGGCGGCACTCGCCGGGCCAGATGGAGCCCTCCGCGGCGAGGCAGCGGTCCACGGCCCTGCCGATGTGGGAGGCGAAGACCACCACCCAGCACAAGCCGAGCAGCAGCGCGCAGAACACGGACAGGGAGACCAGACCGCGGCGTGGAATCGCCGGCGCCGCCGCCGCCATGGGGAACCCTAGCGCTGGAAGCTTCTGCCGGCGCCGGCGGGGAATGGGAGTGGAGTGGGGAGTGGTTGGCCTTCGCTTCACGGGGTGGGATGGGAGCGTGAGAAGAGAAGGAAGCGAGGTGCGGGGCACGGGTCCGTGTGTCGCGCGGGTCGTGCGTGTCGTGTTTGGGCTCTTGGTTGTGTTCGACCGAATGGTGTCGTCGGCCTGGTGGTGGCGCCCCTGAACCCGGCGGAGAAAGGCAGGCTGCTAGTTGTACACTTTTTAGCTTGGTAATAATTCAAGCTCGCTAATCAAGCTAGGTTCGTGAACGGACAAACTGTCTACAAATCCAGTTGCCAGTTCAAAGTAACGCGAGCTATATATCCTCATGCGCACATGTCACATGAGTTACAAGATTGAGGCGTATAGAAAGAAACGTTCACACTAATGTTGATCTTTTGTTTCTCTGCAGAAAACACCGCCTGGGGTTTGATCAAAGGAGTTGGTTTTCAAGGCATTTACACTCTCCAGCGTAGTCACGTAAATAGACATGTTAAAAACTCAGACACAACGTTATAAACGTTTTTGTCCAATCAATACATCAAGGCAGGGGCATATGCCCTCAAACTTATTTGGAGCAAACAGGGTTGGGCATAAAATCCAATGCGTGTACAACGTAACGAAGTAGAATGATGGCTTGTACAAGAGTCGTAGGTTCCTCTACATATGGTAGCTCTAAAAAAAGTTGAAGCCGCTGACAGTTCTTAAAAAATGTGAAGATCTACCTCAAGCTGTGTTCTTTAGTTCAAATTAGCTCAAATACACTTCCTTTTCTCGACTTTCTTGCAGAGACAAAGCCTTCGCACTAAAAGTGACTTTAACCTTTCTTGAAAACTTATTAGCAAGCGTGTTTCCTAGCTAGTCTCCAAATCGACTATTAGAACATTACACTATGCAAAACTATGTGCATACCCAACATTCCTATATACGAGACTTCAGCAAACGTATATAACTCTTCCAACCCACTAACACAACTCATGGATTGTAACAGAAAACGTATGCCATATGTGCTGCCCTCGACACTCAGAACCACCAGCTGACAAGTTTGGTTCACTCTCTCAATACCAATAAAGTTGACCTTTAAAAAGAAAATACCAACAAAGTTACGTAGTCCTCAAACATGGCAAGGAGAGTAGGATCAATTGAGATGTTATTTGGAAAGGCGACATATAAATGAATTATGTGACAATTTCGCCAAACGATTTTGTACCTCTTTCATCGATACTGACTAGCAATACACTTATTTCAGCCTTTAATGTGATTGGTAAGCTAATACTATACATTATTTGCTTATTATCTTCTTAGTAAGGGCACGTGCCCCCATCCCCCCCCAACCCAACCCAAAACACACACACACACACACACCACACACACACACACACAGAGAGAGAGAGAGATGGAGAGAGAGAGAGGAGAGAGGAGAGAGGGAGAGAGAGAGACGAGGTACATAAACAAGCTCGATGCTTGGAGAATCGGAGAATCGTGTAATGATGTTGAGCTGTCGAATCGTGCCAGCCTTTTTTCTAATTATATTGGCTGCACCTAGAAGGAGGGTTAGCGGGTATCTCCATGCCGTTGCCATCCTGAAGCCTACACGAGGGTAGCGATAAGGTTTCTGGTCGGCGCATCTGCGCGACCACTCCAAGCTCTGTTCAAATTTGATATGTGCTACCTCATCGATGATCGGCCTCATCTACATGACTCCATTGTTGGTCCATGTTGCATCTGCTCTTTGTTGTGTTGTCCTACTTGTTGCTTCCGCATCATGTCTTAAAATTTTGTACGAAATAGGCCTCCAACTGAAATATGGAGTTATAATTTTTATATATTTCCAACATCATATACCATGTGTACACTGATAGCCGCGGGGGGAGTATCATCCGTCTTGTCGTCCTTGCTTTCAAAGACCAACAGCCTGTTCGGCTGGGCTGGGAGCGGCTGGGCTGGTTCTCAGCCCACTCACGAGTTACTGTAGCGGCTGGGAACCAGCCAGCCAGCCGTGAGTGGGCTGGAAACCAGCCCAGCCAGCCGAACAGGCCGCGACTTGTTTCTGGAGTTCCAAATTCGCCAAAGGACCATAATGACATTGTGCCACGTGTCACTAGGACGTGGGAGGGGTACGTTGCGTTCCAGAGGCCATCAAGGGCGTGTTCAGAGAGGGAGAGGTTAGTGAAAGAAATGCCTAGCTGAGACCAAATGGTAGATGCCCCAGGACAAGCGACAAGGATGTGGTCGATGATCCGTCTCCAGTTCTCATGTTTTTGTGAAGAAGGTTGGACCTTGAATTCACATCGACGACCATTGAACAGTAGCCGTAAAAAGAACTTTATTTTGGTGGGTAACTTGGCATTCCAGATTTTGGCTGAGTTGGCATCGGTCATGCCAGTGTCGCATTGCATGTTGTAAGCAGCTGCAGAGTTGTAGCGAGGGGAGCCACTACAGTCGAGATAGCGTTCATCAGGTTCATTGTCTGGAGCATATCAATTAGGACAGAGTCACAGAGAGCTCTCCTCTAGAGGCACATGAGGTGAGTCGAGCTCTCCAAATCACACTATCTATTGACTGAGGCATGAGGTTTGGCAGTATGAAAAGTGCAGGGAACTTCATGAACAGAGGGCCATCCGGTTGCCAGTCAAAGCCAGAAACACAGTTGAACAGCCGTTCCGTACTGAAACTTTGGTCAGAGCTCGGTAACGTTGGAGTACAGTGTTTGAATGATGCGACCCAAGAAAGTGTCAGGGTCGTGTTCGCCGATCGAGTTCACCACGTAGGCCTTGATTGTCTGTCCTCTCCTTAGGCAGCTCGATCGCGCTTGGCGCCGATGACGAACGCCGACTTTTGGACGTGCAGGTGAGGAGGCCATGGACAGGGTGCTGGCGCTCGACGCGGCGTACCCCTGCCGCTAGCGATCCTCCATCAATCCCCGGAATGCTCGATCGAGCAGTTCCCCACAAGACCGTCGAGCCCAAGCGTTGGACACGTCCGAGACGGCAGCAGCTAGCTGAAGAAGATGCCGGCGGCTAGCTCAGTCGTCGTCGCGGACTGTCAATGGCAATGGCGCCCGGCGAGCAGGCGCTGCCCGTGGCCGAGAAACGCGGCTGTACCGGGACCTGGCGGACGAGATGCGGCGCATATATCGTGCGGTGCTCAGGCAAACGACGAGAACGAGTACGCGTCCAGCGGCAAGCTGGCGCTCAGGCTCAACCGCGCCCTCGCCGAGGTCGCTCGCCACGGCGGCGGATCGTGCGGGGAAGAAGACGAGGAGGGAGACGGCGCCAGCGGCGGCAGAGGATCGAGGCGACCGCGCCAGGATCTTGACGGCGTTGAGGGCGAAGAGCGAAGAGGACGCGGCGGAAGCCTGAGCGAAGAGCGAAAGGCGAAAGGGAAGGCACTTTACGAGACACATGCAACCAAACGCGTGAAAAAAAATGAAAATGCGGCATACTGTAAGGGTGCCTAAGATTAGTTATCTTATATACATCAACATTTGTGATGCATTTTGAACTTTCCAAACCAAGGTTTGTATACTGTTGTGTTACAAGACCAAGATGTTAAGCCTTCAAATGTCATGTTAAGATTACAATCAGACAACTAGCTAGAACATGATGCGAGACGATACAACACTAGTGCAAATTATGACGCTAGTGAAAGTTGAATGACCGAATCATTCACACAAAGCATGAAGCACCTTAAACGTCAGAACCAAAGAGCATTTGAAAGCATGTTGAAGCAACCCACAACCCACAAGAACGAAACAGCTGCTGAAGCATGACCAGCCGTCAATTAAACATATTGTCCAAGGTAATCCCTCTTCCAGGCAACACGAACAGAGACCAAATAGCATTTGTCGCACCCTTTAAGGCACTTCATAATAGCATCTGAGCTGCCTGACGCAGAACACAAGACTTTCTAGGAATTACGCTAATAGTAGTTCAGAAATGACAAACAATACACTACAAGATAACGATAGCATCAAAGGGTCTTGTTACTATGTGAACTTCCTGTACTCGCAGCGCCTCCTCAAATCAGTTCGTGTGCAGCACATAGGTTGAAACTGCGAAATGAAGGAAAGAAGAAAAGGTCAGACATTCTCCAAGACAAGGAATTATCATATTATGGATCAAAACGGAGCTTATATGTAGTGTATAAGTGGCAAACAACACAGTATACATCAACTACTAAAGTATTGAATTCATGTATCATTTTCTATTCCAAAATAGTGAACTACAAGCAAGCTCGCAGATAAATAAAAGCATGCGCATGATTCAAATTTGAAGCTCCTGCAGTCATTCACCAACCCATAAGTACAAAATACCATAACATAATTCAAAACAGAACTGTGCAATATTACACATCAACAGAACAAATGCAAATGGGAGAAATTGCTGCAAACAACGGCATATATTTTTAATGCAAAAATTCCATAATGGAGTAGAATCAGAAAAGGAAATGAAGATTATGGGGATATCTAGCATTCAAGACATGGACTACACCTGCTAATATACTCCCAAACCCCATATGCGTCTAACAGTTAATGCAAAAATGCTAGCATTGGTAAGCTTTTTTTCTGGAGAAGTACAATGTTCCAGAACAATCATCCTGAAAACATTATCTCATATGAACCAAAGGAAATAGCATGTCTTTACCGAGCTCATATTATCTGTTCTTATATTAATAATGTTAAAAACTTACTGAAATATCCAAAATCCAGCAGATGCGAGAAATAGCCTAGAATCCTACGCTCTTGCCATAGAGAGAAATCATAGGTGGCAGTGACGCATCAAAATTTCAATGTAGATTAGAGTATTTACATATGGTACAGCATGACATCATATGACCATAGGACATGAGTACATAACACATGTTGACCACACACGATTATACCCACATTCCATTAGAGCTGTTAGTTATGTACAGGGATTTTTTTTTCAAGAATAATGGAGGGAGAAAGCTCCTATATTCCTTTTGACAATGCCCGGAATTAAACCCAAAGGTAAAGCGCCTGAGGCATGGTCCAAGGGATCGAACTCAGGTGTTAACATGCAGCCACCTAGACCCCTATAGTGAGCCTGGTTCACGATAGGATTCAACAGTTCCGTTTTCTTCCAGTTTCCCCTGACTTTGTAATTTTCTCAACCACCTATTGTTTCAAGTATGCTTTAACTTATTTGAACTGTTGTTGTGTGTTAAGCAAAAGTATGGTTGATCAATATACATTATTTATTTGCTCACTGCTCAGCATCTTTTTGTAGTACTCCTTGAGCATAAACAAGTAGGCCAGATGGAACAAGTTAAGAAAATGAGAGAAGAGTTTTTGTCCATTTTAGCTCAAGTAAAAATGTGGGCTTGTTCAACGCTGCTTTTAAGAAATAGTAAACAAAAGAAATGACAATACACCTCATAACCGAAACCTAAATGCAGTAGAACAAAGCATCATTAGTATAGTTTGATCACTGATGTTGCACTTGAGTCGTTGGTCATGTAGATACCATATAATTTCCTTCACAAAATGCAATAAATGAACTTTCAGTTTACTTGAATGAGAACTCTTGTCGTCTGCTATACTAATTCGCACATTTTAGCATATTAATGACGGTTGAAGAGAAAACTACAAGAATATAGTTGTTTCTGAAAAGGAAATAAACAATTAAATACATTTTTTCCACTAAATGCACATGCATGATGCATCTGTCCAGAGAACAATCTACTTAGTTTTGTCAAGTTCATTTGTTACCAATTGCAACAGACAACAACATGATTCTGTCTACTGAACCAGGAGCCATGTGCATGTGTCAATAAATATGGACAACAAGCAGCATCAAGTCTTAGACACCATTCAAGATAATACTGCCTTAGCAAGATTTGGTCTCAGAACATGCAGGAACTGAAAACTTCTTGGTTACAAAGGGTAGATCGTACGTAACTAGCATCAACCAATTAGTGACAATTCACCAAGTAACCCGACAAGTGACACTTAGTAACATACTAACATCCCAAAATTGTCTTACACGGTACCTCTTGTGCTAGCATTTTTGTTTGTGGTCATATTTACAGGACAACAGAAAAGTACTGAAATTACAGGAAAAGGGTTTCTGCCACATAATAACAAGAAAAAGCATCAGATCATAGCAATCTAGTTAAATCCACATCACTGGAGTAAGAATAGGAACACACATTGACCCTAAAAGAATGGATTTCACATGTCCAAAAGCACAGCAGAACAAGTCCTAACTGCTGAATAATTAGATTAGCGTCAAGACTTTTGCCAACAAATTTCCACTACTTCAGTCTAAAAATAAGATTTTAACAGAAAGCTCAAGGATAAATAACATAAGCCAAACAAGAGAAGAATAAATTGGCAATTCTGAAGACTGATTCTAACAGGGAACAACAATACGCACAAATCCACTACATTAGCCGTGCACGATGACGAATTAATACCTGTGCACTCAGTCACTCACTGCATCAGATTATCCCCATCCTTCACCCTGGGAAGTGCCACTATGGTCACCAGTTTCGCACCAAAAAAATTGTTGAAACAGCAAGACCCAAGGTTGCGTCGTCATACAGCACACAACCCCACCTTCCACATATGAGATCCTTCTTCAAAGTGTTTCATTGTAATAGCAAGATGCATAAGCTGATGCAAGGGCAAAGCCGTGAAGAGTGGGTCCAATTTGAAGCCTTTGGGTAGCTGGGGCAGTTCTCTTTTGCTTGCCGCCTATAGAAGCAACCGTCACATATTCACATGCAAATCACACAAGTAGGCAGAAGAAGTTTAGAGATATGATGTAGAACAAGAACTCTCTTCTGAATCAAAATAAGATGTGGTGCACATGAATAGGGAGATGATAATCCAGAAGCTGTAGAACTTACACCTCTTATTGTACTACGCTAATTCACAAAGAAAAAGAGGAATGTAGAAATTGCAAATCTATCCATAAATCAAATCGAGGTCCTCTAATGGAACAAAAAAAAAAACAACTAGATGGCTAGAACATGACACCGTTTCTAGAATGATAACTGCCAACTTCAGCAATTTGAGTAGACACCCCCCCCCCCCCCCCCCCCCCCCCCCCCCAAATATTAGCGAGCGTGCTGCTGCAGTGTTGTCGAACTACTTCGCTGAAGTGTTATAAGCAACTAACAATATAGTGCTGCAACTAAATCAGACACCCTATTGTGAATCCGAAATCAGCCAAAATAACGAGAAATTGTACACGATTGTAAAATTTCTCAGACTAAATTCGAATTGGAAGATGGAAAAGAGCAAAACTAGACTTTCCATTTCAAGCAAGATTAAGCAGACTTCCCCAATGGGGATGCTCTCGCAATGCAAAAAACTAGTAGCTGAAAGTTCAGGGGTAGTTAGCATCGATACCTTCTTTCATCTTCTTCTTCTTCCCCTTCTTCTCCTGCTGGCCGTCGTGCGCGGCCCGCTGGATGATGCGCATCAGGAGAAGCGGGGTGGCAGGCGGGAGGAGCTGCCGCACGAGAAACCAGCAGCCCGAGCGGAAGGCGGCGCCAGCGGCCTCCGCGGTGGATCCGGGCCACAGACCCAGCGCCCGAGGACCTCGACGATGACGCCAAGGCTGTGCGACCCGAACGTGGCCAGGGTGGCGTAGAGCACCGGCGTCCACCCCCCGGCTGAAGCCGGCCGCCGCCGCCTTCAGGAGAGGCCGGCGGCTCCGGGCTGCCTCTGCCGCAGCAGACAACCGCGGCTCCCTGAACCCTAGCCTCTCGAAGCATCTCTTCCGGCGCCGGCGGAGTGCTTGGTGTGGAGTGGAGTGCTTTGCTTGGCGTACGGTGGATAGCTGGAAGCCGAAGTGTGGCTGGTTCGTAAAATTGGAGATTTGCCCTCTTCAGCAGTGGGCTTCGCCCATTTGCCCTTATGAAAAACGGTTTCGCCCATTTGCCCTTCAAAGTGGGGGGCTTCGGCCATTTGCTCTTTGGGGAATTTTTTGCCTAAAATGAACTCAATTTGAATCAAACTATCTTTTCTTCCCATTCTACCCCTTATCCCATCCATACAGATTGACATGGTCGTTCCGAATAAAAAAATAACGCTCCCGTTCCTCCCGTTCCTCTCTCTCACGTTAAACTCAGATAGCAAGCATATTACATGTAAATATATATCAGCAAGCCAAAATGCAAGAGGTTCACATATAATAGATAACATCCAAATCTCCATCGAAATAGGTTCAAATGGTTCAGATTACATAAAGTTCAGACTCCACCAAATAGCAGTTTACATATACTTCAAATGACATCATAGGTTGATAGTAGATAGGTCCATACTACATAGTAGCTTAATACATAGTTCTCAGTTTAATCAAGTGAGTTTCATTTTCCTTGGCTTCATTTTTTTTGCTGGGCTCCTCCTCTTCTCTGTTGAGCCACCAATGATGGAACCTTGAGCTAACAAAGTTTTTTAGTTGCCTGCAACAAAAGTAACAATATGAGTCATGTGAAGCACTTTGATATAACTAGAATGAGGAAATAATGTTGCATACCCTCTTGTGACCCTATTGGGATGTCTTATATGATCTGCTCTCTTGTGAGCCTAGCGGGGCTTGAGAGTGCATTTGGGGCAGCTGCAGGTGGCATGTCTTGATCATTTTCAGCATGTGGGGCAGCTGCAGGTGGCATGTCTTGGTCATTTTCAGCATGTGGGGCAGCATGTCCCTTCTTTGCTCTCTTTGTTGAATTTTTTGCATTTGAGCCATACTTTGTTGTGTTTTTCCTTGGCTTCCTTTGCCTTTTCTTGGTCCCATTTAGATGGCATTTGTAACTAGTCTCACCATGGCCCAACTCTCCACAACGCTTGCATTGCCTTTTGCCTCTGATCATTGTTTTCTTTCCATTTTCAGCTTCTATTTCAGCTTGTTTGTCAGCCTCGTTTGCTGCTTCCTTGGCTGCCTTCTTTCCTTTGCTATTTCCACCTTCAAGGCAGCCTTTTATCCTGAGTTTTCTGTTCCTACCAGCTGTCTTCTTCCCGAGTGTGCATGAACCTCAATAGGCAAATCAACATCTGGCCACTGGCTCCTATCTGGCAATAGCTCAATAGTTCTCCTGTATGCTGCCCTGAACCTCTCAACAGAGTAGTAATCGTGCATACTGCTCCAAGCTTACATTAGTGGCCTGCACACTTGTTATCAAAGCCAAAGCATGCTGGCAAGGCTTACCAGTATGCTGCCACTCAAGACAGGTGCACTCATGCAAGGCTAAATTGACAACATGCCTGCTGTGTGTATTTGTGGTGTCTACAACTTGACCCGTGTTGTTACCAGAGTCAACAACAGATAGATGACCAAGTCCTCTAGTCCTTGCCTTCAACTGCTGAATCACTGCAGGCAGAATAATCCCATTCAACCTTTCTGAAATTTTCCTTCTTTTGCACAACACCATAATCATCTCTCTGATTTTGTCTGCAAGCTCAACCATAGGAAGGTCTTTCCAGTCTTTGATCCAGTTGTTAAACACTTCAGCAAGGTTGCTAGTGATATAATCACATTTAATGTTCTGATTGAAGGCACATCTCATCCATTTCTTATAATGGTGGGTCTGCAGCCACACACAACACATCAGGATTAGCTTCAACAACTTCCTTGAAAAAATAATGGAAAACCTTTTCTCTATAAGCTCTAGCTGCAGGATACATCTTGGAGTTCACATCACTACCAAACCTTTTGATAAAGTTATTCATTAGGTGTCTAAAGCACTCTCTATGTTCAGCATGTGGAAACACAGTCTTAACTGCATTTTCAAGACCTTTGCAAGCATCTGAGGAAATAGCTAAAACTGGAAGATCTCCTATGGCCTTATGCAACTGAGTCAGAAACCAAGTCCAGTTGTCTGTTGTTTCACCATCTATGAATCCAAAAGCAATAGGATACATCCAGTTGTGACCATCTATAGCACAAGCTGCTGCTAAATGACCATTCCATCTACCATTAAGTGCAGTAGAGTCTATAGCAAGATATGGCCTGCAACCCTCTAGAAACCCATCAATGCAAGGTTTCAATGCACAGAAAAATCTATGGAAGTAGAACTTGTCATCTACCTTCTGAAGCCCAATCTCAACAACACTATCTGGAGACCTTTTGACGACCTCAGCTCTCCAATTGTATAGCATCTGGAAGCTCTCTTCCCAATTGCCAAACAACTCTTGCAAAGCAATTTTCCTTCCCTTCCAAACAGTATCATAATGAATTACACACCTGTGCTCATCCTGTAGTACGTCCCTTAAGTCCTTTGTGCCCATTGTTATCTTCTTTCTTAGATGATGTATTGCCTTTGAAGCAACCCAAGCACTGGTTGCTGTGTAGTCTCTCTCCTAGCACTTGATGTACATGTGTGCTTCTCAATAATCTTTGTCACCTGCACAGCAAAATAGGCTCTTTGTCAAGTACAAAATAAATTGATGTATTATAAGTGAATAAAGAATCATAGAACATCAAAGTTAGTACCATAACGGTCTTATTAGGCTGCGTTTTGCCAAGAAGATGCCAAGGACAACCTTCTGCCTTGCAAGCATAAGAGCTCCTACTAGTGTCGGTTTTACAAGTGTGCATACAAACTCCTCATTTATAGCATATTGTCTCACAGCCAATCTAAACTCCTTCTGGTTAGGATACACTATGCCAAGCGTCATTCTAGGCCGATTTGGATCATGAACCAAAAACACCTCCCCTGGTAAAAAGTCATCAACAACAATGGCTGCCCCAGTAGTATCAAGTTCCATACTGCCACCATTATGTTCACTCGAAGCATTGTTGGCTGCCGCCCTTGCCTTCTCAACCGCCTCATCCTCATCCATGAACCCAAGGAACTGATACATCACCTCTTCATCAATAATCTCTTCTCTTCCCTCATTATCTTCAATCTGCAGCGTATCCCAATCAACAAGCTGCGTTGCAGCCGATTCTACCACTGCAACGCTAAGCATAGGCTCCGCATCGAGCCTACTATACAAGAAATTAAGTCATGGTTAGCTATATCTACACGTCCACTAACAATGTTAGCTGCTGCTGCATCTGTTAATTTAGAACAGCAAAAATTCATACCCTTCCATGACGACGTCCTCCATTACCTTCTCCTCCTGCTGCTCCCAAATCTGCTACTACCGGTCTCACCTGCAATACAAATGTCAGTAACCCTAGCAATAGGAGGAGGGGGGAGAGGAGGAGAGGGGAAGGCGGACCTGCGCAAGGGCCGGGCCTGGCCGCCACGGGCGTGCTGCCGGCGCTGCGCGGCGCTCAACTGCGGGCCTGGCCGCAGCGGGCGCTGCGGGCGCGGCGCTCCGGGGGCCGCCACGGGCGTGGGGGAGCGGGGGCGTGGACGACCGGCGCTCTGGCGTGGGCGACTGCCGCGGGGGGCGTGCTCCGGCGACCGGATTGGAGCAGCAGCAGCCTAGCCACCGCTGGAACGAGTCTCGGCCGGGAGCGCCGCTGGAACGAGTCTCGCTCGGGAGCAGCCTGTGTCGTTCTGATGGATGGATGGATGGGATAAGGGTAGAAATGGAAAGAGAAGATAGTTTCATTCAAATTTCTCCAATTTGAGTTGATTTTATGGCAAAAATCACCAAAGGGCAAATGGCCGAAGCCCCTCACTTTGAGAAGGGCAGACGGGCAAAGCCGTTTTTCATAAGGGCAAATGGGCGAAGCCCACTCCTGAAGAGGGCAAATCTCCAGTTTTCTCGGCTCTTATCGGGTGAGGAGTCTCCGCACCCCAATTTTGTGTGAATATACTATATGCTATTTTGCTATACCCACCTGATGGATGGTACCAAGACTTTCTCTACATGCGATTTTTCTGCCTTTTGCTTGGAATATTAGCAATTATTAAGGGAGATTGAGAAAAAAAATAACTCTCATCTTTTTTTTTTTGCGATTACATAGTACAACTCAGACACTCACAACGCACGCACACTCACCCCTAACATAAAAGCATATGCTACGAACGGACTATAGATGCTGACAGATGGGAATGCGGTGTTACCAATAAATCTGGTGACATGTCAAAATAGTGTTGCTTAATACCTTTTGCATAGTAATGACATCTAATTTTTTAAGTTCGTAAATAGAACTAATTCTTTCTTAAATTTATTCTTGGTGCGTTTATATGAATGTAGCATACCATGAGAGTGCATATTGTAGTTAATCAAGATTTACCATCAAGAATAACGTTATGTACCAAGCTAAAGAGACAGATGCTCTGCAAAGAAATGTATTCTTTTATGCAATTGAATATCGCAATGTCTTCAGGCTGAAAATCTTGGCTGTTACGACAAAAAATTTGAATGAGAAAAAACTTCTTGCATTGCCCAATGGCACTATTTACTATGCATTATCCTTACTTCCACATAGATACTCGGGGTATACATAAAACCTTATGTGTGTACCATACTGCAACATTTAACGACAATGTTCGCTTCAAATATTTAACTAATACAACCAAATAATATATGGTCCAAAATGAAGAAAACCAACTAATCAGGGAGCCCCTCCAGAAGCCTGCTCAGCAATGACCTGGACTTTGGAATGCTTCTTTCTTATGAATAGAAGTAGCCCCTTCATAAGCCTGCTCGGTTAATTCGGTCAAAAGGAATTTTGGTTATTTAAAACTGCCACCACATTTGTGACCAAAAAGCTAGTATAATCGTACGATTCGGTTGCGGATAATTCAGTTGGGTTACTCGGTTAACCAAATTAACCGCACTTTGACAATGTCCAGTGAAATAGATGCATTAAAACAAGCAAGCAGCCAAGTAATAAACAAGCACTTTTCAGATTTCACAACCAGCAAGCAGCCGCACCACTCCAGATTTCACAACAAACAATCAGCCCAGTCATAAACAAAGGTTCATCCAAGGTCACAACAGAGTACTAATAAGATTACCTAGACAGTAGTGTCTCTCACAGATAATACCTCAATCAGTCCACATGCTTGAGAAAAGTACAGACGTGGCCACTAGGGAGGATGGTGGGGCTCAAAATTTAAACCCAGCTAGGCTAAGTTCCTCTACAATTTTAGATAGACTGACATCACCACTAGGCTCCTCTTAGACAAGGTTGCCACCATCTTAATTCACCGGACCTTCATGACAGTTCACAGCAGAGTCTTCCAATTCATTTGCCACTCCAATGCGAGGTTGCTGACAGTCCTTAACAACTGAAAAAGAAATCAAAAGGAAAATTATAACCGTTGCTCATATGTACCCTGCAAGGTAAGACTGCATACCTTAGAATTAACCATAGTAAAATGCAGAGAATGAACATACAGATATACACTTACTTTTGTCAGTGTTTTCAGGCCTCGCACCATCATTAGGGATAACACGTTCTTCCTCACGTGTTGACACCGGAGACCACGGTTGATCCACAACATCGTCATAAATAGGGGTGGGCAGAAAAACCGAGACCGAAAAACCGAAACCGAAGAAACCGAGACCGAGACCGAAAAACCGAAACCGAAGAAACCGAGACCGAGACCGAAAAGACCGATATTTCGGGTATCGGGTAGTATATCGGGTATTGATCTGAGATGACCGATTTATTTTGCCCCGGTTCGGGTTTCATTGTCGGGTACCCGAAAAAAACCGAAGGACCCGAATTATCGAGTCACGACTCACACCTCCCTTTATACTTCAGCTAAGATTAATTTGTCCCCTGCACCCACCGTGCCAAGTCCTAGGATTAAGTGCCCCTGTCCCCTGCCTCGAGTAAGCAACGGTCACAGCAGCACGTGTCCCGCGGCTGCGTCTTTCGTTATTGAGTCAGTACACTGTATACCATTAGAATCTTAACTTATCAATTGTCGTTTGTTTACCTTGTTTCTTCCGAATAGTAATTATGATTCACTGTTTCTCTAAGTTGTGATAATAACTTCAATGCTGCTGAAATTTATCTGGAGATACTATAGAAATTGGGTATTTTGGGTTAACCGAAGACCGAACCGAAAATGTGGGTACCCGAAGTTGTCGGGTACCCTAGTTTCAATTGCTATTTCGGGTAGCAATTGTAGAAGACCGAAATTTAAAAAACCGAGAAAACCGGACCGAAAGTTCAGGTATGACCGAACGCCCACCCCTAGTCTCATAAATAGGTTGTTCCACAAATGCATCATCTGACAAGGTACCCTCAGAACCAGGAGCTGCATGCAACAATATAAAGTTCGGTGGAATGACGGTTATCGAAGCTTATACACTTTTTGTTGCACCAACGTGCATTGCCCATTTAATGTTTGGTTGGACAGAATTGTTTTGAGAGGTTACCAGTTTCAGCTTGCCTCGGGATCTCCCATCTAGGTTTGCTTCTCCCGGCTCAGGATTCTCATTGGACAAATCTGATTAAAATATTTGAATTGATTATTACGAAAAACATTCAATCAGCGATGAATAGATACACAACTTAAAACGCATTAGCAGCAGTAAAACATGCACTTCCAACCAACAAGTTAATTATGCACACTTACTTGTCCTGGTTGGATTGGTCTCCACAATATACTCGATATTAGTGACAACATTGGTTTGTGGTGACAAAACTGGAGAAAATAAAAAAGGTTCAGTCAAGGAAGAGAACACCACTCAAATAGTAACCATCATACACCATAGGCAGTTAGGCACGTCTTCTTGGTCAGTATATGATCAATATTGTCCAGATGTGTACACTAACCTGTCTCTCTGTTATTGGCTCCGAAAGCGTGAAGGTTCTCACGTGCTCCCTGGCCACCATCAGGTCTGGAGTGCAGTTGAGGGGGGACTGCACCAATGAGGAAGAATAATAATTATACTATGAAAAATGAAAGAGAGATGTTATGGCGATGGATAACTAGAGCTGTTGCCCGCTCATCAGCTTAAGAAGAGATTGAGAGAGATAGAGTTGTAGATCAAATCATGCCTGCTTTATTCCCACGACCTCGTCTCCATTTATAGAGACGTACAAGTTACAATCTGTTGCAACCGACTAACTCTCACAGCTAACAAATCCCTGAATATCTGAAACTAATTGATCCTGACGGCTACGACTCAAACTAACTTGGCAAGCAAATCTTCTAACGTGCGATCTACTCTGCCGCCTCCCCGGTCTTCTTCTTGTTGCGCCTCTGATAAGTGCGGCCCCACATAACATCTCTCCCCTCCTCGAGAAGCAGCTTGTCCTCAAGCTGAAATGTCGGTAGCTCTGTTGAAATTCCGACAAATCCACCCAAGAGGCCGACGAGGCTGGTTGACCCGCCCACTGAACCAGGACCTGACGAACTCCTCTGCACAAACGCACCTTGAGGGCGCGCTCTGGCGTCGGAACTGCCGCGCCATTCTGGGTTGGCGGTAGTGCAGGCGGAGCATCCGGAGGCGTGCCGACGTACTTCTTCAGAAGGCCCACATGAAACACATCATGGAGGCGGGAGCGTGCCGGAAAGGCCGAGGCGGTAGGCTACCTCATTGATCTTCTCCTCAACTCTGTACGGCCCAAAGAACCGAGCTTGGAGCTTCCCTCGCTGTTGCTCAGACACCGACGCCAGCGGACGATGGCGAAGCCGTAGCCAAACCCAATCACCCACTTCAAACGAGACGTCACGGTGATGCTTGTCGTAGTTGCGCTTCGCGTGTTGCTGGGCTTGCGCCAAGCGATAGCGGACGTCCTCCAAGAACGCGTCGCGCTCCGCCATGTTTTGTGCCACTGCCGCGACGCGCGCCTCGCCATGCTCGTAGGAGCGGACAGAGGGTGGGTCACGGCCATACACCAGCTTGAACGGCGTCTCCTGCAGCGCCGTGTGGTACGCCGTGTTGTATGTGTACTCCGCCCACGGTAGCCATCGTATCCAATTGCGAGACGATCACCTGTCATACACCTCAAGTACATACCAATCATCTTGTTTACCGCCTCTGTCTGACCATCGGACTGCGGGTGGAAGGCCGACGACATGTGAAGCTTGGCACCCGACGCGCGGAACAGCGCCTGCCAGAACGCGGAGGTGAACACGGGGTCCCGGTCAGAGACGATGGACGCCGGAATTCCGTGAAGGCGAACAATCTCGGCGAAGAAGACTCGAGCCACCGATTCCGCCGTGTACGGGTGCGCCAACGGAACGAAGTGCGCGTACTTCGACAGACGGTCGACAACTGTGAGAATCACTGATTTGCCACCCACCTTGGGCAATCCTTCAACGAAGTCGATGGAGATGTCGCTCCAGACTTGAGTCGGCACTGGTAGAGGAAGCAGCAGGCCGGCGGGGCAGAGGTGATCCGTCTTGTTGCGTTGGCACGTGATGCAGCTACGGATGAACTCTTGGATGACGACGCGCAGGTTCGGCGTATGGAAGTCGCGACGGAACCTTTGCATTGTTCGTTGTACACCTTCATGGCCATCGTCATGCACTCCGGCGAGGATCGCAGGAAGCAGCGCGGAAGCTGGCGGAATGTAGACGCGGTGCTGGAACGTGACTAGCCCGTCCTGGAGCGCCCATGGCTCCCCCAGGTCACCTGCCACGATTTGGTCCCGAAGCGCCACCAATGCGGGATCCGTGGTGTTGGCCGCCTTGATATCCGCCATGATGTCGAAGCTTGGAGAAGACATGGCGAACAGCTCGTTTTGCTCGGCGTCGCGGCGTGAGAGTGCGTCCGCCACAACATTTGCTCGTCCAGGCTTATACTCAACCGTAAAATCAAAACCAAGTAACTTGCTTACCCAATGATGCTGGGGAATGGTGGCGAGCCGTTGATCGAGCAAGAACTTCAGGCTGTAATGGTCCGTCTTTACCACGAACTGACGTCCCCATAGGTACGGCCTCCAGTGACGGACGGCATGGACGAGTCCGATTAATTCTCGCTCGTAGGCGGCGAGAGCTCGATGTCGCGGCGCTATCGCTTGCTGAAGAATGCAATGGGCCACCGCCTTGATGTAGTACACACGCCAAAGCCTGTCCCGGAGGCGTCACACTCGACCGTGAAGGGCATGGAGAAGTCCGGTAGGCACAGGACCGGAGCTGTCGTGAGGGCGACCTTAAGCTTCTGGAACGCGGCGTCCGCCTCGCCCGACCAGAGGAACCCTTCTTTCTTCAGCAACTGTGTCAGGGGAGCCGCCGTGGAGCCGAAGTCCTGGATGAATTTCCGGTAGTAGCCGGCGAGGCCCAGGAAACCGCGGAGAGTGCGAGTGGAGCGCGGCGTAGGCCAGTCGAGCACGGCCTGCACCTTGCCGCTGTCCATGGCGACCCCTGCGGCGGACACGACATGTCCCAGGTACGCCACTTCCCGTGTGCCGAATGCGCACTTCGATTTCTTGAGGAAGAGCTTGTTGGCGCGCATGACGTCGAGGACGAGCCGGAGATGCACCAAATGTTCCGACCAAGACGGGCTGTAGATGAGCACGTCGTCGAAGAAGACGAGCACGAACCGCCGGAGGAAGGGCCGCAACACGTCGTTCATCAGCGCTTGGAACGTTGCGGGTGCGTTGGTGAGGCCGAACGGCATGACGAGGAACTCGAAGAGGTCATCGTGGGTGCGGAACGCTGTTTTGGCAACGTCCTCTGGGCACATCCGCACCTGATGGTAGCCAGAGCGCAGATCGAGCTTGCTGAAAAACTTGGCGCCGTGCAGTTCGTCCATCTCGGCCTGGGTCAGGCGGCGAACGGTACGGCCGGCGACGAGGGCCGTGGCCGTTGTAGGAGCAGTCGGCGGCGCCGGTAGTGGTAGTGGTGTCGATGACGCAGAACCAGACGGAGCGCGGTGTGGTGTGCGCGTGACTCGCGATTGTGCCGCGACTGCCTGGTCACGGAGCTCGAAGGAGCGCGCCAAGCTCATGGCGGTTTCCAATGACTGGGGCGCCTGCATCTGCACATCGAGGCTCATGGGCGGCTGGAGGCCCACGGTGAAGAGCTGCACCTGCTGCGTCTCGTTGAGAGGGCCGGCGCGAGCGAGCAGGGACAGGAATTGTTCTTGGTAATCCGCCACGGAGCCCGTGCGGCGGCAAGCAGCCAGGTCACCTAGCGGATTGGCGCGCAGGGGAGGGCCAAACCGGAGGTTGAGGAGCTCGGTGAAGCGCCGCCAGGACGGCGTGCCGTGCTCTTGCTCAATGCGCATGTACCATATTTGCGCGTTCTCGAGCAGGTGGATTGATGCCATCCACGTCTTCTCCTCTTCCAACACCCTGAACCCGCGGAAGTATGCTTCACAGCGGTGGATGAACGGCAGTGGGTCGCCGCGGCCGTCGTACTTGGGGAAATCGAATTTGTGGAGTTTGGGTCGTGTGTCTGCATGGGAGGCGAATTGGGCGAAACCGCGCAGAGGTGGGCTTGTGTTGGTGGTGAACGGGGATGGTGGTGGTTGGCTGCTTGGGGGCGGCGGCGGCAGTGGTGGCTGAGATGTGTGGTTGGTGATGGGCGGTGGAAAGCTACTGTGGAACGGCGGCGGCAGTGGAGGAGTTGGCGCATGGCTGCTGGTGGGAGGCGGCGGCGGCGGTGGTGGGAGATAGGTTTCGAGGCGCAGGATGGAAGCCTGCTGGGCTTGTTGGCGGCGGTTGATGTCTTCGAGCTTGGCGAGGATGGCTTGGAGCGCGGTCGCCGTGTCACCGGCAGCTGCGGCGGTGGTGGCGGACTTGTCCTTGGTGTCGTCGGACATGGCGCCAGGTGAAGGAACGCCTGGATCGTGATACCAGATGTTATGGCGATGGATAACTAGAGCTGTTGCCCGCTCATCAGCTTAAGAAGAGATTGAGAGAGATAGAGTTGTAGATCAAATCATGCCTGCTTTATTCCCACGACCCGTCTCCATTTATAGAGACGTACAAGTTACAATCTGTTGCAACCGACTAACTCTCACAGCTAACAAATCCCTGAATATCTGAAACTAATTGATCCTGACGGCTACGACTCAAACTAACTTGGCAAGCAAATCTTCTAACGTGCGATCTACTCTGCCGCCTCCCCGGTCTTCTTCTTGTTGCGCCTCTGATAAGTGCGGCCCCACATAACAGAGATGACATCTAAGGAGGTATGGTCAAAAATTATTTGCAAATACACTAACCAATCTGTACTTCTGGAGGGGTGGAATGTCCACTTGGCTCTTCATCGATAGCATTCACATGATTTCCAGAACCTGACGCCGCGGCAAACCGTTCAACATGGAGGTCCAACAGCTTCCCAATAACAACAGATTGTTCAATATGCTTGTTCCAGATTTTCTATGCGCAGCAGCAATCTTGTTCATCTCCACAAGAACGTCGGCATCATACTTGGCAATGACAGCTTTTGCCTCCTTCAGTAAAGGACCACATAGACCTCTCATTTTGGGTGCAAGGAGTCCTCGCATGCGGGGAAGAGTAAATGACCCAAGTGCTTCGCCCTGATAAGGTGGCAAGTTGACGTATTCATCTTCAACAACACCAACACCCATAACAGTGGATACACGGCTCTTGACCTAAATGAAAATAAAGCACAAGTAAAAAATCAATAATATGTACACTATACTACTAACTAAATATGAACAGTTGATATTTAAACGGCAAATTACACTTGACAGCGGTAAGAGTTACACAAGTATAAAACTTCGCAAAAAGAAATACATGGCAGATTCACCATCACATGGAAACATAATAAATCCAATCAAGTGTGTATCATTCAGTACATTGAACATATGCAATACACTTGGGATATATCGGAGATACACCTGGAGAAGTGGACTAACCTCGAGTTTATCGAAGCTTAACTTTCCGTCCCTGTCAACAGTTCTTGTGGCTCTGACAATAGTGCTCACCATTGATCGATCATAGAATGCACAACGAGGGGTCTGGAATGGATTACTTTGAGTAATCTTGTGAACAAGATTGTCCAAGTAGAAAATCTATAAAATATAAACAATAACTTCAGAAATAATTTTAGAAATGATGGGCAAATGAAGAATATGAATAGGTATTAACTTACAATCAGAAATATGGCACATCCCTTCATGGAAGGATTCTTGACAGTCTTGTCACGGGTCTGCCATTCCTTAATGCCATTCTTCACAAACCGATACACAGCAGTAGCAAGGTCCACACCACCAAGAGTGTAAGGCTCCAGAGAAAAGATGATATCAGAAAGACCAACCTGAAACTTTCCAGTAGGAAACAACATCCTAGAAGAAGCTATCATGAAGAAACAGCGCAACGTCAACTCATCCACGCGCTTCTTCTTGATTTCTTCTTGTAGGCGTTCAACAGATATACTATCTCCCTTGCGCAGACCCAATAATTGCCTCATCCTCTTCATCTCAACTTCTTTTGTCTGGTGATCATACTCTCTAAGATCAGAACCACCAAAAGGGAGACCAAGAACAAGATGAAAATCACGTGGCTTGATGTAAAGCCTCCGACCACGGGATAGACGGATGTACATGTCATCCGGGTCTATACGATCCATCAACCAAACAAGAAGCTCCCGGCTGTCAAGAGCATTAATCTTCAACTTCATAAAATCACCAAAACCAATCTTCTCGATTTCTTCATGCTGTTGAGGTGTCAACATTTGAATGGTGTCAATTATATTTTTTGGATTGCACCGGCAGCAAACCCTATCCAAGTCAAGTACATCCTCCTGGAAAGAAACACAAGAAACACATTAGTAAGATGTGTACACTTGCACAATTGTACATTTCAAACTGTACTTTATGAAATGGAAAGAAACACACACAGTGCATAAAGCATTGATGTACACTACAATTACACACTATGGAGAATATTCTAATAAATCAAGTAACGTACAACAGTTACACTTATTTTAGGCTGAGATACAGTGGATCAAGGGCGGAGTGACATATAGCTCTAGGCTCTAGCAAACGTGCAAAACAAGGGACCAAATAAAAAAAAAACTATAAGATCGAGACACAGATTCTGTTTTCATACAGTATAAACTATGATAAAAAAAATTCCATTCTCGACACTTCGAAACTAATAAGCTTTAATATACAGATAGGTTAAGCCTCTGTCAGAATTTAGTCGCATCTTTATGCACACAGTCAGGAATTGAGTTACATACAATTCTGCATGTTTAAGAATCTGCTACTTGTAAACATACACTCTCAACACCGCCCCCCTAGTTTTGACTTCACGCTCCGCCACTGACTCTCAAATCCAGCAATTATAGCTAAAAAGGCTGAACTAGACACTCGAAAAACTCTGAATCTACAAATCTGAGGAAGATTCAAATATGAAGAAAAAGCAACGGTGAATATACGAGTATGAATTTGAGAACAGGACGGAGGGGATGCGGGGAAGAACTTACAGCTTCGGCCGGCTTTGGATTATTCTTCCGAGGTGAGGTGTGCCGCCTATCCGCGGTAGATGCCTTGCACCGCCCAAGCTCCTGGTCGACGGATTCGATGCCGCCCTCAACAGCGTGTGGGCATTTCCTCTTCCTTCCAGCCCCTTTGGTCCGGAGAGACACCTCACCGACGGCGTCGCTTCATTGTTCCACATGAAACCATGACAGAATGACTATCCTTACAAAAACTTTTAAACCAGCTATTCATACTTGTAGCAGCAGCATGAACCATGCACCTAAGGAAAAGCTTACTTGTTTTATACAAAACTAGTTCTGCTAGAATTTCAGGGCTTGCTAAAATACGTTGGCAGCATCAGAACTGTGAACCATCGCATACTATCGTGGGTCCAGAAAAGCCTCGAAGTTGAGATAACAACAGTAATAAGCTACACACAACCAGTGTTACTCCGGTAGTCAGCCTAATCACCTCCCAACTCATCCTCTTGATCTTGCATCCAGAAAAGATTGCAGACAAACATAAGGTCACCTGCACATCCAATAAACTGAATGTCAGAACTCAGAAGTATCCCTACACAAGCACTACCAATGGAAACATAATTGTATCATGCATGATGGCAGCATCGCATCAACTATAAATCACAAACTGACCATATCAGATTCCTTTCTTCTAACCTATCATATTCCAAGAAGTCCCTAACTGTTGGGCTCACATAACATCTGATAACAGAAAACTTATTAAAGCTAACTACAAGATAGTGTCACAGGATATTAGAGCAACTAATGTACTAGACTGTTCAGTAAGTCCGCCCAATTTCATGTTACCAGCTATTCCATACAATATTTACAAACGAGAGGGCAAAATAATCATTGGATTGAGCATAAGAGATGCACAGTTGTGATATAGCACTCAAACAAGCATCCAACTGGTTGTGCCCTGACTAGAGATTCAGGATAACCTAAATATCTAGTTATGAAGACTATTGTACTAGATTCAACAGAGAAAAGGATTGGTAAATAATTCAATATATACGACCGCCCGTATCAACTGCAGAAAAGTTAGCATCAGCTGTCAATAGATAGCAACACAGCAATATTACTCCAAAAAAAAGCAGTAATCATTAGCACCTTCCATACTAATTAACAACCAAACGAGTTAATGTAAAGAACAGAAATAGGTCATCAGGGGCCAATCATATATTGCATTACAATTGACTCCTGAACTAAAGCAAGTTAATAAATGGATGTGAAGTACCACGACCAGCTACCACAAAAAGTACAAACAAACTAAACAACACAGGTTGAACATCAAGTCCCACTTTTACTTCCAAAGTAAAATAAAATGAGTTCTTCAGGTTCATTAAAAACAGGTGAAAAGTGGCATGGAGAGACTGGAGCTAACATTGATTAGAGGGACTTTATTCGACACATTCTAATGACAGGTACACACCATAGGTATAAACTAAAATTGCCACACCTCATTATAACTGGCCTCATCAGCCAAGCTACTCATAATGATAATGAGGATCATCGAGTTATTATTCATTATGTCAATGTGTACAGAAGAGAAATAGAAATGGCTTAACTTGCCAAACATATTTTCAAAGGTCCAGAAAACATTGCTAGTATCTAATAATAGAAAAGGCCAAAGGCTCCTAGGGATGGCAACCTTCCAAGTTAGGAAACCTCGTATGTCGTTGCTCATACATGCAAGAAAGGTTTTCATACATGGAAGATTGCAACCATAAACTAGAGAATAAAACAACAGTATGGAAATTGACCGCCAATTAGGAACTCAGGAAACATGCACTTCGCTTCTCTTATAGTTGAATGGAGGAACCCAACCAAAGAAGGATGTCCTGTTGTTGAAAATTTTATACCATGCACATCATATCAGATAAGGTATAATCAACAACGTCAACATTGAAGGTCATGTTACGATCACTTGATTATTGGAGGTAATTGAGAATTAGATATGCCAAACAGCAAACAAATTTGACAAATCATCAACAACACATTTCAAAATCTAAGTACAGGCAGAGAAGGGAACTAGCTAGAAGATCAATCACCTCGGTACAATCCATGTATCAATCAGACTTTGAGCCCACACGCTGATCCCTCAGAACCCACATCAATCTGAGCACAAAGTAAGGTATGCCGAAGCAGCAGTGCGCAACATACAGGCACAGGACTCCAGCATCATGGTACGTAGCACTACGTATCAGTAGACAGGCAGCCCCCTCATCACGGGTCCTCCAGCAAACGCCTAGCGCTAGCATCGTGGTAAATCTTGCCGAAAAGCATGATCCAGGCGCAGAAAGTACAGAAACAAGAATGCAACGACGTCCGCCACGTTGCCATCAGGACGGCCAGGTCCACCCGCCTACACAGCGTCAACGAGTGAACACCCATCAGTAAGCAGGAATGCAAACCCAGAAAAGGAAATTTGGTTCGAGGAAACAAGCAAGCCAGTTGATAAGCACCAGATCAGCGACGGCGCGGACCTCCCCCGTCCAGCGCGCGAGTAGGAATGACAGAGACGTAAATACGGCGATGAACGGCCACGTGTTGCAGATGAGGCACTCGTACTCAGGCCTCGACGAGCCATCCACGGCGAAGTAGCGGCCGGCGGCCTCCACGAGGCTGCGGGCGCTCGCCAGCCAGAGCGCGCCCAGCAGGAACGCGCAGGGCACGACCAGGGACACGAGCCGGCCGCGTAGGATCCTCGCCGCCGCCGCCGCCGCCATGGGGAACCCTTGGTCTGGAAGCTTTGGCGCAGGCGAATGAGGGGACGGAGTCGTGGTCGGCCGGCAGCGGAGCACGTGGCGATTTTAGCGGAGACGTGCTGTGACGCGCTGGGCTCTTTTTCTTTGGGCTAGACAGGATGAGGCCATGACTCATGAGCGAGTGAAATTCGGGCAGATGCGTATTTCTGTAGATGTGATTGGTTTGAGCCGGTTTACTGGTCAAAAACTGTTGACAAAATTCGCCACCTTTTCTCTTTCTGTGAACTTAGCTTGGTTTTGTCCAAACCAAGTGTTTGACAAAATTTACCACCCTTCCACTTTCTAATTAACCGGAGAAGGACGTAAATTAGATTCCGTTGTCTATCCTAAACAACTTCGTGAAGATCTTTAACGAGATCTGAACTAAAACAGTGGCTAGCTCCTCACACGCATCTCGTGTACAGAATACTTCAAGCAGCAAGTCGAGGCACGAATCACAACCCATACATCCTTCTGCGATCACAGTTCACGATGCGAACAGCTACCTCAATACTGGCGCTTCACAAATTCGAATGGCAACACTGGCCAATCAAGCAACGATTTCACCGAAAGAGAGGCAGTACAGGTAGCTGCAGAATGAACCATAAATACGCTAGACGGCTAATTCAAGCGCGACCTAATCATGTTCAGCGTTAAGGCTAAGTTCTACTGGTGCTCTTCATAAGAAGAACCAGATCAGTCAAGCCGTGAAACCACTGCCACCAAAGCTATTCTAGAACAGACAATATTGCCGTCGTGTCTTCTAATTATTGGGTAAGTCGGAGTTTGCATGTCGCTGAACACCTCCATCATCAGTCTATCCATCCTACTAAGTGCAGCAAAAGGAGATCCAGTCCAAAAAGGTCCTTACGATCACCTGCACATCCCATAAACATAACCTTATTAGAGAACAAGTGATGAGCTATTTACTGCATACCCCTTCAACTTCCAGCATCAAATCATAATAAAACTGATTACCTAAACTGTAGAAAGCTTACAAACATAGAAAGATGCTACTAAAGCATGTAATGCAATTGCTTGAAAAAATTGGTTACACTTTTGTTTAGACCAAGTACTTAACTGCATATGGAATTTATTGCTGCTTTGAAGCTGGACACGTCCTACGATGGGCCTAAATTTGAAAAGTCTGGTTCTTATCATTGCAGTTTTATGTTATACATTTGATACACATGGAGAAATTACCCTAGAGCGTCAATCTGCCAAGGCCATTTTGTATCAGATAACACATTATTTAATTTGCCAAAAAAATGTTTTAAGATGTCTGTTCTCAGTGTTATTGTCCAGAGAATAGATCAGATGGTATCATTCATGTGAACATCAAACTAGAAAATGTACTTAGTCAGTACGATCATAATCTTCAAAGTGACTCTAGAGACAAAACATGTAAGATCAGTTCATTACAGAGAAAAGATAACACATAGAAGGATTACCAGTCAATACAAAAATTAACATCAATAACCGATAACTAGATGTATGTTGTAGAAACTAGAGAGTCAAGCCAAATGTTGATTAGAAATGCTCAAAGGCTTTGCACCCATTGAAAATGCCTCTCATCCTTATTTAGAAGGAATCTTAGGGACTGTACAGTTCTTAGTAATATAGTTGTCAACATATATCGATGTCCCAAAGTCAATGAAATACACAAGAAAACAACGCTGGCTATGCCCAAATAGCGGCAATATGAAATGCCCAACAAATAGCGGCAATATGAAATAGTGGCAAGCGATTGTCCTATAACAAATATGTTACAGTCGCATTGTGCTGAAAACAGTAGCTTGTGAATTATCATATCAGAAGGGGTGAATGACTTGGGAAACTATAGCAAAACAACACACTAGCAACCACTAAATCATTCCCCTTCAACGAAATTAAGCTACACAAACATGCATTGCACATGACAATATACTGATTGTTGACAAGTGAACTTTGTTTCATTTGTCATTACGACAGAAATTTAGCCCAGCTTGAAATATGCAAATTATATCAAATGTGAATCCAACCATTTGTGAGACAACCAACACATTGTGTCATGGCAGATGGGACAAAATTAGCAAGAACAGAAGCTCCGTTGCTATTTAACATGACTAATTACCAACATGCAAAGCATCCAAGGACATAATTTGCTCAGGCACAGCAGTATGTAAGGCTACAAAGTACAAACAGAGAAGCATGACTAGTTGTTACCTACCTACGGGGTGATCCGCGCATCAAGGCATCTGGGATCCCACACAGCTCTCCCTCAGGAACCTCATCACTATGAGCAACGAGCAAGGGGTGACAAAGAAGCAGTGTTGAACATAGAAGGCCACGAACCCAGCATTGCAGTAGATGGTGGCAATTTTCACCAGAGAAGCAGCCCCCTCATCAGCCGGGTCGGTCCTCCAGAAGCCGGCTAGCGCCAGCGTGCTGTGCCATCTTACCGGCAAGAATGACCACACCCAGGAGCATTGATGAGATCAACGAAACGGAGTGAGCCAACTCCGGTTCGTCAGAACCCAGCTCCTCATCAGGACGGCCACCCCGCGCTTCACCTGCCGCACCCTACCACCCGGAAGGGATCAATTCGAGTTATCTAAAGCACCCTCCAGAAAAAAAAAAATTACAGGCTACAGCAGCTGGGGAAGAAAGGAAACCTGCGCTTGCTGCTGCCTGCCGCGGCCGCACCGAACAGGGACACGAGCATCATGGTGAGGGAGAGGGCGGCGACGGTGGAGGTCAACTGGATCGAGAGGCGGCACTACTCGTCGCCCCAAACGGGGCCCTCCAAGTCGAGGCAGCGCTCCGCGGACCTGAGGACGCTGAGGAAGAAGGATACCATAGCACGCGCCGAGCAGGAACGCCAGGAGCGCGGCCAGGGAGATGACCCGGCCTCGCGGGATCCCCGCCGCAGCCGCCACCATCGCCGCCGGGTCCATCGCCATGGGGAACGGAACCCTAGGTCGGCGCTTCGGGTCGGTCGGCCGGCGGCGAAGTGGGTGGTGGGGAACTGGGGATTTTGGGGAAGTGAGTGGGTTTTGCGTGCAGGCTGCTTCACTGCGGGGAGAAGAGAAGAATCCGAGGAGCGGAGCACGGGGCGTGTCCGTCCGTCCGCGTGTGCCGTGTCCCGGGCCGTGTCGGGGGTTCGGAAGTCTGGGTTGGGTTGGGTTGGACCGACCGAGCTGTGGCGCGGCCCAAGCCGGTCGAGGTGGTGGTCGTGGTGCTAGGCTCACCGGCGAGTCGTACACAGCCCGGGACGGATTCCTCTGTTCCTTGCTCTGTTTTCATGGACGCCGACGACGACGGATGAATGCGCACGCAAGGCAAGAGATGCCGGCGTGACCAGCCTGCAACCCTGACTCTCCCTCATTGTTTTTCGATCAGTTTGACGTCTGCAGCTGGAGACGTGTGAGCAAGCTTTCATGAGATTGAACAAAACATGAAGGCTGAAACATGTGTCTTTTTGAGATTTTCCTTTAACTAACTTCTGCCTTTAACGAGAACAAATGCTTAACATACGGTGACGGCGCCTTCGGTAGGCTTGTATTGCGTGGCGAGGTGGATTAGCAATTCTCGGAGTATCCATTTCGTCAGTCGCAAAGCATTAGGATGCACCAACATTCTGATGACAAAGCGCAGTGCACACAACAAACTATGACCTGCTTCAGTTATTTTTACGGACAGCCAACAACCCACAAATCAGCAATCGCATCAGGTATAAGGAATGTAGAAGCCTTTAACATATGAATGAGCATCAGGCAGCAGCAAACCAGCAACAGTGACCACGGTAAAGAACAACATAACTAGAAAGAAACCCCGCGGCAGATGCCGCGGGCCAAATATATGATACAATATATGGCAACAGTTTGGTTGAAGTACATATCGCAAGTTGCACGTGCAGCGGTGCAGGCATGTGTAATCCCAGATAAGATCAACATATGAACACTTGTTAGATATGCACTAATAAACCAAGTTATGATCTCCATGCTAGAGAAGATAACAGGCAAAAAAAAAACATTTCAAAGTAGTATGAGAGCACGTTATTCTGTCATGCGACACCAATAATACACTCTTCTTTCCAACAAAGTGAGCAAGACCACAAACATGACATTAGACCATATAATTTACAACAAAGTTTTATGCCAAGCAAGTCACAGGAATGAACAGGGAATGATATCAAAGAATGTGGTTAGAGTAGTGGAGGCTGGCATCACAGGAAATGTAAGTCAGCCATGATGCTGAGTTAAAAAGAACATTTTCATTCACTTAAAAGAACATCTATTATCTAAGCTGAGTTACAACAAACAAAAGACAGAAGTTTATTAGACTCTCTGGTAGTCCAATCTGCCAAAATTGATCACACATTAGATGGCTGGAGAACTAACCAAGATAAAACTGATAATCACAAGTTTAATAAGAAATACATGTTAATATGTAGTGCAACTGCTTACATCATCACCACGCAAGCAATTCAAAACATCTGAATTTCCATCCAAAGAGTTTTTGTCAAATAGCTATGGTGTGAGAATAACAACACCTCAACCAAATAAGCTAGTATTTAAATTTTGTGGAATAAAGTATTCATGTTAGTAACATGGCCCAATAAAAGAATTGAGGAGCCATATATTTTTCCAGTTTTTGTTACCTATCATGGCATAGTCACCTTGATACAGCAAAGCATCTATAGACTACGCAGTCATATAAAAAGCATTTCATTTCTGTAGTTTTGCACACACACTTTATGCTTGTGTAATTTACGTGGAAAAGAAGACATTCAACAGTTATGAAAATGATTTTTTTTTTTAGTTCTCATGCAAATGTGTAGTGCATGATTTTTGTTCATTTTCTCACTGTCCACCATAAAGCACCAAGAATCAAAGTAGGTCAACAAATTAATTATATATTGCAACTTGGAAGTTTCGACACAGTTCTGAAAAGCACGTACGCAATGATGGGTCACATTTAAAAAAAGCAAGATTTAGGGCAAGAAGTGAGAACTCACCTTACTGAACCATTGGCTTGCTAGTGGACAACAACAGGCTGTCCAAGGTAGCAATAGCTAGAGATGCATATGAAGCCTGTACTTACGGAGTATAGGCACTGCATTTTACATCATTACAAATAAACGTGGCTATACCAAACCAAACTGAGACTTATATGAGACATCCAGATGTAAGCATATGATGTTTACCCGAACTGCTACTTTCAAATGTAGTGGTTTGATTCTCCATATGCAGATTGTAGTAATTTTTCATCCAGCATATATGAAGATTACAGCCGGATTCAGGAATAGTAACCTGTAGATAAAGTAAACATTGAAAGTTACGATAGAACAAATAATATTAATCATAAAAATGGTGAACCACTTGCAATTAGCAAAACAGGTTCAACTAAAGCAGGAAGTAGATAGTAACAAATATTCGTCCGAGGTAGCAATAACCGGAGATTTACATCATCACAAATAATTGTGTCTATACCAAACCAAACTGAGACTTGTATGAGAATATGTAGATGTATGCATGTCATGCATACCGTAACTGCTACTTCCAAACAGTGTTTTTATTCTCCATATATGCAAACTGTAGTAATTTTTCATCCACAATATATTCACATTGCATTCACATTTATGCGAGCAATTTTTCATCCAAGATACATGCATTTGAAAATCAAATATGAGAGATGATCGTACAACGGATTTGTACAGTACCTCTATAACTTTGGAAAAATCTTACGGGAGAAGGGCAAAATCTAACTGCAGAGGTAACAAAGCAGATCAAAACTTTGACATTTAATAATCATTAAAAATCACATACCATCATCAGCAGAATCAATTTCTAAAAAAATCTCTGGTGCTTTCTAAGGAGCAATCAGTCGAACACGTTTAGTGCGACTAAATCAGCATGCCAGAAATCAGCGTACAAATGGCGAAATCAGCGTACAATGAACTGGTGACTTCCAGGAGACATAAGCAGTAATCTATCTATGCACAAATGGCCAGATGAAAGAGTAACCAACGTTATTCTCACAGCAGCACAAATGGACCATCTTTGCCGTGCAAGCTGTGCGGCTACCTCAAATAAGTCAGAACTGGGAACCAAGATATGGAAAGCACGTACCTGTCCTGCGGGCACAGAAGCCGTGCCCTCACGGCCGAGTTCGGAATGGACAGACTCTGGAGTCGCGATGCTGGAGGCGTCGTGCGGCAGGTGCTGGGTGTGAGGATTGTCGGAGTTGCCGTCGTTCGGACCAAGGAAGGCGTGGTGCTTGGCGGACCGCCGCCGGGATGGAGGATCACCGGAGATTTTGTTTGGGGTGCGGAGGAGGAATAATCGGGAACAGGCAGTGAGGGTACAGACGGGAAGAGTCGGGAAGGGGCTAGTCGTACGTCAACCGTGTTGCTCTGGGCACAGGCAAAGTTGGGAGAAACGAACGGTTTGATCTGTAGCACATGAACAATCCGACGGCTCACCCCGGTTGCTACAGGGTAACAGTAATCAACAGTAGAAGCGTGGGCCCCGCCGGGAAAAACTATAATCTTATTATGATATCCACTGGAGCTACGCTCTCAATCTGAGCTAGGTGTAGGTTCTCATCTGAGGTTGCAGGAATACGGGCAATTCTTCAATGTTCATATACTAGATTCTGGTAAGATCAGACTGGTTCGGGAAAATCAATATCGACAAGTACCATTAGCATCATATAATATCGGCTACAGAAGCTTTGTGTGTCTTCGTCTTGTCCCCTCGGCAAAATTGACTTTGTTACATAGAAAGCCACGAATTCCAAAATCTGAAAATAGTAAAGAAATGTCAATAGATCAATCACACAATTGCCTAAACAGAAAGTTCATAGAACATCTTTAACTAGGGATACATTTAGGATGAACAGTCAACAATGAGTAGTTTTAGGAAGACAATCTGTTTCATTTGGGGTCTAGATCTAGGGAAAAAATGAACTAGGAAATAGAGTGCATTTGTAGTTGTGGACTGAATTCCAACCTCCAGCAACACAAATTCAACATTACAGAGTATAGAACATAACAAGTGAAATGGTGACCTCACAAGCTGCCATGCAATACACATTATAAAGCATTAGGGACCATTAGTGACATTTTGTGATAGTAATTGTTTTACACAGCACATCAACCAATAACAAGCAGCATAACTGCAACAGGGCATTTATAAGAAGGTTATCCATACCTATCACCACCCTTTTTCTGCCCCCTTCCCAATTCTTTATCTATACATAAAGACAAGATCTCTATGCTCAAACCAGTAGAGATGAGGTGAGGAAGGGAATACTAGAAAGGTTAAAACATATACTACAGCTGTTGACGCTCAAAAATCCCGGTAAGACCATTGCTATATCAGCCCGCGCCTGGGCGCTGCGGAGGCGACGCCTAGGCAACAGGGCGTAAAACCTTGTGGCGTCCTGGCGACATGCCTGGATGCCACTTCTCTAAAACCATGCCACCTCAGAAGTACTGGTTAGTAATTTTAAGTAAATTACTACCTATGGAATCAACTCAGTTGGCAATGATGTAACGATTCGATTAACCAATTATCAGAAAATGACTGGCAAAATTCTCCGATCGTAGAATATGAGTGAAAACTATGCCGATGTTTTATGCCAAAGATAAAAAATCTGATGAATAGGAGTGAGAACTAACATTAGTGGCAACAGATATCCCATATATATATGGAAGCAGATCACTACCAAATGCCCAGAAACCAACACAGGCAATGAATGATCTTCCTGATTATGCTACCAAAGGTTACGAGTTTACAGATTGGTAATGGGTGAGTTATCTTCTTGTGATTCAACAGGGAACAATGCACCGCAGCCTAAAGGAAAACAATATATTACCCAATATAGCATAGTAATTAATCAGTCAAGTCAGTTATGCAATGAATTAAAACAGAGACACATTGATAACATAGCAATTCATGGAAATTCAACTCATTTTTGCGTGGCAACAGATTTTTGGACAGCAATTCATAAATTGTGTTGCCGCCACCTGAGACCAAATTAGCACAAACACGAGTACCATACTGATAAATTCACAGCAAAACTCAGCAATAGAACTTAAACAGATATCTCACCAAGTTAAATTCGATTCTTACTTAAAGTGGTCAGCAATATGTAAGCGAACTAACAAAATCTGCTTATGACATGTGCACATTAAGGAACTACTTACAACACTAGGCAAGTGGTGATTAGACCACATACTACAATGAATAATTAACTTGATGGCGCAATAAGATTATCATGTATTAATGACATTATGTCATAGTATGATGTGCTTGTAGAATCAACATGGCATATCAAAGTTGACAGAGCATGCATTGCCTAAACTTTAACTAAAGACCAATGTTCAGATATTATTAGCCAGTGCTTCCTAACCTAATGATAAAGTCCATGCAGCTTATTTTTCGATAGTCCTAATAGAATCATATCATCTATTTCTATTTTAGAAGCAGATAGAAGAAGCTAATTAAATATCAAATTTGCCCGATTTCATGGTGACAACCAAAATTACTTTAACAAAAGAAATGGAAAAACGAAGCAACTTACCCTTCAGCCTGAAATGGTCAAATGGATGCCTAGCAATATTTGCAAGCAGATTTAGAAATGCTCAATAACCAAGAATGGTGGAATGTAATCTTCCAAGTTCTAATATATTGTCAAGGCTGGTGGAATCCAATCTCCAAGCCCTGGGATAACTTTCGCAAGACCACGAACCCATCCTTGACAATTAGTTTCCATTTTGATGTGGCGATGAAAAACTTATCTCAGGGCTTGGAGAGCATTACTATCTCAGTGAATACAAGAAGTGCGCTGCATACCATATAAAACCAGATTAAAATGAACAGAACCTCACATTTTATTCGTCTATAATCACACTATAAGTGTTGTGGATGCCTTTGTGGGCTGTAC